>OW240912.1:235510434-235551728 GCA_933207985.1 Pelobates cultripes | reverse complement strand
AAATCCCCCCCAATAATGAGACCAAGCTCCGCATTGTGGGTAAAACAAGAACTGGCTTTACTGTGGGCTACCTGCCCGTATTTATGCAGGTCTCCCACTTGGTGGACACTCCCCTAGGGGACCAAATGGGAGACTGGAATAG
This sequence comes from Pelobates cultripes, assembly GCA_933207985.1. NCBI lineage: Eukaryota > Metazoa > Chordata > Amphibia > Anura > Pelobatidae > Pelobates > Pelobates cultripes. The sequence goes on along the minus strand of OW240912.1, from coordinate 235,551,586 downwards.
CAGATGGACATGGGGACATTTCAGACATACAATCACACAATATTCCCAGCATGCATCACAGTTTCCTCCCCTCTGCTCGGGAGATAATTGAGAAGTAATTCAATTATCTCCCAGAGCAGAGGCAAATCGCCATTTTAAATACAAGTCACAAAACACATAAAAATATATAACTTCATAACTGCCGAACATATTACATTCGTGTAACACATCCCCAGATAGCCTGGATCTGAGTGCACATTATTGGCAAATAGCGCTCAGATCCCATACGCACAGTTCAATCGCCATGGAGTCAAAGTCTATTACAGTTCTTCGGTACGCGATTGACTCCATGGGAAGGCTCTCTGGGGTAAGTCCATTCTTGCCTTAACATCTCCCGAATGGCCGGTGTTCGCACACTTCTGTCAATTGAGAAGGGAGGTCGATGGCTTCAGCGGTGTTCGGTTGAAAAAGTGTAAGTTTTCAGCTCCATGAAATAACCGTCGAACACCGCTGGTCTTTCGCATGGTTAAAATGGCCGCCGCCTCGTGGTCGACATACGAACGACGACCACCCTGTATTCGGTTTTAATTGAGAAGTGTCTGTGGTTAACTGCAACGTTCTAATTGGGATCAATAGGTTAACCAGCAGCACACTTCTCTTCTGGGTGGCCGTCCGTTCGACAGTTCCGTTCGGCAGGAAAGTAGATTCACTTAAACAAGGCATACGAATGGGTAAATTCATGCAAACGGCAAAACAGACGAACACAGCAATGTTAGTTCATACGGATGGGTCTGTCACAAATACAATACCCTATACTAGAAATAACATGAATAATAATGTATTCCTGCACCACAGGCATGCTATAATAACAGTCTAATTTTCACTGTGCCGTTAAGTTTGATTGAACATGTTCAACACATAACCTATAGACTGATAACGTTAAACTTTGTTGTATTCGTTAAAAATGTGCACGCAACTTAAGCCACTACCTAATCTGTAAAGTTATGTATATATGTACGCTGTTGTGGCGTCTTGACAAAGATATTGTACCTACCTGCACAAAAAATAGTTTAAAAAAAGCTTGGTTTAAGGCAATCAGATCAGGGTGCCAAGCTTAAACCCCGTATTTTTTTGATCAAGTGGGATCGAGGTGTGCCCCTGACCCTAAACACTAAAGTGAAACTAAATTACTAGTGCTGTTTTGATAAGGGTTTAGTGGATGTAGTAGCTTTACAAAGTCATCATTTTTTATACATCAGTAATTAAACTAAATAGGGAATTTCAAAATGTATGTCAGAATAGCTGAGCTATGTCATCTATTTTAACCTTAAATTTAAATCTTACGTTAAATTACTGACAATTCACACTTTTCTGAATATTTTGTTTAAATTTCCAGTAACTACAATTATACTTTCACAATGAAAGTCTATTCATGCATTTGCAGAAGTGTTGATTCCTGTGTGATTCAGCTTGGAACTAAATCTGTCAGTATTAGGGACCTTTTAATCATTTGCCCAATACAATTTAGCAAAAGTATTTATTTGCCTATTTGATGCACCCCATTCAAAAGGAAACTCGAGGTGTAAATGAATGGATACCACATTGTTTCATTGAAATGACTCAGCCAATGTCACCTGCTTTAAAACAGAGATGATGTATAAGCCTTTCATGCAGAATCACATCTCCTGTAGCATGCACACGGGGGTCGGGTGGGGAGAAAGACAAATATTATTTTACTCCATGTGAGCAAGTCCAGTGGTGAACTCATGCTCGTGTTTCTGGGGAATGGACTCTGGTGATCGTAGTCCTGGTATTGATTTCTGACCCACTGCATCTGGGGCTGTACAGAAGGTATGATGCATACATTACCACACCGCTTCTGTCTGAGCTAACACCAACTCTGCCAGCCTATCGTTACTTTAGTAAGTGTGACGGAACACCCAGTCACCTATGCCAATACTCCCAAAAAGGGCCTAGTCACTCCCCTATCCCTTTTCAAGGACGTTGTCCCAAACCCCTGGATCTCCCCACATGCCCTCCACATTAGTAACTGAGAGCTCCTCTCCTCAGGATTGCTAACAGGATCCAGAGAGACGCAAAGATTATGGTGGGACTTACACCCAAAAGTTGTTGTACTCTGGCCTGGCCACAGGCAGTCACTGTACCCAGCTAACTTGTGTTTTTGGGGATATTTTGTGTTGTAACTTCTGTGTCCGGGAGATAATTAGTTTAGCGAAATATAACACAATTATCTCTCAGACACAGAGGCACCCAGGGCGGGATCATTGTACTATTGAATAGGGATCCTATGCTGGGGGTCCATGTATAAATGACCGTGTTGGTGACAATAAAATCAGATCTTCTCCCAGAATTAAGTCTCGACTAATGTATGGGGGGGAGCTATAACACTGCTATACACTACAGCTATACTGCAAGCTATAATCACTGACTACTGCACTGAATGGGATACTTTGAAGGGGAAAGGAAACCCTTGGCAGTGACACTCGGATCCCTTAAGGAGTGGTCCGCCACAGTAAGTAAGTAGAACACAATATTAAAGGAACACTACACTAATCAGCCACAACATCAAAACCACCTACCTAATATCATGTGGATCCACTTCTGCTGCCAAACCAGCTCTGATGCATCAAGGCATTGGCTCCAAAAGACCTCTTAGCGTGTCCTGTGGCATGAGGCATAAGACATTAGCAGCAGGTCCTTTAAGTCCTGCAAGTTACGAGGTGGGGACTCCATGAATGGGATTTGTTGTTCCAGCACATCCAACAGATGCTTAATCGGATTGAGAGATGTGGAATTTGGAGGCCAAGGCAACACCTTGACCTCTTTGTCATGTACTTCAAATCATTCCTGAACAATTTTGCAGTGTGGCAGGGTGCATTATCCTGCTGGAAGAGGCCACTGCCATTAGGAAACATTAATGCCATGAAAGGGTGTACGTGGTCTGCAGCAATCTCTAGACAGGTGGTGCATGTCAAAGTAACATTCACATGAATGTCAGGATCCAGGTTTCCTAGCAGAACATTGCCCAAAGTAGAACACTGCCTCCTCCAGCCTGCCTTCTTCCCATAGTGCACCCTGCTACCATCTCTTCCGCAGGTAAATTACGTACAAGCACCCAGTCTTCCACGTGACCAAAAAGAAAACGTGATTCATCAGACCAGGCAACCTTTCCCATTGCTTCATGGCCCAGTTCTGATGCTCACGTCCCCATTGAAGTTGCTTTCGGCAATCGACAGGGGCACACCAACTGGTTTGTGTCTATACAGTCCAATACACCGCAAACTGCAGTGTGTGTTCTGTCACCTTTCTATCATGGCCAACATAAAGTTTTCGAGCAATTTCAGCTACAGTAGCTCTTCTGTGTGATCGGACCAGATGGACTAGGCTTCACTTCCCTTATGCATCAATGACCCTTGGGCACCCATTATGCCAATTTACCGGTTGTCCTTCCGTGCATCGCTGTTGGTAGTTACTAACCACTGCATATTTGCCCACAAGACTTGCCATTTTGTAGATGTTCTGATGCAGTCATCCTGCCATCATTCTGTCAAAGTCACTCATTTTTCCTGTTTATAACAACTATAGTTTGAGAACTGACTGTTCACTTGCTGCCTCATATATCCCACCCGTTGAGAGGACCATTGTAACAATATATAATCAGTTATTCACTTCATCTGTCAGTGGTTTTAATGTTGTATCTGATCAATATATAGCATTAGGAACACAGACAGGGTCAGATTTACCATCCTTCTTGCCTATATATATATATACACACACACTGCTCAAAAAAATAAAGGGAACACAAAAATAACACATCCTAGATCTGAATGAATTAAATATTCTTCTGAAATACTTTGTTCTTTACATAGTTGAATGTGCTGACAACAAAATCACACAAAAAAAAAAAAAAATAGAAATCTAATTTTTCAACCCATGGAGGTCTGGATTAAAGTGGAAAAACACACTACAGGCTGATCCAACTTTGATGTAATGTCCATAAAAAAAGTCAAAATGGGGGGCGGGGCTTGACTGGTATGGCGAGCGGTCGCATGCAGCATGAGCTCCGGGAGCCATCTTCAAATAAAATCTTATAAATGGACTCTTGCTACACAAATTCGACACTAGCAGACCCTGCAGTGACCCTACAACCCCAGGGCTACTAACCTGGCTGCTGGCTCCCCATCGATCGGTCAACATCTCACTGGAGCAAGCTTGAGGCCTAGTTGCGGCCTACCTCGTGGCACGGGAGTGAGGGGGTGGCCAACCCCTCTATCCACAAACTACTGAGAACGACCTGGTGAGATACCCCGATTCCCCCCCCCCCACCGGTGAGGAACAACCCGGCACCTCACGCTGCATCCCTACCCCCGGGACTGACCTGTGCACACTGTACACCCGCCAGGACTCAGACTCGGCACCCCATATGGAGACGGCACGCGACCCTGAGGGGCAAAACTGGAGCCTAATGGAGGCTTTTGACCACATCTACGCTGCATTTTGGGAGCGGATCAGACTCCGCGCAGAAACGGCAGCAGCCCTCTCCTCACAGACGGCAGACACAGCCACTCCTAAGCACGGCACGCTAGAGGGGAATGGTGAACCCCCTAAACAGCAGCCACACTCATTTGGCTATCTGATGCTGAAAATCGGGGGGAGATGGGGCCAACAGCGCAAACGACGCATCAGCGCCCTACAGAGGAGTCAGAAGAGGCGCCCGCGATCCTTAACATGGAAGGGCTGCTCCACACACAGGCATGGCGCCCCAACATCCCAGGGACCGGCACTCAGACTCAACTGCCTCTCCATAACGGCTGACGGAGTCACCCCTCACCTACCCAGCTGGAGCACAAGGAGGCGACCGTTCTCCGACCTAGACGCAATGCCTGCAATCTCCCTGCACCCACAGACTCGCCGACCTCCACACTGGCGCGAAAACCCGATCAACATGCGACAGGACTGGCTTGCACCTCCTTAAGGCATAGGCTGATAGGGGAGGCATTACAGGACTCTATGGGACTCATGGCACTGGACTGGCTACTTATCGTAAGACCATACTTACAGAAAGTAACACAGACATACACCTGCATGAGCTTGAAACTACAGTATGACCACTGTATACTCCTTGTTGTTTTTGTTTTTCGTCTTCTTTCTATTTGAACCCACTGACCATACAGCATGTTCTTAGCCTAACCCTTAGAGAACCCGAAAGTGCCACAAGAGTGATCTCCCGGGGGGATGTAGCAGACAGTTGCTAGACGTATCAACCTTGACTGCTCAAGCTTGCTCATCTATAACCCTTAAATCTAATGTCAGCAAGTGAATATGTTACAGTCTCTCAAAATCTTATATCAGAGCTGACATAAAAGCTAACCTTGTAATTAATTTACGTTATTTCAGTGTTATTTTATGCCACACAATTGTTCTTCTCATGTTTAATGAGCATGCAAATCTGTTATATTGCGCATGTGAAACCTACTATTTGAGCAACCGCTAACTCACCATTGCACCCATATCTTAAACAACTGTTTGTCTTGATATGTTTACTTGACGGTTAAAAAAAAAAAATATGCCAGTCTTTTGTAGGCGTGTACTGCACTCCATCTTGTTTTTATCAACTTGTGTTACCCCACAGTGCCTCCTCCTTTTATTCTGTATCCCATAACGCAAATGCCACAATAAAAGAAAGAATAAAAAAAAATAAAAAATAAAAAATGAGGCTCAGTAGTGTGTGTGGCCTCCACGTGCCTGTATGACCTCCGTACAACGCCTGTGCATGCTCCTGATGAGGGGCGGATGGTCTCCTGAGAGATCTCCTCCCAGACCTGGACTAAAGCATCTGCCAACTCCTGGACAGTCTGTGGTGCAATGTGACGTTGGTGGATGGAGCGAGACATGATGTCCCAGATGTGCTCAATTGGATTCAGGTCTGGGGAACGGGCGGGCCAGTCCATAGCATCAATGCCTTCGTCTTGCAGGAACTGCTGACACACTCCAGCCACATGAGGACTAGCATTGTCTTGCATTAGGAGGAACCCAGGGCCAACCGCACCAGCATGTGGTCTCACAAGGGGTCTGAGGATCTCATCTCGGTACCTAATGGCATTCAGGCTACCTCTGGCGAGCACATGGAGGGATGTGCGGCCCCCCAAAGAAATGCCCCCCCACTGCCAAATCGGTCATGCTGGAGGATGTTGCAGGCAGCAGAAAGTTCTCCACGGTGTCTCCAGACTCTGTCACATTTGTCACATGTGCTCAGTATGAACCTGCTTTCATCTGTGAAGAGCACAGGGCGCCAGTGGCGAATTTGCCAATCTTGGTGTTCTGCACGGTGTTGGGCTGTAAGCACAACCCCCACCTGTGCACGTCGGGCCCTCATGCCACCCTCATAGAGTCTGTTTCTGACCGTTTGAGCAGACACATGCACATTTGTGGCCTGCTGAAGGTCATTTTGCAGGGCTCTGGCAGTGCTCCTCCTGTTCCTCCTTGCACAAAGGCGGAGGTGGCGGTCCTGCTGCTGGGTTGTTGCCCTCCTGCGGCCTCATCCACGTCTCCTGATGTACTGACCTGTCTCCTGGTAGCGCCTTCATGCTCTGGACACTACGCTGACAGACACAGCAAACCTTCTTGCCACAGCTCGCATTGATGTGCCATCCACTTGTGTGGGTTGTAGACTACCACTAGAGTGAAAGCACCGCCAGCATTCAAAAGTGACCAAAACATCAGTCAGGAAGCATAGGAACTGAGAAGTGGTCTGTGGTCACCACCTGCAGAACCACTCCTTTATTGGGGGTGTCTTGCTAATTGCCTATAATTTCCACCTGTTGTCTATCCCATTTGCACAACAGCATGTGAAATTGATTGTCACTCAGTGTTGCTTCCTAATTGGACAGTTGATTTCACAGACGTGTGATTGACTTGTGTTACATTGTGTTGTTTCAGTGTTCCCTTTATTTTTTTCTGCAGTGTATATACACACACCAATATTTAATGGGTGAATGCGGCTAGTTTGGGGTAAAATGAAATGATGAATGTGATTAGGTGGGTGATTAGATGATATGCTGGATAGAGCTGGGAGAAGGTGAGTGTGTATATGGGGAAGAAGGCTGTTTGTGGGGCAAAGGCGTAACTAGAAACCACTGGGCCCCGGTGCATGAATTACCTTGGAGTCCCTCCATGTGTCAATTCAGCCCCCCCCCCCCAGTCCCTCCATGTGTCAATTTCCTTCCATGTGTCAGTTTCCCCCTCCGTCCCTCCATGTGTAAATCACCCCCCCATGTGTTAATCTCCCCCCTGTCCCTCCAGTGTCAATCTACCTCCACTCCTTCAAAGTTAATCTACAACCCCCATCCCTCCAGTGTTCATCTACCTTGTCGCTCCATGTGTCTCTCTCCCATTCTCCTCTGTACCTGCTCTCCTGTAGCATGGCAGAGCGGGGTGCGGTACCCAGTCTGACAGGAAGTGCTCTCTCATATGTGTATTCCTAACGCTAAAGTGTCCTGTAGCTGTTTAATTTACCACCACACCCACCAAGTACATTAAAAGATAGTTAACTTACCTTTTCCCTGATGCCGTGGTGCTCTGTCTGAAGCTGCTCCCAGCTCCATGGATGAGATTATTGAGAGTAGCCCTGGTGCCAAATCTCCCACCACAATAATAAAATCTATCAGAAGACAGCACTCACAGGATTTACTGCAAGACAATCCGCTATCTTTATTATAGCAGCCTATAGCAGCCAAGCTTGCATACAAATGACCAATGTTTCAGTGCTTTTCTTAAAATGTTATCAGGACAATGTGAGCAAGGATACACATAGCTATATAAAGTGTGAGTGAAACGAGAGAGTGACGTAAAGAATTCTTGTGAAAGTGAAACCTGGATTGCTGAGGCAGTTGCTAGGAAACCACCACCAAGCCTCAATGTAAAACAAAGTAAACGAAAGTATGAAAACAAAGTATTTGTAAAGAAGATATAGTAACAAAATAGGTCACCGCACAGTAACATCACTGAGTATACGGGGCAAGGTGTGCCAATGAAACAAAAGATTAGTAGTGCATACGTACATATGTACAAAAAGACCACAATCTGCAAAAATACAAACCTACAAACACACATAAAAAAATAAGATGAATTAATCCAAACTGCAGAATAATAAACATCAGCAAAGATTAGCGACCCACTCCATATGGCCAGACAATGGGAAGTCCAGAGTGGGCCATGTGTAATATGAGCCTAAATTGGGATAAGTCTAAGAAGCAATCTGGAGGTCTCTTTCATTAAGACCCGTTGGGACACAGTGTCTAAAGTAAATGTCTAATAAAACTCAGTTTCAGTAGAGTCTTACAACGATCGTGTGGGTTCAGATACATAATAAATTTCCACAAATTCCAGGAACGGTAGGCTGGGGTATGGTCTGCTTATAGGAAATGCCTAGCTACAGGTTTGTCTGACTGCCCATCCTGGTAGGCTATCCTGATCGAGCACCAATGTCCCCTTATTCTTTTTTGTACTTCTGTGTTGGCTTTGACAAAATCCAAAATGCTGCAGTACATGTAATCCTATGTTGGATCTTGAATGTCCTGCCAGTTTGTGGGTTGGTAAAGGTTTCAGCCAGATTCATGTGCCCACAGGTCACACATCCTAGGCATCGATAACTGCTTGGGTTGGTAGGTTATTCAGAAGTTTGGTTCATACAAGAATCGACCATGTAGTCACTAAGGTTCTGGCCTCTCGTATATATGAGGGGTCAGAGCCTTCCTTGGAATTTGTGGCAGAAGCATTGACCCATACAATTATTTCATGTTTTCACATTACATCTTAAACTCTTTTCATGTGTATTTGCAGATTATGGTCTTGTACATATTTACATATGCATATTTACCTTCAGTTTCACTGCCATACCCTGTCCTTTACATGTATACTCAGCGACGTTACTGGGGTTTGCGTTATCTTGTTACTATGTATCCTCTGGACATAACATAGGTAGATACTTTGCTTTCATCCTTTCGAACACTTTGTTTTTTTACATTGAGGCTTGGTAGTGGTTTCCTAGCAACCGCCTCAACAATCTAGGTCTCACTCACACCCTCTTTTTTTATTATTTTTTTTATTAATATTGCCATTTATACAGTGGCGGATCCAGAGCCTGAACTCGGGAGGGGCACTTGTAGATTATTTATAGAAATAATCCAGACACAATAACCACTACAGCACAGTGTAGTGGTTATGGTGTCAGTAGTGCCAGGACCCCCTCCCAGAGTAAGTAGTCAAACCGTTTAAGAACTGTTTGACAACTTACCTGATGTCTGCTGGGAAATGGGGCTGTAGTAGGGCATATGAGCAGTGGTGTGTGTGAGTGGTGCAATGTGTAAGGGGTGCAGTATGTGTGTGTGTGAGGGGGACAGTGTGTGAGCAGTGTGGGTGTGAAGGTTGTAGTATGTGAGTGAGGGCGGCAGCATATGTCAGGGATGCAGTGTATGTGTGGGACATGTGTGTGTAACAGTTGCAGTGTGTGTGTGTGAGTATTGTAGTTTATGTGTGAGTGTGGGCAATGTGTGTGTATGGGGGCAGTGTGTGTGTGTGTGTGTAGAGTGTGTGTGTATGGGGGCAGTATGTGTGTATGGGGCAGTGTGTGTGTATGGGGGGGCAGTGTGTGCATGGGGGCAGTGTGTGTATGGGGCAGTGTGTGTGTATGGGGGGAAGTGTGTGTGTGGGGGGCAGGGTGTGTGTATGGGGGGGCACAGTATGTGTGTATTGGGGGGTATGTGTGTATGGGGGGCAGTATGTGTGTATGGGGCAGTGTGTGTGTGTGTATCAAGCACTGGGCAGTGTGTGTATGGGGGGCAGTGTGTATGGGGTATGTGTGTATGGGGGGGTATGTGTGTGTGTGTGGGGGGCATGTGTGTGTATGTGTGTATGGGGGGCAGTGTGTGTGTGTATGGGGGGGGGGTATGTGTGTATGGGGGGAAAGGGTATGTGTGTATGGGGGCAGTATGTGTGGTGCATGTGTATGGGGGCAGTGTGTGTGTGTATGGGGGCAGTGTGTGTATGGGGGGCAGTATGTGTGTATGGGGGGCAATGTGTGTGTATGGGGGGTGTATGTGTATTGAGTGTGTGATAAGGGTAGGGGGGCTTTTTTTGTTTTTATAATATATGTATTTATTTTTTATTTAATTAAAATAAATATTCTATGTCCCCCCTCCCTTCTTACCTTTATTGAGGAGGAGGGGGGGCATATTTCGATCCCTGGTGGTCCCAGTGGGATTCCCTGGTAGTCCAGTGTGGAGAGTGAACTCTAGCCCGCGCTCCAGAGTTGGAGCGTTGCCGTGGTAACCGCAGCAACGCTCCAAATATCGCTAGAGGAGGACCCGGAGGAGCTGCAGACTGAGCTCCCGGGTCCTCTCTCCCTCCCTCCCCCCGCCGGCTGTCAGCAATGTGCCTGTGGACCGGGGAGGGAGATCTCTGATCTCCCCTCCGGTCCGCAGGCACATTGCAGGGCTGGCGTCTGCATGTGCTGGCAGGGGAGAGGGAGACTGTCGGATTTCTCGGGGGGGGGGCAATTCCCCAGTTGCCCCCCCCCCTGGATCCGCCACTGCATTTATACAGCGCCCACAGATTCCTTAGCTCTTTCTGAATATTTTTGCACCTTTTAGATTTTTATGAGTGCTCCAAAAATTTATTTTATTATTGTGGACAGAGATTTGGTACTCAACTAGTGCCGACTGACATTGACATTGTATGCGGGGCTCGAGTTATTTGTATGTGTATATATATTTCCTGGAATAAAAGAAGATTTCTTTGGAAAACCTAGGAGTATTAAAATAAACATTTAGGTCCCCAGTGCCCCTCTTAAATAAGTGTAATATTTACCTTATTTCCAGCACTGCGAGGGTCCACCGATGCTGGCTCCGACCCCAATCCACCTTCTTGACAGACATCATCAGAATTGATGATTCCAGCCAATCACAATGCTTTACCATAAGAAAGCTGACTATCTCAGCCAAGGAGGTGGTGCATGGGCGAAGCCAAACGCAGCCTTGGACAATCAGCATCTCCTCATAGAGATGCATTGAATAATCGATGCATCTCTATGAGGAAAGTTTAGTGTCTCCATGCTGTGCTTGGAGACGCTGAACATCAGTACTGCACTGACCAGGGAAGCACCTCTAGTGGGCGTCTGAGGAGAGGCCACTAGAGGTGTTCCTAGGCAGCGATATAATCATTGTGTTTTCACTGAAAAGGCAGTTTTTACAGCAAAAATCATGCAGGGACTCGATATAGACACCAGAACAACTTTATTAAGCTGTAGTTGTTCTGGTGACTATAGTGTCCCTTTAACGTTTAAAAAAAAATAATAATTTAAATGATGTTTCAGGTTATCCTCATGAAAGTTTATTATATAAACCAAAATGTAATTTTTTTTTAATTTTTTTTTTTAAACATTCCAAAAATTTTCTAAAAAACAAACAAAAAAAGGGTCAGTGAATTCAACTGTGGTACTATGATAGAATGCCACCTTTGAAATAAGTCAGTATGTGAAATTTCATCCCTGCTATTCCACGGACAACTGTAAGTGGTATTGGAAAGTGGAAGCGTGTAGGAACAGCAGCAACTCTGCCTCAAAGTGGAAGACCACGTAATGTCACAGAGCAGGGTCACTGAGTGCTGAGGCGCATGGTGCATAACAGTAGCCAATGCTCTGCTGATTCTGTAGCTGAAGAGTTTCAAACTTCCACTGGCATTAATATCTGCACAAAAACTGTGTGGCAGGAGCTTCATGGAATGGGTTTCCATGGCCGAGTAGCTGCATGTAAGCCTCCCCTCACTACGTATAGCCAGGGGTGTATTTACCCCGAGGCAAACAAGGCATTTGTCTTGGGCGGCACTTTCGGGGGGGCGGCAAAAAAGTCACCCCCCCAATCGCCTTGCTAGCCTCTTGTCCTGGGGTGCCCAGGAGCTGGCCGGTTGGCCACCTCAGGGCCCCCCAGGCTGGAAGCGGAGGCACTTTAGGGGCAGGTGGCAAGGGAGCAATAATCCTCCTGTTCAACTCCCTCGCGTGCACCACAGTGATGCCGGAGCCGGAATATGATGTCATTCCGGCTCCGGCATCACTACGCGGCACGCGAGGGAGCTAAACAGGAGGATCATTGCTCCCTCGCCAACGTCACTCACCGATCAGCCGGCCGTCCAGCAGCCCAGCAACCCAGGGAAAGTGTTAATCCACCCCAGCATTCCCAAAGGTAAGGAGGCTGGGGGGATTAAATATATAAAAAAAATTAAAAAAAATATGAGTGTGTTAATGTGTGTGTGTGTGTGTATCTGTTAGTGAGTGTGAGTGTGTGTGTGTCAGTGAGTGTGCGTGTCTGTTAGTGAATGTGTGTGTCTGTTAGCTAGTGTATGTGTATGTCTGACACTAAGTGTATATGTGTATTTAGAAGGTGGGGGGCCGAGGGGGGCTGCCTGAATTTTGCCTAGGGCAGCACAAAACCAGGATACACCACTGCGTACAGCGCCAAACATCAGATAGCATGATGTAAAGCAACCCACCACTGTACTCTGGTGCAGTGGAAACATGTCCTGTGGAGTGACGAATTACACTTCTCTGTTTGGCAGTCTGATTGATGAGTCTGGGTTTGGTGGATGCCAGGAGAACGTTACCTGCCTGACTGCATTGTGCCCACTACAAAGTTTGGTGGAAGAGGGTTAATGGTATTGGACTGTTTGTCAGAGGTTGCGCTAGACTCATTACTTCAAGTGACGGGAAATGTGTCAGCATACCAAGACATTTTGCACAATGCGATGCTTCCAGCTTTGTGGGAATAGCTTGGGGAGGCCTTTTTCTATTCCTGCATGACTGTGTCCCAGTGCACAATTCAAGGCCCATAAAGACATAGCTGGATGTCTTTTGGTGTGGAAGAACGTGTCTGGCCCACACAGAGCCCTGACCTCAACCTAATCTAATTTCTTTGGGACGGACATTGCAAGCCAGACAGTTTCATCCAACATAAGTGCCTGACCTCACAAATACTCTACTGGATGATTGTGCAAAAATTCCCACAAAAACACTCCTAAATCTTGTGGCAAGCCTTCCCAGAAGAGTGAAAGCGGTTATAGTTGCAAAGATGGGGGGACCAACTACATATTATTGTATTTAGAATGCGATGTTACAGACGTCCCTGTTGGTGTAATGGTCAGATGTCCCAATCCTTTTTTTCACATAATGTATGTGTGTGTATATATAATTAAAAACTCGTGCACTGACACTCTACCTCCAAACCAAATGCCTTGGTGCATTCAATGCTGCATTTATCAAGCTACGTCGAAAACTGTCGCACTCTTGGGACTCTATATACAAACCAATGTTGTTTTATTTAAAAAAAAAAAAAATATCAAACCATGTTTTTTACATTCATGACCAATGTTGTGGACCCTCTGTGGGTCTCTCTCTCTCTCGTTAGGGTTATACACAAAACTGTGGTGAATTGTTGGGCATTTAAAGCAGAACTGTCACCTCAGTAAATACTACAGAAATGTTTAGGAAAAACAGATTCTGCTACATTTCTGTGTCCAGGGAACCTCACCGCCACGCGATGCATGCGCATGTACGGCACTGCAGTAGTTACTTTAATTAGCATTCCACGACTATAAATAAAAAACAAAAATCCAAGAGGAAATGTCAAAAAATAAGATCAGCTTTTGTATAAGTATTACTAGTGACAGCTCCTGTTTAAAGTACATTCAATGTAATTTATTCCATAAACTCTGAACTGCACTGAATTAAAATGGCAAAATCTCTGCAAAAATATTACAGCTGAAAAATGTCTCCGACCTTCCTTTCATCATGGCTTGTCTTATTTTAGTCTGAATTTTGCCATTCGAATTTCAGTTTTCTGCAAATCGAGCTTAGTAAATGAACTCCAAGTGTTAGGCCATAATTGGAAACATTCTCTAAATATAACTGCATGTAACCTCACTCACATTGTCTTGATAATAAGTCCAAGGATACTGTAGGAATCAAAACAACAATGAATCCGTTTGTGTGTATAGATCATGCCCCTGAAGTCTCACTGCTCAATTCTCTGCCATTTAGGAGTTAAAGGGACATTATAGTCACCAAAACAACTACAGCTTAATTTAATTGTTCTGGTGAGTATTATCGCTATATTCAGGCATTTTCATGAGAAAAGGCAGTGTTTACATTGCCCCTAGGGCAGTGATGGCGAACCTCTGTGGGCACGCGGCCATAGGTTCGCCATCAATACAGAGTGAGCACCTGCCTGCCCAAAACGTCAGGCGCCTACTCTGCTTCCATGTCGGGAGGGATCTGTGAAGCAGCTCTCCTCTCCTCCCACGAGCAATCTGTGTGGAATGTTGCCGCGCGTTACCATGGCAACGCTCCACACAGCAACGCGCGGAAGGACAGGGGAACTGCTCCCTACAATACTTACCACCACCGGACCACCAGGAATGGCTGTGTCCCCCCCTCCTTCATCAAAGGTAAGAAATAGGGAGGCGGGATACAGATTTAGCATACCTTTTTTAAAATGTAATTGATTTATTTATATATATTTTTAACCACATTTACCACCCCTACACCCCCTGCCCCCACACAGCACCCCTACCCCCACAACACACACACAGCACCCCTACCCCCCACACACAACACTTCTACCCAAACACACACAGCACACCTACCCCCACACAGCACAGCACCCCTACCTCCCCACACACACAGCACCCCTCACACATACAGACACACACAGCACCCCTACCCCCAACACACACACAGCACACCTACCCCCCACAGCACCCCTACCTCCAACACACACACAGCACACCTACCCCCCACAGCACAGCACCCCTACCCCCACACAGCACAGCACCCCTACCTCCCCACACACACAGCACCCCTCACACACACAGCACCCCTCACACACACAGACACACAGCACCCCTACCTCCCCACACACACAGCACCCCTCAGACACACAGCACCTCCCCCACACACACAGCACCCCACACACAAACACATACACTGCACCCCTCAATGCAGTATGTGTGTGTGTATACAGCAGTCTGTGTGTGCGTGTATTCAGCAGTCTGTCTGTGTGTGTGTGTATATATGTATTCAGCAGTCTGTTTGTACTCAGCGGTGAGTGTATTCTGTGGACTGTGTGTGTGTGTTCAGCGAACTGTGTGTGTATATGTATTCAGCAGTCTGTGTGTGTGTCTTTAGCAGTCTGTGTGTACTCAGCAGTCTGTCTGTATGTGTGTTCAGCGAACTGTGTGTGTATATGTATTCAGCAGTCTGTGTGTGTGTCTTTAGCAGTCTGTGTGTACTCAGCAGTCTGTCTGTATGTGTATTCAGCAGACTGTCTGTATGTGTATTCAGCAGTCTGTGTGTGTGTCTTTAGCAGTCTGTGTGTACTCAGCAGTCTGTCTGTATGTGTATTTAGCAGACTGTGTGTGTATTCAACAATCTGTCTATGTATGTATTTAGCAGACTGTGTGTATATATTCAGCAGTCTGTGTGTATGTATTGCATTTGTTGGAGATACTAATAAATATAAGCTTAATTTTATCTATTAATATCATTATTTAAAATGTGTATCATTGAACTCTCTGTTGTGTTCTTCTTTTAAAACAAAAGTTGTTAATTAGTTCAGACAACTGTACGAGTTGTTTTTTCTAAACTTAAACCTCAGTATTCAGGTTTAATTGCCGTGTTGGCACTTTGAGGAAAAAAAAGTTGACATGTATTGCGGTTTGGGCACTCGGGCTCAAAAAGGTTTACCATCACTGCCCTAGGGACACCTCCAAGTGGCCACTCCTCAGATGGCCACTGGAGGGGCTTCCTGGCTGTGCAGCCCTGCCGTTCAGCATCCCCACGCTCTGCATGGAGACGCTGAATTTTCCTCATAGAAAGGCATTGATTCAGTGAATCTCTACGAGGGGGCCCTGACTGGCCAAAATGGCATTTGGCCCTGCCCCGTTCCGATTTTAGCCAAAGCATTGTATTGGCAAGAAATCGGCCATTTCGATGAAGTCACAAAGGGGGCAGCCTATCCACACCTCTCCTGGCTGTAACTAACACCACATTTTAAAAAAAATTGTTTAATTTGCAACCAGACATCAACTTACTTTAGAAGTTTTTTTTGTTTTTTTTTTAATCTCCTGCTCTGTAAATTGAACTTTAATTACATAGAGGAGGCTCGTGCAGACTCTAGAAGGCTATTAGCAAAGCAGGAGATAAAACATTCTATAGTAAACATACTGTACAATATAGGAACCTAATATATCTAGTGGTTAGGAAGGCTGTGCAAGTCACATGCAGGGAGGTGTGATTAGGACTGCTTAAACAAAGTGATTTAACTCCTAAATGGCAGCGAATTGAGCAGTGAGACTCCAGGGGCATGATCTATACACCAAAACTGCTTCATTAAGCTAAAGTTGTTTTGGTGCTTATAGTGTCTGACCCTTTAAGGATTTATCCGTTGATCTATATGCAAGTTTGCAAAATGAGTTCGATAAAGACAGTTGATTTTTTTGCATTAAGACCTGTGAGGGATCTCCTTTCATTTATTGTATATCTATATTAATTTTTTTCTTCCTCAGAGTTTATGCACAAAACGTTTAATTGTAACAAGCTAGATTAGCAAAATATAGGTAAAATCAACCAAGTTCTGACTATAGCTGACCTAGAGATTTATTTTCCAAATCCGATATATTGACTAAGAAATTCCTATTTGGAATTCAAGTTGCTACAATACTCAGTTTAGTGAATAAACCCCCCTTTGTCTTAACCAGACGTGTTGTTTATTTTAAGTGACAAGCTTACTCTTGTAATATAAAACCAAATACAGATAGTCATATGCAAATCTCTTTCTGTGTAATTTGCAGGTTCATTGCTAACATTTTTCCTCTATCTTCCTAGTTCTTGTCAGCAATGGTGGTAAAAAAAAAGAAAAGAAAAAAAAAGAGGAATTCATATTTTGGGCGCTTTCTCTGTTAAAACTTCCTTATTCCAGAAATGCTATCTTGTTTTGGATCACTCAGGCATTCTCAATATACTACTTCACATTCTACATATTTTAACTATTTAACAAAATAACCCTTTAAGCAAACATACACTGATTAAATTCAATATAGTGATTGGGGTACAAAAATAAGGTATCAGAATTTCTGCTTACTAAAATTATATATATATTTGCAGTTTTTCTTTTATATATATATATATATATGTGTGTGTGTTGCAGGGATTTGGGTTATACATGATTGGCAGTAGCTGGCTGGCAATGATGGGTGTGTTTTGTGTTGCTTTATTTAGGTGTCAATCAAGTCAGCTTTGCAGTTATTGGACTGCTTGTAACAATCCATCCCAGCATTCTAAGCCAGCCAAACACTGGATGAGGATCATAGGCGTTGGTGTGCAGCTTGAATCTCATATCTTATATCCTCCCTATTAAAAATGGTTTACATACAACATGGAATAATTCCACCTCCCCCCCCCCAGGGATGAGCATCTGCAGCCAATAACTAGTGATGGTGTGAATGCGTGGAGTCCCGTTACATGTGACCCCAGGTGCCCCCTGGTGGTAGATGCAGGAAGTGAGACTCCGGCAGTTCAGGGGTTAACTAGCCCTAGCCACATTCACACATGCTGAACTTTTTTTTTTGTTGCACATTTCCGTGTTGTCACCATTTCCGCTCCTCTCCCAAAAAACACACATTGCACTCAGTGCTGGCCCCTCCGACCATGGATGACCCCCCAGCAGAGGAACAAACCCGGGCTGCCCCCCACCCGCTCAGCCCCCTCATCCCCACCAAGGAGTTCCTGAGATCCCGGAAAGGACAGCTGGTGCTGGCAGAATGGGTGAGAGCATCCCTTGTACCCCTACTTACTCCCAAACTCACCCACCCCACCTCCAATCCCCTGCACCCCCATGTAATCCTGTGTGTCCCACCTATCCCTCGATTCCAAAATACCCCCCTAAACCCAATCCTCTGACCCCCAAATACCCCTCTATCCTATCAATGCAATCCTCTGCACCCCACATGCCCCTCTATCCTATCAATGCAATCCTCTGCACCCCACATGCCCCTCTATCCTATCAATGCAATCATCTGACCCTCACATACCCCTCTATCCTATCAATGCAATCCTCTGCACCCCAAATACCCCTCTATCCTATCAATGCAATCCTCTGCACCCCACATGCCCCTCTATCCTATCAATGCAATCATCTGCCCCTCACATGCCCCTCTATCCTATCAATGCAATCATCTGCCCCTCACATACCCCTCTATCCTATCAATGCAATCATCTGCCCCTCACATACCCCTCTATCCTATCAATGCAATCATCTGCCCCTCACATACCCCTCTATCCTATCAATGCAATCATCTGCCCCTCACATACCCCTCTATCCTATCAATGCAATCCTCTGCACCCCACATGCCCCTCTATCCTATCAATGCAATCATCTGCCCCTCACATGCCCCTCTATCCTATCAATGCAATCATCTGCCCCTCACATACCCCTCTATCCTATCAATGCAATCATCTGCCCCTCACATACCCCTCTATCCTATCAATGCAATCATCTGCCCCTCACATACCCCTCTATCCTATCAATGCAATCATCTGCCCCTCACATACCCCTCTATCCTATCAATGCAATCCTCTGCCCCCCACATACCCCTCTATCCTATCAATGCAATCCTCTGACCCCCAAATACCCCTGTATCCTATCAATGCAATCATCTGACCCCCAAATGGAAACCAGGTACTACTCTTCCAGTCCCCTGTCCCCAAAAACCCCTCTACCCCCAGTTCTCTGCACTCCATATACTCCTAACAAGCATCTACCCCCCTACATGCACCACTCCAGATACTTATTTCCCTTAGCCATCTGCACCCCCAGATACTCCTCCTCCCCAAAAACTGTCATTCTCTGCACCCCTTCATACTCCACTTCTCTGCACCTCCAGGTGTCTCTCTCTCCAGCGCTGCAATCCTGTGTATTCTGCAGTTACCCCTGCCCTCTTACTTTTGCCCAATTTCTGATACCCCTCTCCCCCAATCTCTGCACTCCTCATTGAATCCCCTGTTTCCTAAACCGATCATCCCCCATCACTTTCCCTGCACCTCAGCCTCACCTCTCCCAAATCATCTCCTTATACCCTTCTGCACCCTGATGACAGTCACTCTCAGACCCCTCCGAAAATTCTCACATTTGTCCTTCTGTCTCTGAGCAATAACTGGTTTTATTCAGCATGTGCCCACATTAAACCTCTCCCTTCTCTGTTACCCATCTGTGATTTATTTATTTGTATTAATTATCCCAAAACTATCCGTCCTCCTCACAGATGCCTTACCCTCTCCATTTAAAAAGAGCCTTGTCCACCCTTTCAGCATTGGGCAGTGCATTGCAAAACTGCACATCCTGCCTGAGCATCAAGGGTTAAAATGACATACAATTCCATCATTTCTACCTCCACCCCGTTAACCTCTCCCATTATGTCTCTGTACAGCTATAATTCTGTTTCTGTAGGTTTCCCCCTGCTCCTACCCCCTTCCCCAACTCCTTAATGCAACCAGCATGTGTCCAAGAAGAAGGGGAGGTGGTGATTAAAGGCCAAAGCTAGAGAAATGTCTACATTATGCCAGTAGATCTGGTTATACTTAATCATACTATGCATTGCATTACACTCGGATTTACATTATTGCTTTGTTTTTAACTTAACTCTCTCAGCATAATGTCGTGTTACACACAAACACACACACTACAAAAATCTCATTTTACAGTATATGTGTAAATGTTTGCATGTCTTGACAGATCCTATTTTTTTTCTTCATAATCCTTTTCACACTTAGCTAATAGATGTGTTAATATCTTAATACCTTGACACGATTGTTTTAAATTGCACTTTTTATATTTATCACTATTTCTAATGGGTATAATATGCGCAAATGTTTCCGTACATGGGAGACTTTTACCGTTTTTTATTTATTTTATTTATTTTATATATTGAATTTGAACCGTCTGGGAGAAGTTGCCATTTATTCTTATATGGTGTGACTATTACCCAGGAATATACATGTACCCCGTTTTATATGGCCCAGGTTCCCTTAGTTCTAGACAATTTACACATGAATCTTAAGTTACCAAAATAATAGAAAAAAATAGAACAGAAATTAGCATTTTGCCTTTAAAAATAAAAATAAAAAAAAATTCCTATGACATCGCCAGGTATGACAAACACCTATGACAGATGTACATTAGTCGCCTTTGTAGCACGTAAGGGATTTTATTTAGTGGCTTCTAAAATGGTTACTGTTTAACCCCTTAAGGACCAAACTTCTGGAATAAAAGGGAATCATGACATGTCACACATGTCAAGTGTCCTTAAGGGGTTAAAGAATACTTGTTTTGACCCCTTCCTGGTAGTGTCTTTTTTAAAACCATGCAATGCATTCCTTTCTATCCAGCATACTGTAGCTTGAGGCTCTATTTTATAAAAATACAAGTACTCAAATCTTCACCCAATTTTGTTTTTTTTGTTTATTTTTAATAGTATCTTTATTTGAAACGTTTCCTCCAAAACTAGCACACAAATGTACCAGGAAACCAATATTATTTGTGATTTCATAGAAATTCATATAAGAAAGCCTGGACTGCAGTCTTGCACAGCTACAAATAGCAAAATTCATGAATATCTACAAATTGAAGCTGCAGTACAGATTTTGTTAGCTCACTGATCAGTTCATTCATGTCCTTTAATGAATGAAGCTACTTCTGAATAACGTATCCCAAAAGCCCTGCTTGGCAATGTTATATTGTGAAATGCACAGAGCAGGGGGATTGCAAGAGTCCAGAAACGGCTGGAGTGGGGCTTGAGCCAAAAGGAAAACCGAATGACCCCGACACTAACAGAGAGGTATAGATATTTAATGGCACATCCTGCCTTTTTATGTCATAGCCTGTCCTTGCTAAGAACAGCGTGCTGCTGATATTCTGAAGATCTCAATGACAACAGTCGGACACACACACATACTGTACAGCGAGGTATGCAATTTGAATGACACGCTACATAACTAATAAATGGGTGTGCACCAAAATTCTGTTCCCCAACACACTCTGCCGACAGTCCTCTAAAGCAGTCTTCTGCAACCTTTTCATCACCCTGGGGACTGGTGAAAAGAGGAGAAATATTTTGTGGACCAGCGTCAGCCAGAAATAAAACCCAATGGTGTGTGTGAGGGGTGCAGTTTGTGTGTGGGTGTGTGAGTGAGGGGTGCAGTTTGTGTGTGTGTGTATGGGGGCCAATGTGTGTGTGTGTGTATGGGGGTGCAGAGGGTGTGTGGTGTGTGTGTGTGTGTGTGTGTGTATAGGGGAGAATGATTGTGTGGTTGGAGGGTAGAACAATATATATATATATATATATATTAGAAAATATTAATTTTGATATCCCCTCTCCCCCCTCCCTGCTTACCATTGCCTAGGAGGGGGGACATATTCTGCAATCCCTGCTGGTGAGAGTGAACTCTAGCAGCCTCAGGAACTGCTAGATTTCACTCTTGTGAGATTTGGAGCGTTGCCGTGGCAACCACTGCACCCCACATACCCCTCTACCCTACCAATGCAATCCTCTCCGAGCTCGCGAGAGGAGAACCCGGCGGAGCTGCAGGTTAGAGCTCTCCGGGTCCTCTCTCTCTCCCTCCCCTGCCGGCTGCCAGCAGTACACTGTGAGCAGGCCGGAGAGGGAGATCTCTGATCTCTCCTTCAGTCCCGCAGAGCCGGCAGGGGGGGAGGGAGGCACATTTCCCGGTGCTATGATCATAAAATCATAGCACCGGGGAAATATCTTGCGGAAATTTATTAATTTAGTCAGCGGCCCAGGGGGTTGGGGACCCCTGCTCTAAGGGACAACACTTCATCCTTCTAAGTAGCCTGGAGGAGTACTATACTATTGATCTTTCTTTCTTTCTTTCTTTCTTGATATAATATTATAAGAAAACCAAACCACAAATATAATTCTGTCCCAGCAACGCATATGGCAGAAAGCTTACATTGTAAACCATTGGAGGAGAAGTATTGGCTGAGAACGTTCAGCCACTTACATAGAAACATAGAATGTGACGGCAGATAAGAACCATTCGGCCCATCTAGTCTGCCCAATTTTCTAAATACTTTCATTAGTCCCTAGTCTTATCTTATAGTTAGGATAACCTTATGCCTATCCCACGCATGTTTAAACTCCTTTACTGTGTTAACCTCTACCACTTCAGCTGGAAGGCTATTCCATGCATCCACTACCCTCTCAGTAAAGTAATACTTCCTGATATTATTTTTAAACCTTTGTCCCTCTAATTTAAGACTATGTCCTCTTGTTGTGGTAGTTTTTCTTCTTTTAAATATAGTCTCCTCCTTTACTGTGTTGATTCCCTTTATATATTTAAATGTTTCTATCATATCCCCCCTGTCTCGTCTTTCCTCCAAGCTATACATGTTAAGATCCTTTAACCTTTCCTGGTAAGTTTTATCCCGCAATCCATGAACCAGTTTAGTAGCCCTTCTCTGAACCCTCTCTAAGGTATCAATATCCTTCTGAAGAAACGGTCTCCAGTACTGTGTACAATACTCCAAGTGAGGTCTCACCAGTGTTCTGTACAATGGCATGAGCACTTCCCTCTTTCTACTGCTAATACCTCTCCCTATACAACCAAGCATTCTGCTAGCATTTCCTGCTGCTCTGTTACATTGTCTGCCTACCTTTAAGTCATCAGAAATAATCACCCCTAAATCCCTTTCCTCAGATGTTGAGGTTAGGACTATCAAATATTCTGTACTCTGCCCTTTGGTTTTTACGTCCAAGATGCATTATCTTGCACTTATCCACATTAAATGTCAGTTGCCACAATTCTGACCATTTTTCTAGTTTACCGAAATAATTTGCCATTTGGGTTATCCCTCCTGGAACATCAACCCCGTTACTTATCATCTTAGTATCATCAGCAAATGGTTCTCTCCGAATCCATAGCTTGATTTTAATTATTCTGATTTCATATTGTTAATTCATTATCTCAGGAATAGATTTAAGAAGTGCTCTGTAGACCTTATAAGCGTCAGCATCAATATAATGCGCCCAGCTATTTGGCATGCATATTTTCATTTCATAGGGACTTTTCACAAACGCAGAACAAAGCTTTCTTTCTACAGTGTGACTCTGACTTCATCTGATCTTTCAGTGAAATTCTAATTCTTCGCAATTTTCCACATTATGTCATTTGGTGGATAGGGGAAGATATTGATTGAGTATTTTGTGCGTAGTAAAATTACACTTCATAAGTAGGGTCTGTCAGCATTTAAATGCATTCTTCCTCTTCTGTAAAATCTTTTTTTTTACATATATTTTTTTTTAATGTGGGAAACGTCTACAATCTCCTCCATCTATGCTTACTAATCAGTCCCAGTGTGCAGGTGTAAACTCGTAAAGAGCGTCTATACAGTGTTAAAGATAATCTGATAAACATTTTTGGGGTTTGTTTTACCTGTTTACCTTTTAAGCTGCGACTTCAATAGTAATGTAGTCATTCAGGAAATGTATAATTAAGTACTATATGGTGCTTTGTTCTGAGATTGGTTATAATACCATAAACTGTCATCATAAATAAAACTCTGGGTTTGGTTCATGCAAGAATAGAAAATTCAACTGAGGGTTGACGTTCTCTTTCTTTCAATGTAAAATTTTTAAGAAATTGCATATCTGCAGAGAATTAATTCATACAATAAAATCATGTCCGCTCTTCTAGTGAGTTCTTGTAGGCCTCATCCCAGGCCCTCTGCCTGTTCAATCAGGATATGTGAATACTTTTAATAAATGTTATGGGCGCCACTAGCGGTATCACTTCAGTGGCTTATGGGGAAGAACAGAACATGAACCCTGTAGCTCAGGGTGGAAAAAGATCCCTTAGAATCGGGCATTTATAAATCCCCTTTTTCCAGTGGATGTTTCTCTGCCCCTTCTTTCTGTTTGGCTCCTGTGACAAACTCCTTTTCAAGTGAGTTTGCCACAAGTTCCTGGAGGAGCCTGCTTGCCAGCCTCCTGCCTACAGACTATGGACCCTGTAAACTGTTTGTGTAATTAAAATATATGGTTCAGGGAACCGAACAACCGCACGAACCGGAGACCACCCTGGAGCTTGTTAAGCCTAATTGCTGCTTTGTAGCAATTTCCACCTCAGTGTTCTAAGTGTTCGTCTGGGTTGCCGCAATTCCTATAGACGACCACGAGATGGCAGCCATCTTGTTCGCATGAAAACAGGCAGCGGTGTTTGGTCGTTGAGTTAATGGAACAATTTTTGGATACTGTAACTCCCGAACACTTTTTTTAAAATACCGAAGTAGATCAACCGAAAGCCTTCATTCTATGGAACTGTTTTGGGCATGGGACCCTGCATCCGGTCGGTCAAATAAATGACTTCCAGGAAATTCCTGAACCCCTGAACTGATCTGGGTGATTTTTGGATATGTTGGTCATCCAGATCAGGGCTATCAGGGGATGTGGGGTTTTATGTAGTTTTAGGGTACTTTTGGGGTGTTTGGGAAAAAGTGTAGTTTTTTTCTGTGCTTGGAGATAATTGGATTAGATAAGTACAGTTCCTGATTCAGCTAGGAAGCGTCCCCTGTTTCAGCTAGGAAGCGGTCCTTGGCGGAGGTATCCATCCAGGGGTACAGGGAGCTCCGCTACAGATCCTCTACAACATTTTTGGGGGAGGATTTGACCTAGAATCCACAGGCCATCTTTGTAGAACAATGAGTAGATCTATGTTCATGGACCAACAACAGTCCAGAATTTTGGAATTGCCCAATTTTGTTCCCAATGGTGATCTTTGCAATGAAGAGCTCTTTCTTTCCAGGTGAGGAACGGGGGCAAACGCAGGCAAAAAAAAAAGAGTTGTCTCATTAAAGTGCATGTGTCATTGAAAGGAACAATCGCATGTACAAGCTGAGACCACTGGTGAACAATGTAGATAGATCCCATCTCCTTAAGCAGAAATGCACATTTTAGGCAAATATTTCTGAACTAGAAAAGGGTTCTCTCACCCAGAGTTGGGATATTGGAAAGCAATGGATTGGATGAGATCATCAGTATTCATAATCTCAGCCATCAGAGGTGGTGGGGCCACCATGAGGCAGGCAGGTGGGCCAAATAATCTAAATCCTTATAACACTCTAGTTTAAGGAATATTCCTAACGCAATAGTGTTCCTTTAATGAATGTTATGTTTTTATCTACAGGTAATTTCATTCCTTACCTTCATTTGTTACGTGGCTTCAACGGCTGTGGCTATGATGACTGTTCCTCTCATAGAATTCCTCTGGGCCATGTTTATGTTCTTTGCATACACTACTAAACTGAACGAGCAGATGAAAGGACTTTTATGGCCTTTGCTGGTAAGTTGTGTCACCGTATAATGTCATTTTATTGCCTTCATCTGTTCTCATAGGGATAATTTGTTCTCTATCCAAAACACCGGTTTAAAATTGTGATTAGAATGAGATCTCGGCTGCACTGCCGTACTTTCTGGAGAGATCTTCTTTCAAAATGACAACAAACTAAAGTTGCGGCTGTTTAACTTACACTCTAAACTCCATAACAACCTATATTTATTGCAGTGGTACAAATAGGTCTTATCTCTCCCTGAGCACAGTGTCTTATACCTGCAGCAATTTTGTAAAATCGCACAAACTCATGCGCATAAACCACAGGGGAACTATTCTTCCCTCTGCTGATTTAAGAAGGACTTACAAGATCTACATAATTTGGGTCTCTTCCGAAAGCATGACTGCCCTAAGAGTAGCGCCATAACTATTACACCCTGCCCACAAGGCCCAGGTAGGTTGTCAAACCACTCTAAAATGGTTTGGAAAGTTAGTTTTGGAGGGTGCCAGGGCACTCCTGGTACCAAAACCACTGCAGCCTGCTAAATGGTGCTTGGAGTGTCCTTAAAGAAGAAAGCAGTGTTATACAAATAATAATTCCCTTCCCTTACAGAAACAGGGCACACAAAGCTTTTAGAAAATGTACAGTTTTTATTAATGTACCTGAACCTCCACTCCCGCACTGCAATCTTCTTACAGAGGTGGGTGTTATATTATAATTCATTAACACTCATCTCCAGTTCGCCCATGTTCCTCATCTGTTCTTCATATGCATGGCGTCTGAATGGAGTAGTGTCAATCACTCCGTTCCTTTACTCCCTAACCTGCGCTAGCAACACCGACTAGGTAGTTACCATAGCAACCACAGCACGTGCTCTATGGGCGTAGAGAAGAAGGACTGCCTGTGGGATGTCTTTTCTGCTCTCCCTGTCAATCGATTTGTTGGCATAAAGTATATGCCACAGAATTGATTGGAAGGTGGGTGAAAATCCTATTTTTAAATAGGCTTTTCTCCCAATTTATACATCAGCTAACAAAACTGCTTGTGCAATGTACAGACCGGGGCTCGACAAATCCCATGTCACCATGGTGACTAGAAATATCGCCCTGGTGCCTGGGATTTGTCAGCCCTTTAGCTAAAACGGCCGGCTCAGGGTGCATTGTAGCCGGCCACTTGCCCTAGGGAGCATCGAGGGGGTCAGCAGAGGCAGCAGTGATCTTCCTGCAGCTCCTCTCTGCTCCCTCGCACTGTATAGATATACACTGAGCCAGAATATGACATCACTCCGGCCCCGGCATCACTACAGGAGCAGAGAGAAGCTGCAAGTAGATCACTGCTCCCTCACACGCAGGAAGAATGCATCCCCTCTGGACCCCAGGGAAAGATCCACTCAGCTCTCCCAAAGGTAGGCTGGATGGAATAAAATGAAAAAATTAAATTTGTGTGAGAGAAAATGTTTGTGTGTGTTTGTCTGTCGGTGTATATGTATGCCTCTGTCAGTGTGTTTGTGTGTCTGTTTAGGTACCTGCCCCCTCCGATCACACAAGATATGTTTTTACTCATCTTTTTTCCCCACGCCATGCTGGTTTCGCTGCGGCTTGTCCCGCCTCAATAGCTGAGATCATCAATTTTTATGATCTCAGCTAAGCCAATGCTTTCCCATAAAAAAAGCATTGGGAGGATATTGAACATGTTCTATATGGGTAACAGTCAATGCTGAACAAAGGTGCTGCACACTGTGCAGCACTGACATAGGACTCTCTAGTGCCCGTCTGAGCTTGAGTGACGGTAACTAGAGGTCTTACTAGGCAGCAATGTAAACACTGCCTTTTCTCTGAAAATGCAGTATTTACATTGAAAAAGCTACAGGAACAGGCTATATGCACCAGAACAACTACATTCATCTGTAGAGGATCTAGTGACTATAGTGTCCCTTTAAGAATGGCATATTTCCCGTTGTAAATTCAACTTTTAAAAATAAATTATTTTTTTTAACTGGCAAACTTTTTAGCTGGCTCCTAGATTCCAAACAAATTTGTCAAGCCCTCGTACAGATGGAATGTAATGCTCTTTTAAATAGCTCAAGCCTTGAAAAGTGAATGATAGGCAGGAGTGATTTTCCATGGCCGAAAAGATGTGCTATTCAATAAATTTGCAGCCAGTTTTTATGCTGTATTAATTCATTGATTCCTTTTATAGTGTGCCATCTGCTATACGCAGGTGTATAAAATGGATTAATGTCCGTGAGAGTGCTGCTTAAAACTCCGAATAAATCATCTGAAGACGTTTTGTTGGGAATAAATATTTGTATTTGAAAGCATTAAGTCTGCAATACATTATAACACACGTACACATTGTTTATATTACTGATACTTTCAGCACATTCAAAGACTTGTCCTTTGCATCTGTTTAACTTAAAATCTTTTAGTTGCTGCTTGTTTGGGTCCTGAACTTCCTAAAAATAGGACACCGGTTGTACAATTCTAATCATGGCTTTCTTGTTATTACAGGACTTTATCCGTTGTGTCTCTGCCGCAATCATATATTTTGTCATCTCTCTCGTGGCCGTGTCAAAGTACACGTGTGGGGCATCGAAAGCTGCAGCAGTGAGTATCGGGTCACTTTTTAGGGTTCCTTTTCCCATAACCCACATGCGTAATGCATAGTTTGTTTTAATGTGAGACTATTCGCTCGTCTTACAAACAGGTTATGTGAAAGAGCATGTAATATTATGCCCTTATGGCGAGCAGAAGGGTGCCCCAAGATTATTGCAATCTGTACACTTTGTGGTTAGAGAGCGAGACGTAAATTTACATCCTGGTTGGATAATCGAATCAATAAGCCAATCAGACTGCAGCTTAGATTTCAAATAGGACAAATAGTTTTAATTTGTCTCTCTAAAATGCAGGTCTTCCTGTTAAATATTATCTCTGTGTGTGCATGCACCAAAACCACTTCACATCATTATTTGCCTTGGGCTGCAACGCTGTCAAGCCAATCACTGCTGCCCAAGTGAATGCTTCCACATTTGCAAGCACAGTGAAAGAGGAATTCGGACTTGGCACCTTGGAGAAAGGAACGCTTGATGTAGTGGTAATGGTGTCAGGATTGCGATGGTGTTACCCCATTGTAAGAAGCAAAACCATTTTTTTTTTTTCCAATTGTCACTATCAACGCCGGAAAGACAGAGGTTCGTAAGAAAATGGTTTAATGCTTAACCAGAATGAAGGTGCCAGTAGACTCTAGGCTATGTAGCAACTGCACCAACGTGAAATGGTTGTGTTTTATCGTTTCCAATAAAACAAAATCAACTACCTTTCCACGCAGGGGAGGGGAATCCTCATACGCAAGAAGTGATGAAATCCAGAATAGTATCCATATATTAATTTAAATTGTTGCGTAATTAGAAAAAGTAAACAGCTCTCATGTGTAAGACAAGCATAGTAACACTTTCCCCATTGTAACTTGGTTGTCAGCTGGTTCGCCGGGTGAAGTGATTTTGGTGCCCGGAGTGGTCCGTAAACTCAACCTTTAATCTTTTCAAATTTAATCTTAAAACAAAAAACCCACAAAGACCATGAGGAGTAAAAACACAATCTGCTCTCATTAAAGAATTGAAAATAAGATAAAATCTGAATGCATCCTGCACTCTAAAACACTTTTTATCTATGTCTCATCTCTGCGCTGTCAGTTTGACCTGTTCGTTGTCCTCTCTCTTGTGTCCAGGTTTTGGGTTTTATAGCAACAATTGTGTTCGCGATAGATTTCTATGTGATCTTCAACGATTTAACTAAGTTCCTCAAAAAAGATGATTCCACAAACGACACAGAGGCGCGGAAATCAGACGGTATGTAGCTTTCAAAATCACTTAGAAATAACAAAATAATTGCTCCTTACTGAAATCCATTTTGACCTGGGATAGTGTTTGTTACACATTTTTAATTATGATTTCCCATGGTAATTTTGCATCCCACCTGATGATATGGCTACTCTCAGATATGTATGTTTGATTTAAAAATTTATGGAGCCCCTTACTCTGTCTGTTATATAGCGTGTAGTTGGGGGTAATCTCCTGGATAAATGGGGAGCAAAACACCCAGCCTGGTCCTCTCTCCCTCCAACTCTATGGCCAGGACTGCATATCATCCAGCTGCCACAATCCGCTGGAATCTGTTTGAATATGGGCCCTTTCCCATAAATTTAGATTGTAAACTCCTTTGGTCACTCTTCGCCTACTGTGTTATGTTAAATGCTTATCGTGTTTATCTGCTGTACAGCGCTGCAGAATATGTTGGCGCTATATAAATAATTATAAAGTTAAATGCTAGCGCATGTGTAATCGTGGCACACTAGGCTGTTCTCAGGGCAAGTCTGCCCAATATTAGAGCACATCAGCGCGTATGACCACATGGTCTGTTGGTTGCCTTGCAAACTGCCTGTCATCCTGAAATCTGTGACAAGAATGATATTATGACCACAAGTGTCACCAGTGGCAAAAACTGCATCCCCCACTTCCTGTCTTGACAAGATATCTCTCAGTATTACAAGGTACATATCTGGGAATTATTAGCCAGTTCCTAGCTCCTGTACAACCTGCAGATTTAAAAAAAAAAAACAAATCGAACATGAAATCTAGAGAAATTTCAGTCAGTTTTTATGTTTTTAATTAGTTTCCACTTCAATGCATTGTGTCCTTAAAGGGACACTATAGTCATCAAAACAACGTAAGCTTAATGAAGCAGTTTTGGTGTATAGATCATGCCCCTGAAGTCTGACTGCTCAATTCTCCATCATTTAGGAGTTAAATCACTTTTGTTTCTGTTTATGCAGGTGTTGCCACACCGCCACTGACTGTGACTCACATAGCCTGCATGAAAAGAAATGGCTTCACTTTCAATCAGATGTAACTTACTGTAAAAGGTTTTTATTTCCTGCTCTGTAAATTAAACTTTAATTACATACAAGAGGCTCCTGCAGGGCCTAGAAAGCTATTAACAGAGCAGGAGATAAATAATTCTAAATTAAACAGTATTTTCAATACAGGAAGTGTAAACATTTAGATGAGTTTTTGCAGGAAGTGTTGAAAGGCTGTGTAAGTCACATGCAGGGAGGTGTGACTAGGGCTGCATAAACAAAAAAAAGTGATTTAACTCCCAAATAGCAGAGAATTGAGCAGTGAGACTGCAGCGGCATGATCTGCACACCAAAACCGCTTCATTAAGCTAAAGTTGTTTTGGTGACTATAGTGTCCCTTTAACTATGCCATTTCCTCCATTTGAAGCTCACACGGCTCCCTGTTGTGAAGTTTGAGAACACGCTTCAAACACCCCAGTTACAAACCATTAATCACTCAGTCAGTCTATTGTGGGTTTAGAGTTTCACTTTCAACACCAGAAGACTTTGCAGAGAGTCTTCTAGTCAATCACAAACGGCGGCTAAACCGGTATAACGGCTTGATATTGTAGTGTTGAGTTTTGCAGGATAGACTTCGTCCATCATATAAAATTCATCGGTAGTGGAGAAAGGTTTGGTCTGGGAAATATGAGATTTATTTATTTATTAATTCCGGTTTACCTACATCTGAAATTCATTTGTATGTGAAATAAGTTCATCTTGCCATGGCAACAGTCATCAATATGAAGGTTCTTTATATTTTCATTGACAAAAAATACCATAAGTTGTAATATTGTACCAGTCCTACAGAATGCACTGCTGAGATGTATTCAGGAAATGATGATGCAACCCTGATGAGTGAGAGATCATCTGATCCAACACAGGAAATTCAGATTGGATTGTATTATCTGCATGTTTTTCTACAATGAACTTATGCCTTCTCTCTTAAAGGGAAACTAACGTCTGTACATAATTCTCGGGGGCTGAAGGATGCCTTTTGAGAATGACCGTTTATCTGTTATATTTCTTGCACAATCTATTGATTTATTACGGCTTCAAAGTAATTGATTTAGAAATATAGAGGTAATTTTAATGAATTGGTTTCTGTGGTGGCAATATAAGACTGTTAATGTTGACGTAGCTAAAGCCGAATCAATACTTCCAGTGGAATTCTATCTAGATGATATTATTGGCTGAGAGCATCACTAGCTGCCAATAAGCTGGAACCGCCGGGCTTGGCTTAGGGTCTCTGTCTGAGGTAGTGGAGGTGGGGATCAAAAGACCCCAAGAAGAAGTCAAATTGTTCTAAAACAATCTGACTCCTAACAGTGGGGAGATGCCAGGGCACCCCTGACACCATAATCACTACAGCTCCCAGTATGCTTGGAGTGTTCATTGAAGCAAAACAAGACAGATGTGCTTTAATACTCACCTGGGAATAAAGGCTTAAGACTATAAAATAAATATGATTAATTCTTACTCAATTTATGCCCGGATCACAATCCAGTGCTGCGTTCAGTCACTAATGTTTTTTTTTGAACTTCATCCAGCATTGAGTGTTTTCACAATCCAAAAGTATATTCTCCGGGTAACGTCTCTGAAGTCAGCAAACATTATCAACTTAAAATTGCCAAACGATAGTGATGAATCTCCCAAACCGGATGCTGATTTAGTTAAAATGATGGAATATATATCAAAACTTTTTTTGTTATTATAGATCACTTGCTGGGGAAAGAGTTTATTGCCATTAATAAATTCTATAACCTGTCACGCAGCAGAATTCCCGCATCTGGTATTTTTCCAGCTGCGTTTTAAACAGGGTTACATTTCCCAGTTGCTGGGTGGCAGTTGGAGCACTGGCCAAGTTTGTTTTGTTCCACTGATACATCTTTTCTCGTGTGTGTGTGTGCGCTGCAGTCCTTCAGCCGCCCTGTCTGTAATGTAAAAGGTGAGTTTACTCACCTTTTTTCGAGCATCGCGTGCGTCCGATGGCACTGGCTGCACCCCCAATCTGCTTCCTTGGCTGACATTATTGCATTGTGGATTGGCATTGAATTAATCTATGGGTAGTGTTCAGCGTCTCCATGCAGAGCGTGGAGACGCTGAACGTCAGTGCTGCACACTGTGGAGCACCTACCAAGGAAGCCCCTCTGGTAGTCATGAGTGGCTGCCACTGGAGTTGTCCCTAGGGAGCAATGTAAATTTTCTCTGAAAAGGCAGTGTTTACATTACTGATCCTGCAGGGACCGACTATGCCAGTGATGGCTAACCTTGACACCATAAATTTTCTGGACTACATTTACCATGATGCTCCGCTAGCTTTTAGATTCTAAAAGCTAGATGAGCCATGGGAAAAAGGTTCATTTATAAAAGTGACTTTCTATTGAAATCTGAATTTATTTATTATGAGAGAGGACACACTCTTTACATACAAAGCACTTCAGCAAGCTAAAGTGCTTCAGAGGTCTGGAGTATTTCTTTAATGGTTTGTGAAGTCCATTTCTGAGCTAACCTATAAATTGGCAGAGCATCATTGGAAATGGTTTTCACAAACCTGTGTAATACCAACAGCGACTAGCAGCCACGGGAGGATGTGAGTCACACTGTTTTTACTAATGATTTGGTATTTTTTCCAAATCTTGTGATGTTCACGTGCTTACTATTTGAACCATAGTGAAAGTTGTTCAGATCTCAGAGGTTAGACGCAAAAAAAGAAACAAAGACCACGGACCACATTTTGGGCGTAAAAACCCAAGGGCAGAGTATAGAATATTTGATACAGTACTAACCTCAACATCTGAGGAAAGGGTTTTAGGGGTGATTATTTCTGATGACTTAAAGGTAGGCAGACAATGTAATAGAGCAGCAGGAAATGCTAGCAGAATGCTTGGTTGTATAGGGAGAGGTATTAGCAGTAGAAAGAGGGAAGTGCTCATGCCATTGTACAGAACACTGGTGAGACCTCACTTGGAGTATTGTACACAGTACTGGAGACCGTATCTTCAGAAGGATATTGATACCTTAGAGAGAGTTCAGAGAAGGGCTACTAAACTGGTTCATGGATTGCAGGATAAAACTTACCAGGAAAGGTTAAAGGATCTTAACATGTATAGCTTGGAGGAAAGACGAGACAGGGGGGATATGATAGAAACACTTAAATACATAAAGGGAATCAACACAGTAAAGGTGGAGACTATATTTAAAAGAAGAAAAACTACCACAACAAGGAGGACATAGTCTTAAATTAGAGGGGCAAAATTAAAGGATAACTATAGTGTCAGAAAAACAAACCTTTTCCTGACACTGTCATCCTTGGGGGACCCTCACCCTCAGGTCCCCCTCCCGTAGCGCTGAAGGGGTTAAAACCCCTTCAGCAGCTTACCTTAATCCAGCGCCGGGCTCCCTCGGTGCTGGTGACGTAACTGTTCCTTAAATTATTTTATATACTTGATTAAAAATCCACATGAAGTTTTATTGGGGGGCGTTTGAGATCTAGCATTAGAAAGATTCTTCTTGTATTTAAAGCGACACTCCAGCGTGGAATTCATCCTGATTTTTAATCCATAAAAAATATACTCTTAAAGTTCCTATATTTGCCAGGATTTCAGCTTTTGCATTGTGCTTGGTCCAGGCCAGGAAATGGCTCTGTTGAATGGAGTTTTACCTTATCCCTACCTTAATCTCTAGTCTACAACAGGTTTAAGAGGTATGTATATCAGCACTTACAACCATATCATCATGCAGGGTGAAATGAATCGATACCTGAGCTGCTACCCGTAGCACTGTGGCTACTATCAGCTTTACTGTCGGCTCTTTTCACAATGAACTTACTAGCGGTGTCAGACAGCAGTGCAAGGTCCATCCATGTAAACTGTAATAGAACTGGTCACGGGACAGAGATTGGTACATCACACACACTGTACGAATAAGAAAATGCTAAAATATAACTATATCACCATTAAGTGGATAGTATATACAGATAAAGTGTACTTATCTTAACCCCTTAAGGACACATGACGGAAATATTCTGTCATGATTCCCTTTTTATTGCAAAAGTTGTGACCTTAAGGGGTTAATATTCAAATGGAACAGCCTCCCAGGTCATTACCCAGAATAAATGACCTTTACACAGCAAAATGTAGGACAACCCTAAATATTCGGGATACGACTGAGAAATCTAAAATTAAAAAATATACATATACATAGTGTAAATCAGTTTAAAATAATGAATTAATATTCATGAAATGCACTCACAAGATTAGACGAGAAATAGCGCTCTAGGGTGCCTCCCCGGTTAGTAGTGGGGGGCTATTCTCTTCCTCCAGTTGCTCCCGATAGGTGAATGGAAAGCAGGACTCACAGGATGGTGAAAAAAATGGCTTTATTAAGGATGAATATTCACCCAGCAATAAAAGAAAATATAAACTTAAAATGAGGTCCTACGCGTTTCGTTCACAGTACGGAACTTCCTCAGGGACCAAAATTAAAACCAAATATTATACAGCAATGACAAAGTATAAAATACAGCCTAATCCCACCCTCCCATCAGTCCTGTTATATAGGGCTAACCCCTAAGTTAATTAGTGGCGTCCTGGGCGTCCTCCTGGATTCCTTTCGTCATTGGTGTGGTAATTACTCACATCCAGCTGGCTCTTTCTCATTGTAGTTGCAGTCAAAAATTCCCGCGTCCAGTATCAGCCGAAAACCTGAACCGGAAGTGAACGCACACTTCCGCGTTCCATTCGATCGTGCGTTCCAGCAAGTGAAATCAAGGTGTCTATTGACAGAGCCCTCTGGTGGTCGCCAGGGGTACATTCCCAAGTAGTGAATGTTAAAAGAAATCGTGTATCTATTGAGACAAAACACAATAGTCTCGGCAGCAACATGGTGGAATATAATTATATGGCATAAATTATTCTCTTTTACCACTTTTAAATCCCTGGTAAACACTTAATTCAAGTCTAATCTCAAAAGAACATAATTATAATCACAGAGTGACAACAAAGTGAATAATTTAAAAATAATAATAAATCAAAACATATACATTATATATCCTAAAAAATTTTTTTTAAATTAATTAAATAGAAAAACACACATCTACCACAGACAATCTCTCAGTATGTCAGTTTTTGTTAATCCAAATCAAATACCCCTAGCAGGATAAAAAGATGGATGTAAATCCGTAATTATTACGAATATATGATGAATGGTAAGGAAGTATCTCTACAAAAAGTAGAGAAGAAAGAAAGGGTAAACAAGACCAGATATCGTTATAAGACATAAAAGCAAACAGACAGACCAAAAAAACATGATATGATTTATAAAAAACAGACTAAATAAATATCTACATTTAGTCCCATAGGTTCTAATGTTTTTAGTTGATGAATGCAAAAGGTTTTCCTTTGGGATAGATTCTTAATCCTATCGCCACCACGCCAATGGGGGGCAACTCTTTCGATACCCATACATCTGAAATCTTTCCATGAAAAGGAAGGGCATGTACTGCAATGTGCAGAGACTGAGTGAGTAATTAACCCCTTCCTAATGTTGTTCAGATGTTTAAGTATTCGAACCTTAAAAGCTCTTATGGTACGGCCCACATACTGTTTGCCACACGGACTTTGTGGTTTATTTACTTGCTTTTATGTCTTATTATAACGATATCTGGTCTTGTTTACCCTTTCTTTCTTCTCTACTTTTTGTAGAGATACTTCCTTACCATTCATCATATATTCGTAATAATTACGGATTTACATCCATCTTTTTATCCTGCTAGGGGTATTTGATTTGGATTAACAAAAACTGACATACTGAGAGATTGTCTGTGGTAGATGTGTGTTTTTTCTATTTAATTAATTTTAAAAAAAATTGGATATATAATGTATATGTTTTGATTTTTTTATTATGTTTAAATTATTCACTTTGTTGTCACTCTGTGATTATAATTATGTTCTTCTGAGATTAGACTTGAATTAAGTGTTTACCAGGGATTTAAAAGTGGTAAAAGAGAATAATTTATGCCATATAATTATTCCACCAGGTTGCTGCCGAGACTATTGTGTTTTGTCTCAATAGATACACGATTTCTTTTAACATTCACTGCTTGGGAATGTACCCCTGGCGACCACCAGAGGGCTCTGTCAATAGACACCTTGATTTCACTTGCTGGAACGCACGATCGAATGGAACGCGGAAGTGTGCGTTCACTTCCGGTTCAGGTTTTCGGCTGATACTGGACGCGGGAATGTTTTACTGCAACTACAATCAGAAAGAGCCAGCTGGATGTGAGTAATTACCACACCAATGACTAAAGGAATCCAGGAGGACGCCCAGGACGCCACTAATTAACTTAGGGGTTAGCCCTATATAACAGGACTGATGGGAGGGTGGGATTAGGCTGTATTTTATACTTTGTCATTGCTGTATAATATTTGGTTTTAATTTTGGTCCCTGAGGAAGTTCCGTACTGTGAACGAAACGCGTAGGACCTCATTTTAAGTTTATATTTTCTTTTATTGCCGGGTGAATATTCATCCTTAATAAAGCCATTTTTTCCACCATCCTGTGAGTCCTGCTTTCCATTCACCTATCGGGAGCAACTGGAGGAAGAGAATAGCCCCCCACTACTAACCGGGGAGGCACCCTAGAGCGCTATTTCTCATCTAATCTTGTGAGTGCATTTCACGAATATTAATAAATTATTTTAAACTGATTTACACTGTACTAATAGAATGGATGTACAGCTTTTTTCTATGCAGACATAGGCAACCTTCGGCACTCCAGATGTTTTGGACTTCACCTCCCATGTTGCTTTGTCAGCATTATGGGTGTAAGAGCACTATGGGGGATGTAGTCCACATCTGGAGTGCCAAAGGTTGCCTACCCCTGACCTAGAGTATCGAAGCGGCGGTCTCATAGCTGTAGTTACACGTGTGTCCAGATGGGCCAGGACAGTGGGCCTCATTATAAAGTTATGATGCTCTGAGTGTCTCTTTAATCCACTCTCAATCATGTCATTTACAAGTTAACATGTTGCAGCTCAAAGATGTTACTAAACTGACACAATGCATGTGTGAACAAGTTTGTGTATCTCTACCCACTTAATAAATGCAGGAGTTCACAAATCTCTTGAATGCCATTATTTATTTTTTTCCCTAATCTCAGAACCACTAAACATGTCACATTTTATCGACCCTCTCCCTTTTAGATGAAGAATATGATTCAGACTCTGATTAAACAAGAAGCTCTGAGAATCCTCCCTGCCTTCGGAGACTGGATATTGTGCCCTGCAGTGAGGACAACGTCCCTTGCAGCTTGTTCTCCTGGACATCGGTGGCCTCGGCAGAAAAACTCGCAGCTTGTTCAAATTCATAGTAAGCTGTTCTCTTTGGTGGACAGTTTAAAAACCTATTTGGTTACTTGACCACGTGGGGCCTGAGACCCAAAAGGGATATGTGGACACATTTTGTAAATGCTGAGACTTTCCATGTGACTTCCATAAACCCCCCCAAATAACTCAAAGCCCAGCAAGAGGGTGATTTTACTTCTAAACGTGCCTTAGGAGCCCTCAGTCTGTTTTATTAATCGACGTGGGTCAGTAACATTACCAAAGATGTATTAAAGCCTAAACTAAACATGAATAGGTTAATATTAATTTACATCACTTAAATGTTGTTGCAATGTAAATTTTATATATAAAAGTTTCTTAAAAAAAAAAAAGTTTAAATGTATGGCCCTGCAAGTGTAGAGGTAGATATCACAGTGCCCTCTAGTGGCAGTTTACATATACTGTTCATTTTGATAGCTGGGGCTTACAGTTCCAGATTTTCAAAATAAACTAATCCACTAGTAACTGTTACAGATGTAAATCCACAATTGCCAATAAATGGTACTGCTGTGTGGATCGCAAACCCCATCCTTAGCTGGCTGAATGGGAATGGCAGTCCGTATTAGGCTTGCTGTCATTGGTACCCTATCCTAGATTTGACTGACGCACAAGACTGGATGTGCACAGCTGATATTTAACAATACAAGACTGTAGGGTGCGCCAGGGGTTAAGGGGTGACGTAATGTAATGACTTAAACCCTGGCGCACCCTACAGTCTTGTATTGTTGTTTGTCCTTATTGGGTTTTTAGAATAGACTTATCCATTTAGGTGTGCTGCCTCCCCGTCCTCTGACTTAGCGCTATTCCACTCTTTTTGTTTACAGCTGATATTTACTCTCTTTCCAAAAAAAAAGTGTGTAAGGATTTAAAATTGTGCTAATCGGATGACCTGTGTTTGAAGCGGCAGTCGTTCGGAAAGCAATCATATCACTATAAATATTATCCCTCTAATGAGGACAAGTGTGC
Organism: Pelobates cultripes; assembly: GCA_933207985.1. NCBI lineage: Eukaryota > Metazoa > Chordata > Amphibia > Anura > Pelobatidae > Pelobates > Pelobates cultripes. The sequence continues at coordinate 235,512,895 of OW240912.1, read as the reverse complement.
CAGGCTACAGCGATAAATCAACAGCGGCCGCTTGACCCAGTGTGAAACATTCTGTGCCAATCCATGCCATGAATTGTGGCATCTGTAAAATGGAACTCTCCACATGTCAGAATGTTATTCAAAGTGAATTTTAAATCGCCGGTTAAAATAGCTAAACTAAACATTTTGAATTTTTTTTTCTTCTTCCAGTTAAAATATTATAGCCTAAAATTAGAAATTCACAATCTGTAGTGATTATTGTAAGTAGTCAAATAGTTTTAGAATAATTTTGTTTCTTTTCTTGCATCGGCTGCAGCCATAAGCTCTCGGCTCTGAGCTAAACCCAGCAGTGCTTGGCTTAGCTCATTGGCTGAGAGCAATCGGCTTCTGGTTACAAAGTGGTGGGAAGCAGCACCTGGCAGACTTGAGGTAAAAACACTTTTCTAAAATAGTTTCACTACTTAAAACGCGTAGGCCTCAGGGCAATCCTGACACCATAGCTTTTAGTAGTTATGGTGTTGTGTTCTTTTAACATCGCACCTTTTTAGGATATTTTTACAAAAAAACTCATATTAGGGATATTATAGAACAAATGCAGTCGTTTTTGTATTACCCTTTTTAAAGAAGAAATAGGGTAATACTAATCAAATTTAAGACTATGCTGCACATTTGTTGCCAAGCAACTTAACGTAAACTTAACTGAATTGCAGTGAATTCAAAATGGAATTACAAAATGTAGACAAAATCTCAAACTGCTATAGTCGCACTTTTTGTAGCCAAATTTTGGGAATTAGTTATTCAATTCAGTTTGTAGTGAATAACATATCTTTGGAGGTGGCAAAACGTGAAATCCTTAAAATGTATTAAATGTTCTGTTTTACTGTGAAAGGAATTCTCACATTTTGCTTTATCTACGTTCACTTAAAATGTATTAACTTTTTAGTGATCAATGTACGTATTAATAGTTTTGAATAAAATACAGTGCACAAAGCTTTATGGTATCCATTTATTAAACAAGATACACTTGGAAACTGTAGATACTGATAAATTCATTAGCAGTTCGTGTGGGGTACAAAAATACAGGTTTTTGGTTTTTTTTAAACCACTGATCAATTCAAAAACAATTAAACAAAGTGCAATCAGACATTGAGAGGAATGTGTAGCATAAAACAAGACACACAGACAGCACTACAAGGACACTTGACAAAACCCACCTCTCGTGAGCATGGTTTGAATTTTATATTAATGTTCGTACGCCGTTGGTCAGGGAATTCGTTCAATTAATTGTTTAACCCTTACATTGCCATCCGCCCCTCCTGATTTCCAGAATAGGCCTTTACCTTCACTACAAGAATAAACGTGCGGTTAGAACATTTAGTGTCCCTATACTGTGAAACTGTATTGTGAAAGACGTTTTTAAACCATAGATTGCGGCAACAATTACACAGTGTATTTTAGCACCTGCTCCGTAACCCACAAGTGCACAAACTATTAGATTACCAAGATCATAATATAGTAATTAAGAGTTCAAATCACATTTATTTAAGTAAACCAAAAGTGCAGTAATTCCCAATCAAAGAAAAATATATATACAGTATATATACACATTTTTGAGGAACATAACTTCCACTGGAATTAAAACTACTTGCATTAGTGATAACTGAATATCTAACATCACCATGGAGACCAAAACCCACAGAATGGGCAAGATATAGCAAAGAGTCGTGTTCTGTAAAATAGTGCAAAATACTAAGGAAACGTGGACCCAGCAGTCCCATTCCATTGTTTTTACATTATCACAACACTTTTCAGACCATGACACTTTCATAAATCTTCCCCACTCATGTCGAAGACTTGTCTTTGCCCCAGAACCTCCTGTTTGCCTTAATAAATATCCCTAGAGCTTAATTTCTTAAACCCCGATTTATAGTGAATTCAGAGACAATAGCCAAACTTTGACTCTAGCGGAATGGCTCCAGCTTAGATGTTTTAGCCTCAGTTTTGACAGCTACATTTTTAAGTCCTACAATTCAGGGTTTAGTGAATAACCCCCAAATTGTGACATAAAAGTAGGGGCCGTCTATTTCCTTCAAACACACAACCGCAAAATCAAAAGTATATTGATCACAAAAGTAGGTTGTAACCAGCACCCGGCAGTCCAGAGTGACTCATTTTAGTGCCCAGTCTGTATATTCATGCAGTGACCTCTCACTAAACATGTGAGCTTAAAATGCCATCAACATTTATTGAAGGAACACTCCAAGCACCATAACCACTACAGCTCACCTGAGCTTACTGCCTAACAGCATCAGCTGATTGCTCTCAGCAAACGAGCTAAGCCTCACACTGCAGGGCTTAGCTCAGAAAAAACTTCAGGGGGTTGGCAGTCAGAGGACCCCACATAAAATGTTAAACCATTCTAAAGCAGTTTGACTACTTACAATAGAAGGGCCCCCTGACACCATAACCACTACAGCAAGCT
>OW240912.1:235496718-235510334 GCA_933207985.1 Pelobates cultripes | reverse complement strand
GATCTTTGGTGATCCAGTTTGCTGGGAATCTGGTCGGTGCCTTCACTGGGTGCAAACCATCAGGAACTGTCTCATGAGCTCAGGCACTTACAGTATCAGAGCTTTCCTGTGGTAATCCGCGGCAACGTTCTGATTGGCCAGAACTTGGAAGACAGCTACATTTATCATGTGTGTGTCAGACGTGATTGTGTGATGTGTTCGCTGTGTGCCATATTTGTAATGGGTGTATTGACTGTGTCTGATATGTTTGTGTATTGACCGTGTGATTTTTGTTCACTATAGCAATAGATAGGGGGAGCAGGGGCACTGGGGTAGATGGGGAGCAGGGGTGCTATGGCAGTATATGGGGGGGAGCGGGTGCACTGGGGTAGATGGGGGAGCAATGCACTATAGCAGTAGATAAGGGGAGCAGTGGCACTAGGGTAGACAGGGAACAATGGCAATATAGGGGGAGCATGGGCACTATAGGGATAGATGAGGAACATGGGCACTATAGAGGTAGATGGAGGGAGCAGGTACACTATAGGGGTAGATGGGGAGCAGGGGCACTATAGGGGTAGATCGGGGAGCAGGGGCACTATAGGGTAGATAGGGGGCACTATAGGGGTAGATGGGGAGCAGGGGCACTATAGGGGTAGAGGGGGCACTATAGGGATAGATGGGGAACAGGGGTACTATAGGGGGAACAGGGGCACTATAGAGGTAGAGGGGGGCACTATAGGGATAGATGGGGAACAGGGTTACTATAGGGGGAGCAGGGGCACTATAGGGATAGATGGGGAACAGGGGTACTATAAGGGGAGCAGGGGCACTATAGGGGTAGAGTGGGGCACTATAGGAATAGATGGGGAACAGGGTTACTATAGGGGGAGCAGGGGCACTATAGGGATAGATGGGGAACAGGGGTACTATAGGGGGAGCAGGGCCCCCCACCGCCCCACCTGCCGCTTGGCTCCACCTCCTACAGTCTCTCTCTCTCTCTGCTAAGCCCTGGTAGAGGGCAGGGAGTTTGCGAGCCTTTTATTCCAGATGTTGTGTCCTTAAGGGGTTAAGCATATTTAAGCAGGGCCGGCGCGTCCTATAGGCCAACTAGATGGTCGCCTAGGGTGCTACATAAAGGGGGGCGCCGGCACGAGCTCTACTGCTCTGCTTGTTTGGCCGCCCCTCTGTGTTGGAGAAATAATACAAATCATGCTGCCAGCCATGTTACCAGCCGCTAGGGAGCACTTACATGTCTGCTGACTAGCACCTGGTGCACTAGTCTGGAGGCATCCACTTCACAGGCACTCCCATTGCCGTAACAGCGCGAGGGCGCATTAATTTATTACTCCTGCCCCTTGCTCTGTACATGGGGACCAGTGGGCGGGAGCATAGCAGGGCTCAGACAGAGAGAAGTTGGCCAGGCGCGGGAAGCTGCCAGGAACACATGAAAAGCAGTCAAATATGAAGAAATATAAGTGGGTCAATGGGACATCACAATGTGCATTTGTAAAGAATATGTGTTTGTGTATGTCAGTCTGCATGGGTCAGTGTGTGTGTCTGTATGGGTCAGTGTGTTTCTGTAGGGTTCAGTGTTTGTCTGCATGAGTCAGTGTGTGTCTGCATGGGTCAGTGTGTGTGTGCGCAATGCATTCATCAGTGTGTGCGTGTGCGTCAGTCTGCATGGGGACAACATTTTTTTTTGCCTAGGGCGGCAAAAATCCTTGCACCGGCCCTGTATTTATGCCTAGAGGAGACAAATTGGGATAATTTACTGTGATGTTGTGTTCTGCAAAGCACATCTTTGTGTTCAGAAATGTAGTGCAACGTTTTCACCAATGGAATATGCCTGCCAGATCCATTGATTTCCATGGTGATTGCCCCTTTTAAAAGTTCACCGTCATAAATTTTACTCAGTGTCCCATCAACTAGTGTCAGAAGCAATATGTATCTCTGGCAGCCAACCACAGTATGCCTGTTCCGTCTTTCCGCCTTTTTTATCCCTGCTGTGATTGGACTAGACCGTGTTCACGGGATAACAATTGGTTGCGAGCAGATTGTGTGCAGGGTTGACGCGAACCCGGGAAATGTTTCTGTTCCACACGGAGTAACAATGTATCAGCTGTGACTACATGCAGACACCTGGCGGCCCGGGCTGAGTGGAACCTACAGTTCCAGCAGTACAGAGGCTTCACATTATAGCAGAATAATGATTATAAAAGCCTGTTCAATTTGTAGTCCATGGAGAGGGATATAGAACTCTAACTCCCACTAGGCGTTGCCAATTTTAAGGATGTAAATGTGAGTGTTGTAGCTACACAAGCAGGGGTGAGGTGCACATTCCGGCCACTCCTGTCACAGAAAGTATGCACACACTGAATGACAGGGAACAAATCACTGCCTGCAGAATTTGGGTATATCACTGTCTGCCTCTAATTCACTATTCGGTAATATTTAGCCAGTTACTGGGGTGGCCAGGCAGATAGATGGCGATTGGGGTTTCCAAGTGTTCTCACTGGGTGTTAGTGCTTCTCACCCAAGTACTCAGCCACGGGATTTCCATTTGCGGAAGTACACCGCCCTTCATAGCAACACAGTGTAACACACTGCCTGCATGCAAACTGGTGGGATCTGCTCAGCCAGTCAAGGGTTATGAAGCCACCGGGCACCAGCTGGCACTAGACACCTCAGTCCTGAGAGCATGGCTCTCCCTGCCAACTGGATGATAAAGATGGTGATGGCTGGGGACTCCAACGTCGGGAAAACATGCATTCTCACCAGATACACTGATAATACCATCCCTTCCTATATCTCTACTGTGGGTGAGTGGTCATCCTGTAACACAGTCTGGGGTCTTACTATCAATTATCATTTGATGGTCAGTATTTGGCACATCATTAGCTACATTGTGCTGCCTGGTTCCAAGTATGAAATTCTGCCACCCCCTCCACCTCCAAAGAAACATATATGCTTCTGGAATTGTAGTGTCTCTATGTTGGTGTGTTTGAGATGACGTGTGTCTGTGTGTGTGTGCTGGGCATGTAGTACGTACCTGTGTGTATGCTGGGGATGTAGCTGTGTCGGTGTATATACATGTGTGTCAGTGTTTGTATCTGTGTGTCTCTATCTGTATGTGTCAGTGATTGTATCTGCATGTGTAGCGGTGTTTGTGTGTCTATATCTACATGTGTATCAGTGTGTCTGTGCAACTGAATGTGTGTCAGTATATGTATCAAAAACTGACATACATGCAGATACTGACACGTACAGATGTACAGACACACTGAAACCCCTACAGATACACAGACATACACACAGACACTGACACATACAGATACACACACTGCCACACATGCTTATACACAGACATACAGATACACACACAACACACACAGATACACTTTACACATACAAACACACTACACATACACAGATACACACATAGAAACACACACTTCAAACATTACACACATACAAACACACAGATATCCACACTACATACAGATACACACACACTACACACATATACACATGCACAGAAACACACACATTACACTCATACAAACAGATACGCATGCTACACATAAACAGATACACACATACAAACACACACACACAGATACATACAAACACACAGATACCCACACTACATACATATACACACACAAACACATTAAAAAAATTAAGCCACCCAGCAGGTTCTTACCTTCTGCTGGTGGGAGTTGGGGGCCTGCTCTCCCCATCCGGCCCCATCCTCGTGGCTTTCTCCTCCTCCCGCGCAGCTGTGTGAGTGAGCTGGGAGGAAGTGATAAGCTGTCACTTCATCCCAGCTCTCTGTGCAGGATAGAAGGGGCCCGGTTGTGCTGTTAAAGCTCCACAGCGCACGACCAGGCCCCTCATTGCATATGTTCATCGGGTGGCCCTAAGGGCCACCCGATGGACCCTCACACAGGTTCCCAACCCATGCGGTGCTACTGCACCGCCGCCAAGGGTTGGGAAATCCTGATTTAGATTATGACAGGGGCAGCAAAATGCCACCTCTGTCAGAGTGCCGCCTGAAGCCATGGCTCCAACGCGGTCTATGCACGGCCGGCCCTGGCTATAGCCAAAACAAGAGTGGGAAAGGTTGGCTTGCATGCTTCAAGTGTCACTACATTTTTGAACCTTAAGCTGTTCAAATTGTGAATAATTTGCTAATATTGGGTGTGTCTAAATAATTTTGATGGTTCTACTTTTATTGTAATATTTATTGTTATTTGTAGTTCAATTCTTTTTTTCATACCTTCCAACAAACCTAGTTTCAGCAAAAGAGTCCCTATTTGGGCTATTGTCCCTCCTCTTTTTTTTTTTTTGCGAGTGTCAGTGATGTACTTGCCTCTTTATTGGTCACAAAGAGGAAAATCCACCAAATCAATTTGCTGTTAAAGGACACTATAGGCAGCCAGACTACTTCATCTCATTGAAGTGTTCTGGGTGCAGTTTCCCTGTTCCCTTAACCCTGTGTTAGAGAGACGTCATTGTTTACATTGCAGAGTTAAGAATGCCTCTAGTGGCTGTCTTCCAGACAGCCACCAGTTTCATGAAATGACACTGGATGTCCTCACACTGAGTCAATGCTTTCCTGTATGGAAGGCCTAATGTGCGTGGGGAACTGGCTGCGCATGTACATTAGATTCTCCCATTGACATGACGTCAGGGGAGGCAGAGAACAATCCAGCACTAAATCTCTTAACTGGAAACAGGTAATTAAAAAAAAAACGTAAGCATTTATTTCGGGGGCAGGCAGTAGAGTGTTAGTAATACAGTTTTTGGACACAGAAGGCACCCAGGTGACTTCATCTCATTTAAAGGGTTAATCCAAGCATCATAACCACTACAGCCTACTTTAGTGCTTAGGATGCCAGGAGTACTCTGGCCCTGTGCCCGATAATGGGTCAAATAATTTTGCAGTGGTTTGCCCTATTTCCTTGGTTTCCACAGGACTCAGAGTATCCTTCATACTCTGGTTAATGTACATTTGGCTTCTGCAGTCACAGAGACTGGATGCCGATCCTGTTGCTATTCATTGGCTGAGAGAGTCAGTTGACCGCTCTCAGCCAATGAATGCAATTCTGTGCATAAGAATATGCACAGAATTTACATTCTGTGACAAGACCAATCTCGCCACTGTGCATTGGAGGAGCCTGGTTGCCCGCCTGCTGCCTTTAGACTATGGCCCCATGTTGAAACGCTTGATTTTCCCCTGCGGAGACACGAAAGCCAGGTCATTCGGTGCTGTCCCTGTTTGAGCGGTGATACCCCAGATAGCTATGCCATGGAGCCCATTTGTATAATGAAAGACTATGGGAAAGACTTTGGCTCCATGGCAGTTGAACTGTATGTGTGTGCTCTGAGCACCATTCAGTAATAATGTGCGCTCAGATCTGAGCTATCTGGGGATATGTTGAATGTACCTGTTTTGTGCAATGGCTGCACAGTTATATGTTTTTATGTGTTTTATTGTCTTTTGCTGCCATGTGTTCAGTGGAGTTTTGCCTCTGTCCTTGGAGATAATTGGATTAGTTTCCAATTATCTCCAGGATAGAAGACTCTGTGGAACTGGTTTTGGGCAGAAAAGCCATGCTTCCTTTGGTCACAAAGGACTACGATCTATCTTTTGAACCACTGGACCAATTTGGATGATTTTGACATATGTTTGTATTTGGAGTATGCTGATTCTGAAAATGTAAGCTCTGTCTGTTCACTGCTTGACCCTCAACACGGAGCTTTGTCTCATTCTTGGGGGGATTTACTGAATGCTGATAGAGACTGATTGCTAGGAGTGTAAGCCGGGTGCTTTTCCTATTCGTCTGCTAGCAGCTATTCGTATGGTTCCAGTTCGTGAGTTTGGAGTGCTATATTGTATGCCGTTCAGGCAGTGGCGTACACATGACCCATGGGGCCCCGGTGCAAAAATTGATCCGTGGGCCCCTCCACCCCCCGCGCGCTTACTCGGCGCGGGTCGGGGCCGCAACACATGGCGGCGGGCACCTGGTCGCGGTATACTGCACACACACCTAAAGGACCACTACAGACACCCAGATCACATCAGCTCAATGAAGTGGTCTGGGTGCCAGGTCCCTCTAGTTTTAAAGGACCACTATAGTGCCAGGAAAACATGCTCGTTTTCCTGGCACTATAGTGGCCTGAGGGTGCCCCCACACTCAGGGACCCCCTCCCGCCGGTTCTGGAAGGGGGAAAGGGGTTAAAACTTACCTTTTTCCAGCGCTGGGCGGAGAGCTCTCCTCCTCCAATCCTCCTTCTCTCCTCCCCGTCGGCTGGCTGCGCGCGCATTCAGCCAGTCACATAGGAAAGCATTCATAATGCTTTCCTATGGACGCTGGCATGCTCTCACTGTGAAAATCACAGTGAGAAGCACGCAAGCGCCTCTAGTGGCTGTCAATGAGACAGCCACTAGAGGATTAGGGGGAAGGCTTAACCCATTCATAAGCATAGCAGTTTCTCTGAAACTGCTATGTTTATAAAAAAATGGGTTAACCCTAGAAGGACCTGGCACCCAGACCACTTCATTAAGCTGAAGTGGTCTGGGTGCCTAGAGTGGTCCTTTAACCCTGCAGCTGAAAACATAGCTGTTTCAGAGAAACGGCTATGTTTCACTGAGGGTTAATCCAGCCTCTGGTGGCTGTCTCATTGACAGCCGCTAGAGGAGATTCCATGATTCTCACTGTGAAAATCACAGTGAGAAGACACTGAACGTCCATAGGAAAGTATTGAGTAATGCTTTCCTATGGGCGGTTTAAATGCGCGCGCGCGCGCCTCTTGCCGCGCATGTTCATTCGGAGCTGAGAGGCGGCGGGATCCCCAGCGCCAAGGAAGTCCGGCGCTGGAGAAAGGTAAATGCTGAAGACACACACTCTCACGAACAGACGCATACACACTAGCTAACAGACACACACATTTACTAACAGAGACACACTCAGCGACAGATATACACACTCACTTACAAAACATACACTTTCACTGACAAATACACACTCACTAACAGACATCAGACATTCAGTAACAGAAACACTCAGTAACAGACACACTAACACTTACACACACACACTAACACACACACACACACTAACACATTTTTTTTTTTTTTAATTTAATCCCCCCAGCCTCCTTACCTTTTGGGGTGCTGGGGGGATTCCCTGGGGTCCAGTGGTGGTGCTGCTGGGCTCCTGGGCGGGCGGGCTGTTTGGGTGGCCGGCGCGCGAGGGAGCACTTTACACTCAGGGCTTCCTCTTCAGCTCCCTCGCGCACCGCGTAGGGATGCCGGCGCCGGAAGATGAGGGAGGGAGCTGAAGAGGAAGCCCTGAGTGTAAAGTGCTCCCTCGCGCGCCAGCCACCCAAACAGCCCGCCCGCTGGGGTCAGCAGGGCCAGCCTCGGGGGGCCCTGAGGTGGCCGGCTCCTGGGACCCCCAGAAGAAGAGGCTGGCCCTGTGGCTACATACCGGGTCGCAGGGGCGGCCTGGCCCCCTGGTGGGCCGGGCCCGGTCGCAGCCGCGACCCCTGCGACCCTGGTGTGTACGCCACTGCGTTCAGGAGTTTGGAGCATTCCCTTACATGCGGTTCGGGAGTTTGGTGTTCTACAGTAGCTGTGCTTGCATCTCTGAAAGGGGACGATCGCCTAAACAGTTTTAACCCCTTGTGTGCTAAAACGGTCCGTTACAATTGGTGGCAAGCGGCGGGATCGTTCCTTCAGCCAGAAGGACAGCTACAGGGGACACCATTCCGTGGATTTTTACAATTTGAGGGCAACGCATGTCCCAGTACAGCGACCCTGACAGCACCAGGATGGAACCAGCAGTGGAGTATGATGAGGGTGTCATGGATGACCGAGATGCGGTTCGAAAAGGCATCTGGTACCAGGCACTGGGTATTGTGGAGTACCAGCGGGGCGAGAGACTACCCAAGGAAGACCAGCGATTGCAGAAGCGACTAGCCCTGCGGATGCCCTTCCTGGGAGAGCAGCCCCTGGATGAATGGGTGAAGGAATTGGAGCTCCGGATATGGCAGGAGATGTGGCTGGAAGATGCCTACCAGGCGCTCTGGGGCACAGTACCTGCCCTGGACAGCCGAGCATGACAGGCCAGAGGGAGAGGAGTTTGATGGTCCTGGCTTGTTATGGGAGTCTTTTTCAGAGCCTGAGTTTGGGAGCCCTACACAAGCCCGGTTCAGTGATCTCTTGGAGTGGAGGGAGAGCAGGTATGACTGGGACGCTCATGAGATTGAGCAAGACCTGGTCCACCTAGTGACCCGAGAGATGGAGCTGGAGCAGGGCTACCAAGATCTGTTCCACTCCAGTGAGAAGGCTCAGCAGGGAAGAGGAGACCCAGATCCAGACCCATTCAGCTGGGTAGAAATTGCAGAGTATTACTGGGAAGAACCCCAGGTGGTTGGTGGAGATGGGACCGAGGTCTCTCCACCGGTCCTGCAGGGAATTGGGAGCCCAGTCTCCATTTCCCAGCGGCAGGCTGAGTTACTGGGGACAGAGACAGTTGATCCTGTCCCCAGCGGCAGTGTACCTTGCAAGGAGAGGAGAGCAGCGTCCTCCCTCCCTAGTGGCAGGGTGAGCTACAGGGATGCTGGGCAGTCGGCTCAGATCCCCAGCGGCAGTGTGAATTACAGGGAATTGAGAGCCCGGTCTCCATTCCCCAGTGGCAAGCTGAGTTATTGGGAATTGGGAGCCCAGTCTCCATTCCTCAGCGGGAGATACAGCAGGGAATTGGGAGCCCAGTCTCCATTCCCCAGCGGGAGATACAGCAAGGAATTGGGAGCCCAGTCTCCATTCCCCAGCGACAGAATGTCCTACAGGGAATAGAGAGCCCAGTCTCCTTTCCCCAACAGCAGGACTCTGTATTGGGAGCAGAGACAGTCGGTCTCCTTCCCCCGCGGCTGGAAGTATATATGGGAGAGGAGCTTGTTACCCCCTCTCCCCAGCGGCAGCTTAATGTACCAGGGGGAGACAGTAAGCCCCACAACCGTGCAGATGGGACCGTAGTCTCTGCACTTACAGCACAGGGGGTAGGGAAGGTCTGTTCTGCCCCCCAGCGACAGGGCTGTTTAGCCAAAGGGTAGACAGTCAGTCTTCCCCTCTGGCAGCAGAGCTGTGTATCTAAAGGGGAGACAGTCAGTCTCCCCCTCCAACAACCAGGCTTCTCCCGTGGTAGCGCTGGCACCAGGGCAGAGTACCGCTGGTCTCTGCAAACTCAGCAACCCACCAAGGCAGCTTACCAGTCACCCACACAGCCATGGTGAGGCACCTGGACATGGACAAAGTTCTCCTCTACCCATGTGTAGTAACCAGTTATTGTGGGTGGGCTGTATTACTGATTGTGTTTTGTGGGTGGGCTGCTGGACTAACAAGGGTACTGACCGGCAGGAGGTCAGATACCCTGTTAGTCTGTTTGGAAAAGGGGAGAAGGGGATTCCCTTACATGCGGTTCGGGAGTTTGGTGTTCTACAGTAGCTGTGCCTGCATCTCTGAAAGGGGACGATCGCCTAAACGGTTTTAACCCCTTGTGTGCTAAAACGGTCCATTACACATTCGCCTGCCCAGAACTCTTGTTCCAGGCTGGCTAATGAAACTGCTGGAGGTGGAGTTAAACCCCTGGGGAAGTGAGGGGGGGCCAGGGGGAGAACCCTGTATGTGCTGCATTTCATAGTGAAACACAGCCTCCACCCTTTAAGAAAAAAAATAACCATCGCAGTCAGAAAGAACACTGATCAGAAACATTACAACTGATTAACAAAGCTGTGACAAAATGTGTCTTGGAGGCATCCTGTGGGCTCACCATACTTGCTTAACTGTTATTAGTTGTTGGCTTGCCAGACTTTTTTTGTTTTCCTACCACTATAGTGTACCTCTGCTCATGTGGCCCCTTCCCCTTCCATTAAAGGGTTTAAAAAAAACCTTTTTCACTTACCTAATTACAGCGCTGATGTCCCTAGATGTTGGGTCGGGCCTCCTCCACCAACATCAGCCGGAATCTAAGGCGCATTAATGGCAAGCGCCGCGGGTTCATAAGGCTTTGTCCATAGGAAACCATTGACTCAACGCTTTCTTATGGGTTTTTGCTTGACGCTGGATGTCCTCATGCAAAGAGTGAGGACATACAGCTTTGTTTGAAACTCAGTGAAACTGCAATTAGAGCCTCTAGTCCAGGCATAGGCAACCTTCGGCACTCCAGATGTTTTCGGCTACAGGTGGTCCTGACTTTATGACCTAACTATTTTACGACGGTTTGCACTTGCGACCAGCTCTCTAGTGTGGAGATTCAAGGGATTCCCCATGTTAGAGAGCTGGTCTATGTCCGGGGAAGTTAGTAAGTGTATTTTAGCAAGTTTCTTATTCTTGTATCAATTCTGATTTCAGACTGCAAATCCACTTTAGAACGTGACTCATTGCAGGTTTTGGAAATGAGGAACTCCACTATAGCAAACATTAAAATAATTCTACAAAATAAGCACAGAAACATAAAAGGGTTTATTCGCTAAGTAGTGAATTGAAAAATTCATTGCAAAGCAGAGCCGAGATTATATGACTTTTAATAAAATTCTCACCAATTTGGCTACTTATAGCCTAAATTTAGCAATGTGGTTGTTCTACTCAGCAATGAATAAAAATAGTCGTAGTAGAGGTTAAATTTGTACAAAATGCCCTGCCTTCCTTTTTAGAACTAAAAAAAAAGGTGGATGACATGTGACACCAAAATCCATACAATTCTGTTTACTAAAGTCCAAATGACGCAAAGCTATATGGTTACGCAGAGGGCCATTTGGACAGCAAATCCAGACACTGTTAACACTATTTAATAATGTGTGGTTTTTGCAATTCTTGCTCCAAAGGAGGAGAGGCCTTTTAGATGCATTATTAGACCCTTCTGCAAATACATTCTTTGTATATTGACATAAGATAGTGTCTTGTCCTTTGTGAGGTTCTGAAACGTTTGCAAGGTTCAGAGAGGAGTGCCTGTTAATAAACCCTTAAATCAGCAGTGCATGCACCATAACCCTAGGGTACCCTGGCGCTCTCCCACAGTAAGTAGTTAAACTGTTCAAAAATGGTTTCACAACCTACCTGGATTCTGCCAGCTACCTGCTGCAAACCTCCTGATGCTGATCTAAGCATGGCCTTGCAGAAATGCGTTAATTGGCTGAGCTTAAACAGTTGAAATACCAATGGTAGGGTACCAGGGCAGTTTTTGCACTATAAGCACTACAGTGGATTGAAGTGGTTATGGTGTTTTGAGTATTCCTTAAAAGTTGTTTGTTTTTTCTTTCGATGATGCCTGTCCTACATCTATTCTAGTCTATTGTTCTTGCTGTTGCTAATCCTATGGAAAAGGAAATTGATGGTGAGTAAAATGAGTTGGCTGTCTATAATCTTTTATATAAAGAGAAGTATAGATCAAGGGGCTAAAGTTTTAATTTTAATTTATAAAGTAGGGGAGGGGTTGAGTAATTTTGGAGCATGAAGACAGTGATTATACATACCCCCAAACCGTAAACCATTTTTATTGTTTGGTGCGCTACCACATTTAAAGGAACACTCCAATGGAAAAATTTTAAAGCGATTTTGTAGACATACCACCGATGAAAAATGCATGTATCTAATTATGCATTTTTTAAATTCGGGTTTATCTATAAACTGAGCACAAAAGCTGCGGATCTCTTGACTGCAGCCTTTGGAAGCCCTCCCTTTCTAATCCAGCCCAGGCTTTCTGAGGCTGCCCAATCACAGACGTCCCGATGAAGCTCAAAGTGAAGTCTTTTCAAGACAGGTGTACTGGACAATTTCTGCATCTCAAGTTTAGCTCCATTGAGCCGAACAACCAGGAAGTAACAGGACCGTGTCTGACAGTTAGTGGGAAGTAACAAGGTTTATTTATAAAACTGCCAATTTCTTTTGAAATTTGTACTTTTTGTACAATAAAAGTTAAAGTGCTTTAGAAGTTACAGTAATACTCCAAGCACCATAACCACTACTCCCCCACTTTAGAAGGAATCAAACCGTTTTTGTAGTGTAGTCTGTAGAGCTAACGGAAGTTAAAGAAAGCTTCTCCGCTGTCTGACAGCTTGGGAGGTTTTTTTGTCCTTAGATATACAAGTTTTAATTTCTATCTGCACATTTATAAATTGTGAAAACATGATAGACTCCAGGCACATAATGCACTTCAGCAAGCTTTCACTCTAGAGTTTCGGATGGCTAATGTGTGAACTCTGTGCAAACTTGGCATTTGAGGACAGCACACATAGCATGCTGGCACCAGACAGTCAATGTCTGCATGCCCAACACCTCCACTCAGCATAAGACGATATGGCTGCAAGGGGAACTTGACCTCATTGCTGAAACAGAGGTATTCTTTAGCTGTTTTCTTTCTTTCTTTATTTGGGTGGGGTTACTCTGACCAAAACAGTGTTTCTTAAAACATAGGGTTTTTTTTTTTATTGGCCTAACATTTTTAAGAGATTTTAATATACATTTGTGATAATTTTGGACAGTTATGAAGTAAATCAATTTCCAAAGCATAGGCAAATCTGATTGTGACGAGACCAATCTCGCCACTGTGCATTGGAGGAGTCTGGTTGCCCGCCTGCTGCCTTTAGACTGTGGCCCCATTCTGAAACGCTTGATTTTGAAAGCCGGGTCATTCGGTGCGTGCCCTGTTTGAGCGGTGATACCCGAGATAGCTATGCCATGGAGCCCATTCATATAATGAAAGACTTTGGCTCCATGGCAATTGAACTGCATGTGTGTGATCTGAACGCCATCCAGTAATAATGTGCGCTCAGATCTGAGCTATCTGGGGATATGTTGAATGTACCTGTTTTGTGCAATGGCTGCACAGTTATGTTTTTATGTATTTTATTGTCTTTTGCTGCTATGTGTTAAATGGAGTTTTGCCTCTGTCTTTGGAGATAATTGAATTACTTCCCAATTATCTCCAGGATAGAAGACTCTGTGGAACTGGTTTTGGGCAGAAAAGCCATGCTTCATTTGGTCACAAAGGACTTTGATCTATCTTTTGAAACAATGGACCAATTTGGATGATTTTGACATATGTTTGTATTTGGAGTATGCTGATTCTGAAAATGTAAGTTTATGTGAATGTAAGGCATACTTTTCAAGTTATGAATAATGTGGAAAAACTGTATTTCTCTGGCTGTTATAATTACATTACCCATTGTGTAAGGTAATTGTATCACAGGCAGAGGGGAGGGTTTTGTGTGGGAGTGTCTGAGTGTATTGTACATGTTTATTGGTTGTTTTCCAAAACCTTGTGGGTGGTAGTAATGTGTATATAAGAACAATAAACCCACAGCTCTGTCTGTTCACTGCTTGACCCTCAACACAGAGCTTTGTCTCGTTCTTGGGGGGATTTATTGTATGCTGCTCCAGTTCGACTGCTAGGAGTGTAAACCTATTTGGATGGTTTTTCCTATTCGGCTGTTTACGGCATTCATATGGTTTCCTGTTCGGCGGATTGGTGTTCTGCAGTAGCTGTGCCTGTGTCTCTGGAAGGGGAAGATCTACTAAATGGCGGTTTAACCCTTTTATGCTGAGGGTGCCGTTACACTGATATATC
>OW240912.1:235476036-235496618 GCA_933207985.1 Pelobates cultripes | reverse complement strand
CTTTGGTGTCCACTCACATAGGTTTAACCCCTTCCCGACCCAGGACGGTTCAGGACCGTCATCTGCATTTTTGCGTTGCCGACCGATGACGGTCCTGAACCGTCCTAACGGTCCTAGTTACTTACCTGATCGCCGTCGTTCCCCCGGCAGCGATCAGCGTGGCTCCGGTTGTGGGGAGACTGCCTGCAGCCCAGACAGTCTCCCCACACTGATTTAGGACCCCTGTGGCCATGTGATCGCTCAACAGAGCAATCACATGGTCACAATAGGTGTCCATGTGTCTGCCTGCAGGGGGACTGCCTGTGCTGACAGGCAGTCTCCCTGCTAGTGAAAAATAAAAAATAAAGTTAATGTTAATAAAAAAAATAAAAATAATTATATATGTGTATATATGATATATAGACATATATTATATCTATATAATATATGTCTATATATCATATATATATATAATGTCATACTAAGTGTATTTTTATATTAATATGTACTTATATTAATATAAAAATACACTTATTAAATTACACACGTATATATATATAATATATATAACTATATATATTGTATATATATATTATTATAAAATATAAATCATAAGTAATTTAAATTAAATAAAAATTTTTTTAAATAATAATAAAAAATTTAAAAAAAATTATATAGCTATATGAAATTTTATTCTAACTGTATTTTAAAATTAATATATATATATTTATATCAAAATACACTTAGAATGAATTTGTATATATATCTATGTATATAAAAATAAATAAAAATAATAAGAAATATATATATGTCCATATACAAAATTACATAAATAATTATATAAATATACACGTAGACTTCAAATATATAAATATGCATATATATTTAAATTCTACGTGCGTATTTATGTAATAGTTTTACATAATTTAGTAATTTTATTGATTGCAATTTAAGGGACCTGCCTGCCAACCCAGGCCGAAATTCCAGAGAATTGAATTTGCTAGCACTGTATTTTACCCTGTAACGTTCTACGACACCCTAAAACCTGTACATGGGGGGTACTGTTTTACTCGGGAGACTTCGCTGAACACAAATATAGTGATTCAAAACAGTAAAACATATCACAGCGATGATATTGTCAGTGAAAGTTACTTTTTTTGCATTTTTCACACACAAACAGCACTTTTACTGATGATATAATTGTTGTGATACGTTTTCCAGTTTTTAAACACTAATATTTGTGTTCAGCGATGTCTCCCGAGTAAAACAGTACCCCCCATGTACAGGTTTTATAGCATTTTTGAAAGTTACAAGGTCAAATATATGGGTCAAATATTTTTACATTGAAAATGGCCAAGTTGGTTACGTTGACTTTGAGAGCGTATGGCAGCCCAGGAATGAGAATTACCCCCATGATGGCATACCATTTGCAAAAGAAGACAACACAAGGTATTGCAAATGGGGAATGTCCAGTCTTTTTTAGTAACCACTTGGTCACAAACACTGGCCAAAATTAGCGTTCAATTTAGTTTTTTTACTTTTTTCACACACAAACAAATATGAATGCTTACTTTGGCCAGTGTTTTCGACTAAGTGGCTACTAAAAAAGACTGGACATACCCCATATTGAATACCCTGGGTTGTCTACTTTAAAAAAATATGTACATGTGGGGTGTTATTCAGAGATTTATGACAGATAATAGTGTTACAATGTCACTATTGATACATTTTAAAAATGTATGTTTTGAAACCGCAATATCCTACTTTTACCTATAACCCTATAACATGCAAAAAAGCACGTAAACACTGGGTATTTTTAAACTCAGGACAACATTTTGAATCTATTTAGCAGTTTTTTTCCATTCGCTTTTGTAGATGAGTAAAAGATTTTTCAAGTAAAAGTCAAAAAACATATTTTTTTATTTTTTTTAAATTAAAATACATGAGATTATATAAATAATGGTATGTAAAGAAAGCCCCTTTTGTCCTGAAAAAAACAATATATAATTTGTATGGGAACAGTAAATGAGAAAGCTGAAAATTACAGCCAAACACAAACACCACAAAAGTGTAAAAATATGCCTGGTCGCAAATGTACAACATCGCAAAAACAGTCCAGTCCTTAAGGGGTTAACAATTTGACTCTGTCAAAAAACAAGAACAAACAAACAAAAAAAACACACAAACTACATTTCATTGAAAGCTTCTTATTTATGTTCCTCCTACCTCTCCACATGCAAACCAATCTTGGGATCTTTCCCGTTAAACTACTTTTAAACTTGGTTTAAGTAACCTTTTTCATAAAGCTGCAAAATTAAGGGGTTACTCAGATGTAGCAAACGGTGCACACTCCTGTAATCGTACACCCTCAACTAGCAGAGAGCAGTTCAGTTTCTCTTCACCAAGCATAGCACAGACCAGAGGTCATCGAGAGGAACCCTGGATGCAGGGGAGAAATGCCAGCCATGTGATTGATCAGGTGTAGCACAAGATTGCTAAAATATATCAGCCGATGTCTGCATTGCAAGCAAAGATTATATTTGCACTAAATACTATCTAGAGCTGCACAAACATCAGCCTTTCAGTACTTTTACTACAAAACATTCTTTGGAAGTTAAGAAATACACATGAAGTAATAAATAAAAGCGGTTTTATTGCAGATGTCATAAAGCAGGATATACATTAACAGCAGGTAACAATCACTCTACAATGCAAGATCGTTTGAGAAGGGCCCTCAACACCCTCTGTTCATGTGCGTCCAACTCCTCTTGTTGCAAATATATATAATATAATATATATATATATATATATATATCCCTCTCTCACTCGTTCCCCTCCTCTTTCCACCAGGTCTCACTCGCTCCCCTCCTCTTTCCACCAGGTCTCACTCGCTCCCCTCCTCTTTCCACCAGGTCTCACTCGCTCCCCTCCTCTTTCCACCAGGTCTCACTCGCTCCCCTCCTCTTTCCACCAGGTCTCACTCGCTCCCCTCCTCTTTCCACCAGGTCTCACTCGCTCCCCTCCTCTTTCCACCAGGTCTCACTCGTTCCCCTCCTCTTTCCACCATGTCTCACTTCTGCCTCTCCTTTCCGCCCAGGTCTCACTGCTTCCTCCTTTCCACTGTAGTCTCACTCTCGCTCCCCTCCTCTTCCCCCCACGTCTCACTCGTTCCCCTCCTCTTTCCACCAGGTCTCCCTCGCTCCCCTCCTCTTCCCCCCACGTCTCACTCGCTCCCCTCCTCTTTCCACCAGGTCTCACTCGCTCCCCTCCTCTTTCCACCAGGTCTCACTCGCTCCCCTCCTCTTTCCACCAGGTCTCACTCGCTCCCCTCCTCTTTCCACCAGGTCTCACTCGCTCCCCTCCTCTTTCCACCAGGTCTCACTCGCTCCCCTCCTCTTTCCACCAGGTCTCACTCGTTCCCCTCCTCTTTCCACCAGGTCTCACTCGTTCCCCTCCTCTTTCCACCAGGTCTCACTCTTTCCCCTCCTCTTTCCACCAGGTCTCACTCGTTCCCCTCCTCTTTCCACCAGGTCTCACTCGTTCCCCTCCTCTTTCCACCAGGTCTCACTCGTTCCCCTCCTCTTTCCACCATGTCTCACTCGTTCCCCTCCTCTTTCCACCACGTCTCACTCGTTCCCCTCCTCTTTCCACCACGTCTCACTCGTTCCCCTCCTCTTTCCACCATGTCTCACTCGTTCCCCTCCTCTTTCCACCATATCTCACTCGTTCCCCTCCTCTTTCCACCATATCTCACTCGTTCCCCTCCTCTTTCCACCATGTCTCGCTCGTTCCCCTCTTCTTTCCACCATATCTCGCTCGTTCACCTCTTCTTTCCACCATATCTCACTTGCTCCCCTCTTCTTTCCACCATATCTCGCTTGTTCCCCTCTAAATATGCCAAACTATGACTACAGCAGATAATTTCTCAACGTCAGCCATTCTAGCCAGAATTTTGCAATTTGGTTTTCGATTCACCACCATTTTCTGTTTAGTTAAAAGGAAATTTTTCCTCATTTCCATGCAAGCTTAATTTTTTTTTTTAAATTTGATTTCAGAAGTAATCAGCAGTGTTACACATGCCCTTAGTAGTAACAACTCCCAGTTGACAAGCAGACAGCTGAGTGGTTTCGTCTCTCACTCACTGTAGTTCATAGCTATCACCTTCTCAACCCCTTCACATGTTAACAGTTATTGCAATACAAAGTATGTGCAGAAGTTCATGTCGAAACTATATATAAGTTTGCAAAAAAAAAAACAAGGTGGTGCACTCACAGGTCTTTTGCGTGAAAAAGATATCTCTAACAAGGAATTGCACCAAGGCAGGTCTTTTGCCAACTCCTATATCTCTAACGCGGGATTGCACCAAGGCAGATAACGAAATTTTGGATGAACAAGTGCACGCACACACACACACACACGCACACACAAAATACAAAGTTTTAAACTCTAGTATTTTCCTGTAAGCAACTGGGGTCTCACAAACTGCAATGAATGCAATATGACTTTTTTTAAACAAGGCAGTTTGAGTTTTAGAGGTCCTTTGAAACATCTATTTATACAAAATGCAAATGATGCAGTGGTATTGGTAATTCAGCAAACTAATAGAATTTAAACCACTATGATTTTCAGAAAGTCATGGCATTCAGTCCCACTGAAAATATGCACTTTGCTTCATAGGAAGTAAAAAAAAAATACATTTATAAAGATAGTATATTTCAAAGGGTTCTTTAGACACAACTCAACCTTAAAAAATAATTTCACACATTTCCACCAGAACAACGTATGGTTATATCTTAAAATTCTTAATATGCTATTATTGGTGTTTCTTAAAAGGATACTATTTAAAGGACCACTATAGTCCAAACAAACTTGTTTTCCTGGCACTTGTATTAATAGGTGTCCCCCCACCCTCAGGGTCCCACTCCCGCCGGACTCTAGGGGGAGGAAGGGGTTAAATGCTTACCTCTCTCCAGCTCCGGACTCCCTCTGCGCTGGGGACTCTCCTCCTCCTTCGGTCGTCATCGACTGAATGTGCATGCGCGGCAAGAGCCACACACGTATTCAGTCAGTCCATAGGAATGCTTTCCTATGGACGCTGGCGACTTCTCACTGTGAAAATCACAGTGAGAAGCGCGGAAGCGCCTATAGCAGCTGTCAATGAGACAGCCACTAGAGGCTGGATTAACCCTAATGTAAACATAGCAGTTTCTATGAAACTGCTATGTTTACAGCAGGCAGGGTTAACCCTAGATGGACCTGGCACCCAGACCACTTCATTAAGCTGAAGTGGTCTGGGTGTTTATAGTAGTCCTTTAAGCATATTCATTGCTTCCCACCCCCACACCTCCTTAAAGTACATTTCCTATAGGAAGGCAAGCTTCCTAACCAAGAAATCCACAAATACATTACCACTAGAATTTTATAATCTGCCGCTGTGAAAGAGAATGGTTTTTATATCAACTTGAAGTACCGAGATAAAGCGGTTTGTTGAGGGTTCATACAAAGGGGTTGTAGAAAAGTTTATCAGTGTAATTTTCTTCCCTTGAGGCTTATCAGTGCTAGACAAAGTTTAATAAAACAAGCCATAAATGTAAGTACTGCCATGAAAATAAAATGAGACCTTTCATACAATTGCTCTAAAAAGCATAGGAACATGTCATCAGGTTATGCAAAACCTATTGCCAGTAATCTGAATACAAAACAAAAGGCGGCCCACAACATACACAGGATAAAATATGTTTATATGGCATATAAAATAAGTCGGTAATATAATGTTGGCAATTGTCAACCTATCGTGTGGAAGATGGGGTGCAAGGGAACTGGGATCAAATCTTGAAAAAGCCAATTCTCTGACTCAAGACATACACTCACACTCTGCAGAGAACTCTCCAGGAAAAGATTATCTATAGTGACGATCTCAGCAGTGGCGAGACCGCAACCATAAGGGAAGAAAATCAGTGAAACACTAGCTCAGGGAAGTGAAGGGAAGGGGAGGGGCGGAGAAATCAAATCACATGATGCATACGGGCAGGATTTGCTGCAGGGGAGTTGCCTCAGTTGTCAAACACCGCAGAGGTGGGAGTATTGGGGCAGGGTGACGATAATTAGGGTGTAGACTGCCTACGGTGTTAAGGCCCACCGTATTTAAGAGATTAAGTTAAAATATGATAAGCAGAGAATGGGTCATGTAAATACCCAGCTGTTGTAACAATGAATATTCATAAATTATTAGAGAATACCAGCATTGAAAACTTTTCAACAGGATTCAACCTCTCATTCAATTAAATTTAGTCTAAGCTTGTAAGTGTTAAAGTACATTGATGTAAAAAAATAAAAAGTGGACGGGGCGGAGCCTAGTAGCAGAGCAGACATGTGGTGCAGGGACTCCTGAATTCTGGGGCATTTACCCCAGTAAACAAGCAGCAATACCTTCCTAAACACAAAAATCTAATGTTTAAAACTTCCTTTATGGCAAATTATACACTGCTCAAAAAAAACAGGGAACACAAAAATAACACATCCTAGATCTGAATGAATTAAATTTTCTTCTGAAATACTTTGTTCTTTACATAGTTGAATGTGCTGACAACAAAATCACACAAAAAAAAAAAATGGAAATCTAATTTTTCAACCCATGGAGGTCTGGATTTGGAGTCAAACTCAAAATTAAAGTGGAAAAACACACTACAGGCTGATGCAACTTTGATGTGATGTCCTTAAAACAAGTCAAAATGAGGCTCAGTAGTGTGTGTGGCCTCCACGTGCCTGTATGACCTCCCTACGTTGGTGGATGGAGCAAGACATGATGTCCCAGATGTGCTCAATTGAATTCAGGTCTGGGGAACGGGCGGACCAGTCCATAGCATCAATGCCTTCGTCTTGCAGGAACTGCTGACACACTTCAGCCACATGAGGTCTAGCATTGTCTTGCATTAGGAGGAACCGAGGGCCCACCGCACCAGCATATGGTCTCACAAGGGGTCTGAGGATCTCATCTCGGTACCTAATGGCAGTCAGGCTACCGCTGCCGAGCACATGGAGGGCTGTGCGGCCCCCCAAAGAAATGCCTCCCCACACCTACTGCCAAACCGGTCATGCTGGAGGATGTTGCAGGCAGCAGAACCTTCTCCACAGCGTCTCCAGACTCTGTCACGTCTGTCACATGTGCTCAGTGTGAACCTGCTTTCATCTGTGAAGAGCACAGGACGCCAGTGGCTATTTGCCAATCTTGGTGTTCTCTGGCAAATGCCAAACGTCCTGCACGGTGTTGGGCTGTAAGCACAACCCCCACCTGTGAACGTCGGGCCCTCATACCACTCTCAAGGAGTCTGTTTCTGACCGTTTGAGCAGACACATGCACATTTGTGGCCTGCTGGAGGCCATTTTGCAGGGTTCTGGCAGTGCTCCTCCTGTTCCTCATTGCACAAAGGCGGAGGTAGCGGTCCTGCTGCTGGGTTGTTGCCCTCCTACGGCCTCCTCCACGTCTCCTGATGTACTGGCCTTTCTCCTGGTAGCGCCTCCATGCTCTGGACACTACGCTGACAGACACAGCAAACCTTCTTGCCACAGTTCACATTGATGTGCCATCCTGGATGAGCTGCACTACCTGAGCCACTTGTGTGGGTTGTAGACTCCGTCTCATGCTACCACTAGAGTGAAAGCACCGCCAGCATTCAAAAGTGACCAAAGCATCAGCCAGGAAGCATAGGAACTGAGAAGTGGTCTGTGGTCACCACCTGCAGAACCACTCCTTTATTGGGGGTGTTTTGCTAATTGCCTATAATTTCTACCTGTTGTCTATCCCATTTGCACAACAGCATGTGAAATTGATTGTCACTCAGGAGGAGCCTCTGGCATGGGATTATAGTTAAATTTACAGAGCAGGAGATAAAAAACTTCTAAAGCAAGTTAAATTTGTTATTTCCCGTGCACGCTGTCTCCATCACAACCAGGGAAGGTGTGGCTAAGGCTGCATAAACAAACACAAATGATTAACTCCCAAATAGCAGAGCATTGAGCATTGAGCATGCAGGGACAAAACCTATGCACCAAAACTGCTTCATTAAAGGGTTACTCCAACTCTTTAGAGGAGGTGCACTACAGAGAAGGCCAACACACCAGAATACCTACAATAAATATACAAATAAAATAATAAAAGGGAAGTGGTCGTAGTGGTTGGAGTAACTCTTTAAGCTAAAGTTGTTTTGCTGACTATAGTGCCCTTTGAATACACGAAAGTAGGGATTACTTTTACTCATGTATAAAAATGGCAGTGGGCAGAGCTTAAAGGACCACTCTAGGCACCCAGACCACTTCAGCTTAATGAAGTGGTCTGGGTGCCTGGTCCAGCTAGGCTTAACCCATTCTTTCATAAACATAGCAGTTTCAGAAAAACGGCTATGTTTATGAATGGGTTAAACCTTCCCCCTAATCCTCTAGTGGCTGTCTCATTGACAGCCGCTAGAGGCGCTTGCGTGCTTCTCACTGTGATTTTCACAGTGAGAGCACGCCAGCGTCCATAGGAAAGCATTGATAATGCTTTCCTATGCGACCGGCTGAATGCGCGCGCAGCTCTTGCCACCCGTGCGCATTCAGCTGACGGGGAGGAACTGAGGAGGATCGGAGGAGGAGAGCTCCCCACCCAGCGCTGGAAAAAGGTAAGTTTTTACCCCTTTCCCCCTTCCCCCTTCCAGAGCCGGGCGGGAGGGAGACCCTGAGGGTGGGGGCACCCTCAGGGCACTATAGTGCCAGGAAAACGAGTATGTTTTCCTGGCACTATAGTGATCCTTTAAAGCAAGTTTATGTTTCCAATCAAATTTACCCACAATCAGTAAAAGAAATACCAGAGAAGGGAAACTGCAGAAATAGTGAACAAAATGGCTGCTCCCAGATATTGAGATCCAGTACAAGGACAAAAGGATAATAAATGTAAAGGCAAGTAGCATTGTTAACATACAGGGAGCATAAGGAAACGAAAACAAAAAATAAAATATTATATATGGTATATCTGTGACCCCAATCCCCAAATCCAGTGGTTCCCAAACCAGGCCACTTGGCCCAGCAACAGTCCAGGTTGAGTCAGTGTCTCCATTGCAATAGAAATCCTGGATGGTAACTGGGTCCTGAGGACTGGTTTAGGAAACACTGCCCTAGATTGCCGGATAAAGAGTGAGAAAAAAAAAGTTCTTAATCTAATAAACTAACTCCCCTATAAAATAAGCACAGGTGGGAGGTGTGTCCTAGCAGCGCATGGAGGGGGACACGTGAGCGGGGAGCTCTCCCAATTGGCGGTATTTACAGCGTAATACACAGCCGACACTATGGCCAAACAGCATACCTACTTGGGTGAAGAGTTGCTGGCCCAAATGGCGACTAAATCACTTAAAAAATTGAAGCAGAAAACACTGCATTCTCATCTTACATCGCCACAGGCCTTGGACCTCGGAGACCAAGATGGCACAGACGGGCCTCACTCCCCAGCATACAGCTCCGACGCAGGTAATAGCCATCAATGCCGGTATGTTCAAGATCGGTTTAAGACCCTCATTCCGACTTTGAGTGACTCGGACCTAACCCTAGACCGCACACATAGGCCCCCCTAAACCTAAACATCTCCCTCCACATACAAGAGATGTCATTACCAGGGTCCATTATTTCACGGTCAAGGACCGCTTAATGCAAGCCTCCAGACTGACCACCTTGTGGCCAACATTAAACTATTTACGGATCTTTCTTCCACTACAATGTTCAAACAATGCACATCTGCGCCCATTACCACAGCCCTGCGTGCCGCAAACATCCAGTACAAATTGGGCTTTCCAGCTAAATTACTGGTGAAACGAAACGGAGTAGACAAGCCCATATTTACGCCTGAAGACGGGAAAAAGTTGCTTCAAGATTGCACCAGAATATTCCATTCTGAAGAAACCTGAAATCCTTCTACAACACGTGCCCAAAGCGTTGCCTAAAGACTGGCTCTAGATGCCTCACTCCTCACACCTATCATCTGAGTGCATTGCAGTTTCAGTCCTCTTCGGGATGGTTCATGATTCTAGTTTAGTTACCCACTTACATTACGGTTATTTCAGGCTGTTTCTACTTTATCAGTCATCCACAGCCTTAAACCCCGGTTGGGTGCTTCAGTGCCCGCACGTTACACTTCTGATTTAAAATTTTGAACCACGCTGTAGATGCCTTAAAGATATTGCTGATCTCTGTGTTCTACCTCACTTGGGCTACCCTCCAAGGCTCTACTTATAGCCTCCTTTGTCCGTTATTCCTCAGCTAATCTATGCCATATCTATATTGTAAACCGAAATATGTATATAGTTATTTGTTAATTTCCCCATCGAGTATGTTATTATTAAGCTTTGTCTCCTAATGCTATACCCAGGGCCAGAATGCTACATAGTGTGCCACTACCGGGGGTGCTTACCAGGCTAAACTACAACATATTGTAACATGGCATCGACAAATTTCTGCTTAAAGGACCACTATAGTGCCAGGAAAACAAACTTGTTTTCCTGGCACTATAGGGTCTTTAGTTCCCCCCCACCCTCAGGGTCCCAATCCTGCTGGACTGAAGGTATTAAAACTCCTTAAGCCACTTACTTTTCTCCAGTGCAGGGCTCCCTCGGCTCCTGTTGACGTCAGATCCGAATGCACATGCGCGGCAAGAGCCGAGCGTGCATTCAAACCGCCCATAGGAAAGCATTACTCAATGCTTCCCTATGGACGTCAGTGTCTTCTCGCTGTGATTTTCACAGTGAGAAGCGCGGTATTAACTGTGAGAGGCTGGATTAACCCTAGTGTAAACATAACCCTGCAGCTGTAAACATAGTTTCAGAGAAACTGCTAACACTAGAAGGACCTGGCACCCAGACCACATCATTTAGCTGAAGTTATCTGGGTGCTTATAGTGGTCCTTTAAATTACTAAAGGGCTCTCCTAAAAAGCACAGATTGGCTATTAGAGATGCTAAACGCAGCGGAGCCCATGTAGCGTTCTTCCAAGAGACGCTTTTCAAATTGGGTTGCAGTCCTCCCTTTAACTCCCCTTGGTTTCCACATGATTATCATGCCTGCTACTCAGCCAAAAAACATGGCATTTCTATTTTGATTGGCAGAGACAGCACTTTCCTTAGTACGAAAAATTAGCGATAAAAAGGGGCACAACCTAATACTACAATGCAGGTCCGATCCTGGGGTCATTGACGCCTGGGTACAAGAATATTTTTGGTGCCCTCACCTCCCCCGTGGGTGTGGCTATTTTGCTAACTCCTCCCCTTTACAAACATAACACTTCTAATCACACCAATTTTCTATGTAAATCACTCCACCTCCAATTCAGGTCACATGTAACCCACTTCCTACAGTACCAGCTTTATCCCCAAAAAGCTTATTGGTGCCATATTTGTGCCCTGCTTTCCAGTGTTGCCTCTGTCCTTATACAGCTTCCCAGTGCCATCTATGTTCCAAAATAGCTAATCAGTGCCACCTCGGTCTCAAAATATCTTTGTCCCCATCTTATCAGTGTCCAAATAGCTTAATAGTGTAATTTCTGTGCCCAAATCGAAGACCAGTGTTATTGTTGTCCAAAAATTGCTAATCAGTGACATTTATTTATCTTTCCAAACAGCTTACCAGTGCCATCTTGTCCTCAGAGAGCTTGTCAGCTGGTAGTGTTTTTGTATGAACTGTGTGTAAGCTGGATGTATTTCGCAGAGAGTCAATGTATTTGTAATGCAGAAATGTATTTACAGGTGTGTGTGTGAATTTAAATGAATATTTGTGTAGGATATTAATGTGTACTAATGCAGTTTTTGAATATTTGTATGGAAAGTGTTAGGAAGTGCAAGAATGTATTTGTAAGACGTGTGTGTGTGTATATATTTGTATGCATGAGTGTCCTTCACTGGACGTTACGGTGTGTGCATGCATTGTTGTTTATTTTTCTAAATGTCCCTGTGTGACTTATCTAACCATTCTCTTCCACTTTTGGCTATATCCCATCCCCAGGGGCGTTGCTATGAGGACTACGGACTTTAACCTCCAAAAATACATTTAAAAACCCCTCCTGTAGTTGACATTAAGCTTGCCCAATACTCCAATAAAAATTGATGAAATGCTGTCCCTCCTCCTCACCAATGGCATGCACACCAAAACACGACCACATCCATTTTGCTATGCAGTGTGTGTAGTGAATAGTGTCTGAGTGTGTGCTGGGGATGCAGTGTGTGTCTGCATCTGTGCAGGAAATGCAGTGTGTCTCTGTGTGGACAAAAAGTAATTTCACCAATATGTAAACTGTATGTTAATAAGAGTCCCCTCAAGACCCCATTAGAGACTACAACGGAGTCTAAAGGTCCTGGAGATAGTGTTCTCTAGAATGCTGGACCCCATTCACAATATAGTGATATAACAAAGCTATGTGATGCCCAACTCAAGCTGTCTCTTCTCACCTTAATTACTGTTGCTGGCTAGCTGCTGTGACTGGTTGGTAGGCAGGCTGGCTGCTGTGGCTAGCTTCTGTCTTCCGCCAGCAGGCATCTATTTCTAACCCCTTTGTGTGTATGTGCCCCCCCCCAGCCCCTCAGTGTGTATGTGCCCCCCCCAGCCCCTCAGTGTGTATGTGCCCCCCCCAGCCCCTCAGTGTGTATGTGCCCCCCCAGCCCCTACTCGATCTCCAGTCTCAACTTAGAGATATTGAGCTCGCCAAAACATAATTTTTGCTTCAAAAATCTAAACAAATTATTTTTGGCAACGTGAACAAGGCAGGGGCCAAACTAGCTCCACAATTAAAACAACGGTCTGTCGCCTCCAGGATTGCATTCCTAAAAAATGGAAATGGTACAAAAAAAAAAAAAAAGCTTGATACCCAAGCTATTGTTAATCAGTTTGCTAGATATTATAGTGGTTTGTAGAACTTAAAAAATGACCCACGGACGATCCTACCTACACATCCTGAAATTGACAAATTTCTGACAGATCTTGACCTTCCCCGGATGTCCGAGGAGAATGTTGACCTTTTGCAGAGACCTTTCTCCTTATACGAACTCACAGAGGTAATTTCCCACCTTCCTGCACGCAAATCTCCTGGCCCAGATGGCTTCTCCAACAAATATTACCAAACATTTTCCTGCATCTTATCGCCACATCTATTAGCCCTCCTTAATCACTGTGCCACTATAGGTGCCCTTCCAGAAGAAATGCTCATGGCGCATATATCCACCCTTCCCAAGCCAGGTAAACACCAGACACAGTGTAAAAACTTTTGGCCAATTTCCCTGCTTAATGGAGATGCAAAGATTTACGCCAAACTCTTTAGTAACAGACTTGCCCCGCTACTCCATAAACTTATACATGACTAGTTGGTATTCATACGAGGCAGTCAAGGGTCTTACAATACAAAGAAGATACTTAATATCCTGACATACTTGGAGACCCGGGGCAAAGGAGGCCTTCTCATCGCATTGGATGCGGAGAAGGCCTTCAACCGGCTAAACTGGTCTTTCATGAACAGAGTACTGGCTAAATTCAATTTTCCACAAGACATGATCAGAGGCATCATGGCCTTATAGAACGCCCCGTAAGCTAAAGTCTCCCACGGAGGTTTTCTATCTACAACCTTCTCCAACACGAATGGCACTTGCCAAGGTTGCCCGCTGTCACCCCTCTTGTACCTACTTTCCCTTGAGCCTCTAGCGTTTAAAATCCGCAATCATACTCTCATTAGAGGTATCCCCATTCATGGTAGAGAATATAGCTTCGCACTATTTGTGGACGACATATTCATACTCATCCATAGCCCTCTCTGACCCTCAAGATTCACTTCCACCTCTACTAGATCTTCTAACACAGTTTGGGAATATCTCCCACTACTGTTTAAATAAGGACAAAACCCAGTCCCCCCCTATTAACCTACCTATGGACCTGACTAACTCCCTAAGCTCTCACTATTCCTTCGACTGGAGATCGTACTTCCTTACGTACTTTGCACCCACTATACCTGACATATTAAAACTAAACTATAACCCTTTATTAACTTTATGCAAAAATTAAGCTAATAAATGGAGACATGTATTACTCTCCTGGCTTGGAAGGGTTAACGCCTATAAGATGATGATCCTCCCCCGCATTCTATATATCTTTCGGATGTCACCCATCAGACTCACATCGCAAATCCTTTCAAAAGCTGCCTACCCAACACGAGACTAGGACCCA
This sequence comes from Pelobates cultripes, assembly GCA_933207985.1. Classification (NCBI taxonomy): domain Eukaryota; kingdom Metazoa; phylum Chordata; class Amphibia; order Anura; family Pelobatidae; genus Pelobates; species Pelobates cultripes. Next base: position 235,482,417 of record OW240912.1, on the reverse strand, counting down.
CGCTCCACCGCCACATGATGACATGACCTCACACTACCTCAGAGAAGGGGGCAACACGACATACTGCGACCAGCCCACTCAAAACGCCTACCCCCACACGCCCCCCAAACGCAACCGCTGGAGGGCAGTAATGAGGGAAACACGCCCCACAAGGAGCAATGTCACACACATACACCGATCACGTTGCTACCAGAGACATAGGTTAGACAACAGCTGCCTCCCTAGGTCACCTACGCAGAGCATAACATATACAGCCACAACAGGCTTCGGGCACAATAACGACCACCCAGGCAACCTAAAACAATGGATGAAACCACCACCTGAGCGCACAGTCTATGCCCCACACCTACACAAAGAGGCTAGGCACAGGCAACACAACACTTACTGACACACAAGACGAGTACCTACCAATACTCCCACACGAAACGAGAAACTACACTCAAAGACTGGCCTTGTGCCTCAGCATCGACACTGCCATGTCTCTCCGGTAGCAACCCCACCTACCTGCTTATATCTAGCACCACACCGCTGGATGACAAACAACAAGTCTACTGAAAATTAGCCCAAAGCCACAACATGAACGAAGTCAACTTGATTTGTTAAGCACATACCTGTTACAAACCCTTGAACCTAATGTAACTGCATGTTTTATCTGAAACGCCTCTGCGCAGGCAATCATATGCTTTCCATGAAACAAGACTAACTACATGCTTGTACTTGCAACACAGAATAAAAATAAAACATTTAAAACAAAAGCTGTGTAATGTCTTTATATGGGAGGGTAAAAGACCCCGGGTGTCCATTTCTCAATTACAGGCTACACCGCGGCAGTCTGCTCTGTCCTGGACAACCTAGACATACCCAGCTTTACACTGGCGGCATCCACCTGCCTATTACTTTTGCTTCCCAAGTCTATGTCCTATGGCCAGAAGCAATTGACTGCTCTTGTGTCCTTAGCAGCAAGTAACCAAGTAACCTCATTGCAACACACTGGAAATCACCAAAATGCCGTTCCCTGTCCCAACTAATTGACAAGATAAAACAATTTGTTGCCTGAATATTCTAGAGACTTTTACTAAAATATTGTATAGATGGTATTTGGTACCGACTAGACTTGCCAAAATTTCTATTACTAATCCATCTAATTGTTGGCGGTGCCTACACCCAGATGGCTCTATGTTTCATATTTGGTGGACCTGCCATCAAATTAAGTCTCTCTGGACTATTACATTTGAATTTATAAATAGAATTGGAGGTATACATTTGGAATTCAAACAGGAAGTAGCACTACTCCATCTTATCGGCATAGAAATAAAGGATAATCTTGATATTGTGATTATACATTGTTTAATGGCTACTAAAATATTAATTGCTAGATTTTGGAAAAGTACTGATATTCCTACTAGAGATCAAGTTAAAGCCCAACTCCTATTCCAAGTCGAGATGGAAAAGGAGTTAATGTATATGAGAGAATATCCTAATTTTAATATTCTGATGTTTTATATCAGTCTTGTTGAAAAAATTAAAGGGCTCTAATGAGCTTGAGGAGGTGGGGTTACTTCATACGATCACCTTTGGTTAATTTGATGATTTCATAACGGGCTCTATTATTGGGCTCCTTGTCCACATATTGATATTACTTAATCTAGTATTGGATCTGCAATATATCTGACCAGTTTTGTCTTTGTTTTTGTCTGTATTATTTATAAGGTTTTTAAGGCCATTTGTGGACCATGATATCCCCTCTATGGGATTTTAATGTTACTATATTATTGTGTATTAGACGGCTTATTTCTGATGTAATTTGAAATAGAATAATATACCTATTTATGTCTATTGGGGATAGGAGTTCTTATTTTTTCTGTAAGGTTCCTTCCCCTAGATGTTGTTATGTCTATTAATAATTTCATAATAAAAAAAATAAAAAATAAAAATAAAAAAAGATAAAAACAATTTGACACCCACGAGCGAATGGCACTCAACTCTAGCAGGAAAACACAACATGTTTAATGATGCCTTAAGGGAATATGGTTGGGGTGCCGCTGGTTGCAACAATATCGCTGCATGTTGATCTTGGGCCCTTTCTACCTGTCCTGCCTGGTTTCCTTGGAGCACTCTAAGCTACAATATCCCTGTACTTTTCTAGACTATTATCACCAGGCTAGTAGAGTTAATATCCACGTGCTCCGCTGGCAACACTGCTTGGCAACAGTGGACATAATTTATCTTAACATACTCTCCAACCCCAATCACTGTGTATTTTTGTGATTTCTAGTCCCAAGCTTTATTTTTCCCTATATTCCTTTGAGCATGCATTGTGTCCATCAGAGTCACCCGTCCATGCTGGATGCTTGGCATTATGACAGTGATCATACATTGTTTCTTACATGCACTGTTTACACTGACGATCCATGGTACTACACTGCCTTTTGGGCTCTTGTCCTACCCTATGAGTGTTATCACACATATTACTATGTTTGCCTAAGCATACGGTTTGGGGTCTGTCTCCATAAAGGATTCAGGTAGATGATGATGTGCATATGTACACATATGAGTGAAGCTGTTACTGTATGATGATCACACCTTACTTATGTACTGTCAAGAATATACTGATGGAACGGTTGTAACCCTTAACCCCCCTCCTTTTTCCTTTTGTACCCCTAATTTCTTTTTCGCATTGAACAAAATAAAAACTTCAAGTTCAAAAAAATAAGTACAGATGCATTCTTACCATAACAATTATTTTTATAATTACTGCCAACTTATTACAGAGCACTGTACAATAGTGAGACCCCCTCCCCCAACACACACACACACACACACACACATAAAAATTACTGCAAATTTAGGTTTGTGCATTTTTTTTTTTAAATCAGGTCAGAACTGACAACAAAACGTTATGAAATAATGGCACGTAGGGGACTACCACCCTCAAGGTTCTGGGTGGAAGCATGGGAGAGATGGGATCAGCGCTCGAAACGAAGCAATGTCTAACGACCCACCTCCGGAACCAGCCTCACCTAAGCTGGGGCGGGCTCTCGGGGGACCAAATCAAACAGCTGTGCCCACCCCACTTAACAATATACCGGGGGGTACGGGACGATAAATTTACGACCTGTACAGATAGCATGCGCCAGACATAGATCACCGGCGCCCACCAATTGATTGATTGGCAGCACCTACTATGCCTCGACATAGGAAAAATACCTTTAACTGAATAGCCTAGACTCATGTCCAAGCGCACGATTACCTCATGTAACTCAAGGCCATACCGGTTAGCCCAGACCTGCCGCACAACACACACGACCCACCCTACCTCCCTGGGGCCATAAACAGGGACTCAAGGGCACAAATCCAGTGGGTCTTCAGCCGGAACCCCATATTGCCCAATTCACCACATGATACTTTGAACTTAGTCCATAGGACAATTATTGAATAACTACTTTGAGGATGTTATCAGTCGATAGATGTATAATTCTATGCACACTGCTATGTATAATGCCATGCCACCTCGGCACAGGCCGAGGGTCACACACGCAGGTACCTCGTATCGCAACAATGTTATATACAAAAATAAATAAATATCAGGTCAGAACAGACAGTGTAAATTTCCATTAAATATTTGTAATCGCATTTTCAAGAAACCGGTTAACACTGAGGGGAATTATGACTGGTAATTTTTCATTCTTGATTTCATTTTCATCAATTAAAGCCAAACGGGGGAAGTGGGGGGGGGAGGGGGTAGAAATATTATATACACAAACACACACACAGCAAAGGATGATATATATAAAAAAAATAAAGTACAACGTTATTATTTAAATAGATTGTTTAACTGGTGAGTCCAGCAGTTAAATTTTTTTTTAAAACATATTGGTTAGGAAAACTGGTTAAATGTATTACAATCCGTTTCCATACACAAGAAAGCCCAGTCTAAAACTTCCTTCTAAGGAACAAATCAGACACGCCTCGCGACTGAAAACACAAAGTACAGCATGACTGTTCTATCAGCAAGCAACAAGTTATGAAACCCAGAAACTACTCACAAGACCCTTACACCTTAAATATGTGCATTTCCCAGTACACAGCAATAGGTGAGTAGCAGTCATACAAGAAGCTGATACATACACCTAACCCACAATGACATGCAGTCAGCTAGTTTTAGGTTGTTGTTTTGTTTTTTTTAGATACAAATGAATGGCAGGAAGACAACATTGATATTTTTCTAAGCTACATACAAAGTTTTAATTAATACTGCAATAAAGATTGCTCTAAGATTTACATTTGCAGAAAAAAAACAAAAAAAACAAACAGTATTTGACAGGGTATTCTTGTATTTATTTTTTCTTAACCTAAGAGCAGGAGATCATTGCAGTATGTAGTAATAATTTGCAATAATACTAAACTGTTCACATTTAAGAAATGTAAAAATAAATACATTGTTGAATTTGTCTTGGCCTATAATAAATTATACATTTACAGGTTAGCACCAAATTGATAAACAGTGTAAACACACTATATATATATATATATATATATATATATTTTTTTTTTTTTTTTTTGTTTTTTTTTTGTTTTGTTTATTGAAATATTTTGCTGAACAGCATTGCAACCATTTTAGCCAGAAACTGCAGACAGTATCATTTAAAATAGACCAGAAGACACTATCTGTAACATTTACCAGAGGCAGCAGTATGCTTGTAAACAGTTTATACACATTAGGACTTGGTTATGAAAGCAGCAAAAACACCACTAACACTTGCTGGGTTGTGTGCTTGCAAATTATCTTGTGAAAGCTGAACTGTATGCCACTGCTACCTGTATCCCCTCTCTCTCTCTTCCCCCAGAGATTTCCCAGTAGCAGTTCACTGCTGACAAGCTGCTGGTTCCTGTCTCTTTAAAGCAGAGCAGCACATGGAGCTGCATTTGAGGCCCCTGTGTGAGGGGTCACTGCGCATGCGCAATACACTGGCCGGGGCTGTGTGTCACTGTCAGCCAGAGCCCTGGGCAACACCAGCCAAGGACTGACACACAAAGGGGAGGAGGGCTGCTATTAACAAGGAGACTGAATAAAAGAGTGACAAAAGCTTTACTAAGGACACCAGGAAAACACACTGCAAACTAGCCCTCCAGCTTATTCTAGCACCAATGTATCTGTCATTAAAAATAATGGGTTGAAGACAAACAGTGGGTCCCCACAAACCCTCTCTGGTAAGGCATGCTAGGATTTAAAGTCCATCCCCCCTCACCCCCCTCCTCCAGCCAGGGACAACGCTCCGTGAAACACAACACAAAGAGAAACAAACAGAAGGATCCCCCCACCCCTCCCCGTGTACAAAGGGGGATGGGGAGCATTGGTGGAAAGAGAATTCTCTCTCCTGTGAAACTTGACAGTAAAAGGTTAAAAACTCCAAAAATACACTTATTATCTAATGACTCCAGCTGCCACCGATAGGAGCTATTTCACTACAGATTGCAATCAGCCAGACAAATTCACCATATTGCACTAGACATAACTACACTTCCTGTGACAGCCAGGCACTTTAGAAAAAATTACCAGTGCCTAACTTATCTCCCTTTATAAAAAAAAAAAAGCGGTCTTATCACACTGCCTTGTAGTGCCCCCAGCGGTCTTATCACACTGCCTTGTAGTGTCCCCCTGCTGTCCCGTCACACTGCCTTGTAGTGTCCCCCTGCTGTCCCGTCACACTGCCTTGTAGCGCCCCCCGCTGTCCCGTCACACTACCTTGTAGTGCCCCCCCGCTGTCCCGTCACACTACCTTGTAGTGCCCCTGTTGTCCCGTCACACTGCCTTGTAGTGCCCCCCTGCTATATCCCGTCACACTGCCTTGTAGTGCCTCCCTGCTATATATCCCGTCACACTGCCTTGTAGTGCCTCCCTGCTATATCCCCTCACACTGTCTTGTAGTGCCCCCATGCTGTCCCGTCACACTGCCTTGTAGTGCCCCCAGCTGTCCCGTCACACTGCCTTGTAGTGCCCCCAGCGGTCTTATCACACTGCCTTGTAGTGCCCCCAGCTGTCCTGCTGTCCAGTCACACTACCTTGTAGTGCCCCCCCGCTGTCCCGTCACCCTACCTTGTAGATCCCCCTGCTGTCCAGTCACCCTACCTTGTAGATCCCCCTGCTGTCCAGTCACCCTACCTTGTAGATCCCCCTGCTGTCCAGTCACCCTACCTTGTAGATCCCCCTGCTGTCCAGTCACCCTACCTTGTAGATCCCCCGCTGTCCCGTCACACTGCCTTGTAGTGCCCCCCCGCTGTCCCGTCACACTGCCTTGTAGTGTCCCCCCCGCTGTCCCGTCACACTGCCTTGTAGTGCCCCCCCCGCTGTCCCGTCACACTGCCTTGTCGTGCCCCCCA
>OW240912.1:235398761-235475936 GCA_933207985.1 Pelobates cultripes | reverse complement strand
ATCACACTGCCTTGTAGTGACCCCCCTGCTATTTCCCATCACACTGCCTTGTAGTGACCCCCCTGCTATTTCCCATCACACTGCCTTGTAGTGCCCCCTGGGTTAATATAGTATTGCCTCACCAAGCTGCCCCTCCCCCAGTGCCTAACTCTGTCCCCTGCTCTGCCCCTTTAATAGATCATAGCCATCTGCTGCTCTCCATGCCCTGGATTTAAAGCCCTGAGCTGGGGGTATTAGAGCAGCAGATCCCCCATGCCGCAGGCAGCACACAGCCCGGATTGGCACACTGCTGTGAGAGCAGTCACACTGTAACCGGGGGCAGGAAGCAGACACACTCCGCCATCCTTGCGCAACCTGCTCCCGCAGTCTCCTTCCTGTGCTCCCCGTCCCTGCCCGTCCTTCCCCGCTCCCCCTGTTACCCCCGGGGTGAGGGCTGGACATTACCTGCCAGCTGTCTCCGCAGCAGGAGCGCAGACTGCGGCTCCGTCATGCTTGGCTGCTGTGAGGAAAGGCCGGCTGCGGGGGTCACGGTGCTGGGCTCTGTGAGAGGAGAAAGCAGTGCAGCTGGTCCGGCCCGTCACCTCTCTCCCTCCCCGGCTCCTCTCGATTTAGTCTCTCGCTCACTCTGTGCTCTGACAGTGACGCGCATGCGCAAAACAACTCCCCCCCTCCCCACTGGAAGAGCGCATCGCAGTGTATGATGGGAGAGGGGAGCTGAGACGGCCATCTTGAGAGGGGCAGCTTTGGGTTAACAGCTATAGAAGGTCACACTGATCGGTGTTCTAAGACCTGGATAAAACACAGGGCCTCTGTGCTACAGCATAGGATAACAGTACTGTGTCAGGTTTCTCAGAAGTACCTCAGCTGTGGGATATCATGGTGCTTTATAGCTTAATCCATCTCCATCCAATGCTTTTCTAGGGGTCCAGAATTTAAGGATTACCCATTTCTGCTTTATTTGGGTTTAATACTGCTAAAACCTTGGTTACTAACTTAGTTTGGTTGGTTTGAAATCCACCACTCAGAGTGCTCAGTCAATCAGACAGTTCTCCAAAAAATGATTACAGTAAAGTGAAATTGATAACTATGAGTCTTTGCGGATATGAAAAACTTAGCTTTTCAAGGGGTGTTTTGGGTGATATGCGAGGATCCCTTTTTAAATGTCCCACATTCGTCTGGACATTAGCCCTCTGCAACATGTGTAATGACCAGCTAACTTGTGTGGATGTATCTTTAAAGTGATTGTCACCTCACACTTCCTCTTTCCCAATCTGTTTTTGTTTTCTGATCTATTTCTCTTTAAAAACTCAAGACAGCATAGAGAATATTTTGGCTTATGTATATTTCCTACGCTTGGCAAATCTTCACAAACTCCAATTCCTTTGACAAGTATAATTTTCCCATAATAATCACCTTTCCCTCTAGTCTCTCCTCTTCAGAATCACAGACTCCCCTATCTTAAATTCCGAGTGAAGTGCATACTGCGCATTTGAAGGATCTAGATTTTTCGCATGACGTATGTCACTGCTAGTAAATTGATGATGGCAGAGCCTTGAAAAAGGATTAGGCCCTACAATATATCAATAAAATAAAAGTGAATGGGCCAATGTTAAAGGACCACTATAGTGCCAGGAAAACATACTCGTTTTCCTGGCACTATAGTGCCCTGAGGGTGCCCCCACCCTCAGGGACCCCCTCCCGCCCGGCTCTGGAAGGGGAAAGGGGTAAAAACTTACCTTTTTCCAGCGCTGGGCGGGGAGCTCTCCTCCTTCTCTCCTCCTCCGTTCCGCCCCGCCGGCTGAATGCGCACGCGCGGCAAGAGCTGCGCGCGCATTCAGCCGGTCTCATAGGAAAGCATTTACAATGTTTTCCTATGGACGCTGGCGTGCTCTCACTGTGATTTTCACAGTGAGAAGCACGCAAGCGCCTCTAGTGGCTGTCAATGAGACAGCCACTAGAGGATTAGGGGAAGGCTTAACCCATTGATAAACATAGCAGTTTCTCTGAAACTGCTATGTTTATAAAAAAAATGGGTTAACCCTAGAAGGACCTGGCACCCAGACCACTTCATTAAGCTGAAGTGGTCTGGGTGCCTAGAGTGGTCCTTTAAAAATATACACATTGGCAAGACACTATCTAGGGCCCAGCGGAGTTGGCAGGGATAATAAAATAGTGGTCAGTAGACATGTGCAATTCGTTTCGGGCCGAATATGAATTTGGACGAATTTCGGGCAATTCGGACATTCGGGTACTGCCGAAGTGCAGAATTACAGAGGTCCCAAAGTTCCAAAATTAAAGAATATCCTAAGTGTCGAAGTGCCGAAGTTCCGAAGCACAGTATTGCCTAAGTACTAATATACTTACCCAGTGGAAGAAGAAGAATGTTACACTGTATACAATTTTAAATAAAAAGTATACAAACATAGCCAGGATTCAGCTGTAAGCATTTACAACACAACAATCAAGTAACATACATTCATATAAAATGTAAGTTACTTGGCCAGTCAGTGTAATGACAGGAATGAATAAGTAGATAGCTCCCTAATACCGTGGGAATTAGGGAGTTATCTACTAAAAGGCTGAAAGACCTGAATTGGTCTTTCAGCCAAATTTACTAATACTAAGTAAAGATTACTTAGTATTAGTAAATTATGCCTCTACTCACTATACCGCGAGTAGGGGCATGTCTAGTAAACAGTGAGCAGCCTTTTTCAGCCCCAAAAAAGGCCAAATAAAAAGCCATAATAACCGACGCGCGCAAAAAAAAAAAAATCCACCTTCACCCGGTGCAGGGCGGGGGAAGACTTATAAAGCCTTGCCCCGCCCTGCAATTAGGCTCAGAGCACTCTGATTGGTGGGTTTAAGCCATCCAATCAGAATGCTCTGACAGGTAAATTAAGAGACTGACAGATAAGTCTCTACATTTACCTGTCACAGCACTCTGATTGGTTGGTTTGAAATCCACCAATCAGAGTGCTCTGTGTCATTTTACACAGCGTGGGAAAGTTCTTTGGAATTTTCCCACGCTGTGTAATTTAACTCATAACTCTCTGATTGGTTACTTAATCCACCAATCAGAGAGTTATGGGTCAAATTACACAGCGTGGGGGTTTGGGGACCCCTAGTCACCCGGGGGTATTTTTTTTATTTAGGGCCCCCACCCACGGCTCAGGGGTGGGGGCCAGGGGGAGGACATTAGATCCTCCCCCCTAATTCTAATTTAGGGCCCCCACCCACCGCTCAGGGGTGAGAGCCAGGGGGAGGACATTAGGTCCCACCCTAATTAGTATTTAGGGCCCCCACCCACCGCTCAGGGGTGGGGGACGGGGGGAGGACATTAGGTCCCCCCCTCATTCTAATTTAGGGCCCCCACCCACCGTTCAGGGGTGGGGGCCAGGGGGGAGCACGTTAGGTCCCCCCATTCTAATTTAGGGCCCCACCCACCGCTCAGGGGGGAGGAGATTAGGTCCCCCCCTCCCTAATTAGTTTTTAGGGCCCCCACCCACGGCTCAGGGGTGGGGGCCAGGGGGAGGACGTTAGGTCCCCCCCTAATTAGTTTTTAGGGCCCCCACGCACCGCTCAGGGGTGGGGGCCAGGGGGGAGGACATTAGGTTCCCCCCATTCTAATTTAGGGCCCCCACCCGCTGCTCAGGGTTGGTGGCCGAAGAGGGGGGCAATAGGTCCCCCCCCCATTATTTTACTTTAGGACCCCCACCCGCCGCTCAGGGGTGGGGCTGAGGGGGGGCAATAGGTCCCCCCCATTATTTTAAAAACCCCCACTCGTGTGTCGCGGGTGGGGGCTAGGGAGGGAGACCCATTTAAAAAAAAAAAATTTTTTATTAACAGTGAGCAGCCACTGGCTGCTTACTGTTTAATAGACATGCCCCTACTCGAGGTATAGTGAGTAGGAGCACAATTTACTAATACTAAGTAATTTTTACTTAGTATTAGTAAATTTGGCTGAAAGACCAATTTAGGTCTTTCAGCCTTTTGGTAGATAACTCCCTAATACCGTGGGAATTAGGGAGTTATCTACCAAGCGGCTGCAAGAGACGTTCCGAAGTGTCGAAATTTCCGAAGTGCCGAATTGCCAGGTCCTGAAGTTCCGAAATTACCGAATTTCTGAAGTGCCGAAGTTGCCGAAGTTCCGAATTGCCGTAGTCCCGAATTTCGGAATGCTGAACCGAAAATTTTTCCCATGCACATGCCTAGTGGTCAGGCTATGAGAAAACCACTTTAAGTGGAGTTATGGTGGACTAAAAACCAGACCTCAGCTTACTTTAACCCCTTAAGTACACATGACATGTGTGACATGTCATGAGTCCCTTTTATTTCAGAAGTTTGATCCTTAAGGGGTTAAAGGAACACTATAGGGTCAGGAACATAAACATGTAAGTGTATTTTATTTAGCGCTCCACTCAGGAGATTGGTGGTAAATTGTACCCTCCAACCTCCTTACCTCACAGCATGTATTCCTGACCTTACAGTGTTATACATTTCATCTAGTTTCCCCCCTCTGTAAATATAGTAAAATCTTACTTGTATTTAAGTCTGCAGCTGCTGCCACTGCCCCGATCTGTGTGCTTACAGCTGATTCTGTGAGCCAATCACAATTATTTCCATTAGGATTGGTTGAGATTGTCAAGGAGGCAGATCAGGGGTAGAGACAGCACAAGTCAAACACAACGCTATCAGAAAAGACAGTGTTTACTGCAAAAAGCCTAAAGGGAATGATTCTCCCTCCCCGGCTCCTCTTGATTTAGTCTCTTTCACTCACTCTGCGAGCTGTCTCTGCAGCAGGAGCGCAGAATGTGGCTCCGTCATGCTTGTCCCTGGTTCCATTAATGCTTAAATTATGTCTAGCTATTGATGGTAAAGTGAAATAGTGACCGGGCAGCTATTGCTGCCCAGTTGAAAACAAGCTTCATCCCGTCACTGAAGGAATGGGGTATCATCAGTAATAGGGAAGACCTTGTCCTCTCCATATTCAAGAGTCATTATCTAGTCAGTCTGTGTAGAGCTTTAATTAAAAAAAAAACTTGGCTGGACACTAACCATATGCATCCCATTAGCATTTGGATGGAGTTTTATCATATTATAATAATGGGTTTCTGGCCGAGCCCTCCCTTATACTACCACCCATTGCATGCGGCTGTGGTGTTAAATAAATAAATTAAATATGAGGGCATCTGCCCTTCTCCATCCCATTAGTGTGTATGATATTAGCCAATAAAAAGGCAATGGACATGCCAATGATCCCTCCACTATTGCATGTGCTTGGGAGCTTAAATCTAAGATATGTGTTGTGTGCTCGCTGTATGTACTGTGTGTGTTGTGTGCTGGCTGTGTGTAGTATTATTATTATTTTATTATTTATGTAGGGCCAGCAAATTTCATAGTGCTGTTCAATGGGATGTGTGTTGTATGTTGGCTGTGTGTAATATCTGTGTATGTTGAATGCTGGCTGTGTGTAGTAGGTGTGTGATGTGTGTTGGCTTTGTGTAGTGTGTGTTTATGTAGAATGGTCTATGTTGATTTATGTTTATTGTCCCCCTCCTTGTCATACCTATCTGCAGGGCTGCATGGAGGGTATATATGATGCCTGGTGGTCCAACAAGGGGTTGAAAATCTTTGGTGGTCCATTTGGGTTGATTGCCTGGGGATCAGGTGACACAAATTCCAAATGCCTGCAATCTATGTATCAGATTGAGAGAAAGTGAATGAAATAAAGGATAGTGGTGTTTTCTGGTCCTTATGGTGGCCAGACTTAACACAATGCCTATAGGAAGGTGAAACACTCTAGCAGAGAATAATTAGAGCATACAGATGTCGAGGGTGGCAGAAGGCTATAACATGAGAAAACAAGCTAAGGGTTATTACAAAAGAAGTTAGGAAAGCTAAGAACAAGTTGAGTCAAAGCACATAGACCTGCATCATAAGTGTGATGCCAGGATATGAGGGCAGGATGGCACCTTGAGTAGCCTTACTATAATATCATGCTGGGTATTGGTAGAAGGAATAAAGCAGCTTTGTTACACACACACATACCCCCACCACCCCCCCCAAAAAAAAAAAATCAGTATTTTATAAAGATAAAATCTTTAAGAAATACGAAATACTCACATTGTGTTGAGATTTCACTGGAATTGTGTGAGTGCGAGAGGACAACACTGATGTGGGCTCTTGGCAGTTTAAGTGAAAAAAGCATGATGACTATGCAGTGGCTGTGGTAGGGGGTAGGGACTGTAGTAAGGGATAGGGGCTGTATTGTGGGGGATATGGGCTGTAGTGGAGGGATAGGAGCTGTAGTGAGGGGATAGGAGCTGTAGTGGGGGGATATGAATTGTAGTGCAGGGGCTTTAGTGTGCGTGTAGGGACTGTAGTCAGTGGCGGAACTTCCGCGGCCATATGGGTCGCAGCTGTGACCGGGCCTGTCACTCCAGGGGCTTGGTCACCCTGTAGACCCCTAAGTCCGCAGTGCCCACCAGCTAAGTAACATGACCCAAGCCCGCGCGGTATAACTGCCAGGGCCACATGGAATGACCCTATCGGGTGTCCCATGCTGTTAGGGCCACCCGATGGCAATACATTTTCAGGGGGCCCAGTCAGTGCTGTGACGCTTTAACAGTGCGACTGGGCACCCTGTGATGACATCAGAGCTGGGAGGAAGTGACAGCCTCAGTCACTCCTCCCAGCTTACACCGGGACCCGCGCAGGAGGAAGGAAAGGAGGGAGTCAGAATGGGAACTCTGACTCACATCAGGCTGAGCCACTGGAACCCAGGGAAGTCACCCTCCTGCACCTAAAAGGTAGGAAACAGGAGGGTGACTAAAACATTTTGTATATGTGTGTGTTTGTATGTATGTGTGTGTGTGTATGTGTGTCTGTACGTGTTTGTATGAATGTTTCTCTGTATGTGTGTATGTATGTGTCTGTATGAATGTTTCTCTGCATGTGTGTATGTGTGTCTGTCTGTATGTGTCTGTGTGTGTGTATGTGTGTATGTGTGCTTGTATTTCTGTGTGTGTGTGTATGTGCATATGTGTGTTTGTATTTCTGTGTGTGTGTGCATGTATGTCTTTCTGTGTGCGTGTCTGTGTGTGTGTATGTCTCTATGTGTGTCTGTCTGTGTGTGTGTATGTATGTGTGTGTTTGTATGTATGTGTCTGTATGTGTGTGTGTTTGTATGTGTGTGTCTGTATGTGTGTCTGTGTGTGTGTCTTTGAGTGTGTTTGCATGTGTATCTGTTTGTTTGCATGTGTGAGGGGGAACACTCTGGTTACTTTCAATTCACCAATCAGAGAGTTATGAGTCAAATTACACAGTGTGGGAAAATTCCAAAGAACTTTCCCACGCTGTGTAAAATGACACAGAGCACTCTGATTAGTGGATTTCAAGCCAACCAATCAGAGTGCTGTGACAGGTAAATGTAGAGACTTACCTGTCAGTCTCTTAATTTACCTGTCAGAGCACACTGATTGGATGGCTTAAACCCACCAATCAGAGTGCTCTGAGCCTAATTGCAGGGCAGGGCAAGGCTTTATAAGCCTTCCCCCGCCCTGCAGAGCTCAGTCTGCGCGGAGCCCTCGCCGGGTGAAGATGGATTTTTTAGATAAGGGTCCCACCTCATTATTGTGACAAGGGAGGGAGGGGGAGAAAGTGACAAGGGACAAGGTGACCGGCCCCCACCCAGCGCCAGGGGTGGGTACCACGGGGGAGGACAATAGGTCCCCCATCTTATTGCTAGTTAGGGCACCCACCGCTCAGGGGTTGGGTCTAGGGGGAGGACATTAGGTCCCCCCTTTATTGATATTTAGGGCCCCAACCCGCCGCTCAGGGATGGGGGTGAGGGGGAGGGCAATAGTTCCCCCCCTTATTGATATTTAGGCAATACTGTGCTTCGGAACTTCAGCACTTCGACACTTTGGCAACTTCGGCACTTCGACACTTCGGAACTTCGGCAATTTCGGAACTTCGGGACTTCAGGAATTCGGCACTGTGGCAATTCGGCAATTCAGCTATTCGGACATTCAGAAGTACCCGAATGTCCGAATTACCCGAAATTTGTCCGAATTTCGAATTCGGACCGAAACTAATTGCACATATCTACTCCCTCCCTCCAATGACTCATCCTCTTTCATGCTGCGAAAGAATCGAACAGGAACAGATGACCAAACAAAACTGGGTGAAACTGGGAAGTAATCAACAGGAAAATCCAGCAAATTTCCATAGGCAACAGGACCCGAAGGACAACATCTATGAGGAACTTTAAACTGAAACTTTAAACATAAACGCGTTTCACCATAAGTGGCTTCTTCAGAATGGGATAAAAAGTTTATCCCATTTTTATCCCATTCTGAAGAAGCCACTTATAGTGAAACACGTTTATGGTTATTAATTCTGTATTTTACTGTGTATTTTAGGTCAATAAAAGTTTTTTGGCTACTTTATTGTACCAATCCTCTTTTTATTGCACTCTTTATGCACTTTAAACAACTTTTTTTTACCTATTCCTGGCATTTTAACCTTTCCTGGTTACTTTTACTTCCACTGGCAATTTTAAAGTTCCAGTACTCCAAGAAATCCTAGGTGGGGATCATACCACCGGCGCCTATCCATAGAGCAGTACCTCTGCTCTATCTTTGTGAGTATTATTTTATTTTCTCTACTACTCTCTTAACCTATCACAATTGATAGCACTATTGCTGCTTTTTATTTTTCTATATTGGAGCCTTGGATCACCAGACGGTGCTGACGGACGTATCGCCACTACATATCCTATAAGCGGGGATTATACTGCTGTACGCTATCCACACCAGAGCTGGCCATAGCTCCCTCAAATGTGAGTTTTTTACCTCTTCTTATCTGCACATTGAACCACATCAAAATTGAGAGCACTATTGTTGCTTTCTGTCTTTCTTTTCCGAGTTCTGGACTACCAGACGGTGTTGATGGAGACCCCCTCCCTACATATCCCATAAGCGGGGATTATACCGCTGTACGCAATCCACACCAGAGCTGGCCATAGCTCTCTTGAATGTGAGTTCTTAACTTTTTGTTACCTATCACACCCTGAACTTTCATACTATACCATTAGTCGCCTCTACCTCTCTTGTATTTACATATACGGAACGGTCTACACCAGACGCATCCACAGAGGAACTCTATCAAGTATCCTAGACCATCTATTGGCACCCTAGCAATACTTTACTGGACTATCTACCCTTATTTGGCGCAGCCCTTCCATATCTTTTTGAAGAACTTGGGAGTCTGGTAATTAATCCGGGAGGCAAATAGATATATGTCGAATAGACCCCTCAACTGCAAGATGAGAAGGAAGATCAGTCGATGGAAACGCCAGTTGTTGGTGTTCCTACCACTCCAGGAAAGCCAATCCGCTGTTAGATTCGCTGTACCTGGTTAGATGTGACCTGGCTCCGCCAAGGCAGTTGAGTTGCCAATATGTTGTCCATTCTCAGCAAGATGCAATAGTCTGATAAATTATTGGCGAGACTTGGGATTGCGAAAGAACCTGTGATCAGTCCTAGACAATTGATGGGGAAATCGGCTTCTCCGATCGCCCAAGGACCACCAGTCAATGTGGTCGCGCAAGTTGCTCTCCACCCCCAAGACTCGCCCCTTTCCGTTCCCTCTTGACCTCCAAAGTGAGTGGTATCATCTGAGAGTAGATCTACGAAGCTGGCTAGTGTGCAGAGTCTGGTCGCACCATAGACTTCTCTGGATCTTGAATTGCGGATATTTTTTTTTTTTACTGTGGTAGACTAAGCACTCATAAGGGTGTGTTTATCTTGAATCCCAAGAACTGCACCACATGGGACAGGGTGAGGGTCAACTTTCCTAGGTTGACTGCGAAGCCCAGAGATTCAAATAGGGAGATCGTAAATTAAGGTTGAGATTTCAGGCATCGTTGCAGAAGAGTAATAATTCGTCCAGATATATGAGACAATGTCGAACAGGGTCTGGATTTTGGCATCTACAAGTGTCTGGTGGTCCACTGCCAAGATCGGGTTCGGTGGGAATGTTGTCTGTATAGGGAGAGAATGGTGTAGGCCACATGGGCGAAGGAACAGGGGGGTATAGGGGGGACGCATCCCCCCCAGCAAATCATGCGGGGGGGCACAGATTATGGGGAAATCCCCCCCAGCTCCGCCGGCCCCCCCATGCTGCAACCGCCCGAGCGCTCTGTAGAGAGCCTCAGGCGGCTGCAGCTTTGCCTGGGTGGTGCATCCATGAGGGGGGACCGCACCGCCAGGGCGCAGCCTGAGGAGAGGGGCTGACAGGAGGAAAGCGCTCAGTGCTCAGCGCTCCCTCCTGTCACTCCTTCTCTGTAGCGTGGCCGAGCCCAGTATAGTCCGCGGGTACAGGGAGCAGCTGTCTCCTGTACCGGGCGGACTAACAGGAAGTGCACACTGAGTGTTCACTTCCTGTTAGTCCGACCGGGTACAGGAAACAAAAGCTACCTGTACCCGCGGACTATACTGGGCTCGGCCACGCTACAACTGAAGTGGGGGGGAGAGTGACAAGGAGGGGGAGAAAGTGACAAGGGAGGGAGGGGGGAGAAAGAGACAAGGGAGGGAGGGGGAGAAAGAGTGACAAGGCAGGGAGGGAGGGGGAGAAAGTGTGACAAGGGAGGGGGAGAAAGTGTGACAAGGGAGGGAGGGGGAGAAAGTGACAAGGGAGGGAGGGAGAGGGAGAAAGAGTGACAAGTCATGGTCTGGGGCATTCTGCCCATAATCCTTTATGTACTTCCCGGTCCAGGCATCTACGAATCCAGTAATGTAAATACTGGGCCAAATTATCAGGAGCCACCATTCGGATGAACTAGGGAAACGAATGGAATGCGGGTCGAAGAGAGGTTTCCCCCATTGAATCCAAGAAGATGTCATTGTCTGCACCTGAATTAGGTGGTTGAGCGGAAGATAAATCATGGAAGGCATCTGTGACGGACCCTCCGTCAATCGATGCTCCTAGTGCTTACCAAGGACCATCAGCACCACACCAGACAACATAAGCATTTCAGACCCCACGAACCGCTGCAGCATGGTTGGGGTCTCGCCGTCTCCTACCCACCCTGGACCTACGACAAGGCTCCAGGCTCCAATGGGTGAACCTCTCTTCCTTCAGAGAGTGAAGCAGGAACAGCTCTTAGAAGAGCACGACCTCGCCAATATTGCGAGCTTACCTGCTCGCCGGCGAGCAGGGAACCGCTCCTCCGCGTCTTCTGGGCGTTGCGCCCAAATCAAAGATGGTGCTGACCACGTGGTCGCGCACACCACGAGCTCCGCCCCTAAAATTTATAAGGACATGCGCGTGACGTCACAACATCAACGCACACGTACGTTCTGGGGTCAGAGGTCACCCTCTGACCAATCATAGCCCAGAGAGGGATATTTAAATCCCTAATTCACTCCAGTTCCTGGTTACCGAAAGTGTGTTTATCTTTGTGAATCTGACTTCCTGGTATCCTGATCTTGGCTTTTCCCTGGTTATTCCGAATTCTGGCTCCCCTGACTTGGCTTGTTTAAACGGTATCTGAGTATTTCTGGCTTCCTTGACCTCGGCTTTCCCTTTGACCATTCTCTATCTCTAGCGTATTAGTCCGGCCATTCTAAGGTCCAGTTTACGCTCTGTACTTTTATTTCCTTTTTTATGTATATGTTTACATAGTTTCTGCATGTTGGACCACACTAGCAACCGTGACATTACGACAGGGCCATGGATCCTGCGGAACTATGCAAACATATTATTGCCTGTGAGAGTAGGGTGGAGGATATGGACCATAGGTTAGATCAGTTTTCCCAAGCATCCAGACCTTGCTCCAGAGAACTGCCTATCTGGAGGCACCTCCGGTACCGCCTGTGGCTCCCCCACCTGTAGTAGCACCTGTGGCGCCATACAAACCACCGTCCATAACCCTTTCACCTCCCCCTCGTTTTGGAGGTGATTCTAAGGAATTTAGAGGATTTTTAAACCAAATTGAATATCACTTTGAAGCTTCCCCTAGTTCATTCCCTACAGATAGATCGAAAATTGGCTATCTAATGAACCAATTAACGGGTAAGGCTTTAACCTGGGACAATCCCTTATGGGAGAGTGGAAATACAGTTGCCTGTGATTACAATGTATTCCTAACAGCTTTCAAATCTACTTTTGAGCCAAAAGGGAGAGAAAAAAACACTGCCAGAGCCCTAATGAGAATAAAACCAGGCAACCGCTCTGTAGCTGATTACACCATAGACTTCAGGACATTGGCGTCTGAGGTTGACTGGACCAATAGCGGTTTGGTGGCTGCTTTTTCCGAAGGTTTAGCAGAAAATATACAAGACGAGACCGCAGCCAGAGATCTTCCAGTTAACCTTAATGACTTTATTGCATATATGATAGACATTGATAACAGGCTCAGAGAGAGAGAGAGAAACAAACAAACAAACAGCGTACTAGACATTATAACTTATCCATAGCCCCTCATTTCTCTAACCCAGTGGTAATTAGCCATGCTCCACCTCCAGAACCTGAACCCATGCAACTGGGCATTGTTAAACTCACTGAGGCAGAGAGACAACACAGACGCAACAACGGGTTGTGTTTGTATTGTGGCAAAAGGTGACATCAAAGGTTTTCATGTCCAGTTCGGCCGGAAAACTTGCACACCTAAGGCATGTTCGGGGACCGACCTTAGGTGTGATGTATATGTCCCCTAAATTGACTAAGAACCGTTTCCGTATAAAAATTACTTTGTCTTGTAAGAAAACCACTATACAGTGTATGGCTATGATTGACTCTGGGTCAGCGGAGAATTTTCTAGACAAGAAATTCTCTGCCAAACATCTCTTGCCCTTAAAGCAGAAAGATAGACCCATGGCAGTAGAGGCTATTGATGGGAGACCTCTTACCCAGCCTCTCATCATGCATGAAACCCTGCCAATCACTGTCTCAGTGGGTATCTTACATTCCGAAGAAATTGTGTTCCAAATTATATCTTCGCCTACATGTCCGATAATACTGGGTTTCCCTTGGCTCCAAAAACACAATCCACGTTTAGATTGGGTGGAAGGAGAAATTGTGAGTTGGGGTGAGAGATGCAGAGATATTTGTTTAAAACAGGTGCAACAACGCATTGGTACCCTCAATATACCTTTAGCGCCTCCCTTGACCACAGAAATCCCACCGCAGTATTTGGACTTAAAGGAGGTATTCAACAAGGTACAGTCGGAGGTATTGAACCAAAGTGAGCTTAGTACAATCTGGATATAACATCCAGACTCTACTAATCAAATGAGTGGAGCGCTAAAGGTATAAACTTACCCTAAAATAGGGTTAAATCTCAGATGTATATTAGTACATATAAAGGAAACAAAAAATAAAACACAATATAGTGTAAATCCACAGGTGGTAATGTATTTTGGTGATAATTCAAGTAGTCAAACTCACATTGATCAGAGCCTCAAAGGGACAGGCTCAAATCACTTGCACAGTAGTGTCGTATGGAGACACTGCACCCTTTTGCTTGGAATGGATTTCCTCAAAGGAGAGAGAAAGGGAGACTTCCTAGTGTATTAAGTTTCAACAAAAAATACGACACCACTGTGCAAGTGATTTGAGCCTGTCCCTTTAAGGCTCTGACCAATTCCCATCAGCTTCTAACTTCATCTTGCTGCTAAAGAAGGGCAGGTGCCCCCCTCTAGAGGTACCCAGGTCTATCATCCAGAGCCAGGTTCTCATTTGCTCAGGAAAAGGTGAGCACAACCATAACCACTGTGTTTTTTTATTTTTTGTTGAAAATGCCAATTTCACCAGACTGAGGTACAATTTCTTGGGTACGTTATATCTCCGTCTGGTTTCAAAATGGACCCACACAAATTGGAAGCAGTCTTACAATGGCCATTACCCAAAGGCCTTAAAGCTACACAACGCTTTATAGGTTTTGCAAATTATTAAGTTCATTAAGGGTTTTTCCTCTGTAATCTCTCCTATTACCAACCTAACAAAAAAAGGAGCAAATTGCAATTCATGGCCCAAGGAAGCAAAGAAGGCATTTGAGCAATTAAGCTTTATTTGCCTCAGCACCTGTCCTGACACATCCCGATCCAACCAAACCATTTATTCTAGAAGTAGATGCGTCAGAAACAGGAGTAGGAGCCATTCTGTCTCAAAGAGAAAGTCCTGGTACGCATTTACATCCCTGTGGGTTTTTCTCTCGAAAACTAACATCTGCAGAGAAAAATTATGACATTGGGAATAGGGAGGTATTGTCCATTGTACTTGCCCTTAAAGAATGGAGGCATCTCTTAGAAGGTTCCAAAGAGCCACTTCTGATTTTTACCGATCATAAGAATTTGGCTTATATTGGGGACGCTAAGAGATTGTCCTCTCGTCAGGCTAGATGGTCATTATTCCTCTCCCGATTCAATTTTGTAATTACGTACAGGCCCGGCACCAAGAACACCAAGGCAGATGCGCTGTCTAGGCAGTTTGAGACAAATGAGGTTCCTGAACAAGAGGTATTCCCTATTATACCTCCAGAATGCCTTATTGCCACTACAATTTCTGAAGTGTCTTCTCCACTCTTCTGTGCCATAATATCAGATCAAGCTCAGGCACCTGTGGAGAGACCTCTGGATAAACTGTACGTTTCACCACCGTTAAGGAAAAAGGTCCTTGGATTATTCCATGATAATTTGACAGCAGGTCACCCCGGAGTCCATAAAACTCTCTCTGCTATCTCCAGGAGGTTCTGGTGGCCTACACTTAGGAACAACATCAAAGATTATGTAGGGGCATGTCAAATATGTGCCGTTTCTAAAGCCTCTCACAAATATCCTCCTGGGCTGCTACAACCACTGCCGATACCTAATACTCCATGGACCCATTTAGCCATGGATTTCATGGTGGATCTGCCCAGTTCAAACGGATTTAACACAATCCTTATGGTCATAGATAGATTCTCAAAAATTGCACATTTTGTACCTCTTAAAAAATTACCATCTGCTCAAGATCTTGTACAAATATTTTTGAAAGAGATCTTTCAGTTACATGGAGTTCCAAAAAACATAGTATCTGACAGAGGTACCCAATTTATTTCTAGGTTCTGGCAGGCCTTTTGTAAGCAATTGGGTATAGAACTTTCATTTTCCTCAGCGTATAACCCTCAGACTAATGGCGCAGCAGAGAGGGCCAATCAGTCTTTAGAATCTTATTTACGTTGTTTTATCGATGCCAATCAGTCTAACTGGTATGAACTCTTACCCATGGCTGAGTTTGCCAGAAATAATGCGACTCATGAATCCTCTAGTCATAGTCTATTTTTTGTAAATCAGGGTTACCACCCCACTGTTTTACCTTCTGAATTTTCAGACTCTGATATTCCTGCCTTGAACACCCGTTTGGATTCTATTCCTGATATTTGGGATTCCGTTCATACAGCATTACAGAAGGCATCAAAACGTGCTAAAATCCAAGCTGACAAGAGACGGGGTGCCAATCCTGTCTATCAACCAGGAGACAAGGTTCCTTCCATGAAATTTGCCCCTCGGTACATAGGTTCTTTTCGGGTCCTCCATCGTATCAACCCTGTGACTTATTCATTGGCACTTCCTGCTCACATGAGAATTGCCAATTCATTTCATGTGTCCTTGCTTAAGCCTCTTACTTGCAATCGATACACTAAAGTGGCTGCCCCTCCTCCGCCCTTGGTAGTGGGTGATCAGGAAGAGTACGAAGTTCGTTCTATATTGGACTCCAAAATCTCCAGGGGTATTTTATCTTATCTAGTAGACTGGAAAGGTTATGGTCCTGAGGAACGTTGTTAGGTTCCTGCTGACCAGGTTCATGCGCCGCGTTTTATCTGGTCGTTTCACAACCGCTTCCCTCATAAGCAGGCTCCTTCCCGCCCAGTGAGCGGTTTTCGAGTGGGGGGTACTGTTACGGCTCCTGGCCCGCCGCATGGCGCAGCCATGCCCAACTGGCACGACCTCGCCGATATTGCGAGCTTACCTGCGATCCGGGAACCGCTCCTCCGCGTCTTCTGGGCGTTGCGCCCAAATCAAAGATGGTGCTGACCACGTGGTCGCGCACACCACGAGCTCCGCCCCTAAATATTATAAGGACGTGCGCGTGACATCACGACGTCAACGCACACGCACGTTCTGGGGTCAGAGGTCACCCTGTGACCAATCAGAGCCCAGAAAGGGATATGTAAATCCCTAATTCACTCCAGTTCTTTGCCCCATCGTGGTTTCCTGTTCCTGGTTACCGAGAGTGCGTTTATCTTTGTGAATCTGACTTCCTGGTATTCTGATCTTGGCTTTTCCCTGGTTATTCCAAATTCTGGCTCCCCTGACTTGGCTTGTTTAAACGGTATCTGAGTATTTCTGGCTTCCCTGACCTCGGCTTTCCCTTTGACCATTCTCTATCTCTAGCGTATTAGTCCGGCCATTCTAAGGTCCGGTTCACGCTCTGTCCTTTTATTTCCTTTCCTTTTTTATGTATATGTTTACATAGTTTCTGCGTGTTGGACCACACTAGCAACTGTGACAAGTATACAGAGTATAGCAATCCCCAGTGTGATATAGCAGTACCCTACAACACGAGACAAGACTGCGAGTTGGAAAACAGGGACACAAGGAACAAATCACTGTAACACTGTAACACAATAATTATCACTGTAACACTCCCACATACAGTCAGCAATCCTTCCCCTCTGCCTGTGATATAATTAAGGTGGATAATGAACTAACTCAATTATCCACAGGCAGAATGTACCCATTACCCAAAGTGCAGAAACACCCCAAATCTCCAACATATCCCCATAAATAGCCCTGATCTGGGTGAACAACATATCCACAAATCACCCAGATCAGAGCAGGGGTTCCAAAGTTAGCTTGAGGTCTCTTTCGACTGACCGTACGCATGATTTCATGCCCAAAACAGTTCCAGAGAATTTGGCTGTGCGGCCGGTCTATTTCCAATGGCTAAGTTCACTTTGAATGCACGAACAGCAGTCCATGTTGAAGTGCCATACGAATTGTCGAACAAAGCTTGACTCCTATCGAGGAGTCGAAGTCCCAGAGAAGGTAACGTTTCAGCGGTGTTCCTGCCATCGTGTGTCCAATTTGAGTTCCATGACGACAAAACACAGCTGAACACATTCGTCTAAACAAAATGGCTGCCACCACGTGTTCAAATGTCAAATGGCGGCCACTTCGACGACTTCTACACTACGGCTGTATCCGAAGTGCCATTTTGACTATATAGAAAGTTTAAAGAGCCATTGTCCACAATCCCAATAGGCAGAAATAGTGCCTTAGAACAAAATAAGTCACAGGGGCCATAGTCAAAAGGTACAAACCCAGTGGCGAAGTGGAGTTCGTCACAGCTTCCGTGACTGATTAGTTTACATAGGGAGAATCCTCCAAATCCAAACCTTGCCATCTATTTTCATCCTCGGAGGTGTTCCCCCGCCTGTCACATCCTTCCTGGCTGTGGATTATTTCTGGCAATGGCTTCTGGTATCCAGTACTCTTTTTCCAATTCTTGTTTAGTTTTTTTGGTTCTCTATTCCATGTCTGGTTTTCTTTATGCTGGGTTTTCTGTGTTCATTCCTGTATTACATTCCTGGAATTCCCAGTCTCTTGGGTTCCTTTAAATGTTTGTATTTTGTTGCCACACCCGTTCCTTTCCCATTAATCCTTTTTGTTTCAGTCTGGTCCTGCAGGCAGTGGTTTCATTACCTCCTTTCTTTGCAGGTAGGTGCTGTGTGTGTTTTGTTATTGTTTTTTTAGTCATGCATATTTAGGCAGTTAGGACCCACCATAATTGGAGTACTTTGACGCAGTGGTGTGCTGCATACATCTTGGCCCTTTATGTATGTCTAAATCTCCAATGTTTATAGCACAAACGCTGGTGCTCAACACCAGGGAGCGTGAGGTTACCCTGCACCAGGCCCTGATAGTCCACACAGTGACTCCCACTATCAAGATCAGGCATACTGGGTCCCTGTCACCGGACCGCCCCCCTGACACTGCCATTCATCCAAAAATGATAATGGTTAGAAATCGTAGGATTGACGAGATATTCCGGTCTTTTCTCGCTCTTAGCGGGTGCCATGCACTTTTGGACATGGTTTTGTGGGTCTTCCCCTTTCCAGTAGCGCTTGCGAGATCATGCATGTCTACTTTTTGGAAGCATCGGAATCTTCTGGTTCCTCCAACAGGGGAACTGCCTGAGGGGTTTTCCATAATGGCGTAAATAATAGTATTGTGATACCTAAATGACTGAAGCAGGAGGAGCGTTAGGAGAATTATGAGATTATCTGCTCAATACAATGCAGATTATAAAATAAAATATATATCTGTAATAACTGGGGCTCACCCAGTAATAATAAAACCTCCACGAGGGAGGTACAGTGGCACAGACAAAGCGGGCCAATCATAGGAGCTGTAACAGTGACAGACAGATCAAAAAGTCAATACCAGGCAAGGAGAGGTACAAGGATATGTAATAATTTGATGGGGGGTTCACCCACAGTATATTAGTATAGAAAATATTCCAGTAATAGTAGCAGATAGCATAAGCTAGAGTACAATTATAAATCAGGGGGCTTATCCCAGAAGCACATTTATAATAAATAATTAGATCAGCTGTAAGATCAGCTGATATGAGGCAGTGTTTATGAAATGGGCTCACCCTCTAATAAAGAAATCAGTATCAACTGTAAGGTAAACACAAAAATGACAAAAAGCAGTATAAATATCAGTATTGGGCTGTGTTTATGAGAGGGGCTCATGTCTGTCTGTCTGTCTGTGTGTGTATCTGTATGTATCTCTGTCTGTGTGTGTGTGTGTATCTGTCTGTGTGTGCATCTGTATGTCTGTTCGTGTTTGTGCTTATCTGTATGTCTGTCTGTGTGTGTGTGTATCCAGGGCCGCCATCAGGGCATGACAACCATAACGGTTGTCATGGGCCCGGCGGTCCTGGGGGGCCCGGACTGCTCAGGTCGTCCCGGGCCCCACATTCAGTGGTGTACATACTGGGGTTGCAGGGGGCCCTGCGACCCGGTATGTACCCACTGTGGCCAGCCTCTTCTCCTGGGGGGGCCCAGCAGCCGGTCACCTCAGGGCCCCACGAGGCTGGCCCTGGTGTCACCCGGCGGGCGGGCGGGCGCGTGAGGGAGCACTCTCCCTGGCTGAGTGCTTCCTCTTCAGTTCCCTCGCGCACCGCATCAGTACGCTGTGCGTGAGGGAGCTGAACAGGGAGCACTCAGTCAGGGAGAGAGTGCTCCCTCACGCGCCCGCCAGCCTGCCCGTCCGCCCAGCAACACCACTGTGCCCCAGGGAATCCCCTCAGCACTCCCACAGGTAGGGAGGCTGGGGGGATGAAATTAAAAAAAAAGAAAAAAAAGTGTGTGGAAGGAAATTGGAGGGGGGGGGGAGAAGAAGGAAATTGAGGGGGAGAAGGAAACCGAGGGGGAGAAGAAGGAAATTGGAGGGGGGAGAAGAAGGAAGTTGGAGAGGAGGGGGAGAAAAGGAAAGAGGGGGAGAAGAAGGAAATTGGAGAGGGAGGGGGGAGAAAGAAGGAAATTGGAGAGGGGGGTGAGAAGAAGGAAATTGAAGAGGGAGGGGGAGAAGAAGGAAACTGGAGAGGGAGGGGGAGAAGGAAATTGAGAGGGAGGGGAGAAGGAAATTGAGGGGGAGAAGGAAATTGGAGGGAGGGGAGAAGGAAAAGGTAATTGGAGAGGGGGAGAAGTAATTGACAGGGGGAGGGGGAGAAAGAAATTGACAGATAGATTGACATCCATCACACACACATTGCACCCCTTGCACACAGCAACACACAATGCACCCCTTACACACACTCAATGCATCCCTTACAGACGCACACACTGCATCCCATACATACACAAACACACCTTGCAGCCCTTACACATACAAACACAGATTCACACATCAGGACATCCCCCACACACACACTCCACCCCCTGTGAACAAACTCATTGGTGGAACATGAAGGTGGACCCTGGGACCCAGACCTTGAGCTGTGTAAAGGGCCCTCAAAAAAATGGAGCTGCTTCCCGTTCTCCCAGAACATTGATTTTTGTGACCACAGTTACAAACCGCCTCCAGAGAGCCTGTTCTACACCAGACCAGTGGAGCCAGACTGCAGCTAGAGACCATCATCATCCTCATCTGGTTGTAAGTAGGCAATCTAGTATATTATTCGTGGCACTAATCTCTAATTTACCTCACATTAAAGGGACACTATAGTCCCCAGAACCACTGCAGCTTAATGTAGTGGTTCTGGTGTCTAGCCTGTCCCTGCAGGCCTTTTAATGTAAACACGGCGGCACTGCAGCACTGGCATTAGTTAACATGGCAGACCATATAGGTGGGGCATTGTGATGTCACATGGGGGGTGGCAAACTTTACTTTTGCCTAGGGCGGCAAAAATCCTTGCACCGGCCCTGCAGACACTTCATCCCTGTGGGCGGACTCGGGGGGGGGCAGCACTTTGGGCGGTCTCGGGTGCAGGCACTGGGGGGCCCAGACCTTGAGCTGTGTCAGGGGCCCCAAAATTTCTGATGGGAGCCCTACCTCCTCGGCCCCACCCCTGAAAGGTGGGTGGGGGCCCTAAAGTAAAATAAGGGGGGGACCTATTGTCTTCCCCCCGGCCCCCATCCCTGAGCGGCAGGTGGGGGCCCTAAGTTAGAATAAGAGGGGAGAAGAATAGTCCTCCCCTGGCCCCCACCCCTGGCCCTAAATACCAATAGGGGGGGGACCTATTGTCCTCCCCCTGGCCCCCACCCCTGAGCGGTGGATGAGGGCCCTAAATTAGAATAAGGGGGGACCTATTGTCCTCCCCCCTGCCCCCACCCCAGAGCAGTGGGTGGGGGCCCTAAATACCAATAAGGGGGTGGACCTATTGTCCCTGAGCGGTGGGTGGGGGCCCTAAATAAAAATATAACCCCCCCAGGTGACTAGGTGTCCCCAAACCCCTAGTCACTCCCTCCCAAAAAAATGATTTAACCCCTACCTACCCCACTAACCCTAAAAATAGTGAGGGGGGACCATTAAATAGGTACCTGAAAAAAAAAAAAACATAATATTTGATGTCTTGAACATCTTTTTTCAGCCCCCAAAAAGGCCACATAAAAATCCATAATAAACGACGCAAAAAAACCTGAGCGTAAACATTTTTTATCCATGTTCACCCATTGAGGGCTCCGCGCAGACTGAGCTCTGCAGGGCGGGGGAAGTATTAGTAATTGGTCTTTCAGCCTTTTGGTAGATAACTCCCTAATACTGTGGGAATTAGGGAGTTATCTACTAAGCGGCTGCAGGAGAAGTCCGAAGTGCCGAAGTCCCGAAATTCCAAAATGCCGAAGTGCCAAAGTTCCGAAGTGTCGAACCGAACCGAAGTGCCAAATTCCCGAATTTCGGAATGCCGAACCGAACCCAAAATTTTCCCCATGCACATCCCTAGCCTCAGCCCATAGTTGCATGAGCACTCTTAGCATCTTTATACTTAGTATCTGTGGTAAAGATGTTACACTAGAAAGAAACCAAGGAAAATCTGGGAGTGAAAGGCTTTCATAACAAATATAATATCTGCTAATCCATGCCATTTTCTATAGGTAAACTGGTACATTATCACTGGGGAGGGAGGCTATTTGGAGAATGGGACATAAATGTATTTAAGCTACTTTGCCTCACCGTTTATTTAACATAAATAAGTAATTTTTTACTAATAATTTTGCATCTTGAAAGATGAATTGTTTTAAAAGCTATGTGTAGAAGATAGCCAAAATTATTTAAGATATGTTTGTTTATTACATCTTTCTTAAACAGTAAAACATTAGATTTTAAAAATGACACCATCATGAGTGGGAGGACTCTTACCCCGCTCATCCCCACTATTGATTTTCTGAGAGGAATCTCCTACATACAGGCATATGCATCAAGACTTACAGGAATGTGATAACAGACCTAACACTTGTACTTGCATCTATCATGATGTTATTGCTATGACAAATAACCTTTATTGACAGAGAGCAGTAGGTGCAGATATTAAACCCAAAGTAAAACAGTTTCTTGTACAAGCATATTCACTTATAGCATCTGTGTTCCTCCTTCACCCAATCTGTCTAGGCCCAGTTAGAAACATCTAGGCCTGTCATGTTGCACTCATACTCACCACACTGACTGGAACAAGGCCTAACTCATTTTATTATCAGGGCATATCTGCCAATTTATGCATCATGTTCTACATTTTTTATCCAAATCCTTTTTTTTTTATCTCAAAATGTTAAATGATATAAATTCTCTAAAAGTCAGACATTATTAATATTGTGCAGCTTTCTACATCACGTGTCCCTCTTTACATACAAAATATAGATAGCAAATTCTTTATTGGATTTGGAGATTGGATACATTTTCACCTAACTTTGATAGACATTAATATATACATTTTAATTTTATTTATTTGAATGCATCGATGAGGCGATTATAAATCTAAAGATACACAGTTGACATTTCTCTTTTAATATGAAAATGTTAATCCTTGCATATTTGTATTTTTTAATTGTAGCTATTGCAAATATATGCCTGTAATGCTGACTTTTCTATAGATTATACAACTATAATTCAACGATTTTTTAACCATTGAACTATATCTGACAATATAGGTATCCTGGCCTAAAGGCAAGTGACTCAAGGCATGTAACCTCAAAATGTATCACTGGTGGACCCACCTGGAAAGGCTGTGAAAAAGGGGCATATCAGCCTGGTGTGAGGGTATGCCAGGCTGCCTACCAATCAAGCTGGCTGGCTCCATGCACAAAGCACTGTTATTGTGCTCTCTGTATGGTCCTAGTGCCCTTAGCATAGCGCAGGACAGAACAATGAAGAATGAAAATTGTAATAATTCCCCATTTAAGTCATTGTAAGAAGCTTTAAAAAACATTAGACATTTAACCACTCATTTTAGACGTAAAATAGACTTGTGTACTTTCCAGTACATTAGAGTTTTATAAATCACTGGTAAGACCACACCTTCTAAATGACCAGGGCCGGACTGGGGATACGAAGCAGCCCTGGAAAAAAATCATCATAATTCATTGTGCTATGTAGGGTGTTTTTATATATATATATATATATATATATATATATAGGCAATTGAAATAGTTGGCTGCACTCTCGGATTTCCTTAAAATGTAACTGTAACGGCTACCCTGCTGTAGAGGGTTATCTGCCGTTGGAGACGTCCTTTTCTAGGCAAGCTGCTGTGAAGTAATGGAGTTCTTATTCCCATCCACGATATCCAAGTGTATAATCCAGCAGTGCTGTAAAATGAGGCAGAGTAACGGTACCATAAATCCCCTCCAAGAACGAGACGAGGCTACGTTTTGAAGGGTCAAGTAGAACTGATGTTTATTGACAGGGGTCTCCTTTTATGCAATAGTGCCCTCTGAAAGGCTACACCCATATAATTATCACAACAGCCAATTAGATACATGGTTCAACCCCCACGTCTCCTCCCCTCAGATAACATATAACATAATTAAAACACACACAATTTTAACCACATTCTGGATGTACCCCAAAAACAGGGGGTACACCTTTAAGCACCAGCACTGCTTAATAGCTCTCACTAGGGGAACAATATATCCAAATTTCAGCCCATTCGGTTGAGGGGTTCGGGAGTTATGGATCTTTGAAGTTTTGACCGACCGCACAGGTTTTCTAGCCGAAAAGAGTTCCATAAGTTTTGGCCTTGCGGTCGGTCTCCGTTCGTGCATTAAAACCCCACGAACCCCTTGCCATCCACAGTCATCCTGGTGTTCGCTGGAATCCCAATGCAGGCTTAAACAAACCTACCGAACGGCCGGTCGTTCAGTAGTTCCAGCACGAACTTACGAGCTCCTGGAGGTCTCAGCGGTGTTCGCCTGTTTGCATATCCGTTTTTAGTTCCATGCGTTCACAGGCAAACACCGCTGTTCGTGCGTAAGATGGCCGCGAACAAGTGTAAAGTCCCGAAATGGCGGCCATCTAACCTGAGCACAAAGGAATTTGTATGAACCATGCGAACGGCTCCACAAGCACTGGGAGATAAAATATCAATTAACTGTTCCCCTGGGTGGTCTGATGTTCGGTATTTTGGGCTGTGTGTTATAGTAGGAATATTTCCACGAAGACTGGCCATTCGGTTTTTGTTTGACACATCCAGCAGTGTTGTTATTTAAGTCCAGGCAAAAGCATAGGTACAATCATAGTTCTGTTACAGTAACTTTTATTGAAATATTAAAGAGAAGATCACTGTTTCAGTCCCTCTTGTGGACTTTTGTCATGATCCTGATGCAAGTCCTCAAGAGGGACTAAAACGTTGATCTTCTCTTAAATATTTCAATAAAAGTTACATTTTAAGGAAATCCAAGCGTGCAGCCAACTGTTTCACTTGCCTATATATATACTGGAGCCCTGGTGATGCAACAGTATATATATATATATATATATTTATATATATATAATTGATTTATTTTTATTGATACATTTCTTCTTCTAATTCAAAATATTAGTTATTTTAGTGTAATTAAATTATATAGTAACGCATACTCACACACAGACAATCTTACTGATGCACACAAATAGGCTCATTGACAGACAATCTCAATGACACGCACAGACAAGGTTGCTGGCACACACACAAATTTAGTACAGACAAACTCTGATACACACACAAGCTTACTACAGACAAGCTCACTGTCACACACACGCTCACTACAGACAAGCTCACTGATGCGCACACACTCTCACTACAGACAAGCCCATTGACACACACATGCTCCTTACAGAAGAGCTCATTAACACACAGATTCACTACAGACATGCTCACTACAGACAAGCTCACTGACACACATATGGTCACTACAGACAAGCTCACTATCACATTCATGCTTACTACACACAAGCTCACTGTACACACATGCTCACCACAGACAGGCTCCGACACACCCATGCTCCTTACAGACAAGCTCACTAACACACACACATATTATCCCTACAGACAAGCTCACTGACACACATACAAGCTCACTCACTAGCAGACACACACACACACACACACACAAACTCACTAGCAGGCACACACACACACACACACAGAGGCTACCTCACTAACAGATGCGCGCACACACACACACACACACACAGAGGCAGACAGTCACTCACAACAAGGAAAACATCCACACATACAAAGACAGGCAGACAGCCACACACACACACACACACACAGGCAGACAGTCAAACACACAGGCAGACAGCCACATACACAGGCAGACAGCCACACACTCATACATACAGGCAGACAGCTACACACTCACACACAGGCAGACAGTCACACACACGCAGACAGTCACACACACACACACACGCACACAGTCACACACACACAGTCACACTCACAGACAGTCACACAGAAACAGACAGTCACACACACACACACACACACAGTCACAGGAAATCACACACACACACACACACAGATAGTCACACACACAGTCACACAGACACACTGACCTCATTCTTACCTCCTGCTTGGAGCTCCTGGAGGCTGGTTGTTGGGGAAGCAGGGACTCCTTCCTGCTTCCCATGCTGTTAGCCAGACCCCCGCCCCACAGTAAGCCCCGCCCCCGCTAAGCCCCGCCCCACCACACGCTAAGGCCCGCCCCCACTGCACACTAGCTCCGCCCCTGGCGCAAATTTTTTTTTTTTTTTTAAATGATCCTGGCCTGGCATGTTTGAACTGTGCCGGCCACCTGGCTGCCCCCTGCTCCTGTGGGGCTCTGTGCGGCCGCACACCTTGCACATAGCCGGCTGGGATCACAGGAGCCTGAGCAGTACTGAATGGGGCTGTCAGCCCAGCCCCAGGTGCCGCGGCCCACCGGGAAATTTCCCAGTATCCCGGTGGGCCAGTCCGGCCCTGTATATGACATGGAATTATCGGCACCAGTTTTAAAAAAGAACTAGAAAATGTGCAGAGGGATGGTATAAAATGAAAAAGGGGATGCAAGGTATTAATTATGAATAAAGGCTAGGAATACTGCATTTGTTTTCTTTACAAAAAAAAAGGCATCTCAGAAGGGGTCATTAACAGGAATATACAGCAGACAAGAGGCCACTTCATTGACACTGAAAGACAGGTGGTTTCACTTACAGCAGAGAAAAAGTATTATTTATAGTTGTCCTAAGATTCTATAGATTTTAAACATCCAGCATCAGATTTTTCTCCATAGCAAAGCATTGATTCAATGTCAGGGCCGCCATCAGAAATTATTGGGCCCCTAACACAGCTCAAGGTCTGGGCCCCCAGGTGCTCGCCTCCAAGCCCGTCTCCAAATCCCACCCACAGGAATACACACACACAGACACAAAAGGACACAGACACACACACAGAAAGATACACACATACTAACAGACACAAATACTGAAACAGACATACACACATACAGGCATACTGACACACACATACTGAAACAGACACACACATATAAAGACACATACACATGCATAAGCAGATACAGATACACACACACTGACGTACATACATACTCACTTACTGACACACACACATACATACAGACATACATACAAACTGACATACAGACATACATACATATAAATACATACTGACATACATACATACATACATAATGGCATACATTATGATATACATACATACATACACACACACACACGCATACAGATATATACATACACAGATACATACAGACATACATACTCACATACACAGTGATAGATATATACATACATACACACATACATACTGACATATACATACTGACATATATACATACTGACATACACACACATACAGATAGACACATACATACTGACATACATACACACATACATACTGATATATATATACACACAGACATACATGCATACTGACATACATACATACATACTGATAGATATATACATACACACACACAGACATACACACACACACACACACACACACACACACAGACATACATACTGAGAAACAGACATACATACATGCAAACACATACATATACACACACACCTCATTTCTCAGCCACCCTCCTCTTCCTTACCTTTTCGTTGCAGGAGGGTGGCTGGGGATTATGGGAGCGGATGCTTCTTCTCTCCTCTCCTCGGCTGTCTCTCCCCCCGTGCGGAGTAAGCCAGGAGGAAGTGACCAGCCGTCACTTCCTCCCAGCAGCACTTGCGGGCCCCTGAAGATATAGGGCTCATTGGGTGGCCCTAAATGCTTGGGCCACCTGATGGGCCCTGGTGCAGACGCAGTTTCGCCGCTCCACGTGGGGCCCAGGCAGCCAGGCCCCCACGGCCGCTGGGCCTGTGACAACCGTCATGGTTGTCACCCCCTGATGGCGGCCCTGCAAGGAGGGGCAATAGGTCCCCCTTCAGGTTAGAAACCCCTACTCGCGCGGCACGGGTGGGGGCTCGGGAGGGGGGACACAGGGTTTTTATTTTTTACAGTGAGCAGCCACAAACTCACTGTTTACTAGACATGCCCCTACTCGCGGTATAGCGAGTTGGGGCATAATTTACTAATACTAAGTCATCTTTACTTAGTATAAGTAAATTTGGCTGAAAGTCCAATTTAGGTCTTTCAGCCTTTTAGTAGATAGCTCCCTAATACCATGGGAATTAGGGAGTTATCTACTTATTCATTCCCACCCATTGACTGGCTAAGTAACTTACATTTTATATGAATGTGTTACTTGATTGTTGTAAGTGTTGCAAATGCTTACAGCTGAATCCTGGCTATGTTTGTATACTTTTTTTTTAAACTTGTATACACTGTAACATTCTTCCACTGGGTATAGTACTTTGGCAATACTGTGCTTCGGAACTTTGGCACTTGGCCACTTCGGAGCTTCGGCACTTCGGAAATTCTGCAATTTCGGAATTTCGCGACTTTGGCAATTCGGCACTTTGGCAAGTCAGCTATTCAGACATTCGGAAGTATCCGAATGTCTGAATTGCCTGAAATTCGTCCAAACTGACATTCGGAACGAAACATATTGCACATGTCTAGCTGAGGCTCTAGTGAATGCTTTTTACATACACTGATCAGCCAGAACATAACTAACAGGTGAATAACATTGATTATATTGTTATAATGCCATCTGTGAAGCAGTGGGATTAGGCAGCAAGTGAACATTCAGTTCTTGAATTTCATGAGTTAGAAGCAGAATAAATGGGCAAGCAAAAGGATCTTTGACAAGGGCCAAATTGTGTTAGAGCATTTCCAAATGCTGGTGACCGGGTCAGAGTATTTCCAAAACGGTAAATCTTGTGTCTTCCAAACATGCAGTGATTAGTACCTACCAAAAGTGGTGTAAGGAAGGATGACAAGTGAATCAGCATCAGGGTCATAGCTCATTGATGCACATGGGGAGTGATGAAAAACTTAAAGGGACACTATAGTCACCAAAACAACTACAACTTAATGTAGTTGTTATGGTGAGTACCATATTTACTCGAATCTAATGATCACCTTTTTTTGAAAAACTATTTAAAGGACCACTCTAGGCACCCAGACCACTTCAGCTTAATGAAGTGGTCTGGGTGCCAGGTCCCTCTAGGATTAACCCTTTTTTAAATAAACATAGCAGTTTCAAAGAAACTGCTATGTTTATAAATGGGTTAATCCAGCGTCTAAAGCCTCTAGTGGCTGTCTCATTGACAGCTGCTAGAGGCGTTTGCGTGCTTCTCACTGTGAAAATCACAGTGAGAAGACGCAAGCGTCCATAGGAAAGCATTATGAATGCTTTCCTATGAGACTGGCTGAATGCATGCGCATTCAGCCAAATAGGCGGAGAGCTCCCCACCCAGCGCTGGAATAAAGGTAAGTTTAACCCCTTTCCTCGCCATCCAGCCCGGGGCACCCTCAGGGCACTATAGTGCCAGGAAAACGAGTATGTTTTCCTGGCACTATAGTGGTCCTTTAAGGCATAGGACCATAGCACGGTCGGTCGAAATTATGACTTCCATGGAAATCCTGAAAACAATCCTGGGTGATTTTTGGATATGTAGGTCCCCCAGATTGGGGCTATCAGGAGATGTGACTTTTGTGGGGTTTCCATGTGTTTTAGGGGTACGTTTGTAATGTTGTTGTATTGCATGTTTCTTGTACTGAGAGATAATTTAGTTATATGTTTGTGCACTCAAGTAATTATCACTCAAGCACAGGGGAGGGATTACCCTGTTTTGTGTGGGGGTGTCCTGGACCTGAGAGCCAATGTAATTACAGTGTGTACTTTGCCATAGTCCCCTCTCAGGGGGGAATGCCCCTGGAATATGTTATAATAAACCCTGCATATAAGGCCAGTTGTGGCTGCCATTAAACGAGTTCCTCTTTACCCTCAACATAGAGCCTCATCTCATGTGTGGAGGGGACAGCTATATTCCCTCTCGGAATAGCTATACTCCTTATACTCCCTTTGATTATAATCACTACTTCTTGTAAGAGGTACTCTCTGGATTGGAGAGGTCTACGTACTGGAAGCTGGATCCTGGTCTTGGGTCCAGCGTGGGTGAAGGACAGCGAGACCCCAACAAAGCTGTAATGCTGGCTGTGCGGACTGGTGGCTATGGTGTCAGGTGTGGTGCTTAATTTACTCAATGATTACTAGGAAGTAGTGATTGGCGGAAGCACCCAGTCGGGGTACCAGGCATCTCGCCGCATCTGGTGGCAGTGGTGGCATTGCTTCCTAGTGAGTATAGAAGCATCCTGGAGACACCGGTATCATTGGATTAACTAGAAAAGCTACAATTTCTGGGGAAATTGTGTGAAGTGTTCTTGCCTCCACTTGTGTGAAGTATTCTAGTCTACAACTGGAGTGGGTGGAGTAACTGTTATCATTTATATAGCACATTTAATTGCAACGTTGTTGCACAGTTACATTAAACCATACATTTATAAAAACATTAGCAGGTGTTCAAAAGGCCCTGTCTATGACATCACTTGCTGCTGCAGCCTGGCACAGGTCAGAGTATTTTGGCGGTTGCCATCTTCAAACGGTCGTATTTTAAAAACTATAAATCCTACAGCAAAGAACTTTATATTGTGAGAATCACAAGACCCAGACCTACATTTTGATGCATAGTATGTCTCTGCAATATTAACAATGAAGGCACAGTCGCAGTTTAGAAATTGCACTTCAAATTTGAGCTTTGCAGAGTGGAGTTTCAATGAATGTCAATGGACGGCGTGAGTTGCAAACAAATTATTATATTGTGAAAACTATCAGGACTATGGCTTAGCTGTTGACATGTTTAGTGGCAGCAGAGATAGCTGAACGTTTTGATATAAGATTTGTGTAGGTGGGCCTGAAAATAAGGGAATGGTGGCAGTTTAGAAATCATGTCCTGATTTTTCAGCTTTTGCCAGCTCCCACTCTAGCTTTGACATTCATTCCTATGGGACAAATTGCGCCACAAGAACGACGATATTCCGTGAACCATTCGGCGAAACGTTCCACAAAGTAATAGCAATCCGATCGGGAACAATCTGCACGCTTTGGTAAATTTTTGTCTATGTAGTGTAAAAACTGTGGGAGGAGTTAGGGTGGCAAATTTTGCTATAATAATAATAATAATAATATATATGTGAGATAACATTAAGTGGTCTTGCTATGCAAGAACACTTAATAACTAGAAAAGTTACAATTTCTGGGAAATTGTGTGAAGTGTTCTTGCCTCCACCTGTAGTCTACAACTGGAGTGGGCGGAGTAACTTATCATTTACATAGCACATTTAATTGCAACGTTGTTGCACAGTTACATTAAACCATACATTTATAAAACATTAGCAGGTGTTCAAAAGGCCCTGTCTATGACATCACTTGCTGCTGCAGCCTGGCACAGATCAGAGTATTTTGGCGGTTGCCATCTTCAAACGGTCGTATTTTAAAAACTATACATCCTACAGCGAAGAGCTTTATATTGTGAGAAACTGTGGGAGGAGTTAGGGTGGCAAATTTGGCTATAATAAGAATAATAATATATATGTGAGATAACAATAAGTGGTCTTGCTATGCAAGAACACTTAATAATAATATATATGTGAGATAACAATAAGTGGGCAACGCTAGCACCTGTGCAGCGCCCCTGTCTGCGGAGGAACTCAGCAATATGGGGTGAGCTAGCCCCCGGGTAGCGTCCCTATATGAGGAGGGGAATTACCCAGACTTGTGGGATGCAGCCCGAAAAGACATCTGGTATGAAGCCCTGGAAAGTGTACAGCATCAGCAGGGTGAGAGACTCCCCAGTGAAGAGCAACGGCTACAGATGCAAGCAGCCCCTGGATGAGTGGGTGAAGGAGCTTGAGAGCCTGGTATGGAAAGAACTTTGGCTGGACGATGCATACCAGGCGCTATGGTGGTCCACGGTTCAGCACACCCCCTGGATGGCAGAGCACGACAGGCCTGAGGCCTGTAGTTGCTTTAGGGACAAATCTAGGTCAAACAAAGAGGAAAACTAAATGAACATCCCATATGGTAGAGTTTTTGGTTTAGAAGGTTTTGCAAACAGCATCACTTTAAGGAGATGGCAAATTAACTGATGTCATCCTACAGGAACTATATCCAGTCCATTAAGTCCCGTTGTTGTGGCTCTGCAAGAACGTGACCACTGACTACATGATCTTGTTAAAGCACCATAGGGCAGATGAGAGTCCAAAAGGGAGGCAGGTGAATCAACATTTCACTCCATTCAACATAATGAGAAAATACACAATCAGGTTGGGCTTTTCCTCAGAGTTAGCTTGTGCGACTCTGAGGAAAAGCCCAAGTGCCCCAAATACCTGAGGGAGCAACAAAGAAAGACAAAGAATGTGGATTGCCTAAGACATTTATACCCACAGTTCTGATGTGATCGGTTGGTGTGTTGACATGTCAGATTATATTTTCTAATCAGTATTATATTTCATTTGTTGCTGAGGGAAATAAAGAAAATGCTTTTTTAGAAACTGCAATGTTAATTTTGCAGCACTAAGACTGCCTTCAGTGGCTCTTCCTGGACTCTATGGGACTCTGAGTGCCTTAGTATGATGTTTGAGGAGGTGGACCACCGACCCAGCGCCGAGGGAAATCAAAGCTGGAATCGGGTAAGTGACTAAAGGTTTTTTTAAGACTTTACACCCACAACTCACTCACAAATCAAAAAGGTAATGGTATCAAAATGATATATATTATTATTATTATTATATATATAGCGCCAACAAATTATGTAGCGCTTTACAATGGATAGACTAACAAATATGTAACCAGACAAGTTTGACGCACAGAAACAGAAGGGTTGAGGGCCCTGCTCAATGAGCTTACATGCTAGAGGGAGTGGGGTAAAGTGACACAAAAGGTAAGGAAAGTATTAGGGAAGTAGATTGGTAGAATAGTATTCAATAAAGACTTAGTGACGTTTTTTTTTTGGGTTCCATTAACAGTTTAATTGATGTGCTTTTGTGAAAAAGTTAGTTGTTAATGATTTTATTGAAGGAGTGGAGACTAGGTGAGCATCTAACAGAAAAGGGAAGGGAGTTCTACAGGAACGGTGAAGCCCTAGAGAAGTCTAGAAGGCGAGCATCAGTGGTGGGAGTATGAACAGAGGATAGACGCAGGTCTTCAGCAGAGCGTAAGGGCCTAGATTGGACATACCTGTGTATTGGGGAAGATAGATAGGTGGGAGCAGCATTATGTAGAGATTTTTTTTTTTTTATTCTTTATTTTTGTTGTGCATGTTATAACAAAAGGACTTGCACAGCCACGACAGCATGGGCAAGTACAATAATAACATTAGAGAAAGACATCATTATGGCATTCGTAAACCAGCACAAATTTTTAAGGGAAGCTAGTAGGTTGCGATAGGTTAGTGCTCAAATACAAGACATGCCTACCCATTGGGTTTGTTATTGGGTTCAGACAGTGTGCTATACACAGGGCTCGGTTCAGTAACGCATTAGGGCTCTATACATTGTTCATCATATAGGGTAGTGGTAGCTATATTGTCCTGTATATCAGCCTCAAGTCAGAGTTGGTCATGCGCAGATTAGGTCAAACGTCAGGGTTTAGTAAATGCTAAGACAGTTGCTTTCCTGGGCATTCAGTTTTAACGCACTTTGTTATTTAACTGTTCAAGCTAGGTACATGCTGTAACTCCTTCTGTCATAATGAGCTGCTTAAATGAGAAGAAACAGTAGCTTAGGGTCGATACCAATTGTTACGTCAAATGTCATCGCTCCCTTGTCTAAACCTTTCCGCCCCATTAAAAACATTGCCGTGGGGCGTGGCCGGACGTCGAACGGAGATGGCAGCACACTGAAAGAGCTCCGCAGTTCTGGGCTCTTATAAGCGGCTAAACACCCACAATCAAGCGGTCCCCTGGACCCCAGGCACTCCAACACGATGTCCCAACACCGGAATAAAAAGAATGCAGACCCCAAAGACAAAGCGGCTTTTTTCGCGGCCAGAACGCCGCAACACAAACATGCCGATACTCACATCCAAGATGGCGCCGAGTCTGATCCGGATGCCGATCACATGGGTGCACAGGAATACAGGACGGACACCCTGCTAACCACTCACCTACTGCAGAAAATGCTTGATGCAGCAGTCTCAAAAATGCAGGTAACCATTACCACTGCTCTTGCTGACATAAAGACAGATATAACTGCCATAGATGCAAGGACATCCCAATTGGAGGGGAGGATGGAGGTTATAAACTCTGCACACACTGAGATGGGCAACCGACTGAGTGACATGGAAAAAAGACTATCCCTACATGAGGCTAAGCTTACAGATGTAGAAGACAGGTCCCGCCGCCACAACATCAGACTGAGGGGAGTGCCGGAGGAGGTGGGAACGCAAGACCTAACGGCCTACACGGTGGAACTCTTCCGACATGTCTTACCAGACATACCAACGGACATGCTCCTGTTAGACCGAATACACCGAATCCCCAAACCGCAACACCTACCGTCTACCACCCCAAGAGATGTGCTCATGAAGCTCCATTACTTCCACGTCAAAGACCAGATACTAAGGGCTCATAGAGCGAAAAAAGATCTGCCAGACAAGTTCAAAGATATCCTTCTATTCACAGACCTCTCAGCAGACACGCTTCGACGCAGAAGATCCTTCAAATCAGTGGCTGAGGTACTAAGGCACCACAACATCCCCTACAGATGGGGATACCCAGCGAAACTCCTCATCACGAAAGGAGGAAAGCTCATCACGGCATCAACCCCAGCGGAAGGCCTAGATCTCCTGCACAAATGGGGCCTAGCCCAGAACCTACACCACGCAAGCTCAAGCACGGCACCAGGGGCTGACTGGCGCCCACAAAGGCAACGACGAGCGGCGCACAGAGAGGAAGATCGCTAACTTCCCAAGGACTAGCAAGTGTTATTTTGCTTCTTATACTGCATTCTGTTAATATGTTAATTCAAATGTTGGTGATATCCCATACGGAGGTTTTAACCCACCCATACCCTGGGCATTAATCGCACTGCACCACCCTACTGCCGACAAACTAACTCTAAGGGCACAATAGAAAGATGCAGTGAACGTTCATGACTGGACCTGACAATTAGTGAGACCCAGTCAAACCCCCCTAGAGAATTTTACAAATGGATCCAGCAAGGGAGACGTAATGTGTGGGGCTACAAGTGACGTTCCATCTGGGTAACTACCCCCCCTAAAACGAATAGGCCCGCAGTGAGAGACAGCACCCGAACCAGGACACGGGACCTATCCTACCCGTAACTGGGAAATAAGGCATGGAGGGGTCAAGACGGAGGGATTAGTGTGACTTACTGCCCTTACACAGCAGACAGGAGGCCCATCCCCTTCAAAATATAATGTGTATGCCCACATCAGCCCCTAAGGCACTTGTTGAGAACATAAAGAGTACCGTGATGTAATGCTTTGTGATATTTAACTGATGCATTAGGACTTTTATACATTAGAACTGGATGTGCATATGATAGAAATGACAATGCCGAGATGTACGTACTGATTGTACCCCTACATGACAAACGGGCACAATAGGGCCGCATAAACGCAATACCGCAACCCCAGGGCAAACAACAGGCCCGGCTGCGATGACCGCCCGCTCCCCCCTCCTGGAATATCCTCCCGAATGTTACCCGGGGAACCGATACATAAACCACCACGGATGGGTTCACTCCCCGCCCGCAACAACGCCCTACTCTGACCCAAGCTGAACACCACAGGGAAAAAAGCCCCGTAAACACACACCCAGTGGGACAGCCTACACACCAAGGGCCCAAAACAGCCATCAGCTGGATTCGACCCGACCACTTTACCCCCAAAGACGAAGTGCCATTCGTGGCACATACCCTTGAAAGTGACCATTGTAATATACTTTAGTTATTGTTCGACTCCCCTCCCTTGATTTCCACCACCTAACTACGGCACCCAGTTGGTGCCTTAACCCCCCCCCCTTAAATACCGGGACACTACGCGTCCACTGATAGTACCTGCCACACAAGACGGGACACAGTGAGACCACGACCACTCCTTTCCCACAAACATAAAGCCCCCCTAGCGGCAGCACCCACATACCAAGTATACACATATACTGACCACCACGTGGTGACCTGACACACACGTAACACACATTAAGACTCCACACAAAAGGCCACTCTACTCCCACCGACCCTCCTAACCAGTCCACAATGAAAGTGTACACGCACAATGTAAGGGGACTTAACACGCC
Source organism: Pelobates cultripes (assembly GCA_933207985.1). Lineage (NCBI taxonomy): Eukaryota > Metazoa > Chordata > Amphibia > Anura > Pelobatidae > Pelobates > Pelobates cultripes. Next base: position 235,440,111 of record OW240912.1, on the reverse strand, counting down.
CCATAAAAGATATAACCTTCTCAAGGAAATTCGCAATTCACAAGCTGACATTATCTGCCTGCAGGAAACCCATTTCCGGCATGACTCTTCACCCATCTTAGGACTCAAACACTATCCTCACCAATACCATGCCACATCCCCATCCAAAAGCAGAGGAGTCTCGATCTTAATAAGCCACACACTGGCGTATGACCAAGTAACAGTCCAAGCCGACCCACAGGGCAGATATATCATCCTCATATGCACGCTAAACAACGTTACATATACACTAGCTAACGCATACTTTCCAAATGACTGTCAACCCCGTTACATGTCCACACTATTGGACAAAATAGAACAAATACGCACTGGAACCCTGATCCTATGCGGAGATTTCAACCACATCCTGGACCCACAAGCAGACTCGACGGCGAGTCACACATCCAAAAGAAATAAACTCCTGCACAAGCAATGCACCGTCCTAAACAAAACACTAGCCTCACACGGATTATACGACATATGGAGAACTCTCCACCCGACCTCTAGGGAATACACCCACCACTCACAAGTACACAACACATACTCCCGCATAGATGGATACCTAATGCACAGCGCACACCTTCACCAGATCGACACCTGTGAGATAAGCACCTCAACTGTCTCGGACCACAACCCGGTGCTACTCACCCTCATAGACCTATACCAATACAAACATCGCAGCCCTTGGAGACTGAACGAACTCCTGCTTAATGACCCTGAATTCACGAACAAACTCCGCCACGAAATCCGACAGTACTTCATGACCAACGATATCACAGGAACAAACCCAGCTGCGCTATGGCTGGCGCACAAAACGGTCATCCGAGGACTTCTCCTCAGCAGAGCATCCTACCTCAAGAAATCGTCCCAAACGCACCTGCTCAACCTCCTGAAACAAGTCCAAGACCTCCATAGAGAGAATCAAGAGAATCCCTCTCGAAATCTCCAACTGAAAATACAGGCGGTACAGGAAGAAATTAAAAAAATCCATCTCAGGAAAGCCAGTATCGCACTGAAAAAACTCAAGGCTACTTCCTACTCCATGGGAAACAAGGCAACAAAAACATTGGCTCAAAGACTGCGAGTAAAACAAGCTCAGACACGAATTCCATACCTCAACACACACTCAGGGCACAAAGTTATGCAACCAACGCAGATTTGTAACGAATTTGCACATTACTACACCACACTATACAACTTAAGAGACCAAGAAAACCAGACCCAACCCACCCCTTCCTCCATACGCACATACTTAGCAAAACTAAACCTTCCCAAACTCCTAGCGCATCAAGCAGATGACCTATGCGCCCCTATCACCACTGACGAAGTACTCTGTCAGGTAGACAAAATGCCAAAAGGGAAGGCACCAGGCCCAGATGGCTATACCAACATGTACTACACCACCTTCAAACACGAACTGATCACAGCCCTCACTAGCTTCTACAATGAGGCCACCAGACGTGGATCTTTCCCAAAGGAATTCTTATCAGCTCATGTTATCACCATCCCCAAACCGGGTAAACCCCCCACTACAAGCCAAAATTTCAGACCAATTTCCCTCTTAAATGCTGACGCAAAACTATATGCTAAAATATATGCAGAACGTCTCAAAACAATCCTACCGACACTAATCCACACGGACCAGGTGGGGTTCGTGACAGGCAGACAGGGGCCGGACAACACCAGGAAGGTGTTGAACCTATACAAAATACTAAAGCATACCAAACAACCAAGTGTCCTACTATCTCTTGACGCCGAAAAGGCATTCGACCGACTAAACTGGCACTTCCTCCATGAAACCCTACAAGCTTACGGACTTCCAGCCCCCTTCCTATCTGCAGTCAACGCACTATACAGCACACCCACGGCAACAGTGCTGAATTCCGGGTTCTGCTCAAGAACTTTCCCAATAACAAATGGGACCCGACAAGGGTGCCCCTTATCCCCTCTCCTCTACGTGCTGGCCTTGGAACCCTTGGCTATAGCAATTCGCAGCAATGTCAGTATCCATGGGGTACCGACGGGCAACACAGAATATAAACTCAGCTTATTTGCCGATGACATCTTTCTCACGCTCACGCAACCGCTCATATCACTCCCATCCCTTCACACGGAACTCCAGGCTTACAGCCAACAGTCTTACTACAAACTCAATGTCACCAAAACGCAAGCAATGTGCCTTAACATCCCAAAACCCACAGAAGACGCACTTAAAGCAAACCACCACTTCGACTGGAGAGAAGATTTCCTAGTGTACCTAGGCATCAAAATAACGCGCAAAGAAAAATAACTCTTCCCGGCAAACTACTTAAAACTATTAAAAGACATTGACAACCAATTAAAAACATGGAGAAGCCTGTTCCTGTCCTGGGTAGGGAGAATAGCAGCGCTGAAAATGACGATTCTACCTAAAATACTCTACCTTTTAAGATCTCTGCAAATCCCAATCCCGCAAAGCTACGTAACAAAACTACAAGCGACACTACTACGCTTCAGTTGGGGAGGCAAACACCCTCGACTCCCCAAATCGCTTCTAATGAGAAACGTGCAATCCGGAGGACTGGGCCTACCCAACATTAAAGAGTACTACCGATCCTCCATCCTCACAAACGTCATTTACGCCCACTCGACCAGCTATACCCCTCAATGGGTAACAATAGAGAGCAACCACTGCGGAAATCAAGACCTCCCGACACTGCTCTGGATGCCTCAACATCTACGGCACATACCTACGACTACCCTAGACACCTCCAGACACTTGCTCAAGATCTGGGATGCCTGCAGGGAGAATTTGTGCTCAGCACACCCGTGGACCCTGGCAACCCCGATCCAAATCCTGCACCAGTGCAACGGAACATTCCCATACCAAAAATGGAGTAGCGCAGGTATCACTCATATCTACCATCTATACACGAAAGACGGGCTGAAAACATTCCCAGACCTACAAAAAGAATTCCTACTACCTTCCAGCTTCACGTTCGCATATCTCCAAATCAAAGCGCACCTACGCAACAACAAGATCACAAACATCCAAAACTCCCTGCAAACCTCTATTACGAAATTCAAAGCACAATGCTTGACGCGGATTCCCCCCAAAAAAGCAGTCTCCCTTTGCTACAACAACCTCGCTAACAGAGATATACACACCACATGGAAGTTCATGCAAGATTGGCAGAACGACCTCCAAATCATCATCACACCAGCCGAATGGGATAAGATTTTCACCTCCCATACAGGACTGACATCAAGCGCAGCACACCTCGAAGCATCCAGGAAACTCCTATACAGATGGTATATGGTCCCAACCCGACTCCACACCATATTCCCAAACTCCTCAGACCAATGCTGGCGCTGCCACGCTGCGAGAGGCACCATGCTGCACATGTGGTGGACGTGCAAGCAGGTGAATCAACTGTGGAAAGAAACAGCCAAACTAATCAAACGAGTCACGAAACACCAACTACCCCTCGACCCCAAAACGATCCTACTACGCTCGTTACAGGGAAACATCCCGAAGCAGATCCGAAAAATTATATACCTCATCCTAAGTACAGTATCCATACTAATAGCCAGAAACTGGAAAACAACTACGCTGCCCTCGCTCCAAGACATAGAAAAAGTAATGACCTCAACAGTAGAATATGAACTAATAATGTGGAATCAGTCGAAAATTGGGAAACTCAGCCCCCACACTGCCACAATGTGGGAGGACTACCTACGACGAACAGACACAAGACTGACCTGAGCCCCAACACCCATGAAAATGACAAAATCTCCCGAACCAGGCTTACTCTCAGCCGGAGAACACAACCACCCAGCACCCAAACACCCAAGAAGGCACCACACAAAGCCTCAAACATATTGTTGTTACAGTCACTACACTACACAGGATGTCCCCCGCTAGGTACTCCAACCAACACCCCCTGCCCTACTCCACCAACCCAATCTCCCCCCCCTTCCTGGCCCCCCCACTACCTACCCCAAGCAATCACACTTAAGAAAACAACCCTCAACCCCTAACGCTTGCGAAAGCCTCTGCAACCTATAGGCAAAGCCGGGGAAACGCAGACAACTCCAACTTACCCACTATCGCGCACGCGATCAACACTCGCATTGCGGAGCACGCCTACCATAATGTATACCCCACGAAAGACCACAGGGTTGATATTGGCATAGATACACGACGACATTATCATAGATACATGACGACACTGTATAAGTTGAGCAATCAGCAACACCCCCTCGACCTGCTGACATACCCCCCGCTTACACATGAAGCTACCAAGATGTACAAAATGTGATTGTGTCATCCCCATGATATGTTAACGCTCCCTCTTCTTTTCTGTACCCCATACCTTTCTTGAAGATAATAAAAATTTCAAATTGAAAAAAAAAAAAAAAACATTGCCGTATAATACTAAGAGTTAAGTACAATCGTTAATATGGCGCAAAATTTTTAAAACATAAACAAAACTGAGCAGAGCAAAACAAATACATGCCGTGGGCATATCGGCCCCTGTGGTGTGGATTTTGATGGGCCAAGTAAGGTTGAATTTTGCCAGGGGAACCGTGTAGGTGCTGGGTCACATAAGGTGCTTTCTGGTAACGGTCCCAACCAGCCCACTAGGGCTTGTGCTTAATCAGGTTGTAACTCAACTTAAGGTTGACAACTGAGTAGGGTGAAGAGGTGCAAAATAATGCGGGGTGCCCACGGCTAGGGTGTGTACTAACAGTGTAGGCAAAAATATAACCGAATAGTTAAACCTTATTTACATATGTCCCACAATAGTGTGCGTGGTGCGGCTCGGTCGGCCCGCTAAGGGCACTCAGGTCGGGCCACTGTCCGTGAACTCCTGGGAACGGTGATGCACGTGGGGAGCAAGTCTGGTCAGATCACACAGAAGAGCTACTGTAGCTCAAAATGCTGAAAAACATAATGCTGGCCCTAATAGAAAGATGTCAGATCACACAGTTTGTTGCAGTTTGCTGCATATGGGGCTGCGTAGCTGCAGACCTGTCTGAGTGCCCATGACCCCTGTCCACCGACAAAAGCAATTTTAATGGGGACATGAGTGTCAGAACTGGACCATGGAGCAATGGAAGAAGGTTGCCTGGTCTGATGAATCATGTTTTCTTTTAGATCATGCAGGTGGCTAGAGACGTGTGTGTCATTTACCTTGGCATAGCAGCATGATAGGAAGACATAGCAGCATGATAGGAAGAAGGCATGCCAACAAAGACAGTTTTATACTCTGGGCAATGTTTTTCTGGGAAACCTTGTGTCCTGGCATTCATGTGGATGCTACCTTGACACACACCACCTACCTAGAGATTGTTATAATGGCAGCCACTGTATAATGTCCAGTGTGTTTGTCCATATCTATTATAACTTCTTAGTGACTGAGGTTTTTCTTGAGATACTGTGCAATTAAGTCCAAGAGTGTTTTGGCACTTTTGCTGTATTTATCAGCAGGTATTTTTTTTACTAGGTCATTACTGTGTCACATGAGATATAGCAATAACTTGAATGGATTTGTATTTCAAAACTGAGGAAACATCCAAATAACAATTGCTGTCATTCCCTGGGTCCCCATCTATGTATAGCATGTAAGGATTATTATATTAAAATGAGCTGTGGCTGTGGGCCCCAGATAAATTGTCAAACCATACTAAAATGGCTTATAGTAGTTATGGTGCTTAAAGTGTTCCTTTAAGCTAAATATTTGCAAAATGTCACATGTTGGGAACTTAATTTTTATAGCATTCACAACATCTACAAATTCTACAAAAAACTATATATTTTTAGAAATTAGATCCCCCAACTACCATCTAACAATTTTATCACTTAACTCAAAAACGGCTGGTTGTATATATATATATACACACACACACTGCTCAAAAAAAAATAAAGGGAACACTTAAACAACACAATGTAACTCCAAGTCAATCACACTTCTGTGAAATCCAACTGTCCACTTAGGAAGCAACACTGAGTGACAATCAATTTCACATGCTGTTGTGCAAATGGGATAGACAACAGGTGTAAATTATAGGCAATTAGCAAGACACCCCCAATAAAGGAGTGGTTCTGCAGGTGGTGACCACAGACCACTTCTCAGTTCCTATGCTTCCCGGCTGATGTTTTGGTCACTTTTGAATGCTGGCTGTGCTTTTACTCTAGTGGTAGCATGGTAACCCACACAAGTGGCTCTGGTAGTGCAGCTCATCCAGGATGGCACATCAATGCGAGCAGTGGCAAGAAGGTTTGCTGTGTCTGTGTTATGTCAAAAGTGGTTTAAATGTGGAACACAACTGCAGATTATAAATGTCCTTATTTTTATAATAGAGAGTGAAATGAGAATCCTTTAATTAATAAGGTTACTGTAGCTTTAAGGCAGCGTGGCTTTTGCAGGTTGTTAGTTGAAGTAATAAAGCATTAATAATTGTAATAGTATTTTAGTAGTAGCAGATTTTAGCAAGCAGGTTCATTAGCAAGTAAGAACTCAGAGATAGTATTAAATTGTATACTTATGATTGTTGGGAGTTGTCCTCCGAAGGAAGGTTAGTTTGAGTCTGCAGGATGGTTAAACATCTAACAGTCCAGTTTCCAGAGGGAGATGAGAAGGCAGAAATCCGCTTAAACAGTCCAAGGTTCGGTACACAGTATTAACGGAGAAGAGCTTAGCCGGCAATGTGATTGCGGAAGTAACAACCAGAAATCACTAAGCAATTTTGAATCTGGCGTGGTCTCTCTATAAAGCTTGAGAGAGCCGCGTCAGAGAGGGGGGCGGGGACGCATACCGGAAATGCCGGAATGGAGCCGAAAAGATAAGTCCTGACAGTCTGTCAGCGTAGTGTCCAGAGCTTGGAGGCACTACCAGGAGAGAGGCCAGTACATCAGGAGAAGGCCATAGGAGGGCAACAACCCAGCAGCAGGACCACTACCTCCGCCTTTGTTCAAGGAAGAACAGGAGGAGCACGTTCTGCTACCTGCAACATCCTCCAGCATGACTGGTTTAGCAGTGGGTCAGCAATGGTGTGGGGTGGCATTTCTTTGGGGGGCCGCACAGCCCTCCATGTGCTCGCCAGAGGTAGCCTGACTGCCATTAGATACCGAGATGAGATCCTCAGACCCCTTGTGAGACCATATGCTGGTGCGGTTGGCCCTCGGTTCCTCCTAATGCTAGACCTCATGTGGCCTCATGTGGCTGAAGGCATTGATGCTATGGACTGGCCTGCCCGTTCCCCAGACCTGAATCCAATTGAGCACATCTGGGACATCATGTCTCGCTCCATCCACCAACGTAGGGAGGTCATACAGGCACGTGGAGGCCACACACACTACTGAGCCTCATTTTGACTTGTTTTAAGGACATTACTTCAAAGTTGCATCAGCCTGTAGTTTGTTTTTCCACTTTAATTTTGAGTGTGACTCCAAATCCAGACCTCCATGGGTTGAAAAATTTGAATTCCATTTTTTAATTTTTGTGTGATTTTGTTGTCAGCACATTCAACTATGTAAATAACAAAGTATTTCAGAAGAATATTTAATTCATTCAGATCTAGGATGTGTTATTTTTGTGTTCCCTTTATTTTTTTGAGCAGTGTGTGTGTGTGTGTGTGTGTGTGTATGTGTATATATATATATATATATATATATATGTATATATATATATATATTTTTATTATTTATGTATGTATTTGTTTGTTTTTTCACATATGTGTTTAATTATTGTTACTAATTTCACAGACATTCGTATCCTAATACTGTAAAGCCTCTAAATTTGTATTCTGCTACTGCCCGAGTACAGCAAATACCTCCCATACCCACATGCCAGACATGCCAGAGCTTCAGGAAGTTATACATACATGCTAATTTTAGTGTTCAGACTTGCAATTTTTACTGACTGATTTACTGGGCCTATGCCAAAGACTAAATAGCAGCCCCCCATCCTCCAAGTGCCACTATCATTGCATAATGGCTATTTCAAGACTTTTCACTTCATTTTCATCAATTCAGTTTCATCATTTTTTTTTTTTTTTTTCTGCCAAATGATACATTTGTTTGATATGTTTTTCCACAAACATATTCCAATTTTCCTGGCTAATTTCACAGGCCCTGTGTATCATACTGTTACCAAGACAGCAGATTTTTTTTGCTTTATCCCTTGAGTACAGTAATGCCTCGTTTCCACTGAGCAGATCGGTTCGGTATGGTTAGCTATTTTGGGTGTTTCCATTATGAAAGTAGTCCATACAAGTGAACCGTACCGATCCATTCAGGGTCCTGCTTCAGATGTAGAGCTATAGGAAATGGAACGGTTCGGTTATGGCGGAGTTACTATACAATCCATTGATTGGTGGACAGGAAGAGCATTTTTTCTAAACCCCGCATGGCCCCGAAAGGTCTGACTTGCAGTGGAAACGCTCACCAGAATGGGCTGGTCCATTCTAAACCTTCCAAACTGTACCGACCCGAACCGATCCGCTCAGTTGAAACGAGACATAATACGCCCCTGATCCCATGTATACAGGTTTTTGGGAAACTTACTAGGACTCAGAGTTTCCACTCGCCACTAGTATTTAGGAAGTAAAATTCAGCCCAGACTTGCAATGGCAAGTAACTTTTAATGCGTGGCTAGTTGTGTATGATGTGCCCCTTAGTGCACCTTCCAGACAAGTTATCTGATGAGGTGAGACTCTCTTTTGCCATTCTGGCTAGTTCTAGTGGCATATGGTTTAATGATTTAGTAATACATTCCTGTTACTTTATGCTCTCAATGTCTCATTGAATGTGCTTGCAAACTCTGCCATGTGTATCTGTACAATGTATGGATTGTTACATGTTTTATAAACACCCAGCTTGGTTCACCGTTATCTGTACTTCATGCACTGTTATACGATGACTACATAAATGTATGTTAGTTATTCTGCTGAAACCATATAAATGAGGTAAAAAAAGTTTTAGACAAAGAAATTTTTTATCTTCATTTATTGATCTAGGTAGGAGAAGGCAACAAATCATGGATTTTATTTTAAGGTGATTGCCAACACCTATGTCTCTGTATTTGCAGTGAATTTATTTAAAATGAATATTGCTCAGTGGATATCACCCTAGCCCTACATATAGCATCATGGTTTTCATGTCGCATCAACCTCACACACTGCACCCTTCACGCAAAGCACCCCTCACACAGCACCCTCTCACACACACAGCACTCCTTACAAACAGCACCCCTCACAAACACACTGTACACCTCAAAAACACACTGCACTCCTCACACACAAACACACATGCCGCACCCCTCACTGCAGGCTGGGTGAAGGGCAACCACTTCACACAGAATATAGGGAAACAGTAACCAGGGCCATCTTTTCCCATGGGCACGCTGGGCAGTTTCCCGGGGTCCCCACAAGCATGGGTGCCCCACCGCGCTGCCCATCTACCCAGGCCGACAAGGGAGATCCTTTGATCTCCCCTGCCGGCCCATGGAGAGCCGGCCCTGTTTTCTTCCCGTGGGGCCTCTCTTGCCTGCGGGGAGATCAAAGATCTCCCTCACTGGCCCAAAGACCCTTCGTAAGAGGAGAGAGAGAGAGGGCAGGAGGACCCAGAGGCCAGACCTGGGAGGAAGAGCGCTCCTCGAACGAGCAGGCTAGCTCCAGAGGACCCACAGGCCAGACCTGGGAGGAAGAGCGCTCCTCGAACGAGCAGGCTAGCTCCACACAGCATTCTGCACGCGGGAGAACAGGAGACAGCCTGCAGGCTGTACAGAACTCACCACCGGACCACTAGGACTGGCTGTGTCACACCCCCCCCCCCCTTCACCAAAGGTAAGAAGAAGGGAGGGGGGGATGACCTAAAGATTTTAATAATCTTTTTTTTTATTTTTTATTTTTAATGATTTTAAAAAAATAAATAAATAATTAGCTCCCTGCACCCCTCTGTCACGTATTCTTTGTCTCTATGTGACAAAAACTGAGATAATTACCTTCCGAAGATAAAGGGGAGTGCCGCTCGGCGGTCTTCTGCTATCATGCCTGGCTTTTGCGGCATGTTCGTTGAACGCCGGCAGCTGTGGACCCACGCAATTATATAGCCGCACGTCCATCCATGGTAAAGACGATGTCGGTGTGCGGATGACGTCACGCAAAAGACGAACATGCACGTTTTGGGGTCAAGGGCTAGGTACAGCCAATCAGATCTGTTATTTAAACTCTCATATTCTCTTAGCTCATTGCCCTGTCATGGTTTCTCCTAGATGGTTATCCGATAGTGTGTTCCTGATTGTGTTTTTCTGTTTTTTGACTTTGGCTTCATTTTGACTTCCCTGATTTCTGGTAACCTTGACTTTTGGCTTTTCATTATCACTGTGTATCGTTCTGTGTCCCTGATCTCGGCTAGTTTTCTGACTATTTTCGGCTACGTTAAGTCTGGCCATTCTAAGGCCCTGTAAGATGTTATTATTATAATCCTCACACACTCTGCAACCCCTTATACACAGCACCCTCTCACACACTCACAGCACCCAAACAGCACCCCTTACACACAGAACCCTCTAACAAATACACAAACACACAAAGCACACACACACACACACACACAAACAGCACCCCTTACACACAGCACCCTCTCTCACACACAGCACTCCTCACACACACACAAAGCAATGCAGTGTGTGTGTGTGTATTCAGCAGTCTGGGTGTATTTAGCAGTCTCTATGTGTGTATTGACCAGTGTGTGTATATTCAGCAGTCTGTGTGTGTGTGTTTGTATTCAACAGCCTGTATGTGTATTCAGCAACGTGTGTGTGTGTGTATTCAGTGGTTTGTGTGTATGTATTCAGCTGTCTGTCTGTGTGCATGTGCTCGTCAGTCAGTTTGTATATTCGGCAGTCTTTGTGTGCGCGTGTATTCGGCAGTCTTTGTGTGCGCGTGTATTCGGCAGTCTGCGTGTGCGCGTGTATTCGGCAGTCTGCGTGTGCGCGTGTGTTCGGCAGTCTGCGTGTGCGCGTGTGTTCGGCAGTCTGCGTGTGCGCGTGTATTTGGCAGTCGGTGTGTGTGTGCGTGTATTCAGCACTCTGTGACTATATTCAGCAGTCTGTGTGTATGTATGTATTGCATTTGTTGAAGTTACCAATAAATATAAGATTAATTTTATTTATAATTTACATTTTTATTCCTGTGAGTTGTTGTGTAGGCAGGGCCCCAGTGCACTGCTTTGCCCAGGGGCCCATGATGCTGTTAAGATGGCACTGACATTATCCAAAATAAACAGTGATATACATGTGGCTGGGCCTAACATGTTCCCTAGATAGGTGAAAATATAGAGTCAATAGAAAGCCAAGGTCAAAGATGCCAGAGGTACTCAGAATATGATATTACAAGCCAATGTCAAGGATATAGAAAATCAGCATAGTCAATAAGAAGCTGGGTCAAAAACAAGAAATCAACATAACAGTACGCACTATAGATCTAGAATAATGATCCTCAGAAAGACGGGAGTATATACAGAGACAACCAAAATACTATTGGACATCATCATCCCTCTGGACTAATTCAGACAAATGGGTGGGACTTGTGAAGGGCAGATGATTTGTTCCGCAATTCCGATCAGTATAGGTTTTACTATAAAAAGGCTTAAACCTACAGGGTCCTATAAACTGTAAGGCCTCCTGTAGGTGGCACGGGGTTGCCATGGTAATCCGGCAATCTTGCAAGAATGACGGACTGCAGACTGTATTCTGCACATGGAGCTTCAGAATACAGCGCGGCCTCAAACTTGTAGGTGTCCAGGCACGCGGTGTTCACCTTGGTCAGAGCAATGCAGGCCTGGAGACGTTGTTGCCGTGCAGCTCCTCCTGGAATCTACATGTGCCATGCGGCAATAAAGATACAATTAAACAGGTTATTCAGTACAGTCTTTACATTAATGGAACAAGACAGTCAGAATTAGATTATCAGCAGAGTATAAATGCAACACAGATACTGCTTAACAGACTGCATGTTAAGAGATCAAACAAATAAAATATGAGCATTGTCCAATATCCTAATTTATTTCTCTCCAGGGTCCCTCATTTTCCCTCCATAGCATACACATATCATTATAATTATTATTATTATTGCCATTTATATAGCGCCAACAGATTCCGTAGCACTTTACAATATTATGAGAGGGGAGATTTAACTATAAATAGGACAATTACAAGAAAACTTACAGAAACAATAGGTTGAAGAGGATCCTGCTCAAACGAGCTTACAGAATCTATCTATCTTTTTAAATACCTCAATTTTATGTTTTCTGTGCTATAAATAGACAAATGGCCACACATGGACTACACAATGAAAATTTTTATTAAATTTGGAACCTAAATGGATTGTTGTCTTCATGTAATTCACTTGTTCTGTCACTAGAGGGTTCTGTTGTTCCACTGTTTCAAAAGATTGACTATGCATGTATGATTAAAGTAAATACATTTCTTTTAACACAACACACTGTTTGTAGGGAAAGCATCCAATTATTTTTATAATCGGTATGTTGAAAATTGCTAATATAAACTTTTAATGATTCAGTAATTCAAATATCCGTAAGGAGTGAGGTAAGTGTAATGAGTATGTGTAGGCATTGCATCTCATTTCATGGAAGAGGTTTAGCATCTTGATGTGTAGGGTGCAATGCCCGATTTAATGAAAAAATGAAGATGTGAAGGCGGAGAGTTAGTGTGGCTGCAGATTTTATGTGGGAGATTTATAAAAGTGTTGTTAAGAAAAACAAAATGACTAAAACAGAGATTCCCAAAAGTTAGACCCTCCAGTGTTGTAGAATAATACGATGCTTTGCCAGCCTTTAGAATGGCAGAGCATCATAGAAGCTGAAGTTCTAATACATCTGGTGATTTTCCTTTTGAGCACCCTGAGCTATAGTGTGAATACTGAGGCAAACGCCTTGAAAACAGCAGAATATTCCAGCTGATTCCATTGATATCTATATTTTTTGTTCCACCATAAAAAGCTTTTCACTTATGTTCTTTTTAAGGATACATTTATCATCTCACCTGTGGTTTTACCATATTTAGTGTATAATCTGGAAAATAAAATCTATAGTCTTGCTACAGCTGAACAGCACAGTCACTGGTGGAACATCCGGCAGTGCAGCCAGTGCAGCTGCACTGGGGCCCACATTTTTGGGGGCCCATCAGAGGTTCTTCATACTTAGTGACACAGATACCTAGTGGACTTCGGTGGACATCAGCAGTGCTGGAAGGAAGTGAGGCCAGGTCACTTTCTCTAAGCTTACACAGCACCACGCGGGAAGGCAGAGGAGGACCCAGAGAGAGAAGGAGGAAAGGAAGGAGCAGACTGAAGGAGCATGGACAAGATTCCCATTAGCTGCAGACACCCAGTATCCAAAACCCATGACTGGACCACAGTAAAGCCACCTTCCTGCCAAAAAAGAAATGGAAGTGGCAGGGGGAACGGGGGGAGGAGGAGGGAAAATATGCACATTATGACTTGTGTGTTTTTTTTGTCAGTGTGTATGTACCTATGTTAGTGTCAATATGTATGTGTATCTGTGTCTAAGTGTATGTGTCAGAATATGTGTGTGCCTGTGTGTATCTGTATCAGAATGTGTGTGTATTCACTACATTCAAACGTTAACAGTATACACAAATACACCCCTGCAGTCAAACACCAACACTACTTGCAAACACATCACTGCATGCAAGCACCAACATTACACACACGTGTACACCTGCATTCAAATGTCAATACTTTCTTCTAAGGCTTGACTATTCATGGTGGTCATGTTAGTAATCATTAAGGCCCACTGTAGCCTTATCTAACTGTTCTTAGGTGAATGGTGTGGAATCCAGAATGTTTTCCTGTTTCTGTAGCTACATCTGCATCAAGGATGGCTCTATATTTAATTTAGATTTAGAGCACTGCTAAAAAATAAAGTTACTTAACTGTAATTCAGTGGTAAAATAGTCCTCTCACTGCCGCTCTCTTTTGCTCTAACCTCTCAAAATAATCACTAGACCAAATTTCATCAGTGTAGCAGCTCAGCAAAGTTTCAGGGAAGACTATGTGAACAAACCAAAAGAGTGCGGAATATTAGTCTATCACTGTACTGCAAAATATACACATAATATTTACAATGTATATTTTGCAGTATGGTGATAGACATTTACGTGCACTATTTAATTAAGCTAATTCAAAGTCTGTCCACATTTGGTCAATACGTAAATGTTAAGCTACTTTTGAGCTTTTCCGATTTTTAATTTATTTACTTATTTGCCTATCTATCTTTACATTTAGTGGTTATCAATCATGCTTTTTTGGGGGTGCCCCTGGCTGAACATCACAAATCACGAACAATCAAGCCGGCTCATCCATTGTCGATTTCAGGATTCAGTCATGTGACAATTTGAAGTTACAGGATTCAGACGACCTGCCGGTCACCCAAGATTCAGAGGAGCCCTCATTTTCACCTTTAGAAGGACACTATGTATGCTGTCGGGTAGACACCCAGATGGTGTTACCTTAGGTTATATAAAAGTGCAGATCTCTCTTGAAACTGGCAGTTTAAAAAAAACAAGAGCTAGGATGTAGCCAGTGACCGCCTAGTTCAGCAAGTTGAAGTGCCATAGGAGTTTGTAGTGTTCCTTTCTCTTTCTCTACACAACTGTTGTCAGGACCGGCCCGCCCATTGCTCCCGGTGGCACCATGGCTCCAGGCGGGTTACCACAGCAATGCTCTGGGTGCTTGAGAGACCTCTATCACGTGGTGTACAGCTATACACTGCAGACTGCAGAACTGCCCATTGGACCACCACACTGTCACTCTCAAACACACTGCCCCCACATTGTTATCCTCATCCACACCGCCCCTCACAACATCCCTTCCCTCCACACCTCCCACACTGTCACCCTCCTACAAACAGCTCCCCCCACACTGGCATGTGTGAGTATGTGTGTGTGGCATATTACTGTACATTTAGGTCTCTGTGTGCAATGTACAGAGAATGGGTACATGTCAGTATATCATAGGGTTATATGGTGAGGATGGCACAGTGTGTACAGAGTATGGGTCAAATCAGTGAGTGTTTGTCTGCCAGTGAGTGTGTGTGTTTGTCAGTGAGAGTGTGTGTCAGTGAGCGTGTGTGTGCGTGTCTGTCAGTAAGTGTATGTGTGTGTTTGTCAGTGATTGTGTGTGTGTGTCGGTGAGCGTGTGTGTATGTCAGTAAGAGTGTGTCAAATCAGTTAGTGTGTGGGTGTGTACCTGTGGGTGTGTTTTGATTGGTGTTTTTTTTTTGCCAGGTGTGATAAGGGTGGGTGCAGCATTTTATCCTTGGGCCGGCCCTGACTGTTGTATAGGGTTACTATATGAAAATGTGTGGGTGAATGCATCTGGTCATTCACCTGCAATGTTTTTCAATAACAGTGTTTTTTCCTAAAAAGTCCACTAACTTGACTTCTCAGTTGGACAACTGTTCTAAGATGCTGGTTAATGTCACGGACTACTGTAACTAAACACGCAGAACTTATGTAATCAATGAAGGACTATCTGAAGGTAAACAGAAGTGTGTTACCTGGCCGAGTGGTCGGACATAACACAAAATAGAGTAGTACAAGTCAAGACAAGGTCAGGGAGACAGAAAGTATAGCATATAACAAGTCTAAGTCCAAGGACAATAGATAGGAGAATGGAGAGAAACCAATTCAAGGTCAGAATAGGCAAAGATACAACAAAGGAACTCAGTTTCAGAAAACCACTAAATCGAATCCACAACAGGGTATATATAACTTTAAAAGGGCAGTCATTGGTCATTTTGACCCATTTGATGCCAGAACATGCCTGTGCATCACCTGGATGACACTACACGCATGACCAAGTGAACAGCCTAGTTAAGAGAGGTGGAGCCATAAAAAGTCTTTGGCGTGCATTGGCCAGCATCAGAAAGGACACCAGAAGGAGGAGTGACTGCATTGGACATAGATGGATGTGGCGCTTGCTGTAAGTATGCAGACCACATAGTGATGCACCTCATGTACACGCACTGAGTGGTTACACTTTCCCAAAAACCTCCCACTGGGGAGATAGGTCCAGCCTTAAAAGTAAATTTCGCATGGAAGGAGCGGACGAGTCGAGCTGTGTGCATGTCAGAGTCAGGAACCCAGGAGTGCTTTTTAGTAGCACAACCCTTCCAATGCACCAAGTACTGTAAGGATCCATGGGAAAACCTATAACAGAGTGCAATTCATACACTTCTTGCCCATCTACCTGAACCAGTGAGAGAGGCACAGAAGTCTTAGTCTAATTATTACATGTCAAAGATATAAGCAATGAGACATGAAATATGTTAGGGATGTGCATATTCTTAGGAAGGGCAAATGCATACAAGACCAGATTGATTTTTCTTAGAATAAGAAAAGGGCCAATGTACCTTGGTGACAGTTTCATGGACAACACTTTTAACTGGATGTTCCGTGTAGAGAGACAGACTCTGTTATCCACCAGGTAGGTATGACCTGCATGTCTGTGTTTATCAGTATAGTACTTTTGATGAGGGCTGCCTGAGTTAAGAAATGCTGAACCTGTTTTCATGTATTACTAGGTATTAAAGATGTTGATCCAGGACAGACATTCTCTGCTTAGAAAATGCTGCTGGAAAGAGATTAGCATATTGGTCATGAGTCATCAGGACTGTGCCCTAATGACTCATGTTTTGACTCCTAGGTCCAGGGAAGAAGGTCCAGCCAATTGTCTTGGTTGTGAGAGGCAAAACAGCATAGGTATGTCTCTAAAGATTGAATTGCTATTTTGGCTGCCCCGTTAGATTGTGGATGGTAAGACGATGAAAATTACATTTTATTCCTAACTCGCTACAGAATTTACTGCAGAACCTAGAGAGAAATTGACTCTCACTATCTGACATGATTTCTTGAAGGATTCAGTGTAAACTAAGGAATTCTCTGGCATATAATTTAGCCAGCTCAGAGATGTAGGTAGCATGATGAGTGAAACTAAGTGAATGATTTTAGAAAAAGATTTGTCAACAGGTAATATTGTTTTGTGACCTCAGGGTGTAGGCAAAGCTACTAAAAAATTCCATGGTCAAGTGAGACCATGGAATATGTGACAATTGGAGAGGTTGCAATAATCCACATGGTAATTGGCGAGTAGTCTTCACAATACCACATGAGGTGCAAGCTTTGACATAAGCACTGGTATCTGACTATTAGACATTTCGGACATTCGGATACTTCCGAATGTCCGAATAGCTGAATTGCCGAAGTTCCGAATTGCCTAATTTCTGAAGTACTAATATACTCAGTGGAAGAATTAAGAATGTTACAATGTATACCAGTTTTTTAAAAAAAAAAGTATACAAACATAGCCAGGATTCAGCTGTAAGCATTTGCAACACTTACAACAATCAAGTAACACATTCATATAAAATGTAAGTTACTTAGCCAGTCAATGGATGGGAATGAGTAAGACGGTATTAGGGAGCTATCTACTAAAAGGCTGATAGACCTAAATTGGTCTTTCAGACAAATTTACTAATACTAATACTAAGTAAAGATTATATACCGTGAGTAGGGGCATGTCTAGTAAACAGTGAGCAGCCTGTGGTTGCTCACTGTAAAAAAACAAACAAACAAAACAAACACTGTGTCCCCCCTCCCGAACTCCCACCCATGCCACGCGAGTGGGGGCTTCTAACCTGAAGGGGGGACAAATTGCCCCCCCCCCCGTCCTCCACCACTGAGCGGTGGGTGGGGGCCTAAATTAGAATAAGGGGGGCTATTGTCCTCCCCCCTGACCCCCACCCCTGAGCCGCGGGTGGATGGCCTAAATAAAAACTGTAACACCCCCACCAGGTGACTAGGGGTCCCAAAACCCCTAGTCACCCCCTCCCAAAAAAATGAATGAATCCCTACCTACCCCCATCACCCTAAAAATAATGAGGGGGACCAATAACTAGGTACCTATAAAAAAAAAAAAAAAAACTTAGCATTTGATGTCTTTTTTTTTTCTAAAATCTTCTTTTTCAGCCCCAAAAAAGGCCAAATAAAAATCCATAATAACCGTCGCAAAAAAAAGAAGTAATCCATCTTCACCCATGGAGGGCACTGCGCAGACTGAGCTCTGCAGGGCGGGTTAAGGCTTATAAAGCCTTGCCCCGCCCTGCAATTAGGCTCAGAGCACTCTGGTTGGTTGGTTGGTTTAAGCAATCCAATTAGAGTACTCTGACAGGTAAATGAAGGGACTGACAGGCAAGTCTCTACATTTACCTGTCACAGCACTCTGGTTGGTTTGAAATCCACCGATCAGAGTGCTCTGTGTCGTTTTACACAGCGTGGGAAAGTTCTTTGGAATTTTCCCACGCTGTGTAATTTGACTCATAACAACACTCTGATTGGTTGATTGAAAGTAATCAACCAGGCTGCTCACTGTTTAATAGACATGCCCCTACTCGCGGTAACGCGAGTAGGGGCAGAATTGACTAATACTAAGTAAATTTGAATTAGTATTAGTCAATTTGACTGAAAGACCAATTTAGGTCTTTCAGTCTTTTGGTAGACAGCTCCATATTACCGTGGGAATTAGGGAGTTATCTAGTAAGCGGCTGCAAGAGAACATCCGAAGTGCCGAAGTCCCGAAATTCCAAAGTGCCGAAGTTACGAAGTGTCTAAGACCAGAAGTTACAAAGTGTCTAAGTCCAGAAGTTCAGAAGTGTCGAAGTCCCGAATTTCGGAATGCCGAACCAAACTGAATATTTTCCTAATGCACATCCCTACTGACTATAAGGAAGCCCACCAGAAGTGTCTAGAGATAGCAGATAATGTTTTTTTGTAATACCTGGATGCCCTACAGATATATTATCATAAAACAAGGAAAGTATCTCATTCCTATCTGAACAAGGAATTAACAATTTGAGTGAAACTAAGTGAATGATTTTAGAAAACAATTCAACAACAGGTAATATTGTGATGTGACCTCAGGATGTAGGCAAATGACTTGGCTTGCAATGAGGTTTCAGAGGTTAAGGAAGTATTTAGTGTTTTTGCCAATGATATACGGCAGGTTGCTTCCACGCTGTCATTCTCTGAAGTTCTGCCTGTGCATAACACTCAGAACGACAGGCGGATGCATATTAGGGACTTTAATTTGTGGCTTGGTGAATGGTGTCGGGAGCAAGGATTTGGCTTTATTTCTCATGGTAGCTCTGTTTGGAATGGAGATAAGCTGTACAAAAAAGATGGTTTGCATCTTTCTCAAAAGGGTACAAATGTTCTCAGTGAGCAGTTCAGAGGTTTTGCTAGGATGTATTTAAACTAGGAGGGGGGGGCAAAAGGGTGATAAAACATCAATCCAATTGTCCCCCAAAACAAGGACAGAAGGTGCCTGTAGCAAGTGTGTTAAAAAATGATAAGCTTAGAGTCATGTCTACAAATGCTCGCAGTTTAGGGAATAAGATCCATGAACTTGTGGCAATAATGGCAACTGATAGTGTAGATTTAGTCGCTGTTACTGAGACATGGTACAATGAGAAAAATGACTGGGACATAGCAATACCAGGGTACTCTTTATATAGGGAAGGCAAGAAAGGGGGAGGGGTGGCCTTGTATGTGAAGGATAGCATAAAATCTAGCCTAATAAAAGTTAGTGAGGCAAACATAGAGTCCGTTTGGGCTACGTTAGAATTTGGTAATCACACAGTAACTCGTGTAGGTGTGATTTATAGGCCCCCAGGACAAATTGAAGAGTTAGATAATCTACTAGTTGAGGAAATAGCTAAAATGACAATGAAGGGGGAAGTTATCATCATGGGTGACTTTAATCTTCCTGATGTAAATTGGAAAACAAAATTAGCTACTTGTGCCAGGAGCACACATATTCTAAACTCCCTACTGGGATTGTCTCTAAAACAAGTTGTTGAGGAGCCAACTCGTAAAGAGGCCATACTAGATTTAGTGTTAACAAATGGAGATTTGGTATCAGATATTACTGTAGGTGAAAGTTTAGGATCCAGTGATCATCAGTCAGTGTGGTTTAATATAAGAACAGTGACTGAGTCACACCACACAAAAACAAAAGTTTTAGACTTTAGAAAAACAGACTTTTCTAAAATTAGAATATGGGTAGAGGAGTCATTATCAGACTGGAGCAATTTAAATGGAGTCCAAGAAAAATGGGATTATTTAAAAGTTGCACTATTGAAGGCAACAGAAAATTGCATTAGGCTTGTCAGTAAAAGCAAAAATTCAAGAAACCACTGTGGTACTCCGCAGATGTGGCCAAAATAGTTAAAAACAAAAAGTTAGCATTTAGGAATTATAAAAAAACCCAGAGTGAGGAAGACAAAAGGATCTATAAGATTAGACAGAAAGAGGCTAAGCAAGTTATAAGAGCTTCCAAATCACAGACAGAAGAGAAAATAGCACAGTCAGTAAAAAAGGGGGATAAAACATTTTTTAGATACATAAATGAGAAAAGAAAAGTAAAACAAGGATTAGTTAGAATAAAAACAAAAGAAGGAAGGTATGTAGAAGAGGATAAAGGTCTAGCTGACTGCCTCAATGAATATTTTTGTTCTGTATTTACAGATGAAAATGAAGGAAAGGGACCTCATTTGAGAAAAAGGATAAATGAGTCATTTATCACACGTGAGTTTACAGAGGAAGAGGTTCTATTTCAACTGTCAAAAGTAAAGACAAATAAGTCAATGGGACCTGACGGAATACACCCAAAGCTATTAAAAGAGCTTAGTGGTGTACTAGCAAAACCATTAACAGATTTATTTAACCAATCATTGTTAACAGGAGTAGTCCCAGAAGATTGGAAGTTAGCAAATGTTGTACCCATTTACAAGAAAGGTAATAGGGAGGAGTCGGGCAACTATAGGCCAGTAAGCCTTACTTCAGTAGTGGGGAAAGTGATGGAAACCATGTTAAAGGATAGGATTGATGAACATCTAAAACACATGGATTTCAAGATCAGAGACAACATGGGTTTACTTCAGGGAGATCATGCCAAACTAATCTTATTGATTTTTTGATTGGGTAACTAAAATAATAGATCAGGGTGGTGCAGTAGACATTGCTTACCTAGATTTCAGTAAGGCTTTTGACACTGTTGCACATAGAAGGCTTATCAATAAACTGCAATCTTTAAGTTTGGATTCCAATATTGTTGAATGGGTAAGGCAGTGGTTGAGTGACAGGCAACAGAGGGTTGTAGTCAATGGAGTATATTCGAAGTATGGTCTTGCTGTCAGTGGGGTACCTCAGGGCACTGGCGTCCATACTGTTGTCGCTGGGGTCGCAACTGAGACCAGGTCCGGCCCTCCAAGGGACCCGGCCGCCCTGCGACTCAGGTATGTACACCAGTGCGGCCACAGCTGCATTTTGCCAGCCTCTTCTCCTGGGGGGCCCAGGAGCTGGCCACCTCAGGGCCCCCCGAGGCTGGCGGTTGGGTCACTTTGCGGGCGGGCATTCTCCCCTGAGCTCTCTCTGCCCAACTCCCTTGCGCACACCGCAGTGATGCCGGAGCTGGAATATGACGTCACTCCGGCTCCGGCATCAGTAAGCGGCGGTACAGGAGGATCAGTGCTTCTTCGCTGCCTGCAGTGACCGGCCTGGCCACCCAGCAGCCCCACTGAACCCAAGGGAAAGCTGGAATCCCCTCAGCACTCCCAAAGGTAGGAGGTAGGGAGGCTGGGAAAATAAATAAAAAAACACAAAATGTGTATGTGTGTGTGTGTCAGTGAGTGTGTTACTGTGTGTCTGTTACTGAGTGTGTTAGTTGTGTGTTAGTTTTTTGTGTGTCTGTTAGTGTGTGTCTGTTTGTGTTAGTTTTTGTGTCAGTGAGTGTGTTACTGTGTGTGTCTGTTGCTGAGTGTGTTAGTGTGTGTTAGTTAGTGTGTGTCTGTTAGTGAGTGTCACGACAGTGACCCTTTCACACAGAGTGAAACCCAGAGGAAGACGTTTACCGGACCTTAGAGTGGCCGGACTTGTGTCTGAGAGAAGTCAAAGGAATAGCCAGAGGTCAAGGGAATACAGAAGACGGGCACACGATAATCCCAGGCAAAATAATGGGAAACCAGAGAACAGAATAGTCAGAGTGGGAGCCAAGAGTCAGATACCAAAAAAGACAATCAGAATATGAAGAGCGCTAGAGGACTCAAACAAGAACCACACTAGGGTGCCTAACAAGTGCCATGGTTGCCTTTTTATAGTGTGGGATCTTTAACTTTAAAGCCACGCCCCCAAAAGGTCCAGGAGCATGGCCACATTTGAATTTTGGCGGCACTATTTTGCTGACATCGGCGCGCATGCGCCGCGTCATAAAAATGGGCTTGTTGCGAGTGGCTGGCATCAGAAGGACTGAGCCACCTCCCGGAAGTATGGAGAGAGAACGCAGCACTGCGCGGGTTCGGCGGGGAAAGGTAAGTGATCGTTACAGTAGCCCCCCTCGAGAATCGCCCACAGGGCAGGCAGAACCAGACCCGTGTGAACGACGCTTCTCAAATAAACAAACCAGGTGAGGGGCGTGAACATCAGAGGCATCCACCCATGAATTATGATGGCACTTTATATATCTCTATATATTTGTAATGTTGCACGTGCACTTTATTATTGTTTGCACTTTATTATAGTAACACTTGTTACTCATCTTTTACATGTACACATGAATATTTTCATTGGTCTCAGTTGCACTGTGTATTATGATATAGTGTTCATATTCACCTCTTTAGGTCGAAACATTGCTGTGCATTTTGTTGCAATAAATCTGCCTGCGGCTTCACATTTGGAGTGCCTGTGAGTTTTTCTTGTTTGCCCTGAAATAAAGCTAGGGAAATAGGAAGATTTTGAAAGCAGTAACCAGACATATACAAAAAAACATTTGTTTGTTTTTTTGTATATTGGATTGGTGTAAGTGAGGTACACTTTTTGGGTGTTAGCACTATCTTCTGGCTTTTTGGGGTACTATATAGTAAATTTTTTTGGTCATTGTTCCTCACTTGTTACTGTATTGTGTACTCATATGGCATCTAATAATGTGTATCATGAAATGCGGCAGGAACGCAATAAAAGAATCAACGCATTGTTCCACCAACAAACCATCCAAAGAGATAACACTCTTTCTAAAAGATTCGAAAAATTAGAATATTTATTAGAGAAAGAAACAAAAAATGGTGGGAAATAACTTCTTTAGAACAATGCATAGCGTCTAATATTATCCCTAGGGGTCTTAAAGTTCTAAAAACCCCAGCTTATGGTACAGAGGATAAAATATTAATGGAAGAGTGGTTTAAAGCTAGTGACGAATGTTCAAAAAGATATATTCAAAGTCTTATTGACTTTCAAAAAAGATCTTTAAAAAACATAGAAGAGGAGATTCATATTATGGAAAATGAGATTATTTCTGTCATGATTCAGTGGGAACCAAACACGCCAACACACACACACAAAGTGCCGTACCGGACCTTAGAGTGGCCGGGCTAAGCACACAAAGAATAGTCAGGAAACAAGCCGAGTAAAGGGGAACCAGAAGACAGAATAACGATAGACAAGCCGAGGTCAAAGGGTAGGAGAAAGTCACAAAGTCGGATAAACAAGCCAGAGAGTACGTAACCAGAAACACAAGTTCAGTAGCAATACTAGCAAGTAAAGACCACAACAGGGCAGAGAGGAACAGGAAAGGTAAGTATTTAAACCATAAGGTTAATTCTGATTGGATAATTTCCAATCAGAATTAACAATCACACGTGGGAGATATCTAGACCTCCCACTGTGATTGAGGCACTGTGCCTTTAACGCCGGGTCAGGTGACTGACCCCGGCGTTTGTTAAAATGGGCGGTCTCCCAGCGTGCAGCGTCATGCATGCTGCCACTGGGGGACACAGAGGAAGAGGCGGACAGCACCAGTGATTATGATGTGACTTCAAATCAGGAGAATATACAAGTATGTCGTCAAGGTACACCACGGCACAGACATGCAATAGATCCCTAAGGACATCATTTATGAGATCCTGAAACACAGCAGGAGCAATACACAGTCCAAAAGGCATGACCAGGTATTCATAATGCCCACTACGCGTATTGAACGCTGTCTTCCACTCATCATTCTCCTTTATACGGATAAGGTTATAAGCCCCCCTGAGGTCTAATTTAGTAAAGTACTTAGAACCTTTAACGCGATCAAACAACTCAGTGATGAGGGGGATAGGGTAGGCGTTTTTAATCGTTATATTGTTCAGAGCCCTATAGTCTATACATGGCCTCAAATCGCCCTCCTTCTTTGCCACAAAAAAGAAACCAGCACCAGCAGGAGAGGAGGACCTTCTAATAAAACCTTTCCTTAAGGATTCCCGTATGTACTCCTCCATGACCTGGTTTTCTTTCTCAGAAAGAGGGTAGACCTTACCCCTAGGGGGCATAGTGCCCGGTAACAGGTTTATGGCACAGTCATAGTCACGATGCGGAGGTAGCTTATCTGCCTCCCTTTTTTCAAAAACCAATGCAAGGTCTGCATATACAGAAGGGACAGAAACAGAGAGTGGTTTAGCCGTGGGCACGTTGAGTAAACAAACAGGACGTACATGAGCCATACAATCTCGTTGACAAGATTCCCCCCAGGAGAGTATATCTAAGCAACCCCAGTCGAGAACAGGGTTGTGTTTCACTAACCAGGGAAAACCCAGAACGATGGAAGCAGTAGGGGAGTCAATTATTTGGAAGGTTAACCTTTCCTTATGTAAAACACCCACAGACATCACTATTTCTTGGGTCTCATGGGTCACCAGAGGTTTCTCAAGTGGTCTACCATCTATGGCCTCAACGACCAAGGGTGTGGCCTTTTGGATCAAAGTCAAGGCTGCGGTTTTAGCAAAGCTCTCATCCATAAGGTTGTCTGCCGCACCTGAATCGATCAAGGCTTTGGTTGTTATGGTGGTTTTATTGACCAAAAGAGAAACCGTAATAAACGGTCTGGAGATGGACACATGAGGGGACAAAGTCATAACACCCGAGGCCGACCCCTCTCTAGGCCTTAGGTGCTGTAGTTTCCCTGTAACTTAGGGCAGGCATTACAGTGGTGCCCCCTCTTTCCACAATAAAGGCATAACCCCTCCCTTCTACGATATGTTCTTTCAGCCTCAGTTAGCCCGGTAGCACCCAATTGCATGGGTTCGGGGGATGGTTGACTAGGAGTGGGTAGTGCTAGTTAAGCAGTAGAGGGGGGAGCAGGTAATGCCCATGTATCCATCCGTCTTTGACTACGCCTCTCTCTAATACGGTTATCAATAAGAATGACATAATCTATGACATCATCCAGAAGAACAGGCAATTCCCTGGATGCTATTTCATCCAGTATGTAGGCGGCCAAACCCTCCTGAAAGGCTGTTACGAGGGCGTCATTATTCCAAACCACTTCAGCTGCTAGCGTGCGGAACTCGATAGTATAATCCGCTACAGATCTGTTACCCTGTCGTACCCTAAGCAGAGCTTTGCCAGCAGAGGCAACCCTACCGGGTTGATCAAACGTACGTTTGAAAGCTGTCAAGAAATCTACAAAGGACATAGGAGATGTATTCTCCCACATGGGGTTAGCCCATGCTAAAGCTTTCCCGGACAGGTGGTTTATCAAAAAGGCAATTTTGGATCTGTCAGTGGGATAGGAACGTGGATTCATCACCAAATGGATGTCAATTTGGTTGAGGAAACCACGACACAATGCTGGGTCACCGCTGTAGCGCTGTGGTGGTGTCATATGAACAACATGAGCAGGAACGGGTACCGGAGTGGGAATGGGTTCGGGCACAGCAGCAGCAGCCTCCTGGACGGCAGGTTGCAAGTGTGCAGTACGAGCCAGTATGGTTTGTAAAGCTTGGGCAAACTGATCCATACGGTGGTCTAAACCATCCATTCTAGCCTCCTGATTAACTAGGAGCTGTGGTATGTCAGCAGGTTCCATTATGGCCCTGTTGTAATGTCACGATTCGGGGAACCAAACACGCCAACACACACACACACAAAGTGCCGTACCGGACCTTAGAGTGGCCGGGCTAAGCAAAAAAAGAATAGTCAGGAAACAAGCCGAGTAAAGGGGAACCAGAAGACAGAATAACGATAGACAAGCCGAGGTCAAAGGGTAGGAGAAAGTCACAAAGTCGGATAAACAAGCCAGAGAGTACGTAACCAGAAACACAAGTTCAGTATCAATACTAGCAAGTAAAGACCACAACAGGGCGAAGAGGAACAGGAAAGGTAAGTATATAAATCCAAAGGTTAATTCTGATTGGATAATTTCCAATCAGAATTAACAATCACACGTGGGAGATATCTAAACCTCCCACTGTGATTGAGGCACTGTGCCTTTAACGCCGGGTCAGGTGACTGACCCCGGCGTTTGTTAAAATGGGCGGTCTCCCAGCGTGCAGGGTTAATAGCTTCTCAACAAAACCTTAATCTAATTCTATCCCTGAGTCATATGGACACATGGTTTCAGATTCTAGACGGAGTAATTATACAGAAAACCAAACCAAGTCCCTTCAAGGCAATGATTCAGAAGTATCTCATGGACCACACACATCATACGTATACCAGTCCCCGGCTTTTTTAGGCAGGGGGCGAAACCAAAAGAAAGAAAATGCATTAAATATAAAAAACAGGTCCCAAGTTCTGAGTTTTCCCAAAAAGAAGAGACCATATACAGAACTAGAAGAGTCAGACGATCTACTATCCCCAACACCCACACAGAAACAGCAGTAAAGGATCCATCAGGTATCTTTAATATATTGGGTGTAGAATTAACACCACAAGAACTATCCTTATTGGATTAGGGTTTAAAGTTTGCCCCCACTGCAGGTATAAAACCTTTTGACCTTTTTATTGACAACCAAAAATTCCTTAAGAAATTAACTGTTAAACGTTTTTTTGAAAAACATAATGTAAATCAGAAAAATAATGTTATTATTCCGGAGCAAATTAATATTACTAATATGAATATTTCAGAACTTCCCTCAGAAGATATTCCCATTGTTCATTCATCTTTAAAAAAGAAGTAAAATTTTTACCCCTCTTATGAAATAGGAAAATACTTAGAAGTGTTTAATGATTTGGTTCAAGCAGACCTTGATAAGTCCAATGGAAACAAAATAAAGCCAAATATAATTTAACTAACAAAGAAAGACAGGCCTTAAATAAACTTAAAAAGAATTCCAAATTGGTTATTAAGGAGGCCGATAAAGGAGGTAGTACGGTCATTATGAGTAGGGAATATTACATGTAGGAGGCGCATCGAATTCTGAGAGATGATACCACATATAGGGTACTTGAACAGGATCCTACAAAGCCCTTTCTGGAGGACTTTCGATCTTTACTCCAGAGAGGACTTGATAGTGAAATTATCTCCACACAAGAGTTTCAATACATTTTTAATCCTTCATGCAAAATAACGATTTTTTTATTTTTTTCACAAAATTCACAAATGTCTGTTAACCCTCCCAGGGCTGCCCAATTATTAGTGGGATAAATTCATTGTCTTGTAACCTTTCCGAATATGTGGATTCTTTTAAAAAACCTTTTGTACCCTTATAAGGACACTTTGGATTATCAATCCAACCCATATTATGATGGTGCAGAAGGGGAGGTGGCAATCCCCTCTCACAGTACAATCACTGAGAAGTCATCTGATCCTGAGATGAGTCATCCTTTTCCTGGAGGTGACGCTAAGATCCTGGATCCATAGGGTGAACCCCTATTTGATCCCCATGACCTACGTATGCTGAGTGGTCACATTTGAAACATGTGGCATAATATTTACGGCTTTGGACGAGGCACAAGCAAATATACAAATGGTGACCAAAGACCCACATCGACTTTCTTCCCCCAGAGTGGCTGAACCTGGGCTGCTCGAGGCACACAAGGTGCACTGATCCTGGGTTGCTCAAGGCACACAAGGTGCTCCTTTGTTCTTGCAATCACCTTTCCTCCCTACTACCAGTGGGAGGCAGACTCCCATTTTTCCATGTACGGTCACTTATTACTTCAGATGCTTAGGTTCACCATGAACCGCCGCAGCTTGGTTGGGGTCTCGCCGTCCTCCACCCACCCTGGACCCAAGACCAGGATCCAGCTTCCAGTGGGTAGACCTCTCCTAGTCCAGAGAGCATAGCAGGAACCGCTCTTATAAGAACTAGTGATTATACTCAGGGGAGTATTGTGATATAGCAATTCTCAGAGTGAATTTAGTTCTCCAATCCCCCAAACATGAGCCAAGACTTCATGAAGGGGTAAACAAATTTCTCTTTAATGGGAGCCACACTTATATAACAATCCCCATGCAAGGGGTACCCCACAGGGACCTTGTGGGGACTGATTTACAACTTCACAGACCAATAACAATAAGGTCAGAAGGCACGACACTCCCACACACAGTACACAATCCCTCCCCTCTGCTTGGGAGATAATTGGATCAGTAACTGTACTAATTCTATTCCAATTATCTCCAAGCACAGAAAAAACATACTTTTAAAAAGACCCTAAAAATACATAAAACCCCACATCCCGATAGCCCTGATCTGGGTGACTAACATATCCAAAAATCACCCAGATCAGTTCAGAGTTTCAGAAATTTACTGGAAGTAATTTATTTGACCGACCGCAGGCATGGTCCCATAGCTGAAAATAGTTCCATAGAATCGCGGCTAAGTGTCGCTGAAGGACTGACCGGGAACCGCAAAGTTTTCATGCTGAAAATAATTCCAGGACATTCGGGGCCAAGTCCCCCTGAAGTCTATTCTTGGTTTTGGTCCATGTGAACAAGATGGCTGCCACTTCATGATCGTACATAGGAATTGCAGCCACCCAGACGAAGACCACTGCGGTAGAAATTGCAACAATGTATCAATTAAGCTTAACAAGCTTCAGGGTGGTGTCCGGTTCGTGCGGCTGTTCTGTAAACAAACCATATAGTCCCAATTGCATGAACAGAGCCTGTTTAAAGTATTTTATCCAGGTCTATTGCAGGGGCCATAGTCACAGGGTAAGAGGCTGGCAAACAGGCCCCTCCAAAAACCAGTGGCGAGGTTACTTTCGCCCCATATCTTCCCTCCCAAAGGGAGATGAACCAGGTACCTGACCTCCTGTCGGTCGGTACCTGAGTTAGTCGAGTAGGCCACCCATAAGCAAATACTGGACCTGGTGACTGCTGTAGCCCATCTCTGTCCTGTATGTCCCCAGTGGTCAAGTGGGCACCTGGTACTCCCAGATCTCCCTTGTACTCCCAGGCGTGTACTTGTAGGTACTTAGTG
Source organism: Pelobates cultripes (assembly GCA_933207985.1). NCBI lineage: Eukaryota > Metazoa > Chordata > Amphibia > Anura > Pelobatidae > Pelobates > Pelobates cultripes. The sequence continues at coordinate 235,410,767 of OW240912.1, read as the reverse complement.
GGCAGAGGCCAACGGAATTCGGCGCCGGTAGCCAGCATTACAGCTGGGTAAGTCAGGGGGTCATCTGGTCTTGGACTGAGGACAAGGGGAGGGCAGAGGCCAACTGCGCTCTGCCCTGTTGCTAGCACTTCTGCTGGGGTGGCCTGTGGGTATTCAGGCCCTAGGCAAAGGGAAAGGCCCTGGACAAAGAGGCCAGCTGCTCTCTGTCCAGATACCAGCTCTTCCACTGAGTGGACTGGTACATAAGTACTGCCGGCCCCTGTAACAAGGGGGCTGGCAGGGAAGAGGCCAGTGGCACTCTGCCCTGATGCCAGCTCTTCTGCTGGGCTGGGGTCAGCGGATACTACCCCCCAGGACCTGGTTGAGCATCTGCTGTGGAGAGGAGGGTTCGCCTACCTCCTCCTCCTGGCATTCCTGCGGTGTTGGTTGGGGATCTGGACTGGCCGTCCAGCATCCCTGTAGGTCTGGTGCAGAGACCGCGGCCCCATCTGCACCATTGGGGTCATGAGTGCTGTCCCCCTGTAGTTGGGGAGAGGGACCAGCTGTCTCCTCTTCCAGTATATACGGCTGCTGCTGGGGAGGGAGACCGGCTGTCTCCACTTCCTCTGTTGCACGCAGCCGCTGGGGAGGGAGTCCGACCGTCTCCACTCCCTGTCACACTATTTGCCGCTGGGGAGAGAGGGCGATATGCTCCTCTCCCTGTAATGCATACTGCCGCTGGGGAGAGGGACCGGCCGTCTCCTCTTCCTGTATCACTGTCAGGTATAGCATGGCATGTATTTCGTCGCCGGAACCCACTTCCGGGTTCACGGCGCTCAGCCCCGCCCTTTTTTCTGACGCGGTCCCTCCACGATACTTAGGAAGACCGCGCCAGATTCAAAGGGCTGGATTATTCGCACAGGTGCTGCAGAAAGATCAGCTGCTCTACTTTTGATCCTACCTGCTCCACTTCTAGACCTCGGCTAGTAAAACGGATTTCTACCTTCTCCACTTCTCGACCTCGGCTTGTAAATGGATTTCTACCTTCTCCACTCCTAGACCTCGGCTTGTAACTCTGAATTCTACCTTCTCCACTCCCAGACCTCGGCTTGTTAAAACGGACTTCCCCACTCTCCACTCCTAGTTCTCAGCTTGTTGAAACGGACTTCTAATTTCTCCTTCATTGGGTGAATTAACCCTTCCAGTGCCAGAACTGCCTTTAAGTTAAGTAATACTTTTACCAAACAAGCCAATTCCTATTATTTATGTTACACAGTATCTAAAACTCACTAAAGTGTCACTTTGTCTAATTATTCCTCTTATTCATAAGGGATTGCTACAAAGCCTAATTTTTCCTTCATGTGTATTTAAAGGTACAGTGACCATTGTTTCATATCAATATAAAAGGAGGTGAAACTTATTGTTGCTGCAACCAGGAAATTCTGCAGTTGAGTTCCAATTAAAGAAGTATTACAAAATAAATATTACAGAATAATCCAGCCTTATTCAATGGAACCAGCAGATATCAACTCTCAAGTTTCTGCCCTAACCAATAGAGTGGATACGATTGCTCAAGGGTTACAGGAACTGCAAATTACAAATGAGAGAATATTAACCTATGTTAGAGACATTCAAGGTCATCTTCCTCATGCCGCTCTTCAATCGGCTGGTGATCCTGCTGTCTGTAATCCAGAAAATTTTATGGAGATAGAACAAAGTACAGAGAGTTTTTGAATTCTTGCAAACTACTAATAGCTTTAAAACCTAGATCTTATCCCACCGAAAGATCCAAAGTCTGTTCAGTGATCTCTTTTTTAAGAGGTGAACCTATGGCCTGGGCCCATTCCTTTTTGGAAAATGATGATCCCATATTAGATTCATTGGATGAGTTCTTTGAAGCTATGTCTTTATTATATGAAGATCCTTTTAAACAAACTACTGCTGATTTAACCATCAGAACATTACACCAAAAGAATAGACCTGTTGAAGATTATATTGCAGAATTCAAAAGATGGGCTACAGAAACCCAATGGAATGACATTACTTTACGCAATCAATTCCGTCTCGGATTATCTGAAGCTGTGAAAGATGAACTCTCTCGTACAGAACTTCCTCCTACCTTAAATGCATTGATTCAACTGTCCATCAGTATTGATAGACGTCTAAGAGAAAGAAAAGCTGAAAGGGTTCTTACTAATTCTACCTGGAGAAAACCTTTCACTACTCTAAAACTACCTGAAAAAATTCCTCCACAAACTGAACCTATGGAAGTAGGTATAATAAAAAGTCCTCTTACTTCTGAAGAAAGAATAAGAAGGAGACAACTAAACTTATGTATGTATTGTGCTTCGAACGAACATCTAATTTCCGAATGTCCTCTACTGAAACATTCAAAAGGTAGTAAGCTTCATTCATCTACCTCTATATTGAACGTTTTTCAAAAAAGAAAAGCATCTACTTATTTTTCTATATCTCTCATATTACAGTGGGATACAAAAAGAATCGTGACTGAGGCCATCATTGATTCTGGTGCTAATGGAACTTTTCTTGATTTTTCTTTTGTTTCAAAAAATAAAATTCCTTGTGTTCAAAAAACTAACTTTATTCCAATCAGAGTTATTGACGGTTCATTTATATCCTCAGGACCCATCAAAGATGAGACAATCCCTCTAAGAATGATTACCAACAACGTACATTTCGAATTCATTACATTTGATATTATTAAATCTCCACTTTATCCCGTCATTCTAGGAATTAATTGGTTAAAAACCCATGATCCTTTAATTAAGTGGTCTCCCTTCTCCATCTCCTTTGCTTCTGATTTCTGTAAAAAAACGTGCTTACAACACATTCCTATTCTCCAAACTACTATAGAACCAGTTATACCTCCATTCTACTCCGATTTTGCAGATGTCTTTTGTAAAAAAGAAGCGGAAACACTTCCTCCTCATCGGGTATATGATTGCCCAATAGATCTCATACCCGGAGCTCCTATTCCTTATGGTCATATTTATCCACTCTCTGAAAAGGAGTTAGAAATTTTAAAAGAATATCTTAATGAAAATTTACGCAAAGGGTTCATCAGACCCTCGACCTCTCCTGCTGCTTCTAGTATTTTCTTTGTGAAGAATAAAGACCAAACCATCCGTCCTATTATAGATTACAGAGCCTTAAATAAAATAACTATTAAAAATCGTTATCCTCTTCCACTAATAAATGAATTAATTGAAAGGTTAAGAACTGCAACTATATTCACTAAACTCGACCTTCGAGGCGCATATAACCTCATTAGAATAAAACAGGATGATGAATGGAAAACCGCCTTCCGGACAAGATATGGTCTCTACGAATATCTAGTGATGCCTTTCGGGCTCTGTAATGCCCCTGCAACATTTCAACATTTTATAAATGATATCTTTAGAGATCTTCTGGATATATGTGTTATTATCTACTTAGATGATATCTTAATATATTCTAACAATTTGGATGAACATAGGAAGCATGTTAGATGGGTTCTATCTAGACTGAGAACTCATAAATTATACGCTAAACCAGAAAAATGCCTTTTTGAGGTTACTGAATTCTCTTTTCTAGGATACATTATTTCACCTCATTCTTTGAAGATGGATAATTCCAAAATCAAATGTATTATTGATTGGCCTGCTCCTACTACTACAAAAGAATTACAACGCTTTCTTGGATTTGCAAACTTCTATAGAAAATTTATTAGAAACTATTCGGATGTATCACATCCTCTTAACCTCCTCAACAGTAGTAAACGTCCTTTTAATTGGAATAAAGATGCACAAACAGCCTTCGACGAATTAAAAAAAAGATTTACAACTGCACCTATTCTACAACTACCTAATCCAACATTCTTATATGTTCTTGAAGTTGATGCATCAGATGCAGCCATCGGAGCAGTTCTTTCTCAACAAAAGACTCCACAAGATCCACTTCATCCAGTTGCCTTTTTTTCAAGATCCTTGAGCTCTGCTGAAAAAAAAAATTATCCTATTGGTGAAAAAGAATTATTAAGTGTTAAAGCTGCCTTCGAAAATTGGCGTCATCTTCTGGAAGATACAAAACAACCTATAATAGTTTATACTGACCATAAAAATCTTGAATATCTCTATACTAACAAAACCCTTACAGCTAGACAAGTTAGATGGAACCTATTTTTTAACCGATTTAACTTCCAATTAATATACAGACCTGGAACTAGAAATAAAAAGGCTGACGCTCTTTCTCGAATTCCTTCTAAAACTACTATTGATGATTATCCTCCTAACAAAATAATAGGGATCCTCTCTTCTCTTCATGATGACATAAAGAATTTGAATCAGAAGGATCTTGAACTTCCCAAAACACCTATACTAACAAAAAAGGATGGTATATTTTATTTTAAAATAGAATTTATATTCCTCCCATTCTTAGGAATAAATTACTTAAGATGGTTCATGATTCCCCCCTAGCTGGACATCCTGGAATAAAGAAAACACTTGAACTAACTTCACGATATTATTGGTGGCCTCGCCAGGATAGAACCATTGAATTATATGTCAAAACATGTCCTATCTGTCAAAGGTCTAAACCAGAACATAATCAACCTTTTGGATTACTACTTAACTTACCTATTCCAGAAAAACCTTGGCAATCCATTTCTATGGATTTTATCGTTGATCTTCCACCTTCTCAACATTTCACCACTATTCTTGTCGTTGTGGATCGCTTCACAAAAATGTCCCATTTCATTTCCTTTAAAAAATTACCCTCCTCTGTAGAATTGTCTAAGGTCTTTATTGACAATATTGTGAAACTTCATGGTCTTCCTGAAGAAATTATTTCTGATAGGGGGACACAATTTACCTCCAAATTCTGGAAAGAGATGTGTCTCTCCCTTCAAATTCAACGCAAACTCTCTTCCGCTTATCATCCCCAAACTAATGGGCAAACAGAAAGGGTTAATCAATGTTTGGAACAATATCTTCGATGTTATTGTTCATACCTCCAAGATGACTGGACCACATGGTTACCTATGGCCGAATTTTCTTACAATAATACCATTCATTCTAGTACGAAAATGACTCCTTTCTTCTCCAACTATGGTTTCATCCGTCTTCATTCCCCATCCAAACCATTACTTCATCCAATCCTACTGTTACATCAAAAAACGAATTTATGTCTTCTCTATTTCTCAAATTACGGGAGAATCTTCAACTCGCCCAAAATAACCAGAAAAAGTTTTTTGACAATAATAGAAGAATTCCCCCTCCTTACAAGGTAGGGGATCTTGTCTGGCTCTCTTCAAGGAATATTACCACAAGCCGTCCTTCAAAGAAATTGAGCTCTCTTTTTCTTGGTCCCTTTCAAGTAATTACTACCATTAATGATAACGTTGTTAAACTAAAACTTCCTCCAAGTTTTAAACTTCATCCAGTATTCCATGTCTCCTTACTTAAACCACACATCCCTGATCCTTTTTTTAGAGAAATAGTAACAACTCCTGAACCTATCATTGTCCAAGGTGAAGAAGAATATGAAATTCACAAAATTTTGGATTCTCGTGTCCACCGTGGCTCCTTACAATACCTTATCAGATGGAAAGGTTATGGAGTTGATGAAGACACTTGGGAAGATTCATCTAATGTACATGCTAGGAGGTTAGTTACTGCCTTTCACAAACGCTACCCCTCCAAACCGAAATAGTGCACCCAGAGGATGCCCCATGAGAAGGGGGTACTGTCAGGTATAGCATGGCATGTATTTCGTCGCCGGAACCCACTTCCGGGTTCACGGCGCTCAGCCCCGCCCCTTTTTTCTGACGCGGTCCCTCCACGATACTTAGGAAGACCGCGCCAGATTCAAAGGGCTGGATTATTCGCACAGGTGCTGCAGAAAGATCAGCTGCTCTACTTTTGATCCTACCTGCTCCACTTCTAGACCTCGGCTAGTAAAACGGATTTCTACCTTCTCCACTTCTCGACCTCGGCTTGTAAACGGATTTCTACCTTCTCCACTCCTAGACCTCGGCTTGTAACTCTGAATTCTACCTTCTCCACTCCCAGACCTCGGCTTGTTAAAACGGACTTCCCCACTCTCCACTCCTAGTTCTCAACTTGTTGAAACGGACTTCTAATTTCTCCTTCATTGGGTGAATTAACCCTTCCAGTGCCAGAACTGCCTTTAAGTTAAGTAATACTTTTACCAAACAAGCCAATTCCTATTATTTATGTTACACAGTATCTAAAACTCACTAAAGTGTCACTTTGTCTAATTATTCCTCTTATTCATAAGGGATTGCTACAAAGCCTAATTTTTCCTTCATGTGTATTTAAAGGTACAGTGACCATTGTTTCATATCAATATAAAAGGAGGTGAAACTTATTGTTGCTGCAACCAGGAAATTCTGCAGTTGAGTTCCAATTAAAGAAGTATTACAAAATAAATATTACAATCACACACTGCTGCTGAGGAGTAAGACTGACTGTCTATTCTCCCAATAACATACTCTGCTGCTGGGGAGTAGGACCAACTGTTCCTACTCCTGGTAACTCCAGCTGTAGCTAGGACGACACCTTCCGCTCCCTGTACTGTACACTGGTGCTGGGTAGTGAGACCGACTGTCTCAACACCGTGTCTCAACTGCCGCTGAGGAGAGAGATTAACCGTCTCTTCTCCCGATAACATACTCTGCCGCTGGGGAGTAGGACCGACTGTTCCTACTCTTGGTAACTCCAGCTGTAGCTGGGGATCTGGGCCGGCTGACTAGCATCCCTGTAGGGTTGGTGGAGAGACTTCCACCTGCCAGTTGGGGTTCCTCACAGAACCAGTCTATGAGGTACCCTACTTCGGGTACCTCCGGTTGCTGCTGGGGAGAGAGGCTAACATCCTCTGATGTAAAGTCAATTAAATCAGTGGGCGCCTCTTCCCAGAATTGCGGCCTCTTCCTAGGAATTACGGCCACCCAGACGAATACTTAGACCACTGCGGTGGAAATTGCAACAATGTATCAGTTAAGCTTAACAAGCTCCAGGGTGGTCTCTGGTTCGTGCGGCTGTTCGGTAAACCATATAGTCCCAATTGCACAAACAGAGCCTGTTTAAAGTATTTTAGCCAGGTCTATTGCAGGGGCCATAGTCACAGTGTAGGAGGCTGGCAAACAGGCCCCTCCAAAAAATAGTGGCGAGGATACTTTCGCCACAGCATAGACTTCATTTCTCCTCCTAGTAAAAAACAAAGAAAAAAGTTACATGTGCTCTTTTCACATCCCTATGTATTTTTAACCAAATGGAGGTTTTTAGTTATCACCAATGGCCATGAGAAGGTATGCCCACCTGCCACGTCAAGGCAGACCTCTTAGGTGGGTCCTAACTCTAACCATTCACGTTGCTTCCTTGAGCTTCTGGCAAAGATATCTCTAATTAGACAGAAAGGGGTATTTTTTTATATACATCCCTACATGCTTATTAATCCCTAATAGGGAACACATATGATGGGCAGCAGCATTGTAACCTAGCTGTGTGATACAAAAGTGAATACAAATACAAAGAAACAAGTCCTGTGCTCAAACTCCCATTACTCCTGGGCAGCAGCAACGACCATAGTACACATCAGCCCAAATAAACATAGTAAAAACCAAAGAAAAAAGTTACCTGCGCTCTTTCCACATCCCTATATATTTTTAACCAAATGGATGTTTTTAGGTACTCCAATGGCCATGAGAGGTTATGCCCATCTGCCACGTCAAGGCAGACCTCTTAGGTGGGCCCTAACTCTAACCATTCACCTTGCTTCCTTGAGCTTCTGGCAAAGATATCTCTAATGAGACAGAAAGGGGTATTTTTATATACATCCCTACATGCTTATTAACCCTTAATAGTGAAAGAGCGCAGGTAACTTTTTTTCTTTGGTTTTTACTATGTGTATTTGGGCTGATATGTACGATGGTCGTAGCTGCCGCCCAGGAGTAATGGGAGTTTGAGCGCAGGACTTGTTTCTTTGTATTTAATTTCTCCTCCTACCCAATGTTTCCCTCCTAGGGAAATTGTTTCTTCCCAATGAGACATAGACTTCGTCTCCAAGGCTCTACAATGAGATAATAGCGTTTTCACAATTTCTTCTGCCCCTTGATTACCTTCTAGAGGATCAGGACAGACACTTTCATCTTCTTATCCTTTAAGGCCTTCTCCATCTCACGGTTTGGCTGATTTCAGGGGACCTTGGACTATCGACAGAGTGTTGAAGTCAAATCTTCAACTTTTTGAAGGCACATGGGTACCCGACACAAGACTAGCCTATTGATCTGCTTGGACCTCATGGACTGGTTGGTGCTTGGAATGGAATTTGGATCCCGTATCAGCTCTGTCTATTCTCCATTTTCTAACTTTCCTCTATGATGAGGGGAAAGCATATCATATCGTGAACCATTATCGTTTGGTCGTTTCAGCCAAACATCAAGGTATAGATGGTGTCCCTGTCAGTCGTCGTCCTTTTGTCTGTTGGCTCCTTTGCGGCACTCGTTTTGCTTGACCACTCTTACCACGATACTCTGTCCTGTGAGATATTTCTCTTGTTCTTTAACAATTTTCTGCCAAACTTGTTATCTTTTTAACCTTAACCTCCTGCAAGAGAGTATGTGACGTCAGAGCCCTGGACACTGCTGCTCATTCGTTTAACCCAGAAGGTGTCCTCTGACATATCTTGGAGAACTAAGAATTGTCCTTCCTTATGTTGTCCTTCCTTATGAGATCTTGTGCATATATGAATATTGTACCGCTCCTTTACGCAACCCTTTGAGGCGTCAGTTTTACATTGCTATCTGCAAGTCTCACCTTCAGGTGTCTATTCCTACCCTAGCCAGTTGGGTCAAACTGGACTATGTCCTGAGCAGGTGCTGATATCTTTTTTTTTTTTTCCTCCTCATTCTGTCCGTGGTACTAAGACTTCAGACTTATTCACCATTTTGCAGGAACAGTGATTTCCTAGCTTGCTTGCTTGCAGATGCTGATTGTCTGACCTTGTTACTATGAGAATATGGTCGTTATGCGCTCTATGTGTTATTTTATTGATTTTTTTGTGTGTTATATCTTTGCTGATGAGGAAAATAAAAAAAGAGTGTAGTATAATACTCACCACGTGTAATTAACAAAATCATGACTTTATGTGATGGTAATAGTAAAATCTGTTGATGTAATGATCATTGTACTGACATTTGAGTAACAGTGATATTTGTTTACCAGCTGTTGATTTGGCTAATCCAAGAGTGTGATCTAATAATATCTTAATTATTCAGGGTTAATGAAAACTTTGAATTAAGGTATGATTACAGTTTCCTAAGTGAATTATTAAAATGCCCCATATAGGATCTGGTGGCACTTTCTGATTAACCAAATTAAAATCTGGAAATGAACTCAAACGGGCTACATAACCCTTAATAATATTTGTAATTAAGTGAAATATAATTTCTATATATCATAGCTATTACATCTCATGAGACATGCTTCAGAGACCACATCTGGGATCTGACTCACCCCATTGGAACCTGTGTTTCTGCAAAAAGTATACAACCGGCTGAATTCCAGCTGTCATGTCCTAACCATTCAGATGATGCTTAGCTCATAAACTAGCAACACATCCAGGATTTTGGCTTTGAACCCCCAAGAGTAGTTTCTGTGTCATACTTTCAGGGATGCCTTTTACAATGAAAGGGACACTATAGTCACCAGAACAACTACAGCTTATTGCATTTGTTCTGGTGAGTATAATCATTCCCTTCAGGTTTTTATGCAGTAAACACTGTCTTTTCAGAGAAAATGCAGTGTTTACATTACAGCCTAGGGATACCTCCATTGGCCACTCCTCAGATGGCTACCAGAGGTGGTTCCTTTGGCTGTACAGTGTGCAGCACTGACATTCAGTGTCTCTACCCTCTGCATGGAGACACTGAACTTTCCTCATACAGATGCATTGATTCAATGTATTTCTATGAGGAGATGCTGATTGGCCAGGTCGGCATTTGGCTCTGCCTCCTTGGATGAGATTATCAGAATTGACAATCTCAGTCAGTCCAATGTTTTCTTACTGATGATGTCAGCCAAGGAGCTGACCAGGGGCAGCACTAGCAGACTGGAATAAAGGTAAGATTTTACTATATTTAAAGGGCAAGGGGGCAGGGGCATAGATAGTGTTTTTATCATGTTTGTTTTCCTGATCCTATAGTGCTCATTTAACCCTCAGAGGCTTGGTAGAGAATTTATCATTTGAGAAGTAGTGGAAGTGGGGTTTCAGTATCCAATGGACCCAAGGTAAGAGGTCAAAACATTGTAAAATGCCAGGGAATTGCAGGAACCATAACCATTACAGAACATGTATGGTGCTTGGAGTGTTCTTTTGTGGTCAAAATAGCTAAATAGCCAAGGAACCCAGTATCTTCCATATCCACTTGGTGGAGATCATACCACCAGATGCTAGGAACTTGTGTTAAGGACTGTCTCGTTGTGAGTGTGTAGCTTTATTTATTATATTTGCACATATACTCACAGTATTTCACTATGGCTTGCTATCTTTCCTTTTTGAGGACCTGTGAACTATTCACCATTGACTTGTGAGTGTAAAAAAAACATCATTGCACGCTATCAAAACCAGAGTCATAAGCTCTACTAAACGTGAGTGAGTAAAGTTCACATTATCCATATTATATTCATCTATAACAATCTGCACTATTGTTTTTTATTCTCTGTGGGTTTTTTTTGCATGTACCTGTGGACCTAGCTTCTCCCCACTGGATACAGGAATATGTAATAAAAGAAAGTTGTAGACTATACCCAGCTGGACTAATTTTTCCTTTATTTGGTGCAACCTGTGTTTTTTCTTTGTTGTTCATGCTGTATTTTAGGCTGTATAAAATTAAATTTGACCCTCAAATAGCAATAGCTCAATAAACTTTATCTTCATTTATTGAATACAGATTGACGCTCTGAAACACTAAGAACTGATACCTTGGACATGTTTTCCAAGACAACTATGAGGTTTATACACTGTTTGTGGTATATGAATAAGCCTGGCCAGCAGTATGTCGAAATGCCAGGGTAAATACATTATGTAATTCCATAAGAGATCTATGGGAACTGCAATTATTAGTAATTAATTGATTTCCTCTTCCTATCGGGCATCTCCATTCATGCATCTTCAGTGTACAGAATTATTGTCAGAGAAATATGAGATGGCAATGAAAGAATACAATATGAATTACTTTGTAACCAAAGAGTTTAACAAATGATCAGTTGCATCCTATTTATTTACATATATTATAAATGGTTCTACCACTTTCAGCATCTACAGAAAAAGTCTACAATACATCCAAACATTCCACATACCTGCATGATTTAGTTATCTGATGGTCAACTAGCTATAAAGAATATATCTTATTCACAAATTTGCTTTTAATTATCACTAAAAATAAACTTCTGACTTGTTTTGACTCTGGCCTCTGGGGATCAGCAGAATCATGTATGGGAAGGTCATCATTTGGGCACAAATGACAAAAATGTCAAATCTCCCTGATAAGCATAGTCTAAACACACCCAATCATGTTTTATCTCCCTTGACCATACAGGAAAGGGCTGATATCGCACAAACAATGAGATTGCAACAGAAATACGCATTTTTTTAATGTAACTTTCAGTGAGACATTTTTTACTATAATCCCATGGGCACGTGGAAATAGTGATTAACCTATTTTATGGATAGATGGGAAGTGCTTTGATCACTAAGCTATTTATTCTTAATTTTCTAAAAGTGCGTAATTCTGACCGTAATCTTCTGACTTTTAATTACATAAAATTAGATGCAGGTTGGTCATTTTTTAAAAATGGTACAGGAAGCTCACATTTTCCACTATTTTGCTATTGCGTAGCTGTTAATGTGCTGTACAAATATAATCAATGACAAACATGTAATTGTGAAACATAAGCTAATTAGGGATCTTTTTCAGACTTGTGCAAACATTCTATTGAGCAGGTTTGT
>OW240912.1:235342627-235398661 GCA_933207985.1 Pelobates cultripes | reverse complement strand
TTTTTCAGACTTGTGCAAACATTCTATTGAGCAGGTTTGTCCAAACCAAATGTTTTTGAATCAACTCTCAGACTAATCGATTGTTTGGGATTTATCTGTGGAGTGTAATCCATTGAATAAGACTCTCAAAGCAAATCCTGGATGGAATAATTTGTTTTGTTGTGGATTAAAAAGAATTTGACTTGGTCAAATCGACCAAAACTAATTTTTGCACAAATCTAATATTTATTTCACACTGAATGGATAGCATATCCTACAAAGGGTACAATCCAATTGGATATTATAACGGAACACAATTTAAATGCATCAAAATCATGTGCTTGTGTGTAAATGTCACATTTAAAGGGACACTCCACTGCCTAAATACAAAATAAATAACAAAACACTGGTTAGTAAATACAGTCAGGTCCATAAATATTGGGACACCAACAAAATTCTAATCTTTTTGGCTCTATACACCATCACAATGGGTTTGAAATGAAATGAACAAAGATGTGCTTTAACTGCAGCTTTAATTTGAGGGTATTTACATCCAAATCAGGTGAATGGTGTAGGAATTACAACAGTTTGTATATGTGCCTCCCACTTTTTAAGGGACCAAAAGTAATGGGACAGATTAACAGTCATAAATCAAGCTCTCACTTTTTAATACATGGTTGCAAATCCCTTGCAGTGAATTACAGCCTGAAGTCTGGAATGCATAGACATCACCAGACGCTGGGTTTCATCCCTGGTGATGCTCTGCCAGGCCTCTACTGCAACTGTCTTCAGTTCCTGCTTGTTCTTGGGGCAAGTTCCCTTCAGTTTTGTCTTCATCAAGTGAAATGCATGCTCAATCGGATTCAGGTCAGGTGATTGACTTGGTCATTGCATAACATTCCACTTCTTTCCCTTAAAAAACTCTTTGGTTGCTTTTACAGTATGCTTCGGGTCATTGTCCATCTGCACTGTGAAGCGCTGTCCAATGAGTTCTGAAGCATTTGGCTGAATGTGAGCAGATAATATTGCCCGAAACACTTCAGAATTCATCCTGCTGCTTTTGTCAGCAGTCACATCATCAATAAATACAAGAGAACCAGTTCCATTGGCAGCCATACATGCCCACGCCATGACACTACTACCACCATGCTTCACTGATGAGGTGGTATGCTTTGGATCATAAGCAGTTCCTTTCCTTCTCCATACTCTTCTCTTCCATCACTCTGGTACAAGTTGATCTTGGTCTCATCTGTCCATAGGATGTTGTTCCAGAACTGTCAAGGCTTTTTTAGATGTTGTTTGGCAAACTCTAATCTGGCCTTCCTGTTTTTGAGGCTCACCAATTGTTTACATCTTGTGGTGAATCCTCTGTATTCACTCTGGTGAAGTCTTCTCTTGCACAATCTGCAGATCTCTTGTCTGCAGCCTTTTATCCCCATCCAGACTTTTGGTGGCTGTCCAATCACATATTTCCTAATGCAGCTCAATGAGAAGTGTTTTCAAGGGAGGTGCTCTGGGCAATTGCTTTCACTTGAGTTTAGCTCCACTGAGCTACCAAACCAGGAAGTAACAGGACCTGTTGTCTGATTGGAAACCAAGGGGATGTAACCAGGTGAATTTCTAAAAGTGTCCATTTCTATTGAAATCTGCATTTTTTTGCAAAATTAGAAAATGAAGAAACACTTTTCATACATATAGTATACATATGGTTTTTCATCAAGCTAAAGTGCTTTGGGGGTCTTGAGTGTCCCGTTAAATAATTTGAGGTATTTTAGTATCACTCCAATGGCCATTAAAGGACCACTCTAGGTACCCAGACCACTTCAGCTTAATGAAGTGGTCTGGGTGCCTGGTCCAGCTAGGGTTAACCCATTTTTTCATAAACATAGCAGTTTCAGAGAAACTGCTATGTTTATGAATGGGTTAAGCCTTTCCCCCTAATCCTCTAGTGGCTGTCTCATTGACAGCCACTAGAGGCGCTTGCGTGCTTCTCACTGTGATTTTCACAGTGAGAGCACGCCAGCGTCCATAGGAAAGCATTATGAATGCTTTCCTATGTGACCGGCTGAATGCGCGCGCAGCTAGCAGACGGGGATGAACGGAGGAGGAGAGGAGGCAGAGAGCTCCCCGCCCAGCGCTGGAAAAAGGTAAGTTTAAACCCCTTTCCCCCTTCCAGAGCCGGGCGGGAGGGGGACCCTGAGGGTGGGGGCACCCTCAGGGCACTATAGTGCCAGGAAAACGAGTATGTTTTCCTGGCACTATAATGGTCCTTTAAAGTGTAAGCTCACCTGCCATGTCAAGGTAAAACCTATTTGGACAAAAAAAAGAAGATATTCAATCAAAACTTCAAATAGTAAGATAGATTTTGATATGCAATTACTTGATATAAACAACAAAACAAAATCTTTTGATTAAATTCTCTAACAACGAAAATCTAAAAAGACATTCTTCGTGCAACCAAAACATATTTATGAGGAAGTACCCCTCTATATGAACCACTCAGGGCCAGATTAAGTGCCCAGTGGGCCTGGTGGTGACAATAATGAGGGTCCTAAGTACAGAATCTTAAAGACCAAAAACACTAAAACAGTCATACCTCTCAAGCGTTATGTATCTGGTGGAGATGTTGCCGGAGGGAAACTCAAAGGATGCAGCACTAAGAAAACTCATATTCTCTTAAAATATGCTAATCTCTCTCTAATTCATGCTTTCATCTTTCAAGTAAATCCATACCCCTTAACAGCAGTGTCCAGTGAAGCAGGAAGTCAATGGGCGGTGTAAAAGGGTAGGCCACTGACGCGGATCATGTAACCAGAACTCCCGAAAGGGCCGAATAAGCCCAAAAAGAAGGCGTGTCTGCCCAAAGAATTGGAAGGTTAGCCTGGTATGAATGAATGTCAGGCTGCCTGCCAATCGTGCATGCTGGCCAACAGCCTCCTGAGCTTGGCATAAATGCGTCTAAGTATGTGCTCGCTCCATGCTTTTTAAGGACTGTCCCCTAGCACTCACATGTCCACTTGTCTCCTTACCTTCTTACTAGCAGGCAGAAGCTCCTGGTATACAGTCTGAAACATATAAAAGGTGGATGTAGTGAGTGTAGAAGAAAGGAAACATTACTTTAACTAATTTCATTTCAGCTAGTCCACACAAGTTTTGTTTCCATATATCCCTCTTAGGTTTCCATACTTAAGCAAGAGTATGTGAAGAGTAGTTAGGGTTACCACCTTTCTTGGAAAAAAAATACAGGCCTTACTAACTTGCATAACTAATTATGTAAACGTGACATCACATAATGAAATCACAAGGAGTGACCTAAGAGAAAATTCTGTAAAATCACCCAAAAATTACTTACAGTTTGATTCTGCTGTATAGATTAATTGCTCCCAGTGTCTCCCTGTCTCCCCATGTCGCTCAGTGTCCCCTAGTGTCTGTGTCCCCATGTCTCCCAGTGTCCCCATGTAACTAGGGGACACTGTGAGACTTGGGGACACTGGGGGGCAAGGAGACTATGTATCACAATGTCCCTATATATCACATTATCTCAGTGACCTTGTCTCCCACTGTTTCCATGTCTCTGTGTCCCCATGTCGCCCAGTCTCCCCTAGTGTCTGTGTTCCCATGTCTCCCAGTGTCCCTATGTCACTAGGGGACACTGAGAGACATGGGGACACTGAGAGACATGGGGACACAGACACTTGGGGACACTGGGAGACATGGGGACACTGGGAGACATGAAGACACAGACACATCGTATCCCTAGTGTCTCAGTGTCCCCATGTCTCCCCAAGTGTCTCCATGTGTGTTTGTGTCCCAATGTCTCTCAGTGTCCCCTAGTCCCCATGTGTGTCTGTGTGTTTGTATCTCCAAGTGTCCCCAAGTGTCTCAGCGTCCCCAGAGGTCTCCCTGTGTCCCCAAGTCTTACAGTGTCCCCTAGTGTCTCAGTGTACCCATGTTTCCCTGCAGCCTATACCCCATCCCTCACTTGCCTGAGCTGCAGGCTGGACTCTGTGCTGTGTAGCTGCTCCCGCGCGGATCAGTGAATAGAGAGATGAAGGGATATACTGTAACATCCTATCACTGCATCTCTCCACACACACAGGTGGTATTGCAGAGTAAACTGTGTATACTGAGAAAAATAACGGCATTTTTTATTGCCGGTATTACTGCAATATCGGCACCGGCCAGGCCGCCTCAAATAAATACCAGCCAGGTGGCAACACTAAGAGTAGTGTGTAAAAATGTTTTGTTTTTTTAAATCAATCGGCCTATTCCATTGGTATGGGCCTGGAGCTGCAGTTCCATCAGCCCCTATGTTAATCTGGCCCTAGAACCACTCACATGTGGCAGAACCGTACCAGGCTTTATATAAAATGACAAGCTACAAGATTACCTCTTCCACACAGGATAAATCAAGAAACAATTAATTCAGAAATCAAAAATGATATTTTTTAATGTGCATAAAAACAGGTAAAAAAAATGCAAGGTAATGCAAAGAATAAAAAGTTGTACATCCTTACTAGAATGTAGTGGAGTATGTTTTATTATCACATTAATTTTGCATTCTATATTACAGATTAATTAAATACACTTTAGTTCATTTAGCACTAGCATTATTTACTTTTTTCTCCCATGTTAAAACTAGTTTAGGACCTGGAGATTATTGGGGTACTGTGGGCATGTGGTGGGCTTCACACAATAGGGTGAGTTATGATTTTAAGTAGCCTTGTAAAAGTTAAAACTGTATTTTTTTTGTGTATGAGCGCTGTTCCTTAATCTGTATTTTCTATACATTTTGGCATCACCATTTATAAGAAATGCATGTTCCCTTTTTTTTTTTCTATTTGGGAGACTAGTGTATGTGTCATAATGAAATAAGGTACAGTATTCGACCTGGTTTGTCTTGAAGGATGACATGTTTACATTTGGTGAAACCTTTAATAATCCACCATTTGAAGAATTTGATAGGTGCAGACATAACCAATTAAAGGGGAGCTGTCCCTTTCCAAGGATTTTTAATATAATATTTATTTATCCCTATATCTAAGAAGTATGTAATGTGAGCTGGAAAAATTACAGTTAATTGTAAAAATCCACGCCTATTTATCCTGTAACTGGATCCTCCATCTTAGCTTTTCGTCAATCATTGTTATAAACTGTGCTCATTGCAACTGGCAATCAGCATAAAGGAAGCATACAGAAAAGAGGAGGAATTAAATAATGTTTTTATATCTCCTCGTCTGTAATGTGTGCTCTGGCAGTTAGACTGAGCTGGATTTCTAAATCTTTGGTATAAATGTAGCAGGAAAAGCAGCATCACATGAATAACTGTTTCCACAAGTTATAGGCGATTTGTAATGTTTTATTTAATGGTGTCATTTCTATTTAATAATTGCACTTATGTTTTTTAATATCATATCTCATTTTGTCAGCCAGCATAAATCAATTATTTAGACATTGCATATAATTGTTTACATACACATATATAAATAAAACTAAATGTACAAATTACCCCTATTTATCCAGGAACTGTGTGCTGCTATATAAGCTCCCTGTCAGTCACTGTTAAGCTTTGTCCTTTGTACCTAGCAGTCAGCATAGAGAAATCACGCAGAGAAGAAAATAAATTTAATAATATTTCTATTTATCTTGTGTGCAATGTTTGCCCTTGCTTTGCCTTGTCTGAACTGGATTATGATGCCATTTGCTATATTTGTAATATAAATGTCACCCCTTTTGTACATGATGCAGCCACACATATAATTCTGACTATAGAATATTAAATTCCTTTATTTCACCTCGCAAAAAAACTTTGCAATAGCTACAATAGACAGCAGAGTCGTTGCTAAAATTCCAGCGCTGGCTGTGCTTAGCTCCCCCGCAGCTGCATGTGCTGGTGGGGAGATCCACAGATCTATCTGCATGTCCCTGTGCTGCTCTTATTGCAGGTCTGCACCTCCGGCAGGGAGTAGCTCTTCTGCAGATGCTTCCTCCAGATCAGAGACCGTAAAGGGAATTTAGAGGGCTCTGCACAGAGCTAGAGGTTCAGCTCTGTCTGGCAGCCTGCTGACCACCAGGTACCCAGCCCACTTAATCGAGATTAAGTTTTTTTAAGTCACTCCTCCAACATACAGATAATTAAAAGATGAGGCCCCTGAACATGCAACAATAAACAAGATAGAACCACTGTGACATGCACATAATAAAAAAAGATAGAAAAAATGAGAGCAAATATAAATGTGACTCCGTAAGAGACTAGTGCAATCTTTTTTTTTTTTTTTTAATTCTTTATTTTTGTTGTGTACATATAACAATCAGTCTTGCCCTGCCACGACAGCAGGAGCAAAAGTATAATCGTATACAGTATAACAGTGGCAGTTGATAGATCTGCACATTTTACATACATATAGATAGATGCCCAGCACTCAGTGCATACAGAAGCGTGTGGTGCAGTATGCTGCCTTACTAAAGTTGTACAGTGCTTTGTCCAGTTTTACGTGTGATAGAAAAAAAAAAAGGAAAAGAACAAAAAGAAAAGAGAAGTCAACGAGGGTATTAAAGCAGAGTAATTCGTGTCTTTGCTTTTTATATCTATTAGTAGCGCCTGGTTGTGGCAGTGTGGTTTGCTAGCAGAAAGATGCATTTTAGTGTGGTGTAGGTAAATGGTTGTACCCCAGCCGGCGTGGTGTCCGTGTAGGGAGACGGACGTGGTGTGGAGCGTGTGTGGGAAGAGGATCCTGGCCCCCGTTCCTGCTCCACGGGGCCTACCTCGGGTGTGGTGGTGTAGCGGGAGAGGAGCCCCCTTGATCTGCTGATAACAATGTCGGTGGGGTGTCACTGGGGCAGCATCCCCATCAGCAGGGCCTCTCTTTGCTGTTTGAACCTGCTTCTGGGGTCACGCCCTCCATCGAGTTTCGAAGAGACTACGTCTCTCCTTTAGGAGGCGGTGTCTGGTGTCTGCGTGATTGTGGTATTGTGTGGTGAGGGTTGGGGAGGCAGGGGGGAAGGAGGAGGAAAGAGAGGGAGAAAAAAAAAAAAGGAGGGGGGGCTGCTCGGGGTTCCCCCAACCGCCCGCGAGGGGGGGAGGAGGAGCGCGCGGCGGGCCCTGTCTCTCGCTCTCGTCAAGTGCTGTATGTCCTAGTTGCCTATGTATGCCTCCCATGGTTGCCAGACTTTGTGGAACTTCAGTTCCGTGTTTCTTATTTGGGCAGTGAGTTTGTCCATTAAGTAAGTGTCTTAAATTTTCAAGATGACGTCGGTATTTGTCGGGACTGAGGGTGTCCGCCACGCCTGGGCTAGTGCCCGTCTGGCCGCCAGGGTGATTTTGTTGAATAGGAGTTGTTCGTGTCTGGGTTGGCCATCTATCGGCCTAGATAGCAAGACGGACCAAGGGTCCATTTCCACCTGTCTACCCAGGACGTCCGTTAATAAAGTCTGTACTTGTTTCCAATACCTGCCTATGACTGGGCATTCCCACCACATATGCACAAAAGTGCCCTTATGTCCGCATCCCTTCCAGCACGTGTCTGTTGTGGTTTGCCCCATTCTGCATAATTGTACTGGTGTGGTATACCATCTTATTAACATTTTATATGATTGTTCCTGGTGGAGAACACAGATCGACGACTTTGCAGCCGCCTCCCATATATCCACCCAGTCCTCACCCTCCAACGCGCCACCCAGATCAGTCTCCCACTGTCTAATGTATCTGGGGTCCGGGGTGTTTCTGCCTGGGGCACTGAGGTGTGCGTAGAGAAGTGTGATCAGTCCTTTCTGTTCGGTCTTGGCGTTGCACAGTCGTTCAAAAAACGTCATGGGTGTGTGTGCTGCCTGTTTGATCTCTGGGCCGTTGGCGAAGTCCTTAAGCTGGATATAATGGAATACGTCTTTTGTGGTTAGGGGGGCTAGGGTTTTCAGGTGTTCAAACGTTTTGAATTTCCCCTTATCGTATAGGTGGACGTATCTGTACCCCCGTGTTCTCGATACCCCGGAAATCTCGCGCGCTCAGTCCCGGCAGGAATGCCCTGTTGTGGAGGTATGGGGTCATCGGAGATGGGGTGTGTTTGAGAATGTATTTGTCTGCTGTGAGGTCCCAAATTCGGATTGTGTTAAGTATTGCCGGGCACGTAGTGCGAATGGGTGGTCTATCTGTTTTGGGTACCCAGATCCAAAATTGTGGTAGGTCCGTGCACATCAGGCGTGATTCTAGGTCCGCCCACCTATGGGAGCCCGCCCGGGAGTGCCACGCCACCACCTGGGCCAACTGCGCCGCCAGGTAATAACAGTAGAGACTCGGGAGACCCAGTCCCCCCCTGGTTTTTGGCCGGTACATCACCTCCCTGGCCACACGATGGCGTTTGTTAGCCCAGATAAACTTGTCAATGTCTCGTTGCAGTGAACTGAGGTCTGACTAGGTAACTTTTACAGGCAAAGCCTGGAACAAAAATAGCAAGCGGGGAAGGAGCATCATCTTTATAGCATGGAGTCTGCCTATCCAGGAAATTGGCTTTTCTTGCCACCTTTCTAGATAGCGGCACAATGATTGTATCTTAGGGCCGTAGTTCGCAGCATATAGGCCATCCGTGTCCGCTGTGAGCGTGACACCCAGGTATTTTATGTTGGTTTTCGCAATGGTAATCCGATGTGCGGTTCTAAGGGCTTCAATGTCCCTCGGGTCCATGCCTAGTGGCATTGCCACTGATTTTCCCATATTGATTTTACATCCCGAGACATACGCGTAGTCGTCTAAGAGCGACAGGAGTCGGGGGATCGATTGACCAGGAGAGGACGAGACTAGTGCAATCTTATGTGAGCATTATAGCCATAAAGAAATGGCAGGGGTGGCTATCAGCAGTACCCATCACTGGAGCAGTCTGTAGCTGTTAACTGTTGAACTTGGACAAGAGAACTCAGGCTAGGCAAGACCCGCCACCTGCTCATTTCAGGAGATTGCTGACAAGTGTGCATGCAGGGACAACCACCAATCAGCCTCCAGGTAGAGAGGCGAGCTAGGACACAACACCACTCCATCCGGATTTGACAGCCATTGTCGGACCTAGAGAGGGACTGTTGTTTAAATGCAGGTAGGGACCATTCCACTCGGGATTTGCTGTCCCTCGGAGGATTACAACAATGTTGTGGGCAATAAGCACTTGGTTGCAGAAGCTGCCACCGCCTGCTGCCTCCTCAACACAACGAGACATGTCTGTGCCCAGTGCTAGCTGAAATGATGGGAGTCACTTACCAGCTGCAGAAAGTGTCTCTTCTGCAATCACTTCAAGAAAGCAGCACACATGGTCAAAGGCAATTAGGAGTTTGCAATATGGCTTCAAGGCCTGGTGTGTACTGAACGTTGGTTCAGTATTAGAACAATACAATTACATAATTTATCTGGAAAATGTTTTAAAGTTTAAAGCAACACTCTAAGCATCAAAACCACTACAGTGTGCAGTAGGGAATGTGGTTCCAGGTGTTGGCCACCTCCATCAATACAGCACGGAGCCTGAACCACTGAGCTAAGCAGGGCAGTGCAGGGCTTGGCATATTGGCTTATGTTGCTATATAAGTCTCTTTATGTTTTACTATTGTTTCCATTGTAAATGTAAAAATGTTAAATAAAGATTTTAAAAGAAAAATACTATATTATTTGCTCAGTTAAAGCTGAATAGTCACTTTCCTGAAAGTAGTAGTTTCTTGGTCTCAGTAAATGATCAATAGTGTAGAGGAGATAAATACAAAGAATGCACTTACCTATTCATATTCAGAGAGACCTAACCGCTCCAAGAGTATTCTCTTGATAGGCAGCCAAATGGTGTAATGGTGCATTCTCACTATCAATTTCCTTCCATAGTGCCATATGCTTGAGTTTCTCACATGGTATGCTCTGGATGTGTCAAGACAGTTGGCATAAAGAGAAAAATATCAAATTAAATGAATGTCATTTAAAAATGTTATTTAGCTAACTATGGGTGGGGTTTATCGAGGCTATATTGGGAGCAAAGTCCTAAATGTTGAGAGACATTCTATTAGTTTGCATAGTGATTGGCCCCTATCTTGCACATTACCCCAGAATACCACTCAATTTTACTTTGTTAAACCTCCCTAAGTGGGCAAAAAACATGTGGTAATTTCACTTTAAAATGTATTTCCTGCATTTCATTAAGCATTTGTTACATTGAAAGATGAGCAATGATTTTTGCATTAATGGAGTATGCAAGCCAACTTGACAGCCTATTAAATTATTTACTTGATTAGTGCACTGAAGATTGTTTTTTATTATTATTATTAATATTTTTTATAAAGCGCAAACAAGTTTCGTAGCGCTGTACAATAGGTGGACTAATTGTATTTGTAACCAGACAAGTTTGACGCTCAGGGACAGAGGGATTGAGGGCACTGCTCAATGAGCTTACATGCTAGAGGGAGTGGGGTAAAATGACACAGAAAGTAGGATAGGAAAGTAGGTTGCTAGGATAGTATTCATTGAGGGCTTATTGTTTTGTTTTGATGACAGTTTCGGAGCAGGTAAGGAATGCTGTTCACAGTTTAATTGATATACTTTCCTAAAGAAGTACGTTTTCAAAGATTTTTTTAAAGGAGTGGAGATTGGGTGAAAGTCTAACATAGAGGGGAAGGGCGTTCCATAGGAGCGGTGCAGCCCTAGAGGTCTTTAAGGTGAGCATCAGAGGTAGGAGTACAAACAGAGGTTAGACGTAGGTGTCAACAGTGAACCATTTTCATTCTTAGAAATAAGGCTATTTTGAAAAAAAAAACTGTTCAACAGCTAGATTATTATATACATATATATGCAATATATACACATACATTAATTATAGCTGTGTCTGAAATATTTGTCATCAATGAAATCTGCAAATATTTGCATTTTTCATACAATATCCCCACTGCTAATGACACTAACTCACAGTCAGATTTTGGTAAAAAGAACACTTTACCTCCACACCTTTTTGAAGTGCTTGAGGCAAAACATACTTTCATCTTTATCAAGTGTTTCTATACAAACTACAAGAATCACCTCCAATTAATCACTAACTTCAAATACACTTCATGAAGGATTGTCAAACTGTGTAAAACCTTTTCATTAATTAATTCATTCTCAGCAGTTTTTAGGCACGAATTCAATATTAAAGCAATTTTTTTCCTTTCAATCACATATCAAAAGCTTAGATTTCAGTAATTGTAGTATTCAAATTCAAGTGGTATAAACTTGCAATTGCTATTTCTCAAAGTATCCTGGCGAAATAGCTTAACATTTATGGTTCTAGAGGCAGTATCTCATAGTAACAGGATTGATTTCTGACAAGGTCATCCAGTTGAGGCCTATAAAATAAATACTAGACATATATGAACCTCTAGATTAACAAAGGTCCAATTTATGGCTGAACTGAAATTTTCTAAAAAAAAATAAAATAAAATAAAAAAATGATCTTCTTGGTTCGAAATGTTTGCCCCAACAGAAGTGATCATTAACTTATTACCGGTAGGTAAATGGTCACTCCTGATGAAGCAAATATTTCCAGCCAAGGAGACTTTTTTCTTTTTTTTTTTCTTTTTTTTTTAATTCATTATACAAGTCCAAGCAGCAGTATATAAAGTTAAGGTAAGGAACATTGCCCCCCAAAACACCAGTGACGTGCACTGCCACATTGTGATTTAACGGTTTTAAAGAAGGAAGATAAAGTATGCTCAAGAGAGAGGGTAGAAAGAACAAAGAAAAAAGATAGCTAAAAGAAAGGAGACTAGAACAATGCAGAGTGAAGTCAAAGTCTTGGCTGTTGGGGAGAAGGGCAAAACAGTTATCCCACACCTCTAAGAGGCAACAGAGACAGCACATTTTTCCCATAATGTTTTCTAAAATAAGGTCGACCGTGTTTTTAAGGTAATCTCAGATGTTTCATTTATAGCAGTTAATTTGACATTATTAGATTATGCTAAATTTCGGTGTCCACTTTGGGTGAAGAATCTGTTTTCTAACATTTTGCTAAACACATTCAAAACGCTATGCAGAGTCATATGTGAACTTATGAAGATTTTGAAATTAGGTTGCTTTGTGTGTAGTCTTTATTAAGGACAGATATCTAAAAGTATGGGGAAATCTGCACATGTAGAACTGTGTAGACTAGATGGACAACTTATTTTCCATAAATAACTAGGCTTTTTTCTTTAACCTCTTTACTAATAAAATTGTATATACACATTTATACTTTCATTTCTTTCCAAAATGAAATTGAGTTCGAAAAGTTCAACTTACCTTTTAGAGCAGTGGTTCTCAACCTTTTTAACTTGTGTGCCCCTTGGCAGCCCATTTCCATAAATCATATCCTTCATATTGGCAAAATGTTTGCAATGAATATAGCTGCTATTTCTAATGTATGTGTTTCTCTACCCCTTCTCCCCTTTTTTCTCTGTCCTAAACTACCCTGCTCTTCCTCTTCCCCAGGTTCCAATTCTACAGATAGAAACATTGCCACACATGCAGATACAAAGACACACTGTTTTACACACTGCCACACAAGTAGATGCACAGAAACACAGATACAAACACTGCCCCACATGCAGATACAAAGATACAAACACTGACACATACAGATACACAGACACACAGATACAAATACTATCACACATGCAGATGCACAGACACATAGTTACAAACACTGCCACACATGCAGATACACAGACAGACAGGTGCAAACACCGACACACACACAGATACACAGACATGCAGATTCAAAAATGACACACACACATATACACAGACATACAGATATACACACACGGTACACATGTAAATGCACAAATACCAACAATGCCACACATGCAAATATAATTTTAAAAAATAAAAATGCCAAAACAAGCGCTCCAAATCCAAACGTAGTTTAATCCATTCAGTGCAAAAATAGACAAAAGAAAGGGAAATGTCAAGAAAAACATCTTACACTTTTCAGATCTACAGGTCCTTTGGAGTTCCTGTACCTGAAATCCAGTGTGTTCCATAGGGGTAAGTGAGGGGGGTGTTTCCCCATTTTCTTGTTCAGTCTTCTGATTTCAGATTTATTTCCACAGCATACTGGCAGTCCCCTGGACTCCAAGTATTCTCACACATGTGGATTCACAGATACAAACACTACCACATATGCAGATGTCCAGAAACACAGATACAAGCACTGCCACACATGCATATGCACAGATACACACACACATACAAATACACAGATAC
The DNA here is from genome assembly GCA_933207985.1 of Pelobates cultripes. Lineage (NCBI taxonomy): Eukaryota > Metazoa > Chordata > Amphibia > Anura > Pelobatidae > Pelobates > Pelobates cultripes. The sequence goes on along the minus strand of OW240912.1, from coordinate 235,385,451 downwards.
AAACAGATGCTGACAGGCTCTCACCTTCTCCCAGCACTGGCTGCAGATAAAAAAAAGATGCCCAGTGGCGCTGTAAGTGTTTCTTTTGTTCCAATAAATCGGCCTGAATTCATTGGAGTATCTGGACTTTTTTCTATGACCCGTTGCACTGTTAAAACACTGCAGTGCCTGACCAGTTCCCTGATGACATCGGGAGCCCCTAAGTCCCGATGGGCTTGCTCAGGCTGCGGGTACTTCCGCTATAACTGAATTTATGTGTAACCCTGGAGGAACTGTTTATACCGCTGGTGGTACGCGCACCACAATTTGGGAACTGCTGTTGTAGAGGAACACATTTCTCTGCCAGGAACCTATTCCACTATTTTAAAGACTGCAAATAATTATAAATCAAGGAAGCTTCCAAGGTCATGCAATGGCACAGTCAGGGAAGTGGGAACAGTGAACAATTAGTGAACAAAAGTAAAGACAAATAAGTCAATGGGGCCTGATGCAATACACCCAAAGTTATTAAAAGAACTTAGTGGTGTACTAGCAAAACCATTAACGGATTTATTTAACCAATCATTGCTAACAGGAGTAGTCCCAGAAGATTGGAAATTAGCGAATGTTGTACCCCTTCACAAGAAAGTTAGTAGGGAGGAGTCGGGCAACTATAGGCCAGTAAACCTTACTTCAGTGGTTGGGAAAGTGATGGAAACCATGTTAATGGATAGGATTGTTGAACATTTAAAATCACATGGATTTCAAGATCAGATACAACATGGGTTTACTTCAGGGAGATCATGCCAAACTAATCTTATTGATTTTTTTGATTGGGTAACTAAAATAATAGATCAGGGTGGTGCAGTAGACATTGCTTACCTAGATTTCAGTAAGGCTTTTGACACTTGCACATAGAATGCTTATCAATAAACTGCAATCTTTAAGTTTGGATTCCAATAGTGTTGAATGGGTAAGGCAGTGGCTAAATGACAGGCAACAGAGGGTTGTAGTCAACAGAGTATTTTGGAAGCAAGGTCTACTTGGACCCATTCTCTTTAATATTTTTATTAGTGATATTGCAGAAGTTCTTGATGGTAAGGTAAGTCTTTTTGCTGATGATACTAAAATTTGCAACAGGGTTGATGTTCCAGGAGGGATAAGCCAAATGGAAAATGATTTAGAAAAATTAGAAAAATGGTCAGAGCTGTGGCAACTGACATTAAATGTGGATAAGTGCAAGATAATGCACCTTGGACGTAAAAACCCAAGGGCAGAGTATAAGATATTTGATACCCTACTAACCTCAACATCTGAGGAAAGGGATTTAGGAGTAATTATTTCAGATGACTTAAAGGTAGGAAGACAATGTAATAGAGCAGCTGGAAATCCTAGCAGAATGCTTGGTTGTTTAGGGAGAGGTATTAGCAGTAGACAGAGTGAAGTGCTCATGCCATTGTACAGAACACTGGTGAGACCTCACTTGGAGTATTGTACGCAGTACTGGATACCGTATCTTCAGAAAGATATTGATACTTTAGAGAGAGTTCAGAGAAGGGCTACTAAACTGGTTCATGGATTGCAGGATAAAACTTACCAGGAAAGGTTCAAGGATCTTAACATGTATAGCTTGGAGGAAAGACGAGACAGGGGGGATATGATAGAAACATTTAAATACATAAAGGGAATCAACACAGTAAAGGAGGAGACTATATTTAAAAGAAGGAGAACTACCACAACAAGAGGACATAGTCTTAAATTAGAGGGGGAAAGGTTTAAAAATAATATCAGGAAGTATTACTTTACTGAGAGGGTAGTGGATGCATGGAAAAGCCTTCCAGCTGAAGTGCTAGAGGTTAACACAGTGAGGGAGTTTAAACATGCGTGTGATAGGCATAAGGCTATCCTAGATAAGATAAGGGACTAATTAAAAGTATTTTGAAATATTGGGCAGAGTAGATGGGCCGAATAGTTCTTATCTGCCATCACATTATATGTTTTTATGTTTCTATGTTTCAGTTCTCCCATATGCCTTTTTCACCTATTACCATTAAATTAGTATTACAGAGATTACTACAACACCTTTTAAATACCATCATTTTAGAAATATATAATTTAAGTGTAATTACTGTATGCAGGGATTGTGCTTAGATCTATGCTTTTTACATTCTACTGCCATTTTCAGTAAGTTATACTGCTAGTAATGCCTTCAGGGCCCTTACTAATACTCATAAGCAGTATTTTAAATTATCGTTAATGCATAATGTTTATAGTTAGAATATTAACTATAAAACTTGAATGTACTTGCTTGGTGGCAAACTAACAAGCATCATTGTATTATCAGATGATGGAATTGATATTTTGAACTGTATATCCTGTTTTGTGAATGTTGCAGAAGAGGTGAAATTTGTATTAAATTCTAACATTCCAGTTTCAGTGAGGTTAACTTGATTAAAAGAGGCAAAGGAGTTGTAAAGGATGATTCATGAGGCATACAAGCACCTAATGACGACTGTCACACTTGTGGATAAAGATTACGAAGAGTGCATGTGACTTTTAAATGTGAAAATACACAGTGCTACAAAAATGCTAGAAGAGTGTGTGCTTAGAACACTTTAGTACAGTGTAAGATGACAAATTCATGTCACATTTTATTAATGCTTACTGGCTTTCTGCATATATCCGTTATTCTGCAGGGAGACGTTCCTGTAATATATTGCTCGGTCTTGAATACAGCCTCTAATATCTTTCAATGAGCTTCTAGGATCTAGTCTAATAACAAGGACGAGTGGGTTCTTCAGAGTTATTTCTGTCAAATATTAGGTGAAACAACACCTCCCCAACTTGGTTTTAATTCCACTATTACCTTTTGGATTAACATGTCGGGGTTCCTTAGCCAATTCTGGACCATTCACGATTTAGAGAATAAGCTTGCTAATGTTTTCAACTCTCTAGATAATAAGAAAAATGGATGGAAAAAAATTAAGTAATTACTAATGTGTATGTCGCATGTATACCAAAAGCAAATAAAAAATACAGTAATTAACCCTGTGCTCAAGCTCCCACTACTCCTGGGCAGCAGCAATGGCTATAGCATCCATCACACCTAAGATGTTTGTCTTGCCATTGGCAGGTGAGCGTAAATTCTAATGGACATCTTTTGTACTACACAGTTATATTACATTGCTGCTGCCCACCCCATGTGTATCCAATTAAGGGTTCATCTGTGTGTAGGGATTTATAAGAATACCTTTTCCTGTCTCATTGGAGATTTTACCTTTTAGCTGAAAGCAGCAAGGTGAATTGTTAGTGACTGTAGGACATCAAGAGGCTTATCTCAATGTTGGCAAATGAGCTTACACTTTAATGGCCATTGCAGTGGTACCAAAAATCACTGTTACTCAAAAGTACATAGAGATTATGGATAGTGTTCAAGAGACTTTTTGGTTTTGTATTGCTTATGCTTTTGGGCTAATGAATACTATAGCCATTGCTACAGGCCAACCCCTGGAGGGAAGAGGGAAGGGAGACTCACTCTCTTGCACTCACTTTCAGCTACTCTCACTCACTTTCACTCTCTCTCACTTATGGACTCTCACTTTCACTATCTCACTTTCAGTTTTTCTCTCACTCACTTTCACACTCTCACTCACTCTCTCACATTCACACTCACTCTCACTCAATCACTTTCACTCTCTCTCACACTTACTCAATTTTGAAATGAGTGTACTTACGGTTTGGATCCTCCTGCTGTGGCTCCAGTCTCCTGCCTTCAGCCCGAGCCGACGTTGTGTGCAGGAGATCTTTATCTCCTACACCGTTGGCTCTGGGTGCTGACAGGTTTTCTGTGTTACTACAGGGCACAGTGCCTCCTGTGTCCTGATAGCACGTTTGATGTCTTTAGCGAAGCGTGACGACGTCAAACGTGAGTCCTGCGCATCAGGCAGGACTTGACTTGGAAGTCCCTCTGGTGGCCGTCTGAGTGCCACTGGAGGTGTTCCTAGGTTTTAATGTAAATACTATATTTTCTCTGAAAATACAGTGTTTACATGAAACGGCCTGCAGGGAGATATTGAACTCACCTGAACAACCCCATTAAACTGAAGTTGTTCAGGTGACTATAGTGTCCCTTTAAATTACTTCAGCCCACTGGGTGTTCCTAGGTTTTAATGTAAACACTGTATTTTCCCTGAAAATAGTGTTTACATGAAAAGGCCTGCAGGGAGCTATTGAACTCACCTGAACAACCCCATTAAACTGAAGTTGTTCAGGTGACTATAGTGTCCCTTTAAACTACTTCAGCCCACTGAAGTGTTTCAGAAGACTGAAGTGCCTTTTTATATTTTGCCTTTTATACAGACAAGAGGTCACCCATTGAGACCGGAAGAAAGGTGTTTTTACCTGCAGCAGAGGACAGGGTTCTTTACAGTAAGATGTGGAATTCTCTACCTATAGAGGATGTCTTACCAAATTATATGGATAATATAAAAAAAAATTGTATTTTTGTTGCAAAAACAAAATATTCAAGGATATAATTAATATGTATGCGATGATTCATATATATATATATGTTTTGTCAGGTTAATTCAGATCCAAATGCCATTATTGAGTCAAAAAATATTTGTTTTTATCTACTTTTGTGGAATAATTGAAAATGGCTACAAATTTTTTCCTACTTTTGGATCAACAAAATGAAAGAATGGGCTTCCAGGTTGAACTTGATGGACTTTAGACTTTTCTTTTCAACCTAGATTAATATGTACTGTTCAATTGTAAACATAATATTTAGAAAATAGTGTGTTTTACATTTTATGGCTTTGTATGGGGTGAAATTAAATATATATTATATAAGACCCTCATTATTTTTTAAACTAATTTTTAAAAACACACATTCCTAATTCTATAAAAAAGTTACATTATTTTAGAGCGGAAAGACATGTTGAGCACATATATTCTTTCATCGCGTATGACAAATATTGACCCTGATAATCAGGGAGTAAATATAATTGGTATTTTTCCACTTCACGCTCAAATGTTGCTAAACTGACAAATACAACTCTTAAATGATAAAATATAGTTCAATTCAAGAAAACCATCTCAAGAGCACTTCAGATCTGTGTGTATTCAGTCTTTAGATGAAAAATGAGTCATGAACAATACTGAAAATATCCTATGCACAGCAAGTAAAGCTGAAGTAAGTTTGCCAATGGATTCCAAAATTAGGGAACAAAACAATTTTCGCTGTTTGTGTATAATGCTTGGTGACATTTATTGCACCATTATATCATTATATCATTTCTCAAGAGATCACACCATGATAAAGTCTTTTAAAGGGAACCTGTCATGACAGGTTTACTTTAACAGCTAACAGCTGCCAAGGCTCTAAACATATGATTTATCGTAGTGATACATTATATATTCCGTCTCAGGGTATGGCAGTGCTCTTACAAAAACCCACCCGTTTCTGCCCCCGTCCACAACTGTAATTTGGCCTTTTTAGGGACACTTTCATCCATGCCGACACTGACATTCTGGCTTCATCAGGTGTGAAGTTTATAAATCTAACACAAACTACTAAATGGAGTAAGGATAACTCCTCACAAATATGTGGGGGGTCTCTCCTCTATAAACGAGAACCTCTAAACGAATTAAGTATCCATAAATATGGTATAAGCCTTTGGTATAGATGAAAAATAAAACGGCATGGGAAGACTGCCCACTTAAAGTGTGCGGACTCCCACTCAACCAAAAGAAGTACCTTTAAAAGTCAAAATTCGTATAAGTGGTATAAACCTTTATTTAAGTCGAATATTAGAAAATTAATATATAAAGAGCCTGACTAGAACAGTAGGTTCTATGTGAAAAACCAAAACCCAAACAAATGTGACATTATAAAATAAACAGAGTGATAATACACCTTTAAAATTCTGGGTAGAGTAGTCTAAAAGGCCACGTCAAGTAGTAAGAGGATAGTAATAGCTATTATAAGTATTCTCAAATTTGAGTAATTGAATAGATATCTAACTTCCAGTCTGTTAGCCACCGCACACTAATGTGAAGCTATAACTCTGACCGTGTAATAAGCAAAATCTATCCATCCACCTATAACTTTCAACAATGAACAATAAAAACACAATTCCATAGCTGCAAAAGATGCAAATAACCTTTTGTTGTTGCCTACTGATGGGGGGTGGTGGTGGGGGGGGGGAACACTCTGTACCTCCTGCTGGTCCTGTTATAATAATCTCTCCCTTGTGCCTCTGGCGCTCAGTCAGTGAGTCAGAGCACAGGGAGGGGTTTCCCATGTTCTGAGTCATCACTGAGCACCACAGAGGTTATTATGGAGTGTACCAGCAGGGGGCGCAGAGCCAGGTTGAACATCCTCTGTGGCCACTCTGAACATGCAGGGGATCAGAGTCAGCCTCTCTAGATCCCCTGCACCTGCTGCACTGCCTGACCCTGGGCTGGGATGGAGATGATGAGATACAGCACCTGCTGCCCCCCTGAATAGTAAGCTAATTTATTATTGTAAATTTACCCACACCTAATCCTAATACCCTCCCTGCCATTATACCCTCACCCCCTTCCTCAGTCACCATGTCACCCCCTTCCTCAGTCACCATGTCACCCCCTCCTCAGTCACCCTGTCACTCCTTCCCTCAGTCACCCTGTCACTCCCTCCCTCTGTCACCAGTCACCCATCACTCTGTCACCAGTTACCCCCTGTGTATATTTGACCCTGTAACTTTCCAAAACACCATAAAACCTGTACATTGGGGGTACTGTTTTACACGTGAGACATCGCTGAATACAAATATGTACTTTATTGCAGTAATAGCTAACAGTATTGTGACATTCATAGTTAAAATGCCATGCAGAACTAAAAAATAACATTTCCTAATTTCTAATTTTTTTTTTATATTTCATTCATATTAAATTATGGTTAATATATAAATATTTGATGTGACATGAAATCCCTGTTTCTCCTAAACAAAATGATATATGATAAGTGTGGGTGCACACAGGGGCGTACCTAGAGCATTTGGCACCCGGGGCGGATCCTGTGCTTGGCACCCCCCCCAAAAAAAAAAAAAAAAAAAACCTGTAAAAAATGTTAAAGGTTTTATTTCTTTTTTTTTACAATTTGTAAACTTTGCAAAACCGCTGTCAGCCCCTCCTACAAAACCCTTGTCCTGCCCGCCCCTCCTACAAAACCTCTGTCCTGCCCCTTCTACAAATCCTGTACTGCCCCGTCTACAAAACCCCCGCAACCCCCTTCCACAAATCCCCTGCTTATCCCCCCTTATAAAGACTCCTGTCCCAATACAAAACCCCCACCCCCTTCTACAAAATCCCTGCAGCCCCACACACACACATTTACAGGCAGACAGTCACACACTCAGTTACAGACACAGTCACACACTTAGTTACAGGCAGACAGTCACACACTTAGTTACAGGCAGACAGTCACACACAGTCACAGGCAGACAGTCACACATACACATTTCCTCCGTGCGGCCAGTTTATCAGCTGTTTGCTTGTGTGAGCTGTACTGGCCGCACGGCACCCTAACTACCATGGGACACTGTGCAGCCACAGCTCACACAGCCCCCTCCAGCCAGGGCCGGTGCAAGGATTTTTGCCGCCCTAGGCAAAAGTAAAGTTTGCCGCCCCCCCCATGTGACATCACAATGCCCCACCCATATGATTGCCATGTTAACTAACGCCAGTGCTGCAGTGCCGCCGTGTTTACATTAAAAGGCCTGCAGGGACAGGCTATAGACACCAGAACCACTACATTAAGCTGAAGTGGTTCTGGGGACTATAGTGTTTCTTTAATGTGAGGTAAATTAGAGCTTAGTGCCACGAATAATATACTAGATTGCCTACTTACAACCAGATGAGGATGATGATGGGCTCTAGCTGCAGTCTGGCTCCACTGGTCTGGTGTAGAACAGGCTCTCTGGAGGCGGTTTGTAACTGTGGTCACAAAAATCAATGTTCTGGGAGAACGGGAAGCAGCTCCATTTTTGGGGGTCCTTTACACAGCTCAAGGTCTGGGTCCCAGGGTCCACCTTCATGTTCCACCAATGAGTTTGTTCACAGGGGGTGGAGTGTGTAAGGGATGTCCTGATATGTGTGTAAGGAATGCATTGTGTGAATCTGTGTTTGTATGTGTAAGGGCTGCAAGGTGTGTTTCTGTGTATGTATGGGATGCATTGAATGTGTGTAAGGGGTGCATTGAGTGTGTGTAATATGCATTGTGTGTTTCTGTGTGTGTAAGGGATGCATTGTGTGTAACGGTTGCATTGCTTGTGTATGTGTGTCTGTGTGTGTAATGCATTGTGTGTTTTTCTGTGTGCAAGGGGTGCATTGTGTGTATGTGATGAATGTCAATCTCTCCTCCCGCTCCAATTTCCTTCTCCTCGTCCCAATTTCTCTTTCTCCCCCCCTTCTAATTTCTCTCCCCCCCTCCTAATTTCTCTTTCTCCCCCCTCCTAATTTCTCTTTCTCACCCCCCTCCTAATTTCTCTCCCCCTCCTAATTTCAATTTTTCTCCCCCCCCTCCTAATTTCTCTTTCTCACCCCCCTCCTAAATTTCTCCCCCAATATTCTCTCCCCCTCCCTAATTTCTCTTCCCCCAATTTCTCTTTCTCACCGACCCTTTTCTTTCTCACCCCCCCCCTCCTAATTTCTCTCCCTCCTAATATCTCTTTCCCCCTCCTAATATCTCTCCCCCCCTCCTAATTCTCCCCCCTCTAATTTATCTTCCACCCCTCCTCTTCTCTCTCACCCCCCTCTTTCTCTTTCTCACCCCTCTTTTCTCTCTCACCCCCCTCATTTCTTTTCTCCCCCATTTCTCACCCCATTTTCTCTTTCACCCCTCCATTTCTATTTCTCTTTCTTACCCCCTCATTTCTCTCTCACCCCATTTCTTTCTCACCCCCCCATTTCTCTTTCTCACCCCTTTTCTTCTCTCTCACCCCTCCTTTCTCCTCTTTTTCACCCCCCTCACCTCCCCCCTACCTTTGCTGTAGCGTGGCTGAGCCCAGTATAGTCCGCGGGTACAGGGAGCATCTGTTTCCTGTACCCGGCCGGACTAACAGGAAGTGTAATATAATATAATATAAAATATAATATAAAAGATGTGAATTACGCCTGAACAGACATACAGCGCAAATTCCAGGTTTTGTTTGTTTTGATCACAACTTGTACAACTGCCTCAGTCCTTAAAGGGTTAAATGCATGGATGTTTTAATTTGGATAATATCTACTAAACAGTGATTTTTGGGCAGTGGAGTGTCCCTTTAAGATATTTAAAAAAATTAAATCCAAAAACAAAAAAACGTGCTTCATAAGACATCACTTTGCCCAGAAATAAGCTTAATAACATTGCAGCTAGCATCATTTAACTAATATTGCAGTCTTTTTTTATTGTAATTTCTATTTAAAAAGTATTCATATGAAAATATGATTAAATGTAGACATTCTCTTTAATGTTGCCATCGTTCTTATGACACTTCTGTTTGTGACCTAAATTATTTCCAGTTTAATTAGATTTGTTCATACTGGAATACATTCCACTACATTTTATTTTTAATCCCCACAAATATTTATTCTTTTCCAATGCCAAGATGGAATTTTAAAGCCCAGAATGTGTCAGTGACAAATTAGTCTGTTCTTGTTTGTAAAAATAAGAGGAAAATGAATAAACTGTAGCACAGCTGCAGTGCTATAAAATAAATTTATTTGGAAATAGCTCATAATGCTATAAATCTTAAACAAATGTGTGCCGTGTATGGTATGTTTAATATGACAAAAAAATGTTATGGTGACTAGTGGGTGTAGATCTATAACCATGTTTAATGCTATGCTCTACTCAAGCATAAAAAGTGTAATAAATTGCATAATTTGTATACTTTCCTTGTTTTTTCAATAGCTCTCCTTAGCTTGTGACCATATTGTTACATACTATACCTTAAAATGTCATTCTAATTACCAATTACCTAATTATGTAAAGTGATACTATAAGCACCAAAACATATTTAGCTTAATAAAGCAGTTTAGGTGTATAGTTTATATCCCTCTAGTCTCACTTCTCAATTATCAGCCCTAACCACACCTTCCTGCATGTGATTTGCACAGCTTTTCTAAACACTTCCTGTATAGTGAGATTGAATGTCTAAACTTCCTCTATTAAACAGTCAGTTTACAATAGATGTCTTATCTTCTGCTATGTTAATAGCCTTCTAGACCCGGCTGGAGCTGCCTGTGTGTGATTAAAGTTCAATTTACAGAGCAAATGATAAAAAACTTCTAAAGTAAGTTAACTAATGATTGAAAATAAAACAATGTTTTCATGCAGGCTGTGTGAGTCATAGAAACATAGAATGTGACGGCAGATAAGAACCATTCGGCCCATCTAGTCTGCCCAACTCACATCCAGGGGTTGTGTGGCTAGGGTGCATGGACAGAAACAAAAGTGCTTAATTTTCTAAATGTCAGGGAATTGAGCAGTGCAGTGCATGCAGGGACGTGATCCATACACCAACACTGCTTTATTAAGCTAAAGCTGTTTTGATGCCTACGTTATCCGTTTAATACTGTGTATTGCTATAGATATAGAATTTTTCAGCGAGAATTAATATAATGAGAACTAGCCTGGATGCAGTATAGCATATTGAAATATTCTTGAGACGACACGGTAATTATATACTAGAAAAGCTACAATTTCTGGGGAAATTGTGTGAAGTGTTCTTGCCTCCACCAGTAGTCTACAACTAGGGATCGAGTGATTATCGGTTTTACCGATATTATCGGCCGATATTTGGTATTTTCGGCACTATCGGTATCGGCCACTAAAGATACCGATATTGATAGAGTGAGAAATGCATTTCAACTTTTATTTATTTATATAGCACATTTAATTGCAACGTTGTTGCCAAAGTGCTTCACAGTTACATTAAACCATACATTTATAAAAACATTAGCAGGTGTACAAAAGGTCCTGTTTATGACGTCACTTGCTGCTCCAGCCTGGCACAGGTCAGAGTATTTTGGCGGTTGCCATCTTCAAACGGTCATATTTTAAAAACTATAAATCCTACAGCGAATAGCTTTATATTGTGAGAATCATAGTATGTCTATGAAGTATTATAAATGAAGGCACAGTCGCAGTTTAGAAATTGCCCTTCAAGTTTGAGCTGGCTAGAGTGAGTGGAGTTTCAATGAATGTCAATGGACGGCGTGAGTTGCAAACAAATGGTCATATTGTCAAAACTATCAGGACTATGGCTTAGCCATGGACATGTTTAGTGGCAGCAGGGATAGCTGAACGTTTTGATATAAGCTTTGTGTAGGTGGGCCTGAAAATAAGGGAGTGGTGGCAGTTTAGAAATTATGTCCTGATTTTTCAGCTTTTGCCAGCTCCCACTCTAGTTTTGAACATTTTGCCATTCATTCCTATGGGACCAATTTCGCCACAAGAACGACGATATTCCGTGAACCATTCAGCGAAACGTTCCACAAAGTAATAGCAATCCAATTGGGAACAATCTGCACGTTTTGGTATATTACTGTCTATGTAGTGTAAAAACTGTGGGAGGAGTTAGGGTGGTAAATTTGGCTATAATAAGAATAATATATATGTGAGATAACATTAAGTGGGCTTGCTATGCAAGAACACTTAATAAGTATAAAAAGAATCTCTTATAGTTGAGATTAGTTGAGGTATCATTGCAGACATTGTAATTAAAAAGTTTAGGTACACACCTCCCACCCTTCAGGCACTGAGACCGCTTCATCTAAATGGATGCCACGTGCCCTCCATTTTTAACCCTACAGTTGCAGGAACAGAAATGTTTACATTGCAGGGTTAACCTGCCTCCAGTGGCTGTCAATATGGCAGCAACTAGAGGCACATCTGTAAACTAACAGAGAAAAACTCTGCTATTTTAGTCACATGGCGTCAGGAGACTATCTGATTGGTGCAATGTTTTTTTTTTTTTAGGAGCCCATGTACATTAACCTCCCAATGCTTTCCTATGGGAAACCATTGACTTGGCTGAGGTTGTCAACACTGATGATCTCAGCCAAAGATGGAGAGCTATACGGAGAAGACAGGTGAGTGTTGAAAAGTAAGGAAATCACTGTTTTGTTTTTAACCCAGGCAGCGCTAGCCTGGTCACCTAAAGGGTGACTAGGGCACTATAGCGTTAGGAATATATATTTGTTCACACAATTCAGCAGCTCAACTTAAGAATATTTAACAGGTCTGGTGTTTAACATTATTTTGGAGCAATATTGAAATTGTCAGGAAATGGATTTGAGAATGGGCAACTTGTACGTTGTAAATGCTCATCTTATGGTATATATTAAGCCACCTTGGCACAATATATGTAGGCATATTAGTGAATACCCAATTATTAACTAAATATTTATGAGCGCTAACACTTTTGTTTCAAACTACTTGAGGAAAACTAGTTTCCTACATTCCCATTTATTGTGTCCTATTTTAAAGCTCCCTAAAGTATGCAGATTTGGACTGGACAATATTGGTCATATGCCAAGAAAGTGTTCATACTCTCTCATATAGTATATAACATCATTTAAGGCCATCCTGCATTTTTTTTAATGATCTACATAATTACTACAGCTCTAAAGACTGCCAACTTTCAAATGAAAAATAGTCATTATATGTTCCTTTGCCAAACCTGCATCAAATTATAAAATATGCTAAGAGACGTTATTAAGAAAACATCGAAATATAAACTAAATAAAAGCACTCTATTTACTTGCCAACCAAGCAGAAATTTAAATCACTTGGTTTAGTTACATATGTACGAAATGTTAGAAATATACTTGAGATTAACTCACTGAGGGTTTAATTATATGGCGCAATCATGGGACAAGGTTCTAATCATAGAACCATCAGCACGGAGTCAATGAAACATTCCTATACATTTCTGCAAATACAGAACTTATATACCGAAATAGAGAACAGGCCTATAACTGTTCTTTAAAATGAATCGCCAGTGGGAAAAGATGTATACTCCTCTCTGTGAGAAAATTAGTAAAAATATGATGTCACCTGCACATGTGGGGTGAATTCGTTACATAATCAATTTAGTAAATTGAAAAATGAATTGCAAGATTTGGAAAAAATAACAGATTTGGAAAAACTATAGAACTATTAACATCAGAATGCAGCCAGCATTTATTTATTGAAAGTGTAACTGGCAAGAGCTAGGCAAGAGGTTTCCATTTGTTAGTATTTGAATAACTCATGCTAAAAGAAAGGGTGTTAGTGGTAGTGGTGGTGACAGCAGAGTGGTGGGCAGCTAATGAAGAGGTTTTTAGAAATTGAGAGTCCATGGCACTACTGTTTATGGTGAGCACAACCTCTACACACCCTCACTTTTTTCTCACGACACAGCACACAGTGCCCACGCACTTGCACAGCACGCAATTAAAGAAAAAATAGGATGTTTATCTTCAATGACGCAGCAGTACTGCAGCACATTGGAATTTTCTTTCTACAAAGTTTTGGGAAAAGAAGACTGCAGCTACTACATTGCAATTTGACCAAGCAGTGGCACTAAAGCAGTGAAGCTACAGTGAATTACCATTCAATGTTTTCTTTCTTCTAAAATCTTCTTTTTTCAGCCCCAAAAAAGATCAAATAAAAAACCATAATAACCGACGCAATAAAAAAGCGCAAAAAAATAATAATCCATCTTCACCCGGTGAGGGCTCCGCGCAGACTGAGCTCTGCAGGGCGGGGGAAGGCTTATAAAGCCTTGCCCTGCCCTGCAATTAGGCTCAGAGCACTCTGATTGGTGGGTTTAAGCCACCTGAAGGGACTGACAGGTAAGTCTCTACATTTACCTGTCACAGCACTCTGATTGGTTGGTTTGAAATCCACCAATCAGAGTGCTCTGTGTCATTTTACACAGTGTGGGAAAGTTCTATTTTTAGGGTGAGGGGGGTAGGTAGGGGGATCATTATTTTTTGGGGGGAGGGCACCCCTAGTCGCCTGGGTGGGAACATTTTTTAGGGCAGCTCAGGGGTGGGGGCTATGGGGGAGGACATCAGGTCCCCCATTTATTAGTATTTAGGGCCTCCACCCACCACTCAGGGGTGGGGGCCAGGGAGGAGGACATTAGGTCCCCCCCTTATTCCAATTTAGGGCCCCCACCCGCTGCTCAGGGGTGGGGGCCAGGGGGGAGGACATTAGGTCCCCCCAATTAATATTTAGGGCCACCACCAACCGCTAAGGGGAGAGGACATTAGGTCCCCCCCCTTATTAGTATTTATGGCCCCCACCCACCGCTCAGGGGTGGGGGCCAGGGGTGAGGACATTAGGTCCCCCCCTTATTCCAATTTAGGGCCCCCACCTGCCACTCAGGGGTGGGGGCCAGGGGGGAGGACATTAGGTCCCCCCCAATTAGTATTTAGGGCTACCACCAACCGCTAAGGGGAGAGAACATTAGGTCCCCCCCCCCTTAATAGTATTTAGGGCCCCCACCCACCGCAAAGTTGCCGAAGTGTTGAAGTGCCGAATTGCCGAAGTCCCGAATTGCAAAAATCCCGAATTTCTGAATGCCGAACTGAACTGAAAATTTTCCCCATGCACATGCCTAGAAGGGGGGACATAAATATTATAATAATAAAAAAAAAGTTATACAAAAAAAACCACACACATACATATTTTTTTAATTTTACCCCACAGCACACTACACCCACAAACACCACACTGCACCCCCCACATGCACACACTAAACCCCAAACACCCCACTGCACCTCTCACATACACACACTAAACCCCAAACATCACACTACACCCCACTGCACCCCTCACATGCACACACTACACCCCAAAATCACACTACACCCCAAATCCCCCAACTGCACTATACACATGCACACGCTACACCCCAAACACCCCACTGCACCCCTCACATGCACACACTACACCCCAAACATCACACTGCACCCCAAACACCACACATCACCCCTCACACACACACATTGCACCCCAAACACCACAGAGCACCCCAAACACCACAGAGCACCCATCACACACACACACACACACACACCAAACAGCACCCTAAACACCACAGAGCACCCCTCACACTCACACACCACACAGCACCACAAATACCACAGTGCACCCCAAACACACAGTGCACCCTCACACAAACACACAGTGCACCCTTCACACACACTGCACCCTTCACACACACTGCACCCTCACACAAACACTCAGTGCACCCTTCACACACACTGCACCCTCACACAAACACACAGTGCACCCTTCACACACACTGCACCCCAAACACCACACACACAGCACCCCAAACACACACTGCACCCCCCCCACACACACACAGTGCACCCTTCACACCCCACACCCTTCACACTCCCTGCACCCTCCACACACCACACACTGCACCCTAAACACCACACAGCACCCCAACACACTGCATCCCTCACACACACACACACACACTGCATCCCTCACACATCCTGCACCCCACACACCGTGCACCCTTCACACACACAGTGCAGACTTCACACACCGTGCACCCTTCACACACTGCACCCTTTACACACACAGAGTGCACACCCTGCACCCCTGCACACATTACATTCTGGACACACATTACATCTCTTATACATACACACTACATCCCATACATAACTATGAATCCTATACACCTACACACTAGAATCCCTATACACACTCAGAATCCTCTACACACACACACACTATATCTCCTATGCATACTCTGTGTTCTCCACACACACTAGATCCCCTGCACACACAATACATCCCCTATAGGCACACACTGCACCACCTACACACACTAACTTAAAGACATACACACTTTGGGTCCCCTATGAACACACTAGATCTCCTGTAAGCAAAAACACACTACTTTCCTTAAACACACACACTTTACAACCCCTACACACACTACATAATCTATACACACATACACTACAGCCCCTATGCACACACTCGCTACATCACATATACTCACACTCTCTACAGCCCCTAGCCATACATATTACACCACAAACACAAAACAAATTAAACCGATATTTACAAAAAACACCACAGCACAATGAACTGACTCTACACACACTCAATCCGAAAATGAGAATCTAAACACATGTACAATACGCTTTTCTTACACTATTGTCCTCTGGTATTCCACGAGAAAAATGTCACAAGCAAACAGCACAAGCATCTTAATAAATTTGCTTGCCCTGCATAGAACAAATACAGGGCTTTTTTTTCATGCAAGAGCTCTTCAGCAGGGCTCTGCGCATTTAACCAACCTGCTCACTTTGAGAGGGGGCGTGCTTGTCATTGGACATGACAAAACACCTCCCTCTCTGCCCCGCCCTCTTCTCAGTGGGCCGCTGTGATTCAAAAATGCCCGGGCCGAATTTTTTCCCAAGTCCGGCCCTGCTAGCAAAGCATGAAAAACGAGGAACAAGCAATGCGTTTGCTTTACCTAAATTAAATACTATCTTCAACAAAACATAAGACTAACTTAAAATATTGACATGAGCAATATCAATTCTGACCAATACAGACCGATATTTAACACTCGGTATTAGCCGAAACAAAGAATTTTTATAAACATTCCGTAAGATTACGTGTAGAAAATAAACATTAAGGACTAGACAAATTAATGAGGGCCATATGTGGGCCAGAATAACTGTAACCACTAACCAACGCACAGTGAATTGTGAATAGAGGAAGCCACTGCTGTCCAAACAAAACATTGCTGCATGTTTACAGTTTGCACAAGAGCACCTGGATGTTCCACAGCAGTACTGGCAAAATATTCTGTGGACAGATGAAACCAAAGTTGAGTTGTTTGGAAGAAACACACAACACTATATGTGGCGAAAAAAAGGCACAGCACACCAACATCAAAACCTCATCTCAACTGTGAAGCATGGTGGTGGGGGCATCATGGTTTGGGGCTGCTTTGCTGCATCAAGGCCTGGACGGATTGCTATCATCGAAGGAAAAATGAATTCCCAAGTTTATCAAGACATTTTGCAGGAGAACTTAAGGCCATCTGTCTACCAGCTAAAGCTCAACGGAAGATGGGTGTTGCAACAGGACAATGACCCAAAGCATAGAAGTAAATCAACAACACAATGGCTTAAACAGAAGAAAATATGCCTTCTGAAGTGGCCCAGTCAGAGTCCTGACCTCAACCCGATTGAGATGCTGTGGCATGACCTCAAGAAAGCGATTCACACCAGACATCCCAAGAATATTGCTGAACTGAAACAGTTCTGTAAAGAGGAATGGTCAAGAATTACTCCTGACCGTTGTGCACGTCTGATCTGCAACTACAGGAAAAGTTTGGTTGAAGTTATTGCTGCCAAAGGACGTTCAACCAGTTATTAAATCCAAGGGTTCACATACTTTTTCCACCTGCACTGTGAATGTTTACATGGTGTGTTCATTAAAAACATGGCAACATTTCATTCTTTGTGTGTTATTAGTTTAAGCAGACTGTGATTGTCTATTGTTGTGACTTAGATGATGATCAGATCACATTTTATGATAATTTGTGCAGAAATCCATATCATTCCAAAGGGTTCACATATTTTTTCTTGCAACTGTATATATATGTATAAACCCACCTAATTGCTTCTGGAGAGCAAAACTTTAGAGTCGTGCCCGAAGGTATATAACCTATATGAAATTGTGTGAAACCTACTACTAAAATAGGTAGTTCGGTTATAAATATACGAACGACCATTGTGGTGGGCTAACTTTCGTATATAACCGAACATTCCGAGATTAACGAAAACTGTGCGAAATATTAGTTTGAGAAATACAACAACTTGGTGTTCGTACGTTTGAGCCAAACAAGTGCTTTTGGGCGCATGCTCATAAACCTAAGTGGGATACGAACAGGCTGGAAATAGCCGAAAGGCCGTGCTATAGCCTAATCGTTCGCATAGCCGCAAGAAAACAGAAAAATGAACAGATGTATGCAAAAGGAGATAAAGCATAGAGCCGCCCTGGAATGACGCAGAGCGCCCGCGACTGATGTGTGACAGGTGGCTCGACTCATGGTTTTTACGATTCAGTCAACAAAGTGACTGGAGCAGGTATGGGAGTACTGTAGAGGTTCTGGAGAGTTGGAAGACAGCGAAACGGACGACCAGGGGCTGCAGGACCAGTTAAGCGTTTCTACGAGTTGAAGGTAAGCAAAATGGCGATTTGCACAGACCGGAAGTCACAGCATGCAAATCGCCAGACTGAAAGCGATAATGGGGAGCGGTCTGGCGTCCCTTAAGATGGGAAACCAAGCCCCTCCCACAACTACAGGCCCAGCATTACATATATAATTTCATTCTATGTATAGCTCCTTAACAACCGTGGACGTGTACTGGGTACGTCCGACAAAAAACGGTTGTTAAGGACCACAGATATACCTAGTCTGTGCTTGGCAAATAGGAGCCCTGGACTTACCTGGTCCGGGGATCTGCGGCGGTCACGGTAGGGGGGACTGCCGGAGACCCTAGCAGTCTCCATGCAGCAGCTTCGGCCACCCCGGCCCTCCAGGGCCATTTGATCACCATGATCACATCACCGCAATAGGACTCTAGGAGCTGCCAGCAGGGGGCTGTCTGAGCTATCAGTCTCCATGCAGCAGCTCCGGCCACCCCGGCCCTCCAGGGCCATTTGATCACCATGATCACATCACCGCAATAGGACTCTAGGAGCTGCCAGCAGGGGGCTGTCTGAGCTATCAGGCAGTCCCCCAGGCTGCTAAAAAGTTAAAAAAAATATGTTATACATTTATTATATATGTATAATATATTATAAAATAATTAAAGCATTTTATAATATATTATACATATATAATGCATATATATGATTTCATTATTATTATTATTTTATTATTTATATAGCGCCATCAGACTCCATAGTGCCGTACAATTATCATTTTAAGTGTACTTTGCGATATATACACATATATCTCAAAATACACTTATAATGAAATCATATATATGCATTATATATGTATAATATTTTCTAAAATGCTTTAATTATAATATATTGTACATATACAGGAAATAAAAGTGTGTGTGTGTGTGTTTATATATATATGCATGTATGTATACATATATGTGTGTGTGTGTGTGTGTGTGTGTGTGTGTGTGTGTATATATATATATATATATATATAATGTAAATTGAAAAAAAATATTTATAAAAAAAACTAATAAAATGCTAACTTTGGCCAGCGTTTGTGACTAAGTGGCTACTACAAAAGACTGGACATACCCCATTTTGAATACCCTGGGTTGTCTACATTTGAAAATGGTATGCTATGATTGGGTTATTTCACCTTCCTGGGCTACCATATGCAGGGCCGCCATCAGGGGGTGACAACCATGACGGTTGTCACAGGCCCAGCGGCCGTGGGGGGCCTGGCTGCCTGGGCCCCACGTGGAGCGGCGAAACTGCGTCTGCACCAGGGCCCATCAGGTGGCCCAAGCATCTAGGGCCACCCAATGAGCCCTATATCTTCAGGGGCCCGCAAGTGCTGCTGGGAGGAAGTGACGGCTGGTCACTTCCTCCTGGCTTACTCCGCACGGGGGGAGAGACAGCCAAGGAGAGGAGAGAAGAAGCATCCGCTCCCATCATCCCCAGCCACCCTCCTGCAACGAAAAGGTAAGGAAGAGGAGGGTGGCTGAGAAATGAGGTGTGTGTGTATATGTATGTGTTTGCATGTATGTATGTCTGTTTCTCAGTATGTATGTCTCTGTGTGTGTGTGTGTGTGTGTATGTCTGTGTGTGTGTATGTATATATCTATCAGTATGTATGTATGTATGTCAGTATGCATGTATGTCTGTGTGTATATATATATATATATCAGTATGTATGTGTGTATGTATGTCAGTATGTATGTGTGTGTGTGTGTGTATGTCAGTATGTATATGTGTATGTGTCTGTATGTGTGTATATGTCAGTATGTATATATGTCAGTATGTATATGTCAGTATGTATGTGTGTATGTATGTATATATCTATCACTGTGTATGTGAGTATGTATGTCTGTATGTATCTGTGTATGTATATATCTGTATGCGTGTGTGTGTGTGTATGTATGTATGTATATCATAATGTATGCCATTATGTATGTATGTATGTATGTCAGTATGTATTTATATGTATGTATGTATGTCTGTATGTCAGTTTGTATGTATGTCTGTATGTATGTGTGCGTGTCAGTAAGTGAGTATGTATGTACGTCAGTGTGTGTGTGTATCTGTATCTGCTTATGCATGTGTATGTGTCTTTATATGTGTATGTGTGTCTGTTTCAGTATGTGTGTGTCAGTATGCCTGTATGTGTGTATGTCTGTTTCAGTATTTGTGTCTGTTAGTATGTGTGTATCTTTCTGTGTGTGTGTCTGTGTCCTTTTGTGTCTGTGTGTGTGTATTCCTGTGGGCGGGATTTGGAGGCGAGCACCTGGGGGCCCAGACCTTGAGCTGTGTTAGGGGCCCCATAATTTCTGATGGCGGCCCTGACCATATGGTCTCAAAAGGCAACACAGACCCAGCAAACCAATCTGGCAAACTGAATTGGGCAAGCCCTATATAGACCCTGTACTTTCAAAAACACCATAAAACCTGTACATGGGGGGTATTGTTATACTCAGGAGACTTCGCTGAACACAAATATGAGTGTTTAACCCCTTAAGGACCAAACTTCTGGAATAAAAGGGAATCACGACATGTCACACATGTCATGTGTCCTTAAGGGGTTAAAACAGTAAAACTTATCACAATGATGATATCACTAGTAAAAGTACAGTTTTTGTGTAAATAAAATGCAAAAAACAAAAAAAAAAGCCAGCATTTGTGGCTAAGTGGCTACTAAAAAAGACTGGACATACTCTATCTTGAATACCGTGGGCTATCTACTTTTACAAATGGTATGCCATGATGGGGTTAATTTTCATTCCTGGGCTGCTTTACGGTCTCAAAGGCAACATAGGCCCAGCAAACCAATCTGGCAAATCATAATGTGCAAACGTGGAAAAGGGGGAAGCCCTACATTTGACCCCTGTAAGTTTGCAAAAACCCATAAAACCTGTACATTAGGGGCATTATTGAACTCAGGAGATGTTTTTGAACACATATTGGGGTGTTCTTTGTCAGTAACACATAACAGGAGCTGAGAATCCATGCCTAAAGTACAATATGAGAAAAATAACACAAAAAAATGACTACCCAAAAGTTTGACAAAGACTGGTGATAGAATTAGTGCATGGAAAGTGTTAAAATACCACCATTTGGGGGCGTGGCCAACCACGGAGCAAGATGGTCGCATGAAACCTCGCTCCGGCACCTGGGCACCTAATCTAATGCCATCCTAGTGTTGTAAACATCATCTGCTGCCAAAAAATAATAATGTCTCACCACAAAGGCAAGAGGAGCTCGGCAAAACCGGACAAGCTCAATTTTTTCAGCCAAAAGCAAACTTCTGCGACAATGGCGGCGCAGGCCTCAAAAGAACACATGGACCCGGAATCGGATGATGGCGCACAGGCTGATTCCCTGGAATCGACCCCAGACACATCACAAATAACAAAAGCTGATCTCACAGCAGCCCTGGAGACCCTATCTAACAAACTCATCGCAACATGGCAGCACACAGCAGACTCCATGCGCAAAGATATACAAGAACTAGTTAAGCGGACATCACACATGGAGGACAAATGTGACGAATTCGCCACTGCCCACAATGATTTGGCCACAACGGTAGAACACATGGCAAAAAACATCAACAATCTGGAAGAAAAGTTGGCAGACCTGGAGGATCGCTCGCGTCGAAACAATCTCCGTCTGCGGGGAGTGCCCGAGGATGTCTCCAACGACGAACTGCAGGCATACGTGCAGAACCTACTGCATACCCATGCACCGGAGATACCAACGGATATGCTACTTGTAGACAGGGTACATCGCCTCCCGAAGCCCCGGCACCTCCCTCAGACGGTACCTAGAGACATATTACTTCGAGCACACTACTTCCATATTAAGGAACACATACTCAGAAGCAGTAGAATGCGGGCTAAACCTCCACCTGAATACCCCACTGTTAGGATTTATGCAGACCTGTCGGCCGCCACTCTTCGGAAAAGAAGGGAATTCTCTCAAGTAACCAATACACTACGGTCACATGGTATTCGATACAGATGGGGCTTCCCCACTAAATTAATAGTCACAAAAGACGGCGACACGACAGTACTGAACTCTCCAGAAGAGGGGGTAACGAAACTGCTGGCTTGGGGCATGCCGGCGGAGCCGGCAACAAATCCTACACACCAAGCAGGTACACTCAAGCGAGACTGGAAAAAAATCCCAGGTTAAACATTGAACCAGCTGACAAACTGCTCTGCGGACACAGACCCTTTTCCACGTACAGACTCTGTAACTCAATGCAACAGACGAGAAATTGGCTGGTCTCCCTCCACCACGGATGAAAAGGAATTTTGGAATGCCCCATAATAAACGGTTGCCCCGTGCGGAGTCCTCACGGTTGTGGGTTACCGGACCGGGATCTTCCACTACCCCTGTAACGAAGCGTGCGCAGAGCAGTGGCAACTGCGGGGGACCCCGGTCTGGACCTTAACACGGGACGGTGGGACACCATCTCCCTCTGACTCATAGAGATCCCCTTTCCTGACCCTAGGCCTCTGGGCAACAAGACATTTGCACCACCAAGTGTTCGAGATGGCGGGCAAACACGAGGCCTGCATAGGAAGACACCAGTTTCACACGGACTAAGCCCTCTGATCGGGGCTAACGGACATTGCCAATTGCCAGAGCCATAAGAGGGGCTCCAAAGGTCCCGTAAGGTAACGGGGGGCCTGCGACCTAGGCCTCCTATGAATGTGGACTGTGATAACTGGGGAAAATGTTATGTAGAGCAGATGAATGTAGAAGGGGGGAGGACGCTAGCGGCGGGAATGGTGTCTAAACCTCACTGGGTAAAACTGCTGTCTATACATGTGCTCATATTGGGAGGTATATATAGTACGACATCAGGTTTCTACACAAACACAGGTTCGAACCAAGCCAGATATGCAACCTCGGCACATAGACAAGGAAAACCCCCTCTGAAAAAACTCACTGGTGGCACATATAGAAGGGCCTAGCGCCGGCTGGGACCACCCTAAACCCAGCCGACGCTGCGTCAATGAAATCTACGCCAGCTGAGCAAATACGCCCAAGCGCACACCACACACTACAGATGCAACACATCAAGGTACACATAGGTGCCCAAATAGCCACGTTTATGGTAGAGAGTTCTCTCCTCCACCCCTCAAATGTGGTACAACCACATACTGTCTCCACGGGAGACACCCTGTACATAGTTCAAACTCCCTCCCCTAGTTTATCTCCCCCCTCCCAAGACATCCGTGATCGGATACAAACTCCTAAAGGGGCAAATAAGAATCCTGCCCCCATACCACCATACAATAATGGGTCTGACCCCCACTCACCTCCACTATTGACACTAATACTACAACAACCCCTTCCACGGTATGAAGGGACAGAAAATTTAACACTGAACTTCTGTAACAGCATTGTTCCATACGAATCCACAAATGATGAAGATACTGACTATTAGCACCCGAGGCATAAACACACCACACAAAAGGAGGCTCCTCATAGAAGAAGCAAACAGCAACAAAACAGACATACTGTGCATACAGGAGACACATTTTGTACACAACAGAGTACCCATGTTTGCGAGCAAGGACTACCCTACGCAATTTCACTCCACCTATTCATCCAAATCTAGGGGGGTCTCCTTCCTTATCCACGCCTCAGTCACATTCGAACTCCTGAATCTCAAAAGAGATCCGCAAGGACGCTATTTAATAATGCATTGCAGTATCAATAACGCCTTGTATACATTAGTGGGAATATATAGCCCCAATACAGACCAAAGGAACTTTCTTCAGAAAGTTTTACATAAAATTCCCACTACCTACCCATCATCCACAATTGTTTGTGGAGACTTAAACCACGTCATGCAGCCCAGACTAGATACTACACAGCCGGCTGAGTCCTCAAGATGTAAATCTTTAAACAAACAGGCCACAACATTGCTGACACGCCTCACGGAGCACAATCTATACGATGTGTGGAGAGCACAACACCCGAACGATCGGGAATTCACCTTTTACTCTTCAGTACATAAAACATACTCCAGAATTGATTTTATATTCGTCTCGGGTGACATACTGTCGAACGCCCTCCGAAGTGAGATAGGAGACATAGTCTGGTCTGATCGTGCCCCGGTAATGCTGACCTTAACAGATCAATTTCAATCCCGCATAACATCGCCGTGGCGCATGAATGAGGCTCTTCTACATAGCCCTAACTTTACCACTAAACTCACTGAAGAAATCACTTTGTTCTTCACCATAAACGAGACACCTGAGGTCTCTTTAGCCACGACGTGGCTGACACATAAAGCATTCATCCGTGGTCTCATGATCAGCCAGGCATCTTATCTAAACAAACAAGCAAAGACAGAATACGTAACCCTCATGAGACAGCTCAGGGACGAAACATCTACACAAACCCTAAGCCCATCTACCACCACACAACAGAACATAGACCAAATCAAAAAACGATTAAATGACATTCATCTCCACAAGACAGCCACGATAACCTACAGGCTCAAACTCAGAACGTACACACAGGGAAACAGAGCAGGGAAAACACTAGCAGCCCTCTTACGACAAAAAAGGCAGAACTCAAAAATCCCCTTCCTCACAAACTCCTTAGGAAACAAGGTGTACAACCCCTGTAACATCAATGATATGTTGGCGGACTATTATGATGCATTATACAATCTAAAAAAGGACGAACATACACACCAACCACTTACCTCGGACATCAGCACTTTCCTAGCAGTAACCCACACAACACAACTTACACAAGCAGACAGGTCCTTCTTGGAAGAACCCATTACTCAGAATGAAATAACAAGCACCATTAAAGCACTCCCAAAGGGAAAATCTCCTGGCCCAGATGGCTTTATCAATGCCTACTACAAAACCTTCTCTCACATTCTAACTCCTATACTAGAAAAACTATACAATACTATTCTCGAGACAGGCAAAATACCGCAAGAAATGCTGTTGGCCCACATAACCACTCTACCAAAACCTGGGAAGCCACCTTGCAAATGTCAAAATTTAAGGCCCATATCGCTCCTAAACACAGACTTAAAAATACTAGCAAAAATATACGCTAATAGATTGGGAACACTCCTCCCCAGAATAATTCGGGACGACCAAGTGGGCTTTGTGCGGGGCAGGCAGGGCTCGGACGGAACCAGGAAACTGGTTAACATCCTCCACAACATCCAGACATCGGGAGAACCTAGTGTGGCACTGTCGTTAGATGCTGAGAAAGCATTCGACAGGCTACACTGGGGATACCTGGAGGCGGTATTGAGGAAATTTGCCTTCCCAGAGGGCTTCATCACCTTAATTTCAGCGTTGTATGATAACCCCACAGCAAAAATAGCAAACGGTGGCTTTATCTCCAAGCCATTCCAGGTCTCCAACGGGTACCGACAGGGCTGCCCGCTCTCTCCACTACTATATATACTGGCGTTAGAACCCCTAGCACAACGAATACGGGACTCCCCAAACATTAAAGGGATTACCATAGGAGGGAAAACGCACAAAATCACTCTGTTCGCCGATGATGTGATGCTCACGGTATCGCATCCTGACACCTCACTACCGCATCTCCAAAATATGCTAACACAGTTTGGCAACTGCTCATATTATAAACTTAATATCAGTAAGACACAAGCCATGGGCCTAAATCTCACTGCGGGGCAACTCACAAACCTACAAAGCAAACACACATACGATTGGAGAAGGGACCACTTGACATTCCTGGGAATTCACCTCACGCCCACAATTAGAAAACTGTATAAAGCGAATTACCTTACATTACTTAGTAATATTAAACACCAACTACACAGCTGGAAAGGGAAATATATATCCTGGACAGGTAGGATAGCGGCAGCAAAAATGATGATATTACCAAAGCTGCAATATTTATTTAGAACACTCCAAATCCAACTACCAAAGAAGTTTTTTACTGAAACCCAACGCCTACTAAATGGGTTCATATGGGGAGGAAAACGCTCTAGAGTAGCAGCAGCCACCATGTATAAACCCTTTAGGGAAGGAGGGATGGGAGCACCAGAAATTATGGGATACTACACAGCGGCTCTAATGGGTGCGCTCATGACCACTTTCCACCACACTAAACCACCGCCATGGCATCAAATAGAAATGGAGCATATGGGCGGCATGTCATTGTCCACCCTGGCCTGGATCCCCAAACAAAAAAGGCCACGTTACCTGAACGCCTGCCCCACCACGACTGCAACGCTTGCCGTGTGGGATAGATATGTTAAAAAACACTACCCCGCTCCATATGTCTCTCCTGCACTGCAAATCCAAGCGTTTAATGTCCTAATCCCTGGATTTGACCATGGCCTATGGCATGATCATGGGATCAAGTGCTTATCCCAAATAATGCCGGATGGCCACCTGCTGACTTATGTCTCACTTTCGAACACATTCAATTTGCCACCCAGAGCCTATTTCGACTACCTACAAATACACTCGTGGGTGGGGAAACACGTTAGGGTGGATAGGACGCACCACCAGGACACTACACTATCTGTGATCGAAAAAATGTGCATAACCAATAAGCAGCCGCAAAAATTGTTATCTTTCCTATACAAAACATTAAAAACCCAGACACCACCAAAAACATTACACTTTGTGCGAGCTTGGGAACGAGAGTTGAACACAGATATACCAGACGAAGACTGGTCCAAAATCCTATCGGCTCATAAGCACCTAACGCTGAACACATCCCATATAGAAACTAGCAGGAAGGTTTTATACCGCTGGTACATGGTACCAACTAAACTTCACAAACACGATAGCCAGAAATCAAAAGCTTGCTGGAGGTGCCTACA
This sequence comes from Pelobates cultripes, assembly GCA_933207985.1. NCBI lineage: Eukaryota > Metazoa > Chordata > Amphibia > Anura > Pelobatidae > Pelobates > Pelobates cultripes. The sequence continues at coordinate 235,358,374 of OW240912.1, read as the reverse complement.
AGACCCAGGCACAATGCTCCACATATGGTGGACGTGTCCAAAACTAAAACCCTTCTGGGGTGGCATTTCTAATATTATTACGGCATCCACAGGACTTGTCATACCATTCTCCCCAGAAGCTTACTTACTACTAGCACTGCCCCAAAAACTGAAAAAAACGGACCGGTATCTTACTTACCATATCATCATTGCAGCGCTCATGCTCATAAGCAGAATGTGGCTCAATGAAGCAACCCCAGACATTGACAAATGTTTAGCCCAGGTGGAAACCACCAAATCATATGAAATAGCTGCTAGACAGACGAGGGCAGTTAGTGGAGTTTGGCAAACGTCATGGAGAAAATGGGATGAGTGGCGACAGTCAGCCACAACGATCAAATAGTCAAGAAGGTCCCGGAAAAGGATCAGAGCCCCAACAAAACCGATCACTTTCCCCTTCCCCCCAGCACCTCCACTTCTCCTATCCCCCACTCCCAGTTCTCTCTTTACATCACGATATGGAACATCGGTTGAGCCTGGATTAGAGGTTGACAAGTTGAGAGATCTAGGCATCGAAGCAGGTTATAGTTATGTGAACACATGTTACGATATTACATTAGTTTCCTCATTGTTAACTTCATAATGTACACTTTACCAAGAAGTGTGACAGACTTCTCCATTATAACCACTGTTCCATTTCTCTGTATATGTATATGTGAAACATGTTTCAAGTACTGAAAAACCAATAAAAATTATTATACAAAAAAAAAAAATACCACCATTTGAAATTCCCTAAGGTGTCTACTTTTCAAAAATATATGGTTTGATGGGGGTAAATTACACTGGCCGCCTTTAAAAATGTCCCAAATAGGACATGGGTGCATGATGACCAGTTGATAAAATTCCAAGTTAGAAAACTGGAATGTGCACCCTCCAAATAAGGTCTTTTATCCCCCAGAGAACCCAACACACCTATATATATTGGGAATATCACTGTACTCAGGAGATGTTGCTGAATACATATTGGGGTATTCTTTGGCAGTTACCCTTAATGTTTTCCATACATGTATTCTTAAATTGCTATGTGTGTCAACAAAATCACCAATTTTTTGGCACAGATTGGTGGTAAAATGGTTCCATGAAAAAAGTCAAAATACCTTAGGTTGTCTTCTTTTAAAAAATATATACATGTGAAGGGTTATTCAGGGATTCCTGACAAATACGAGTATTACAATATAACGTGTTAATTTTGAAAAAAAATGGTTTGGAAATAGCAAAGTGTAGTACTTATAGTCCTATAGCTTCCAAAAAAGAACATGTTAACATTGGGTATTTCTAAACTCAGGACAAAATTTTGAAACTATTTGGCATGGGTGTTTTTTTGGCGGTTGTAGATGCGTAACAGATTTTGGGGGTCATAGTAAGAAGAGAAAAGTGTTTTTTCAAATTTTTTCATCATATTTTAAAAATGTTTTATAGTAAATTATATGATATGATGAATATAATGGTATCTTTAGAAAGACCATTTAATGGCGAGAACAACACACATATAATATGTGTGGGTACACTAAATGAGTAAGAGGAAAAACACAGCTAAACAAAAAATTTAAAAAGAGCCCTGGTCCTTAACTGTAAGAAAATTGAAAAACGGTCTGGTCACTAAGGGGTTAAAACAAGATTTTATCACATTGCTATGGCAACCAACAGATATCCTAATAAATAGTCTAAAGTGGGTTTTAACAGATGAGCAAGCCATACATGCAAGTAGAAACAAACGATATTTGCAACAGTTTCAAGGTTATTCACTAAACACCAGATTTTGTTCAAATAGACAAAATCTGATGAAAATGTCTGAATTTCGACCGCATTGGCAATTTGCAAGTGTACTGAAGCCAAATGTGGCCAGGATTCTGTCAGTCTGACCAATCCTGTATCATTCGTTTGAAAGTATTTGGAAAATCACTCAGTAATAATTTGCATGTGAACCAATATAAAGCATAGAAATCTTACATTTATGACTGTATGGCAACCGAATATAAATCAAGCGCATTTGCCAACTTGTGCATTCGCAAGATATCATTCACTGTTTTTGTGCAAGTGAATGATAATTTTAAGCACTATTGGCCCACCGGCAGTGCTAGGAGCAAGCGGGCAAATATAAGAGTTAATTATGTGGTGACCTGACAAAAAACAAATAAGGTAAGTAAACCACTACCACTTAGTGCCTACAGAATTTGGCACTACCGGTATAGGTAAACCCACCTAGTACCTAATGGAGGCTCCAAGGGTCTCCAGGGGCCTAACCCCAAAATAGTATATAGAAAAAAGGATGAAACGTACAGAGAAAAATAGCTGCAAACAAATATAGATAACAAACAAATATAGATAAATAAATATAAAAAAATATATGTGAATCTCCTTTGGTGATACAGCTAAAAAAATAGATAGACTAATAGTATCCCGTATCCCTAGTATGTAATATACGTATATATAGACCAGAATAAAACATCAACGAATGAGCTTTAATAAATATTGCTCTAATGTGTCCTCTAAAATATCAAGAAACTCAAACTGACAAGGGAGAGGATAAAGGGATATAATAACAGAGAGTTACCACTAGAAAAATCCTCTAAACAGTAATATAAAATACATAAGAAGGGAGATCCCAAACCAGGTATATAGTATGGACTGATGTAATAGTATCCAAAATGTAAATGTGTACAAGTAATGAGAGGATATAGATATCGTGGAGCTCAGAGTGCCCACGGCATATCTATTGGACAGAGCAAAAGAAGTAAAAGTGAGTATGTAAAGGGAAAATAGCAGAAAGTTGCTTAACGGACTGTGTAGCAGACTGTGTAACAGTCAAAATAGCAACATAGTATCCAGTACCCTTGCTTACATATACTTGTCAAGCTCAAATAGTGGTAAAGCAAAAAAAAAATTTATATTGATAGGTCTATCTATTCATACGATTGTCAACAAAACCTTACAGTGCCATATAGTGAAATATGTGGGCAAACCAGTGATGTCCGAAAAAACGGACCGTGAAAACGCCTGACGCGCGTTTCAGTGCTCTTACTAGCACCTTCGTCAGAGGCCTAACTACCATGGGGCACTGTGCGGCCACAGCTCACACAGCCCCCTCCAGCCAGGGCCGGTGCAAGGATTTTTGCCGCCCTAGGCAAAAGTAAAGTTTGCCACCCCCCCATGTGACATCACAATGCCCCACCCATATGATCTGCCATGTTAAGTGCTGCAGTGCCGCCGTGTTTACATTAAAAGGCCTGCAGGGACAGGCTATAGACACCAGAACCACTACATTAAGCTGCAGTGGTTCTGGGGACTGTAGTGTTTCTTTAATGTGAGGTAAATTAGAGTTTTGTGCCACGTATAATATACTAGATTGCCTACTTACAACCAGATCAGGATGATGATGGGCTCTAGCTGCAGTCTGGCTCCACTGGTCTGGTGTAGAACAGGCTCTCTGGACTTGGTTTGTAACTGTGGTCAAAAAAATCAATGTTCTGGGAGAATGGAAAGCAGCTCCATTTTTTGGGGGCCCTTTACACAGCTCAAGGTCTGGGTCCCAGGGTCCACCTTCATGTTCCAGCAATGAGTTTGTTTACAGGGGGTGGAGTGTGTAGGGGATGTCCTGATATGTGTGTAAGGAATGCATTGTGTGACTCTGTGTTTTATATGTGTAAGGGCTGCAAGGTGTGTTTCTGTGTATGTACGGGATGCAGTGTGTGTGTCTGTAAGGGATGCATTGAGTGTGTGTAAGGGGTGCATTGAGTGTGTGTAATGAATGCATTGTATGTTTCTGTGTGTGTAAGGGATGCATTGTGTGTAACGGTTGCATTGCTTGTGTATGTGTGTCTCTGTGTGTAATGCATTGTGTGTTAATGCATTGTGTGTTTTTCTGTGTGCAAGTGGTGCATTGTGTGTGATGAATGTCAATCTCTCCCCCCCTTAAATTTCCTTATCTCCCCCCTCCAATTTCCCTCTCCTCCCCTCTCCAATTTACTTCTCTCCCCTCTCCACCCCCTTCTCCCCTCCCAATTTCTTTCTTTCCCTCCCAATTTCTTCCTTTATTCCCCCATCTTTCTTTACCCCCAATCTTTCTTTATCCCCCTCCCATTTTCTTTTCTTTATCCCCCACTTTTCTTTATCCCAATCTTTATTTATCCCCCAATTTCTTTCTTTATCCCCCTCCATTTTCTTTATCCCCCCTCTTTATCCCTCCCAATTTATTTCTTTATCCCTCTCCAATCTTTCTTTTATCCCTCCCAATTTCTTTATTCCCCATCTTTTCTTTACCCCAATCTTTCTTTTATCCCTCCCATTTTCTTTTCTTTATCCCCCTAATTTCTTTTCTTTATCCCTTTCTTTATCCCCCAATTTCTTCTTTTATCCCCCAATCTTTCTTATCCCTCCCAATTTCTTTCTTTATCCCCCCAATCTTTATTTATCCCCCCAATTTCTTTCTTTATCTCTGTGACGAGACCAATCTCGCCACATTGCATTGGAGAAGCCTGGTTGCTCGCCTGCTGCCTTTGGACTATGGTCCCCTGTTAAAAGACATCTTTTTTTACCTGCAGAAAAGCTTCATTCGTGCTTTTCTGCCTGGGGTTCGGTAGTTTTGGTTGAATGTGTTATACCCCAGATAGGAATCCCATGGAGCCCATTCATATGAAACTGACTGTAAAGACTTTGGCTCCATGGCGATTAAACTGTATTCGTGTGGTCTGAGCGCCATTCACTTAATAATGTGCGCTCGGACCTGAGCTATCTGGGGATATGTTACATGTCTGTGTTTTATGTAATAAATGTGACTTTATGTATTTTAAAGTGTTTTGTGTCTCTTTGAAACCATGTGCTTAATGGAGTCTTGTGTCTGTCCTGGGAGATAATTGAATTACTTATCTCCAGGATAGAAAACTCTGAAACTGGTTTGGGCCAGAAAGCCATGCTTCATTTAGTCACAAAGGACTTTTTACTAACTTTTGAACCCCTTGTCTGATTTGTGCCATTTTTGAATATGTTGTTCCCCTGGATGGATTGATTGAGAATATGTAATTTTATGTGAATGTGATGTATGGTTTTGGAGTTATGAAAGTTGGGTAGAAAGTATGTTTTAACTGTTTGTATAATTGAGTTTCCTCTCAGGATAAGGGGAGGGAATATGTGGGATGTAACTGTGAAATGATTGGTTGTTTTATCCCTCCCTGTGGGTGGTCCTGTATTTGAAACGCTGTAATAAAAACCAGGCTGGGTGTGCCAGCACCTCAGACCACTGCTTGACCCTCAACACGGAGCCTTGTCTCGTTCTTGGGGGGATTCACTGTATGCTGTTAGAGACTGATTGCCAGGAGTGTAAGCGGATTGTCTGCTTTTCCTGTTCGTCTGCTAACAGCTATTTGGGAGGTTCCAGTTCGGGAGTTGGAGTGCTATTTTGTATCCAGTTTGGGAGTTTGGTGTTCTGCGGTAGCTGTGCCTGTATCTCTGGAAAGGGGGCCGATCGCCTAAACGGTTTTTACCCCTTGTGTGCAAAACGGTCCGTTACAATTGGTGGCAGCGGTGGGATCGTTCCTACAACCAGAAGGACAGCTACAGGAGACACCATTCCGTGGATTTTACAATTTGAGGGCAACGCATGTCTCAGTACAGCGACCCTGACAGCAACAGAATGGAACCAGCAGTGGAGTACAGATACTCTGTACAGGAATTTGACCATATGATGTGGTTGCGGCTGAACTTCTACGGGCCTAATCCAGCTGAGAAATCCGTGAAGTTCGTGAGGAGTCTAGTATTCAAGACTCTGCTGTACCGGGCAGAGGGTGACGGTCAGCTGCCACGGTGGGTGGACCTCCACCGGCAACTACAGTTGCAGGACAGAGAGAGCCCAGTCTCCTCTCCCCAGCGGCAGTGTGATATGCCGGGAATTGGGAGCCCAGTCTCCATTCCCCAGCGGCAGTGTGATATGCAGGGAATTGGGAGTCCAGTCTCCATTCCCCAGCGGCAGTGTGATATGCAGGGAATTGGGAGCCCAGTCTCCATTCCCCAGCGGCAGCGTGATATGCCGGGAATTGGGAGCCCAGTCTCCATTCCCCAGCGTCAGTGTAAAGTGCAGGGAGAGGAGAGCAGCGTCCTCCCTCCCCAGCGGCAGGCTGAGCTACAGGGGGCAGAGGTAGTTGTTCCTGCCCCCCAGCAGCAGCGTGATTTTTTTGGGAATTGGGAGCCCAGTCTCCATTCCCCAGCGGCCGAGTGATGTGCCGGGAATTGGGAGCCCAGTCTCCATTCCCCAGCGGGAGATACAGCAGGGAATTGGGAGCCCAGTCTCCATTCCCCAACGGCAGAGTGTCCTACCGGGAATAGAGAGCCCAGTCTCCTTTCCCCAGCAGCAGGACACTGTATTGGGAGCGGAGACAGTCGGTCTCCCTCCACAGAGGATGAAAGTATGTATGGGAGAGGAGCTTGCCACCACCTCTCCCCAGCGGCGGATCATTAATGGGCAGGGAATAGAGAGCTCAGTCTCCTTTCCCCAGCGGCAGAGTGTTCTATCGGGAGAGGAGCCTGTTACCCCCTCTCCCCAGCGACAGCTTAGAGTATCCAAAGGGGAGACAGTCGGTCTCCACCTCCGGCAGCAGAGCTGTGCAACAAAAGGGGAGACAGTCGGTCTCCAGCAGCAGAGCGGTGTAACTAAAGGGGAGACAGTCGGTCTCCAGCAACCAGGCTTCAACCAGACTACTCCAGCGGTAGTACTGGCATCAGGGCAGAGTACCGCTGGTCTCTGCCCACTCAGCAACCCACCAAGGCAGCCTATCAGTCCCCCACACAGCTGTGGTGAGGCACCTGGACATGGACAAGATTCTCCCTTACTCAGGTGTAGTAACCAGTTATTGTGGGTGGGCTGTACTGCTGTATCTGTTTTGTGGGTGGGCTGCTGGACTAACAAGGGCACTGACCGGCAGGAGGTCAGATACCCTGTTAGTCTGTTTGGAAAAGGGGAGAGATGTGACGAGACCAATCTCGCCACATTGCATTGGAGAAGCCTGGTTGCTCGCCTGCTGCCTTTGGACTATGGCCCCCTGTTAAAAGACATCTTTTTTTTTTACCTGCAGAAAAGCTTCATTCGTGCTTTTCTGCCTGGGGTTCGGTAGATTTGTTTGAATGTGTTACACCCCAGATAGGAATCCCATGGAGCCCATTCGTATGAAACTGACTGTAAAGACTTTGGCTCCATGGCGATTAAACTGTATTTGTGTGGTCTGAGCGCCATTCACTTAATAATGTGCGCTCAGACCTGAGCTATCTGGGGATATGTTACATGTCTGTGTTTTATGTAATAAATGTGACTTTATGTATTTTAAAGTGTTTTGTGTCTCTTTGCAACCATGTGCTTAATGGAGTCTTGTGTCTGTCCTGGGAGATAATTGAATTACTTATCTCCAGGATAGAAGACTCTGAAACTGGTTTGGGCCAGAAAGCCATGCTTCATTTAGTCACAAAGGACTTTTTACTAACTTTTGAACCCCTTGTCTGATTTGTGCCATTTTTGAATATGTTGTTCCCCTGAATGGATTGATTGAGAATATGTAATTTTATGTGAATGTGATGTATGGTTTTGGAGTTATGAAAGTTGGGTAGAAAGTATGTTTTAACTGTTTGTATAATTGAGTTTCCTCTCAGGATAAGGGGAGGGAATATGTGGGATGTAACTGTGATATGATTGGTTGTTTTATCCCTCCCTGTGGGTGGTCCTGTATTTGAAACACTGTAATAAAAACCAGGCTGGGTGTGCCAGCACCTCAGACCACTGCTTGACCCTCAACACGGAGCCTTGTCTCGTTCTTGGGGGGGATTCACTGTATGCTGTTAGAGACTGATTGCCAGGAGTGTAAGCTGTTCGTCTGCTTTTCCTGTTCGTCTGCTAGCAGCTATTTGGGAGGTTCCAGTTCGGGAGTTGGAGTGCTATTTTGTATCCAGTTAGTGAGTTTTGGTGTTCTGCAGTAGCTGTGCCTGGATCTCTGGAAAGGGGGCCGATCGCCTAAACGGTTTTTACCCCTTGTGTGCAAAACGGTCCGTTACAATCTCCCCCTCCCAATTTCTTTCTTTATCCCCACCCCCCCCAATTTCTTTACCCCCCTCCTCCTACCACTGTTGTAGCGTGGCCGAGCCCTCTATGGTCCACGGGTACAGGGAGCTTTTGTTTCCTGTACCTGGCCGGACTAAAAGGAAGTGCACACTGACTCAGTGTGCACTTCCTGTTAGTCCAGCCGGGTACAGGAGACAGATGCTCCCTGTACCCGCGGACCATACAGGGCTCGGCCACGCTACAGTGAGGGAGTGACAGGAGGGAGCACTGAGCGCTTCCCTCCTGTCAGCCCTCTCCTCATGCTGCGCCCAGGCGGTGCGCCCTCATGGACGCACCAACCCAGGCAAAGCTGAAGCCGCCTGAGGCTCTCTACAGAGCGCTCAGGCGGCTGCAGCATGAGGGTCATGGCACCCCGGACCCTGGTGGCACCCGGGGCGGACCGCCCCCTCCGTGCCCACCTTAGTACGCCACTGCCTACCAGCACTTGCTACCCATCTACACATTAAAAAAGTAAAAAAATAAATAAAAACAGCTGCGCATGTAATAAATCTATAATAAAACTAACACACGTGAAAACAAAAATTATCCTTGCCATCAGAAATCTTCTTTCTTCTGATTATTCTTCTCTTCTTCCCCAAAAGAGATAAAATAAAAATATGATTTCTGATGTAAAAAAAAAAATTTAAATTAAAAACGTGCCCGCAACAAAAAAGAATTAATCTATCTTCAACCATGGAGGGCTTTAAAGCGTTACACAGGCTTTCCCATGCTATGTCAGTTAACTAACCTCCCAATGTTTTACTATGGGAAAGCATTGGGCTGGTTGAGATCATTAATCTCGATGATCACAGAGGCGGAACTGCACACCGAAGACCAGCACTACGAGGAAGAAAAGGTAAGTAAAATACTTTTTGTGTCCTTGCAGGTGGGGTCTGGTCACCTAAACACTAACTAGGGCATTATAGCGTTAGGAATATACATTTGTATTCCAAACACTATAGTGTTACTTTAAAAATGTGTCTACTCTTTTTCAATTGTTAAAAGTGCAGTTTCCAAGAAAAACAGCAAATTGATTGTTACCTGGGAGAGTGTAACCTTGTCACATGATAAATGTGCTTATTTTATGAAAATAGTGACAAGTTTGCACTCTCCCAGGTGCCAGTCACATACCCTATTGTAACTGGACCACAGGTAAACCAACTCATAACAGATATGGTGGGAGGGGGGCACTAATTAGACTGGCAATACAAAACTTGAGCATTATGCATTTATGTATTTATACATAAAGTTAGAGTGTTTCTTTACTTTCCTATTTAAAGGAAACTGCTGCCCCCTCCCCCTTAAAAGGGATCATATAGTGCCAGCAAAACAGCTGGTGGGGGAGACGGGGAGACGTCAGCCAGCGGGGAGACCTAATGCGCATGTGCGGCAATGGCCAAGCGCTCATTAGACCTCCCCATAGGAAAGCATTATCCTATTCAATGCTTTCCTATGGGGAAAATCTGATGCTGGAGGTCCGTGATGACGTCCAGCGTCAGATAACGCACCAAAAATCAGTTTGGATTCCGGAAGCCCTCTATTGGCTGTTTGGGAGACAGCCACTGAGGGCAGACTTAGAGCTGCAATATAAACATTGCAGTTCTCTGGAACTACAGTGTTTTACATTGCAGCACTAAGTGCAAAAGGGTCACAGCACCCAGACCACTTCAATTAGTTGGAGTGGTCTGGGTGCCTACAGTGTCCCTTTAATTCTTGACATAGAGATGGTGTATGAGGCCAGGTCATTTCATATTTCTGGGGCTCCTGCTTAACCTTTGCGCTCTCAGGTGGCTGTATGAAATCATCTTATGGTTAATCCCCCTCTGGTGTTATACTAATCAGTCTTATTTAAAGCTCAAGGAGACAGGGAACCTTCTCTAACAGAAATGGATATTAAACAATCTAAAATATGACATAGATATTACACTAGTATTTTTTAAAGGGGTAACATTCAGATTCAGGTGAGAAACATAGTAGAAAGAGGCTTTTGGAAATTTTGGAATTCAGGTCACTGACACCAGATAAACCAGATAAATATAATTAACTTTCTTAGCTCTTGGCAATGCGTGAAATTAAGTTGGTACAGAAATAATGAGGGACCTGAGTAATTTAGCATTATAGAGACATCTTATTCATCCTCTCTTGCGAAGCAGCAAATAAATAGGAAATCAATCATGTATAGCTGCTATAGTGTGGGTTGCTTTTTTGGCATTTATTTAGTTAATCATGGAAAATTTAGAAAAATGGTCATTAAAAACTCAGAAGGAATTTTAATTATCTTTTTTTCAACAGCATTCTGAATCATGGGTGTTCGCAGCACCACCAACAGAAAAAAAAATAGATACAAAACACAACCTAGAAGAAATCATCTTACATCTAGAATTCACTCAGCATATATAATATAACATATTCATCTAGAATATATAGAATGTTTTACATTTGGATTTCTTTTACTGTATCTATGCTTCTTTTATTTTGGTGTTCAATCACTAAACAGGGGATTCTGTTGAAATTACAACTGAATTGCAAAATTTGTCTTAAAATAGCATACTTGGAAAATTCTGCTGTTATCTACTTTTTCATCGTAGCTGTTTGGGTCTTTTGCTGTTGTGTGCACAGACCAAGTATCTCAATCTGAAGTGAAACATTCTGTTATTATTATTGACATTTATATAGCGCCAACAGATTCTGTAGCGCTTTACATTATTATAAGAGGGGGGATTCAACTATAAGTAGGACAATTACAAGAAAACTTACAGAAACGATAGGTTGAAGAGGACCCTGCTCAAAGAAGCTTACAGTCTATAGAGTCTATCTATCTATCTATCGATCTATCTATCTATCTATCTATCTTTTTGTTGTTGTTTTTGTAAATCCATTGTCCAGCGGGAGCAGTTTGATAAAGAAATATAAAAACAAAAGCAAAAATTGTCCAAAAGACATTTCCCTCTACAGTCTCAGATATACTGATACATTAACAGTTCTGAATTGTCATGTAGGAGACGGAGAGTGCAGTCTAAACAAAAAAAAAAGTGGGATGGAAACCATAGGCTATTTCCACTACAACCGCATCAATGAGCTGTAGTGGTTATGGTGCTTAGTCAACCTTTACTTACAAGAGTACAGTAGTATCATGTTTTATCACAAATTCATATTCAGGCACATACAAGCTGATATTTCACATATTACTTGTGTTAATAATATTCGAAACTGACTTAAAATATGACATATATGAATAACAGCAATTTATAGCAGATTTTAATTCAGTCAAAACATTTGCAAGCTCAAGTTGCATATTTAATGAGTGCATGCACATGGAATCATGGGAAATTGCTCAATTGCCATATATGTTTATTTAAAAAAATTACAGCATCACTAATGGGTTAACTCTGCCTCTAGGTTATCAGGACAGGAAATTCTAAATAACCCCCTTCCAGTCCACCTCAGTATTTTTTCCTGTCCTTAGGGGTCAGGCAGGGATGAAAGTTTGCCTTTCATAATTGTTATTTTTGTCTCACCCCAGTATTTTTAACATTGTTTTACCAGAGAAACTACATCCAATTCTTTCTCTGAAGGTTCTAGTAAACAGTCTGCTTGGGCAGGAATAACTGGGCCAAATTTCAGTTTATATCTGAAGCTGCTACAATGGTTTTAAGCATTGGATTTTAATGTCTGCAGCAGGAAGGGCTATGTCTATTTCCTTCTTAATATTCCTAGAGGGTTGCATAGGAGCTATCCTGGCATCCTTTCACGTTTGCTTTGAACTCTAGGAGTTTTGCCATTTCCTGTGGACAATCTCTAGCATGTGTACATCGCCACCTGGAGAAGATAAGCTCTTGTGCTCAGCAGGGGTTAATTCAGACTGACACATAATAATAGCAAGTAATGCATAACATAATAAGGCACATAAACACAATAAATAAAACACAGACTAAGATGTGTGCTGAAAAGGCCGTGGTCTTTTATTTAGTTTACAAATAATACAAACATCACTTATTAACTTTATAGCCAAACCTCTCCGGTTTTTAAACCCCCAGAGAATTAACCAAACATCTCCAGTCTTTAAACCCCCAGAGATTTAACACATAACTCACCAGAGTTCCGCCCTGTTAGCCAGAACTTAAACCAAATGATAATAAAACTCAGCTAGTCCACCCCCCCAGCCTCCCTTTAAATTAGGCAGGTGACCTCAACCTCAATAAAAGACCACAACAGTTGAATATAGGGAGGGAGGGCGGGGAAAAACAGCTCCACAGTTGGGTAATTTCTTCTTTCTTCTGGCGCCAAAATCTCACATCAGGATTCCTTAAATACCAGTTTTTCCCGCTTCAGAGTACCCTTGCGGACAAGCGCTCCAAACAAAGCACTGTCCGCGCGGACCCCTGTCTGGACCACTCACAAGGGCACTGCAACGGCCATTGCTGAATGGCCTCGCGACTACAGCCATTCGCACCGCAACTTGACCCCTGAATAACCCTGTAACGCACATGTGTACCCGGTCGATTGACTAGGTACCTTCTTGTGCTCAGCAGGGGTTAATTCAGACTGACACATAATAACAGCAAGTAATGCATAACATAATAAGGCACATAAACACAATAAATAAAACACAGACTCAGATGTGTGCTGAAAAGGCCGTGGTCTTTTATTTAGTTTACAAATAATACAAACATCACTTATTAACTTTATAGCCAAACATCTCTGGTTTTTAAACCCCCAGAGAATTAACCAAACATCTCCTGTCTTTAAACCCCCAGAGATTTAACACATAACTCACCAGAGGTCCGCCCTATTAGCCAGAACTTAAACCAAATGATTACGAAACTCAGCTTGTCCACCCCTCCCCCCCTTTAAATTAGGCAGGTTACCTCAACCCCACACGCTGCAGCATGCAACTAATGCTGCAGCCCACCCTGCCAGACCACGACCTTATCAATCATGCACTGCAAATCGTTATTAAAAATATCCAACCCAACATCAGATAAGTGAATACCATCCCTTATATATCGCACTACCCTTCAATGTCAACATGGCGAAAAGAAAAACCACCGACTGATGCATAAATTTCTCCATGGCTTAAGCTTGCGCCTAACTCTCTCTAATGCTTTAAGCTTAGCATTGCGCAAACCAAACCTTGGGACTATTTCAGACCAAATAATTAGTGAGTCAGGGAACATTTGCTTAAAATGAAGCACATCATCCTTAAACTGATGAAACAAAACTACTGACTTAACCCGGCCCACATAATTAACAACATAATGAAAAATAATAACATGTGGCCAAGGAATTTGGCCAACACAGTCTTGTAAGATTTGAAAAACATCGTCTCTTAATAGACCAAAATTCATTTTGTAAATAAATGTCCTTAAACTGGATACCTGAATGGCAAGACTTGCTACCAGAAACTAATTCACTAATTCTGAAAGCTCTGAAAAATGCTAAAGTAAAAGCAGTAGTAAAAAGTTAGGTCTCAAATGCATCTTTACAAACGCAGCTCAAATTCTTTACCAAATCACCCAATAGTTAGGGGACCTGTCATCATGGACTGGCGCTTTCTTTTTCCAGGTCCCGTTTAACATTTGCTGAATAATGAATTCCTTAAACACAGACTTCTTCCCCAATACTTTAAGGAAAAAGGAAATGCCTTATAGGGCTCTTTTAAAAGAAAACTTGGATTCACCGGCCTGAATTTTTGTAATCACATATTGAATTGCATCCTGTATAGTGGGATCAGTAGTGTCCCTTTTTAAGTTAAGCATAAACTGCTGCCATTCTTCCTAATCCTTCAGGTATGCTCCCCAAGTGGTTGTAGATAACGATAAACCCAGTAATTGGCTTATCTGGGTGAAGTTAGCTCCTAAATGCGTTCTGGCAACCTCGTTCCAACTTCGTCTGCTAGAGGTGCAAGGGATCTGAAAGACTTGAAGTCAAAACGGGACAAGGCATCAGCTATACAATTACTTTTTCCTTTTACATGCTTCGCTTTTACCCATATATTATTCACCAAACAAATGAAAACCAGATGTATCAGTAGATTGATCACCCGGATACATTTTGCCCTAAGGGAATTGATTACCCAAACCACCCCTAAATTGTCACAATAAAAAATAATCCTCCTGTTAGCCAATTCGGAGCCCCAAACTTCCAGGGCTACAACTATCAGATATATTTCCAAGAGAGTAATCATTCTTGTCCAACCACACTCAAACCATGACTGGTGCCCATCTACCATGAAAATATATACCAAAGCCTTGAGACCCAACTGCATCCGTGAAAATATCTAAATCCCAATTAGATATAAACTCACTTTGCCAAATCATGGAACCAATAAAGTTGCATAAAAAGTAATTCCATACATGTAAATCTTCTTTGATCTGTCTGATCTGTCTGATTTGATCTGTCTAGAAATTCTAATATGGTGATGCAGATTTTTAAAACCAGCTATAGCTCTTGACATATGTCTGGAAAAGGCCTTAGCCATAGGCATTACTCTTGAAGCAAAATTTAGTAAACGTAACATAGATTGCAATTTACTAGAGTTGAGGACTGTAAAGTTCGGGTTCGTACTGAACATTAAGTTTTTTGGACACGAACCCAAACACGGACATATCAGTGTATGTTCGGGTTGGAGTTCGGTGTTCGGCGTTTTGCAGGGCAGCCAATCACTAGTTTGCTGGCCAGGATGGTGAACCAGTCGCTGGAGTCCACGTCTTGGAGTAGGCACTGGCGCTCAAAGTCTTGTAAAAAGTCATTGATGCCTTCTTCTGCTTCCTTGAAGTCTTTGAAGGCATTGTATGGTAGCTTGTGGGCCAGGGTGGCTGTGCTTCCCGGCACCCTCTGCTCCCTTTTTCCTTCATCTGAGTTCATGGAGGTCGCCCTCTGTCTATTGGCAAGGACATAGGCTTGCACCTCCAAAAAGGTCCTGCTGACAATCTCCTCTGAGGGTGGCTCTTGGTCATATGCCAGGTGCCGTTACACCTCCTTGCGTACTTCCTCCTCATCTCCTGCTGCTGTTCGCCTGTCTGCGCTGCAGCTTAACTTCGGCCTTCCCGCTCACCGCCTCATGAGACTGTGCGAGCAGCAGCAGGCGATAGTGGAGTTTCAGCTGCAGCACGCACGGGTCAGTCGCTCTGCGGAACAGAGTTGTCTTTTTTTATATGTCCCAATATTTTGGGGCTACCCCAATTAAAAAAAATGTATATATATATATATATAATATATAAAAAAAAACAGTGTTGGCTACCTCCTCCTCCTCCTCCACCGCTGCTTCCACCTACACCGCCATGGTCACTGCCTCCTCAACCTATGGGTCACTTAGTATAAACTATGTACACAATGGCAGAGGCTTGTGAAGGCCTTTTCTCCATGCATTAGGAGTTGAGCATTTCTCCATGCATCAGGACTGCAAGAAATGCACCGCAGGCCGCAAATGTTTCTTTTTTTTATATGTCCCAATATTTTGGGGGCTACCCCAATTTAAAAATAAATATATATATATATATATATATATATATATATATATATATAAAAAACAGTGTTGGCTACCTCCTCCTCCTCCACCACCGCTTCCACTTACACCGCCACGGTCACCGCCTCCTCAACCTATGGGTGACTTCGTATATACTATGTAC
>OW240912.1:235303100-235342527 GCA_933207985.1 Pelobates cultripes | reverse complement strand
TGCCATGTTAACTAACGCCAGTGCTGCAGTGCCGCCGTGTTTACATTAAAAGGCCTGCAGGGACAGGCTATAGACACCAGAACCACTACATTAAGCTGCACTGGTTCTGGGGACTGTAGTGTTTCTTTAATGTGAGGTAAATTAGAGTTTTGTGCCACGTATAATATACTAGATTGCATACTTACAACCAGATCAGGATGATGATGGGCTCTAGCTGCAGTCTGGCTCCACTGGTCTGGTGTAGAACAGGCTCTCTGGACTCGGTTTGTAACTGTGGTCAAAAAAATCTATGTTCTGGGAGAATGGAAAGCAGCTCCATTTTTTGGGGGCCCTTTACACAGCTCAAGGTCTGGGTCCCAGGGTCCACCTTCATGTTCCAGCAATGAGTTTGTTTACAGGGTGTGGAGTGTGTAGGGGATGTCCTGATATGTGTGTAAGGAATGCATTGTGTGACTCTGTGTTTTATATGTGTAAGGGCTGCAAGGTGTGTTTCTGTGTATGTACGGGATGCAGTGTGTGTGTCTGTAAGGGATGCATTGAGTGTGTGTAAGGGGTGCATTGAGTGTGTGTAATGAATGCATTGTGTGTTTCTGTGTGTGTAAGGGATGCATTGTGTGTAATTATTGCATTGCTTGTGTATGTGTGTCTGTGTGTGTAATGCATTGTGTGTGTAATGCATTGTGTGTTTTTCTGTGTGCAAGTGGTGCATTGTGTGTGATGAATGTCAATCTCTCCCCCCCTTCAATTTCCTTCTCTCCCCCCCCTCCAATTTCCTTCTCTCCCCCTCCTCTCCAATTTCCTTTCCCCCCTCTCCCACCCTTTCTTTTTATCCCCCCTCCCAATTTCTTTTATCCCCATCTTGCTTTATCCCCTCACAATTTATTTTATCCCCCTCCAATCTTTCTTTATCCCTCCCAATTTCCTTCCCTTTATTCCCATCTTTCTTACCCCAATCTTCTATATCCCCCTCCCATTTTCTTTCTTTTATCCCCTCCCAATTTCTTTATCCCCCACTTTATTTATCCCTCCAATCTTTTTTTATCCCCCTCCCAATTCTTTTATCCCCCCATCTTTCTTTTATCCCCACAATTTATTTCTTTATCCCTCCAATCTTTCTTTATCCCTCCCAATTTCTTTCTTTATTCCCCTCTTCTTACCCCCAATCTTTTTTAACCCTCCCATTTTCTCTTTATCTCTTTTCTTCTTTATCCTCTTCTTTATCCCCCAATTTCTTTCTTTTATCCCCCAATCTTTCTTTATCCCCCTCCCAATTTCTTTCTTTATCCCCCAATCTCTATTTATCCCCCAATTTCTTTCTTTATCTCCCTCCTCCTCTTTCTTTATCCCCACCCCCCCCAATTTCTTTACCCCCCTCCTCCTACCACTGTTGTAGCGTGGCCGAGCCCTCTATGGTCCACGGGTACAGGGAGCTTTTGTTTCCTGTACCTGGCCGGACTAAAAGGAAGTGCACACTGACTCGGTGTGCACTTCCTGTTAGTCCAGCCGGGTACAGGAGACAGATGCTCCCTGTACCCGCGGACCATACAGGGCTCGGCCACGCTACAGTGAGGGAGTGACAGGAGGGAGCACTGAGCGCTTCCCTCCTGTCAGCCCTCTCCTCATGCTGCGCCCGGGCGGTGCGCCCTCATGGACGCACCAGCCCAGGCAAAGCTGCAGCCGCCTGAGGCTCTCTACAGAGCGCTCAGGCGGCTGCAGCATGAGGGTCATGGCACCCCGGACCCTGGTGGCACCCGGGGTGGACCGCCCCCTCCGTGCCCCCCTTAGTACGCCACTGCCTACCAGCACTTGCTACCCATCTACACATTAAAAAAGTAAATAAATAAATAAAAACAGCTGCGCATGTAATAAATCTATAATAAAACTAACACATGTGAAAACAAAAATTATTGCCATCAGAAATCTTCTTTCTTCTGATTATTCTTCTCTTCTTCCCCAAAAGAGATAAAATAAAAATATGATTTCTCATGTAAAAAAAAAAAATTTAAATTAAAAACGTGCCCGCAACAAAAAAGAATTAATCTATCTTCAACCATGGAGGGCTTTAAAGCGTTACACAGGCTTTCCCATGCTATGTCAGTTAACTAACCTCCCAATGTTTTACTATGGGAAAGCATTGGGCTGGTTGAGATAATTAATCTCGATGATCACAGCCAAAGAGGCGGAACTGCACACCGAAGACCAGCACTACGAGGAAGAAAAGGTAAGTAAAATACTTTTTGTGTCCTTGCAGGTGGGGTCTAGTCACCTAAACACTAACTAGGGCATTATAGCGTTAGGAATATACATTTGTATTCCAAACACTATAGTGTTACTTTAAAAATGTGTCTACTCTTTTTCAATTGTTAAAAGTGCAGTTTCCAAGAAAAACAGCAAATTGATTGTTACCTGGGAGAGTGTAACCTTGTCACATGATAAATGTGCTTATTTTATGAAAATAGTGACAAGTTTGCACTCTCCCAGGTGCCAGTCACATACCCTATTGTAACTGGACCACAGGTAAACCAACTCATAACAGATATGGTGGGAGGGGGGCACTAATTAGACTGTCAATACAAAACTTGAGCATTATGCATTTATGTATTTATACATAAAGTTAGAGTGTTTCTTTACTTTCCTATTTAAAGGAAACTGCTGCCCCCTCCCCCTTAAAAGGGATCATATAGTGCCAGGAAAACAAAGTCAGCTGGTGGGGGAGACATCAGCCAGCGGGGAGACCTAATGCGCATGTGCGGCAATGGCCGAGCGCGCATTAGACCTTCCCATAGGAAAGCATTATCCTATTCAATGCTTTCCTATGGGGAAAATCTGATGCTGGAGGTCCGTGATGACGTCCAGCGTCAGATAACGCACCAAAAATCAGTTTGGATTCCGGAAGCCCTCTATTGGCTGTTTGGGAGACAGCCACTGAGGGCAGACTTAGAGCTGCAATATAAACATTGCAGTTCTCTGGAACTACAGTGTTTTACATTGCAGCACTAAGTGCAAAAGGGTCACAGCACCCAGACCACTTCAATTAGTTGGAGTGGTCTGGGTGCCTACAGTGTCCCTTTAATTCTTGACATAGAGATGGTGTATGAGGCCAGGTCATTTCATATTTCTGGGGCTCCTGCTTAACCTTTGCGCTCTCAGGTGGCTGTATGAAATCATCTTATGGTTAATCCCCCTCTGGTGTTATACTAATCAGTCTTATTTAAAGCTCAAGGAGACAGGGAACCTTCTCTAACAGAAATGGATATTAAACAATCTAAAATATGACATAGATATTACACTAGTATTTTTTAAAGGGGTAACATTCAGATTCAGGTGAGAAACATAGTAGAAAGAGGCTTTTGGAAATTTTGGAATTCAGGTCACTGACACCAGATAAACCAGATAAATATAATTAACTTTCTTAGCTCTTGGCAATGCGTGAAATTAAGTTGGTACAGAAATAATGAGGGACCTGAGTAATTTAGCATTATAGAGACATCTTATTCATCCTCTCTTGCGAAGCAGCAAATAAATAGGAAATCAATCATGTATAGCTGCTATAGTGTGGGTTGCTTTTTTGGCATTTATTTAGTTAATCATGGAAAATTTAGAAAAATGGTCATTAAAAACTCAGAAGGAATTTTAATTATCTTTTTTTCAACAGCATTCTGAATCATGGGTGTTCGCAGCACCACCAACAGAAAAAAAAATAGATACAAAACACAACCTAGAAGAAATCATCTTACATCTAGAATTCACTCAGCATATATAATATAACATATTCATCTAGAATATATAGAATGTTTTACATTTGGATTTCTTTTACTGTATCTATGCTTCTTTTATTTTGGTGTTCAATCACTAAACAGGGGATTCTGTTGAAATTACAACTGAATTGCAAAATTTGTCTTAAAATAGCATACTTGGAAAATTCTGCTGTTATCTACTTTTTCATCGTAGCTGTTTGGGTCTTTTGCTGTTGTGTGCACAGACCAAGTATCTCAATCTGAAGTGAAACATTCTGTTATTATTATTGACATTTATATAGCGCCAACAGATTCTGTAGCGCTTTACATTATTATAAGAGGGGGGATTCAACTATAAGTAGGACAATTACAAGAAAACTTACAGAAACGATAGGTTGAAGAGGACCCTGCTCAAAGAAGCTTACAGTCTATAGAGTCTATCTATCTATCTATCGATCTATCTATCTATCTATCTATCTTTTTGTTGTTGTTTTTGTAAATCCATTGTCCAGCGGGAGCAGTTTGATAAAGAAATATAAAAACAAAAGCAAAAATTGTCCAAAAGACATTTCCCTCTACAGTCTCAGATATACTGATACATTAACAGTTCTGAATTGTCATGTAGGAGACGGAGAGTGCAGTCTAAACAAAAAAAAAAGTGGGATGGAAACCATAGGCTATTTCCACTACAACCGCATCAATGAGCTGTAGTGGTTATGGTGCTTAGTCAACCTTTACTTACAAGAGTACAGTAGTATCATGTTTTATCACAAATTCATATTCAGGCACATACAAGCTGATATTTCACATATTACTTGTGTTAATAATATTCGAAACTGACTTGAAATATGACATATATGAATAACAGCAATTTATAGCAGATTTTAATTCAGTCAAAACATTTGCAAGCTCAAGTTGCATATTTAATGAGTGCATGCACATGGAATCATGGGAAATTGCTCAATTGCCATATATGTTTATTTAAAAAAATTACAGCATCACTAATGGGTTAACTCTGCCTCTAGGTTATCAGGACAGGAAATTCTAAATAACCCCCTTCCAGTCCACCTCAGTATTTTTTCCTGTCCTTAGGGGTCAGGCAGGGATGAAAGTTTGCCTTTCATAATTGTTATTTTTGTCTCACCCCAGTATTTTTAACATTGTTTTACCAGAGAAACTACATCCAATTCTTTCTCTGAAGGTTCTAGTAAACAGTCTGCTTGGGCAGGAATAACTGGGCCAAATTTCAGTTTATATCTGAAGCTGCTACAATGGTTTTAAGCATTGGATTTTAATGTCTGCAGCAGGAAGGGCTATGTCTATTTCCTTCTTAATATTCCTAGAGGGTTGCATAGGAGCTATCCTGGCATCCTTTCACGTTTGCTTTGAACTCTAGGAGTTTTGCCATTTCCTGTGGACAATCTCTAGCATGTGTACATCGCCACCTGGAGAAGATAAGCTCTTGTGCTCAGCAGGGGTTAATTCAGACTGACACATAATAATAGCAAGTAATGCATAACATAATAAGGCACATAAACACAATAAATAAAACACAGACTAAGATGTGTGCTGAAAAGGCCGTGGTCTTTTATTTAGTTTACAAATAATACAAACATCACTTATTAACTTTATAGCCAAACCTCTCCGGTTTTTAAACCCCCAGAGAATTAACCAAACATCTCCAGTCTTTAAACCCCCAGAGATTT
The DNA here is from genome assembly GCA_933207985.1 of Pelobates cultripes. Classification (NCBI taxonomy): domain Eukaryota; kingdom Metazoa; phylum Chordata; class Amphibia; order Anura; family Pelobatidae; genus Pelobates; species Pelobates cultripes. The sequence continues at coordinate 235,337,084 of OW240912.1, read as the reverse complement.
AACACATAACTCACCAGAGTTCCGCCCTGTTAGCCAGAACTTAAACCAAATGATAATAAAACTCAGCTAGTCCACCCCCCCAGCCTCCCTTTAAATTAGGCAGGTGACCTCAACCTCAATAAAAGACCACAACAGTTGAATATAGGGAGGGAGGGCGGGGAAAAACAGCTCCACAGTTGGGTAATTTCTTCTTTCTTCTGGCGCCAAAATCTCACATCAGGATTCCTTAAATACCAGTTTTTCCCGCTTCAGAGTACCCTTGCGGACAAGCGCTCCAAACAAAGCACTGTCCGCGCGGACCCCTGTCTGGACCACTCACAAGGGCACTGCAACGGCCATTGCTGAATGGCCTCGCGACTACAGCCATTCGCACCGCAACTTGACCCCTGAATAACCCTGTAACGCACATGTGTACCCGGTCGATTGACTAGGTACCTTCTTGTGCTCAGCAGGGGTTAATTCAGACTGACACATAATAACAGCAAGTAATGCATAACATAATAAGGCACATAAACACAATAAATAAAACACAGACTCAGATGTGTGCTGAAAAGGCCGTGGTCTTTTATTTAGTTTACAAATAATACAAACATCACTTATTAACTTTATAGCCAAACATCTCTGGTTTTTAAACCCCCAGAGAATTAACCAAACATCTCCTGTCTTTAAACCCCCAGAGATTTAACACATAACTCACCAGAGGTCCGCCCTATTAGCCAGAACTTAAACCAAATGATTACGAAACTCAGCTTGTCCACCCCTCCCCCCCTTTAAATTAGGCAGGTTACCTCAACCCCACACGCTGCAGCATGCAACTAATGCTGCAGCCCACCCTGCCAGACCACGACCTTATCAATCATGCACTGCAAATCGTTATTAAAAATATCCAACCCAACATCAGATAAGTGAATACCATCCCTTATATATCGCACTACCCTTCAATGTCAACATGGCGAAAAGAAAAACCACCGACTGATGCATAAATTTCTCCATGGCTTTATTAAGCTTGCCCCTAACTCTCTCTAATGCTTTAAGCTTAGCATTGCGCAAACCAAACCTTGGGACTATTTCAGACCAAATAATTAGTGAGTCAGGGAACATTTGCTTAAAATGAAGCACATCATCCTTAAACTGATGAAACAAAACTACTGACTTAACCCGGCCCACATAATTAACAACATAATGAAAAATAATAACATGTGGCCAAGGAATTTGGCCAACACAGTCTTGTAAGATTTGAAAAACATCGTCTCTTAATAGACCAAAATTCATTTTGTAAATAAATGTCCTTAAACTGGATACCTGAATGGCAAGACTTGCTACCAGAAACTAATTCACTAATTCTGAAAGCTCTGAAAAATGCTAAAGTAAAAGCAGTAGTAAAAAGTTAGGTCTCAAATGCATCTTTACAAACGCAGCTCAAATTCTTTACCAAATCACCCAATAGTTAGGGGACCTGTCATCATGGACTGGCGCTTTCTTTTTCCAGGTCCCGTTTAACATTTGCTGAATAATGAATTCCTTAAACACAGACTTCTTCCCCAATACTTTAAGGAAAAAGGAAATGCCTTATAGGGCTCTTTTAAAAGAAAACTTGGATTCACCGGCCTGAATTTTTGTAATCACATATTGAATTGCATCCTGTATAGTGGGATCAGTAGTGTCCCTTTTTAAGTTAAGCATAAACTGCTGCCATTCTTCCTAATCCTTCAGGTATGCTCCCCAAGTGGTTGTAGATAACGATAAACCCAGTAATTGGCTTATCTGGGTGAAGTTAGCTCCTAAATGCGTTCTGGCAACCTCGTTCCAACTTCGTCTGCTAGAGGTGCAAGGGATCTGAAAGACTTGAAGTCAAAACGGGACAAGGCATCAGCTATACAATTACTTTTTCCTTTTACATGCTTCGCTTTTACCCATATATTATTCACCAAACAAATGAAAACCAGATGTATCAGTAGATTGATCACCCGGATACATTTTGCCCTAAGGGAATTGATTACCCAAACCACCCCTAAATTGTCACAATAAAAAATAATCCTCCTGTTAGCCAATTCGGAGCCCCAAACTTCCAGGGCTACAACTATCAGATATATTTCCAAGAGAGTAATCATTCTTGTCCAACCACACTCAAACCATGACTGGGGCCAACTAGCTGCTGCCCATCTACCATGAAAATATATACCAAAGCCTTGAGACCCAACTGCATCCGTGAAAATATCTAAATCCCAATTAGATATAAACTCACTTTGCCAAATCATGGAACCAATAAAGTTGCATAAAAAGTAATTCCATACATGTAAATCTTCTTTGATCTGTCTGATCTGTCTGATTTGATCTGCCTAGAAATTCTAATATGGTGATGCAGATTTTTAAAACCAGCTATAGCTCTTGACATATGTCTGGAAAAGGCCTTAGCCATAGGCATTACTCTTGAAGCAAAATTTAGTAAACGTAACATAGATTGCAATTTACTAGAGTTGAGGACTGTAAAGTTCGGGTTCGTACTGAACATTAAGTTTTTTGGACACGAACCCAAACACGGACATATCAGTGTATGTTCGGGTTGGAGTTCGGTGTTCGGCGTTTTGCAGGGCAGCCAATCACTAGTTTGCTGGCCAGGATGGTGAACCAGTCGCTGGAGTCCACGTCTTGGAGTAGGCACTGGCGCTCAAAGTCTTGTAAAAAGTCATTGATGCCTTCTTCTGCTTCCTTGAAGTCTTTGAAGGCATTGTATGGTAGCTTGTGGGCCAGGGTGGCTGTGCTTCCCGGCACCCTCTGCTCCCTTTTTCCTTCATCTGAGTTCATGGAGGTCGCCCTCTGTCTATTGGCAAGGACATAGGCTTGCACCTCCAAAAAGGTCCTGCTGACAATCTCCTCTGAGGGTGGCTCTTGGTCATATGCCAGGTGCCGTTACACCTCCTTGCGTACTTCCTCCTCATCTCCTGCTGCTGTTCGCCTGTCTGCGCTGCAGCTTAACTTCGGCCTTCCCGCTCACCGCCTCATGAGACTGTGCGAGCAGCAGCAGGCGATAGTGGAGTTTCAGCTGCAGCACGCACGGGTCAGTCGCTCTGCGGAACAGAGTTGTCTTTTTTTATATGTCCCAATATTTTGGGGCTACCCCAATTAAAAAAAATGTATATATATATATATATAATATATAAAAAAAAACAGTGTTGGCTACCTCCTCCTCCTCCTCCACCGCTGCTTCCACCTACACCGCCATGGTCACTGCCTCCTCAACCTATGGGTCACTTAGTATAAACTATGTACACAATGGCAGAGGCTTGTGAAGGCCTTTTCTCCATGCATTAGGAGTTGAGCATTTCTCCATGCATCAGGACTGCAAGAAATGCACCGCAGGCCGCAAATGTTTCTTTTTTTTATATGTCCCAATATTTTGGGGGCTACCCCAATTTAAAAATAAATATATATATATATATATATATATATATATATATATATATAAAAAACAGTGTTGGCTACCTCCTCCTCCTCCACCACCGCTTCCACTTACACCGCCACGGTCACCGCCTCCTCAACCTATGGGTGACTTCGTATATACTATGTACACAATAGCAGAGGCTTGAGAAGGCCTTTTCTCCATGCATCAGGAGTTGAGCTCAGTTTGAACAATACCCTGTACTCCAACCCTCTCTTAAATTGATAATTCTGGTGATCCTCCTAACAGCCATGCTTTAGATTTTGATTTATGTTCTTCCAAAGCAAAAATCAAAGATTCCATCCAGTGCTATTTTATGGCTCAGCTGTATTTTTAATTTTTATGTTATTTTAAGTGATTTCCCTATCCACATTTGTTTGCAGGGCACTTGTCCTACTCTTACCCCCATTTTACTTCCTTTTGCAGCCCTCTAGCCCTTTCCAGAACTTTTTTTAGAGGTATTTTAGTGACCAAAAGTTTGGGTTCCCATTGACTTCAATGGGGTTCGTGTTCGGGGTCAAGTTCGATCCGGAACCCGGACATTTTTTCAAAGTTCGGCCGAATTTGCCGGACCCGAACATCCATGTGTCCGCTCAACTCTACAATTTACCTACTGTCGTTTTGGTAACATGAGAAATTTCGCGCTTCATTCTGACAATCTTATCTTCAGGCAAATGAAACTCCATTCGCTCAGAATCAATAATTATACCTAAAAACTGTAAACATGTACTAGGCCACACTGTCTTTTCTTTTGCCAACAGAATGCCAAATTGCTGAGTAATGGACATGAAAACTTGCAGTAAATGAAAGCAATCTGAAGATTCAGCTTTCCCAATGAAAAGAAAATCATCCAAAAAATGAATAACCGAATGTAAACCCGAAACCTGTTTAAGAACCCATACCAGAAAACTTAAAAAACTTTCAAAATAAAAACAAGAAGGGTGGCGGAACCTGACTCCTGAGGGGGGCAGAACCTGACTCTTGAGCTAACCAGACGTACTTTGTATGTGCTCCTGCCATCGTTGCTGATTCCCCAGGGATATCTTGGGTTACCAAGCTGGGAGCTTCAAGCTGAGGTGCTAACTACTTGGGGGGGGCAACCCACTGAATCTTTTGAGACCTCTCTCAGGACCCCCATCCACCGGGACCCACAACGGTAGTTTGCGGCCTACTAATGCTTGAGTTGGGAAAGTGCGGCCGACTTCCTCACTTTACTCACCCTGTATAGCAAATCTCCTATCCTCCCCCCCCCTCTGGACCGGTAGGGGTTATCCCGGTCCCCACTGGACTGACCTGCCTAACTGCTCCAACTCCAAACGCCTACCACATGATCAGCAGCAGCCACACTTCACAAGAAGTAGGGCCGAGATTGGACCCAGGGCGATCAGCCGAACCACATCAAGCAATCCATCCTACGCCTAGAAGAAATATTCACTCGCTTCTGGGCAGCAATCGAGGCGAGAGCAGCAGCGGCAATGCCCCAACCTGCTCAGGAAAAAGAGTGGCGGAGTACTAGGGGGCCCCTGTCGGGCACAAATCTTACGCCGAAGTCGGTCTCCTGCAACACTGTCCGGACTAGATGGGGCAATCCGGAGCCAAACCATCCGATGCAAAACATACCGGTGGAAGAAGGCAGGCGTCGAACAGCTACAATACAACGGATCCTACCGCTATCCCCAGTTGGGAAAGGACTTGGACTTTGAGCTTACCAGAGTCGGTCAGGAGATGCAGTTCACCCTCACCACAGCATGGGACAGGAGGGGTTACTTGTCTTGGAGCCCAAACGGAATGCCTGCTTGCCTCCTTCGTTTGCCAGCTATGGGAGTTGGGTGATACTTTCTTCCTTATAAATTAAAGCCTTTTACCTAGGCCTAGCACACCTGCTTAATCTCCAATTGCCATTCAAAGTTTACCTTGCTTCTCTTAATGTGGTGGTGGGATTGTGATACTCATCAGTTTATAGGCATGCTATGCTGTAGACTAGTAACACCATCCAGTGGCAATTTCTTCATGTTATCCTAGCCATGTATATCCTCAACAATTCTCTTGTTTATTATAATCTTGCTGACATCTCACTTTGAGCTTATGTATAAATCTCTGTACTGCAAAAAATAAAGAAAAAAATAATACAAAATAAAAATAAAAACAAGAAGCAGAACAACCCATAGGCATACATTTATCAAAATAAAATCCTCCTTCAAATTGAAAACCCAATGAACCGAAACAGTCAGGGTGTATAGGAAGTAACCTAAATGCTGGCTCAATGTCGACCGTTGACATAAGGGCATTCTGCCCACACTTCCTAACCCACTGCAGCGCATCATCAAAGGAAGTATAAGACACAAAAATAATGGAGGCATCCACCTCATCATTCAATGATGTACCCTTCTGGTAAGATAGGTGGTGAATTAGTTTATATGTACCTTTTTCTTTCTTAGGAACTAAACCAAGCAGAGACACCCTAAAATAAGGGAAAGGCGGATGAGAAAATGGGCCTTCAACTCTCCCTAAAGCTATTTCTCTAACAATTTTATCTCTAGCTAAACTACTATTTAACTTAACTGAACTAAGATTTTCAACAAACTGAACAGATGAATTGCAAACAGGAACCTTAAACCAAAATGAGAAACCTTCTTTAATTAGCTGCGCTATCTGCTGGTTTGGATAGCATTTTAAATAGGGGAGCAGATTTTGTATTCTCACTGGGGTCCAAGCCTTTAGAAACCTGTTCCCTGGCGGTAGCACCCTGCCTCTTAAAGCTCTGAAAGGACGGATGATTCCCAGCACAGTTAAAGCATTCATGCCTAAACCTGCAAGAATTCGGCCATATACACTGTGACTCATTGAATGACCAACAAACACCTTCCAGGGCGCCTTAAATACCAGTTTTTCCCGCTTCAGAGTACCCTCACGGACAAGTGCTCCAATCAGAGCACTGTCCACGCGGACCCCTGTCTGGACAACTCGCGAGGGCACTGCAACAGTCGTAGCTGAATGCCCTAGCAACTACAGCTATTCGCGCCGCAACTTGACCCCCGAATAACCCCGCGACGAACATGTGTACCTAGTCGATTGATTAGGTACATTCTTTTTATGCTGATTCACTGCCATTCGGAATGTTAGACTGTTGTACTAGCGGCTGCGAAACCTTTTCTTCCCCTCTGCAGGCTGTCCAGGGAGGCAAATGGCAAGCTGGAATTTTTTTAGCTCTGTTTCAGGAGCCAGGCGCTGATGTATATTCTCTGATCTGGCACTCGGGCTGGCAGGTAAAGAGATATTGCAGCCATTTTAAAAAGCCACAAAAAATTTAAAAAATAGTGTCTGTTTTATTGTATGTGTATAATACCAAATTTTGCTGCCTTAAACCTGTTACTTTATCATTGAGGTACTGTTTTTACATTCTTTTTCTCCTGTTTTCATTACCCATTTTTTTTTCTTAGTTTTGTTAAACTTTGTAAATCTATACTAATTCTAGTATATTATTTAAATTCTAGATTCTTAGAGGATGGATTCCCCTACCTCCAGGGATAGAACATAGAAGTAGAAGGTGAGACATTTCTTTACAAAAGAATGCCTTGATGGTCAAGTTCAAACATAATTGTATGGCTTTTAAATCAGGAGGCCTTTCCTCATTTTTCAAATGAGGAAGAATAGTTGGAAACAGTGGAGAAACTGATAGCGGCTGTAAGAGAAGTGCTTAAGATCCCAGAAGAAAGATCAGAAATGGAAGCCTCAGATATATAGTTTAATGATCTTAAATCCAATAAACCTCCATTCCCTTTGCATGCTACTATCAGGGACCTAATTCTTGATGTGTAGTCAAACCTGAGATAAGATTGTCCCTCAAAAGGAAACTGCTTAGACTATATCCTTTAAAATTTAAAGAATCCAAGTGCTGGAATGTTGTCCGTAAAATTGATGCTGCCGTCATTAGACTAGCAAAAAAACACTCTTCCTATTGAGAGCATGGAGTATTTGAGAGAGCCAATGGAAAAATTACTAGATTCTATGGGATTTGCTTAATCCAAACAGCATAGGTGGTGTATTCCCTATCATGGAAAGTATTGTCCAAATGATTGTGGAAATAAAGTAGGAGGGTCCAGAGTGTATAGATGGTGTGGAAGGAAGCAAAGCTCTTGATGGGTCAAAAAATTTGTAAGTATATTTTTTATTCTGTCCATCTTACCATTCCTGTTACATATACTACTGGATAACACTGTGAGGCGCTAATCTTTCCTCCCTGTACAAGCATTATAAGAGGAGTGCCCATGACAGAATGCTTCAAAGGATTTTATACCACTGTCTTTCTGGCTCCAAAACCTCTTCACAACAGCCTAGATCTGAAACATATAAAGTTTTTCTTGAAAAGAAGTCGTTTAAGATGTAACCCTTGGTAAAAATCAAATCTGACCTGTACAAAGGCGATTGACAAACATCAATCGATCTAAAGAATTTGTCAGGATTGGCCTGACCCTTACACACAAACCTATGTATATGCAAGGAAGGTATGCATGCCAGTCCTTAGAGTGGCCAGGCTAGCATGGAGATTATAGTCAAGCCTGCAAGCAGACACAGAATAAACATTAACAAGCCCAGTTCAGTGATTACAGAGGCACACAAAAATGAGAAACAAGCCAAGGTCAGAAACCTACCAAGAATGGTCAGACAAGCCAAGGTAAGAAAATGGAATAATGAGGAATATATAACACACTCTGGGGTAAGCAGGAACCACAACAGGGCAAGGAAACAAGGATAACCAATAAGTATGTGGGTATGTATATATATATATACCCTGTACTGGGTTGTGATTTGTTACAGGGGGCCATGATGTCACAAGTGTGCACATACCATCAAAAAGTGCCTCAAAGACTGACATTATAAAGGGAGAGATTCCATGTCATATATAATGTCATAATGAGGCACTGTATTCAGTATACATGCTCAGTGATTCAATCCCTAAGAGAACACAGGTGGGTTTTAATCTTGAAAAAAAGCAAAAGTATTCCTTCAAACTCAATCATATTCCTAGGAGACAAGATAAACACCATATTGGCTTCATTTAATTTTATACAGATATCTGCGTATAAAAGACAAAATAAATCAAATCAATACCCCCGAATATAGCACTGCAAAGGAATTCTCGAGTGTTCCAGAAACCTTAACATCTACAATATGACTGATGAAATGGGCCCAATGGCATGTGAGAAAGCACAAAGAAATGATCTTGTTCCTCCTGTTACCATAAAATTTGAATTGAGAATTCAAGGAATGGTCTGATCAGAGTGGAACAAATTTAGATTATCCTCAATGCAGTGATATTTTGGAGTTTATGCAAGTAGGCCTGGAGGTCTTAGTCAGAGCTCTCTCAAAGTACACGTTTCAGCTCTATCAGCTCTTACCAACATCAAATAAGCTTTGGATCCAGTTATAGCTAGATTGCTAAGGGCAGTAATGAGAATAAGACCTTCTGTAAAAAAAGTTGTCTCCTCCTTGTGACTTACCTTTTGTCTTCTCAGCCTTTACTAAATTTCATTTTGGGATTCAATACATTTTGTTAACAATTAAAACCATATTCCTGATGGCTCTTGCGTCAGCAAGATGTATTTAGGAATGACACGCCTATCTTCTGAAGAACTGTTCACAGTTTTGCATCAAGATAGGTCGATTCTATGTCCTTATCCAATGTTTCTACCTAAAGTTGTTTCTTGATTTCATATTCTTCAGGATATTTCCCTACCTCCTTTTTTTCAATCTCCTTCTATTCATGAAGAAGATTGCTGGAGTAAACTAAATATTAGAAGTTGTCTTCATATTATCTAGCGTGAACCAAGAGCTATAGGAAGTCATATAAGCTGTTTGTTCTTCCATTGGCAACAGGAAGGGCAAAGCTGCTTCAAAAGCTACCTTTAGACATTGGATTTCTCTTGCCATTTCTAAATCCTATACATCAAACTTCTATCAGGGCTCAGTCTACCAACTGGATGTCTGCATCTTGGGCTTCAGAGGTTTTAGATGAAATTTGTAGGGCAGCTACCTGGTCTTATCCTTTGACTTTTATTAAACATTATAAATTGGATGTGTCTAGTTCTTCAGAGGCATCATTTGGCTGTAACCTCTAAATAAAAAGTTTTCAGCAATGGTTATTGAATGTGTCCCTCCTATCTGAATAGTCTTTGATATTACTCATTATTGATGCTATCATGGTTAGCCAGGAAATGAGAAAAATTTTTTTATCATACTTACCGTAATTTTCTTTTCCTGGCTTTTTCATGAGAGCATCATGCTCTCTCCTTGTTGTTTTTCTTGGTCTTAAACTTGGAACAAGACTAAGGGGGACTGAAAGGAGCAGCTTATATTGAGCTAACCAAAAAATTTAATTTTCTCATTTGTGCATTAATACAAAGGTATTTGTTGAATCCTAAATAATAATAAAAAAAATCTAATTATATTTTGCCCCATTTGTACATGTAACGTTTAAGAGAAAAATATGGTAAAGCGGTTATTTTTGCATTAATGGGATAAAATAGAGCAACGCAAAATAAGAAGTAGGTAGTGAATAGAAACAGTCAATCAGCCTAAATGTAATATTTCTTTATTGTTCTAGAGAGGTTTAAATCGTTATCTAAACTAGATGTATGTAATCCCTTAATGGAAATCCTTTTTTTTTTATTCACTTTGAAACACTTTACAATTTGTGTTCATTTTCACTTTAGTAAAACAGTTAGCTAATAAGTTAGAATGAATTGAACCAGGTAATTTGCGTCTGGAAGATAAAAGAACTGATCAAATAGGGTATTAGATGCACTAATCACTACAAACAATTTGGCCACAGGTCACCGCTGAACCAAATGGTTAATTAGCACGCTGGTATTTACATCTTTTCTATTCTCTTTGTACAGCATTTAGCTCCTCAAACAATAAAGGAAGTTGAAGAAAAGACCAGAGGGGTTGAGAAACCAATGGAGCTAAGAAACACCAGTGGCAATGTGCTTGATTAAAACAAAAAGACTTTAATTAGAACCACTCTCAGGCATGTAATTTTTATATTACAGGAAACTCCAAGCACCATAACTACTACAGCTCACTTTAGTGGTTTGGTGCAGTGCCCTGCTCCCCCCATTGTAAGTAGTTAAATTGTTTCATAATGAACAGCATTCGCTCCTGAACTCCATCGGGTACCACCACCGACCTGCATTACAAAGCTGAAAGCTCTCTGTTGCCGCTAAGCCCTGCAGTGCAGCTGTAACACACAGCAAATGAGGTAGCCCTAAATTGCAGAGCCTAGCTCCTAGGAGAAGCTTTTGCTTAGGAGTTATTGGCTCCCTTTCATCAGTATTGAAGGTGGGCAATGACATCCAGCGAACCCCAGGAAAGAAGTCAAACTGTCTGAAAATGATTTGACTCCTTAGAATAAAGGAAGGAGGCAACGGGACACAGGGGTAGATCCAGAAGCTAATCCTGGGAAGGGGGGCACTAGTATTGGGGTGATAGGGGCTGTAATTGGGACACAGTGGCTGTAATTGAGGAGTTATGGGCTGTAATGTGGGCTAGGGGTTCTATTGGGGTACAGGGACTGTAGTGGGGGTGAGGAATGTAGTAGGAGGGTTAAGAACAGCAAATGGAGGTTTAGGAAATGGAAATGTAGTAGGGGATATTGGCTGCAATTGGGGAGATGGGCTGTATTGGGGGGTAGCGACTGTATTAAGGGGATATGGGCTATAGTGGTAGGTTCAGGGCTGAATTGAGAGGTGCAGGGGATGTAGTGGAGTGATATGGGCTGAAGTTGGCATAAATGGGGCTGTAGTGTGGGGATAGGGGCTGCATATGGAGTTCAGAGACTGTAATGGGGGATAGGGGCTGCAGTGGAAGGGTAAGAAGCAGCAGTGGGGATAAGGGGCTATAGTAGTGATAGGGGCTGCAGTAGGGAAATAAGGGCTGCAGTAGGGAAATAAGGGCTGCTGATTGGTTAAAAGAGCTATAGTAGGGGGCGTTCGTGTTGTAGGGCATAGGGACTGCAACTGACGGGTATTGGGCTGCAATTAGGGGGATTATGGACTATAGCAGGGGTGTTAGGGGCTGTAGTAAAGAGTAAGGGGCTTTAATAGGGGGGCTTTAGTGTCTGGTCAAGGGCTGTAGTAGGCAGGCTTTAGTAGGGGATATTGGGGGCTGTAGTAACACGTAAGGGGCTTTAGTAGTGGTGTTAGGGGCCGTAAAAAGGGGCTGGAGTAAGGTGCTTTAGCAGGGGATGTTGGGTGCTGTTGTAAGGAGTAAGGGGCTTTAGTAGGGGAAGTTAGGGGCTGGAGTAAGGATTAAGGGGCTTTACTAGTGGTGTTAGGGGCTGTATAAAGGTGCTTTATTAGGGGAGGTTAAACGTTGTAGTGGGGGTTTCGGGCTTTAGTAAGGAGTCTTTAGTAGGGGAGGTTAGGGACTGGAGTAAGGTGCTTTAGTAGGGGATGTTGAGTGCTGTATCAAGGAGGGGAGGTTAGGGGCTGTAGTAGGGGAGGTTAGGGGCTCTAATGGGGGATTAGGTGTGTAGTAAGGAGTAAGAGGCTTTAGTAGGGGTGTTAGGGGCTGTAGTAGGGGAGGTTATGGCCTCTAGTGAGGAGTTAGAGGTGTCGTAGGGCATAGGGGCTGCAATTGGGTGGCTTAAGAAAAGAAAACTAGTTTATTCCTCCCTCCCTAAAGATTACCTTGGGCAAGAGAGTGGGAAATCCTGTTCCCTGGTGGTCCGGTGGGAGATGTGCTGCTTATAGTTCCCTCCAGCAGCTTTCACGATGGGGCAGAGCCTAGTGCTGCTGATGCGCTTCTACAAGTGGTGTAGATAGAAGGACAGCAGAGAAGCAGGTCCATTGGAAGCCTTCTCATCACGCTTCACTATTTTCTCGGAGGGGAGGGGGGTAATTGCCCCATTGCCCACCCCCTTGATTCACCACTGACAGAGTAATGGTGTGGTGCTTTGAGTATTCCTTTAACAAATACCAGTTATAGCTAGGAGATGCACAACTGTACCAACAACACTGAGCTAAAAGGCCAGTCAAGATATCTGGTATAAAGGCACAACATTCACCAGACATATAGATTATGCCTGAGTTGGCTTCAGTGTACATAGCTGAGGAATACCATAGATGTTGTGTAGATTATTTGCACATATACTATCACCTCCAAGCAATTATCACTGAGTGTGAGGGATGGAGCAGAGAGTTTTGCCAGTAGTCATAATGACCTTATACTCAGTAATACGGATTTTCTAACAATGAATAAAGCTATAAGTAATCTCAACTACAAATTTCATGAAATCCCGATGGGCAGGGATCTGTCAGTTTTCCTTAGCTCTTCCTTTGTAACTAATCAGAAGATTGGGATTGGTTGAGAAGAAACATCTTCCTGTTCTGGGGATTGCAGTAAAATTAGGAACTTCGAAGGTGAGTTTTGAATTTTTTTATTTTTTGTAAAGTTTGGGTTTGTGCATATTTTGTTGTATTGCATCAAATAAAATAACGTACCATTGAAACCCAGTCTTGTGCTACATATATTACATGTTGTTTTCTTTTTGCACTGAAATATAACTTTTTACAAGAAGATGGATAGAGGTGACCATTGCCGAATTGGGATGTTACTAATGGTCTGTAAACTGGTAATTATCACAACTCCCTATTTGTGTTTTATTGAATATTTTTAATATTTATTGTTGTGATATTTTAGCTAAACATAAATCCATGGTTATTGCAGTTCAAACTAATTATTATGTCCGTGTCTATGTTTAGTTGAGGGTCATTGGTAGCTGATTGGTAGATATGTTCACTGTTGCATTTACACACATAGTACTTCTCACTTGCACTTTAACTTTTAAAATAACTTTGTTTTTTGTTGTTTAGTTTTGTAATATTTCATAATAATTTTTATGCGAAACAAGCCAAATCTAATAAAAAGCACAAGTAGCACAAACTAAATTTTGCCCAAGGAGTTTGTGTGAGATAATTATGTATTGACAAATGGAAATATTTTATTTTATCCCTCAGAAGATTTTAAAATGTGTACAATAAACCTGTTTGTAAAGATTTGCTTTAAATCATCAAGGGCTGTTGTTAGGCAATTTCCTTGTTTTTGTGATACATCATTGGTCCTTAAAGGGACACTTCAACCACCAGAATAAATTGCAAGTATTAACCAAAACCACTACATACTAAAGGGCCACAACAGCCCCATAACAACTTACTATTATTATTATTATCATTATTATTATTATTTACACAGCACCAACAAATTATGTAGCACTGTACAATGGGTGGACTATTAGACATGTATTTGTAACCAGACAAGTTGGACACACAGGAACAGAAGGGTTGAGGGCCCTGCTCAATGAGCTTACATGCTAGAGGGAGTGGGGTATAGTGACACAAAAGGTAAGGATAGGGTAGAAACGTAGGTGGCTAGGATAGTATTCACTGATGGCTTAGTGTTTCGTTTTAATGACAGTTACAGGAATGGAATCAGGGTGCGGGAGGAAAAGCTGTTCGCAGTTTAATTGATTTGCTTCCTGAAGAAGTAGGTTTTCAAAGGTGTGGAGACTGGGTGAAAGTCTAACAGAGGGAAAGGGTGTGTAATAGGAAATAGGTTAGATGTAGTTCTCCGGCAGAGCGTAGGGGCCTAGACTGGACATATTTGTGTATTAGTGAGAATAGGTAGGTCGGAGCAGCATTGTGTCGAGATTTGTAAGCAAGTGTCAGGATCTTAAATTGAGCTCTTACGGGAAGCCAATGTAGACAGAGGGGGGAGGCAATGGAGACCCTAGGCTCTGTCTTACCTTATGATGTTAAATTGTTTTTGAATGGTTGAACATCAAAGTGGAGTGCACAGGTACCCATCACGCTGACTCTTCTGTCTTCCCTTCGGCCTCTTTGCTATTAGGGGAGTATTAACTTGGTGACCATTGATAGGCTGAGAGAATCAGTTTCCACTCTCAGCCTTTTACTAACTGCCTTTATAAGTTATAATACATACTATTACTCATAGTGAGTGGCCAATGAGCATCTCTAATTTTCTCAGCTAATCACAGATCACCAAGCCAATGCTTCCCTGAAAGCAATGAGGAGAAGACAGAGGAGGCAGTGTGACCACCACCTGGGAACCTGGAGATTCCAGTGTTATACTATTTGTAAAGCTGTGGCTTTTCTGAGAAATATATGTACAATATGTACATACACGATAATATTATGCAGCTATCAGTCAATAATGTCAGTAATGCTAATTTGAGTGTCTGTTTTATATGGACTTTTTAAAAAAACTTTACTTTCCATGATTATCAAAGTAATTATTCCTCCACATGTGATCTTTTTCACATATATAAAATCTGCTCAAAAACGAAGGCAAAATATTATGGGATTGATTGCTAGGTGTACTGACAATACATGTCTGAAACATTACATGGAGGAGATAAATACAGAATTAGTGAGAATAAAATGTGGATAAGGAAGGTGAAAGAGATTAAAGGGACTTTAGTGTCAGGAATACAAACAGGAAAAGCGATATTTAGGCACTGGCCAGTGGCGTACCTACCATGGTCGCAGGGGTCGCCGCTGTGACCGGGTCCCTCAATTCAGGGGGTGACCATGGCCGCCTGCACACCCTCTGAGCTGGTGCACAGACGCACCGTCCCGGGGACTGCGCTTGTTGGCAGAAGGTGAGAGCTGTACTGTGCTGCTCCCCTCCTTCCCTGTGTGTAGCGTAGCCGAGTGGTCTGACAGGAAGTGCTCACTGAGAGAGCACTTCCTGTATGACCGGGAAACACGGCAGGCAGTGAGCTGGTACAGGAGGAGGATGGATTGGGAATGACACCCATAGAGGGGCTGGGGAGGGGGATTTGGTGGTGACACACATATGGAGGGGCTGGGAAGTTGTGGTTGACACACCTGGAGGGGCTGGGGAGGGGGATTTGGTGTTGGCACATGGAGGGGCTGGGGTGCTTGGGGGTGACAAACATAGAGGAAAGGGGGGGTTGTGGGTAACACATGGAAGGGCTAGGGATGGGTGTTTAGGAGTGACACATTGAGGGCCTGAGGGTTTGGGGGTGACACACATGAAGGGGTTGGGGGAATTGGGGGTGACACATGGAAGGGCTGGGAAGGGGGATTTCTGGGTGACACATAGAGGGGCTGGGAGGGTTGTGGGTGACACATGGAAGGGCTGGGGAGGTGGGTTTGGGGGTGACACACATGGAGGGGATGGGGAGTGAGGTTTGGGGGTGAAACACATGGAGAGGCTAGGGGGGTTGGAGATGACACATGGACGGGCCAGGGAGGGGGATTTGGGGGTGACACACATAGAGGGGCTGATGGTGTTTGGGGTGACTCACACGGAGGGGCTAGGGGTGTTGGGGGTGACACACATGGAGGGGCTGGGGGGGTTGGCAATGACACACATGGGAAGCTGGGGTTTGGGGTGACACACATGGAAGGGCTGGGTTGATGGAAATGACACATATGGAGGGTCTGGGGGGAGTTGGGAATGACACACATGTAGGGTCTGGGGGTAGTTGGGAAAGACACACAAGTAGGGACTGAAGGGGAAATGAGACGGATGGCGAGGCTGGGGCAGGATGAGACGCATGGAAGAGCTAGGAAGGAATGAGATGCATGGAGGGGCTATGGGGGAGGGAATGAGTTAGGTGGAAGGGGCTGAGAAATGTGTGGGGGAGGGCCCCGGGCAATTCTTTGCACCGGGGGCCCACTGATTTCTAGTTACACCTCTCGCACTGGCCCTCCTGTTAGAGAATTAAAGAGTTTACTTACCTGTCTTCCAGTGTTGTGTTGGTCTCATTGCGGCTGGTCCAACCCCCACTCCAACTCCATGGCTAAGGTCATTAAACTTGATGATCTCAGCCAATCCAATGCTTTCCCATAGAAAAGCATTGGACGGCTATTACGCATGCTCAGAAGGGATATGATAACATTATACAAATATATTCCGGGCCAGTACAAACCATTATCTGGAAATCTATTCATAAACAGGGCTACACATAGGACACAAGGTCACACATTTAGGTTGGAAGAAAGGAGAATTCATCTAAGGCAGGGCTGTCCAACCTGCGGCCCTCCAGATGTTGCTGAACTACAACTCCCATGATTCTTTCAATGAATCAGATAGCCAGGGAATCATGGGAGTTGTAGTTCAGCAACATCTGGGGGGCCGCAGGTTGGACAGCCCTGATCTAAGGCAAAGAAAATGTTTTTTTACAGTAAGAGCAATAAGAATATGGAATTCTCTGCCTGAAGAGGTGGTTTTATCAGAGTCCATACAGATGTTTAAACTGCAATTGGATAAATATTTGCAAAAACATAACATACAGGGATATAATTTCTAATTAGTGGGGTAATAGCTGCTTGATCCAAGGAGACATCTGACTGCTATTTTGGAGTCAAGAAGGAATTTTTTCCTAGTTTGTTACAAAATTGGAAGCGCTTCAGACTAGGTTTTTTTGCCTTCTTTTGGATCAACATCAAAAACATATGTGAGGAAGGCTGAACGTCATGGACGCAAGTCTCTCTTCAGCTATGTAACTATATTAATATATTAAACAATGTTGATTTCAGTGTTCCTTTAATTAATACCAAGCAAAGGTACTTGACATCTGAGTGCCATAGGGAACCCAGAATCAGGTAATCACTTCTGCTTTGTCATTTTATTATGACTTTGATATATAACTTTGTTATTCTGTATATGCACTACATCATGTATGCCGCGCTCTCTTGGCTGCAGTATACTTTAAATCAATGTATTACTGCAGTGTTTTCCATGTAATTCCAGTTTTGCAGAATACATTCAGTTGCCAGTTTTGCAAAGATGAAGCCAGATAGCACATCCATTATTCTCCCCCAATGGCACATTTGCTTGATTGATACATATATGCATGGTTGCCCTGAGTGAAAATACATTATTTTGTCACTTTCATCACCTACGCATTCTTTACTTAAAGACTTCCCTGGTTTAGTTAATATGAATAGTGCTCACTATAAAATGTCTTGCCAGCAGTAATTGGCATTTGGAAAAGTACCAGCAGTTTTTTCAGTCATGTGTTATGCTTCTTGGTGAATGATACTCAATTCATCTAATATCATTCCATTTTTAATATCTTAATGCTGCCAGGGAATTACATTAAACACATGGGTTTTGATTTGAGCCAAAAACTGTGTTGAAGTTGGATAAAGTGCTATTCTGTCTACAAACGACAGCAGAGAAAGCTAGCAGAATTGGTAAGATAAAAAGATGTAGATGGAACTCTGCTATACAGTAGTTTGTTACCAATGACGGTTATTAATTATGTTATAAGAAACGCCGGCTGTGTAAGAATTTGTCATTTCTGGTTCCACTGCAGGATTTTAATTTTATATACAGCGTGAGCTGCTGCAGCACACAACCTTTTTTGCTCTGATAAAAGGCTGTTTTATTATAAATTATCATGCTCATAAAGCTTTTGGTGTGAATGGAAAGTTGAGTCCTCCTTTTATCTGTTTTAAAGTTTGTACACAGTTTATGTTTCGTGTCATATCTGATTTTAAATAACGCAATAAATTGTCGAATGTTTGCGTAGACTCATCCCCATTTTAAACAAGTATAAGCAGGGTAATTCACTAAAGGAAGAATTCAAAGTGAATTCGAAGAGAATTTCAGATTTAGAGGGACCGCTAAAGGCACCCAGCAAAAATCAAACTTTTTAAATGAAGACTACATCTACCAGAAGGTGAATATTACTCTAAAATGAGAATTATCATGTAGTTCAAAAACAATCAATTATATCTTGCTAATAATACAAAGAATAGAAGTTAAAGCAGCACAGTTACTCTGCAAAATGAGTGTTTAATAAAGATAACATCTTTATGAAATACTCATACTGATTGTGTTGGCATTTCAAAAAACAAGCTGAGACAAATTAAGGACTACTTTGTGTCAATATTTCTCGTACACCTGACACTACTTGAAACTTGACGTAACTACCACTGTCAAGTAGTGCTATATTCCCCAGTCACCAGTGGCGGCTGCAGTGAAATTAGATCCTGGCAAGTTGAGGCTCCGGGAGCAGAAGAGGATCGGCTGGAAGAGGAAGGTGGCGCACACGAGGGACAGGTTCACGTAAGTTCCTTCAATTCCTTCACTGGCATCTACAGCAAGTTGGAACTTAAAAGGCAGAGTAAACATTCATTCTGCTTAGAGAATCCTGGCCAGAACTTTTATGAAAAGTTATTTTTGTATGTGTTGGAATTTCTTTGAAATTTCAGTACAATTGAAAGAAATACATAAGTAAAACTACGAACTACTTTGCCTCATGTAATTGTCAATCTTTCACAATCTTTTAGCGAAAGGCCACTGCAGGCATCATCAGGCATCATCTCACGCAATAAGCAATGGATGCCTATCCATTGAACCTTATTGCATATGCTGGATATTATCAATAGACATTCCATAATTTCGAATAGTTACAACAACGTCTGGCACATGAAGTCACTAGAAGGTGAAGAAGTATTGCAGGAAGAAGATGGTGGCACCAGGGAAGGACAACTTAAGATACATATCTCTCCCTAACTGTTTTCCCTTTAGCCACTCACACATTAACACATGCCACCTTGTGGGGTATTTGCAACAAATGCACAGACTCCAAAATTATTTTTTTTTGCTTTAAATAGATAAATAGCATTATCATTACATATTGCTGAATAATTGAACTAATCCTGATGTGGTCTTCCATGTAAGATTGCATGTCAGCTATGTATTTTGTTGCTATTTTACCATTAACAGCATAGTTAGTTATAATTTGTGTTAATGCTCCAATTTAAGAGGATGCCAAATAATATAACATAATGTGTTGCAAGTCCAATTTGGCAAAGTGTTTAGACAGCTTACCAAACCAGCATCAAGATCTGGGTCTTCCTCTAAAGTATACAGGCATGAATACATGTCACAGCAAATCTTTATTATACCTCATGAGTGGTTAAACCTTTTTGGAAACATTGCCTTAATGGAATGGGCATTACCCTTAACCACTTGTACTAATTAAATTGTAGTATCATTTTTGGAAACACAAATTATATTTATGAACTGTTTCAATATACTACCAATTTATCTAAAATCCAAACTGTTTCATAACAGATCTATATTCAGTACTGAATTCAGTACTGAAGATTGACCATAAATCAGTACATTATTTTTATGTACAGTATATATTTGTTTAAATCTATTTCTGTTGCATTTATACCAGTGAGACCCGTGAGCACAGGGTAATCTTGCAGTGTTGCATTCATTCTCCCAGTTTCCTATGTTCTTTTAGCTGTGTTTTGTAATTTATATTTTTATTTACATAAAAAATAATGAAATATCTATACATTATTGTTTTTAATACTATTTCCACTGGCTATCACTTGCATGGGGTCCTTTGATTTATCTCAATATGTTTTAAAAACTGAAATGAAAACTGTTTTTATTTTTTTCAATATATTTTTTTGTCAAATAATCTTTGTTATATTATACCATCTACTTTTTTAAATCCATGTATACTTTTTTTGTCTACTTTCTCCACTCTCTGTCAATCAGCATAAAATTTCATAAATTTCATAAACAGTTTATGAAATTTTATGCTGATTGATTCTAACTTATGTGTAAGTAATAAATAAATTTTTTACTTTGTACACATTTCTTCATTTTTCATTTTGGATGTATCTCTATCTCTTTGTATCATTGAGACTTGGAAGTCCATATATTGAAGTAAGAACACTGCCTGAGAGCTACACGGATTCTTGATACACCTCATTTATTCAGTCAAAGTGTGAGTGATCCATTTGGCTAATATTCATACTGTAGAAGCTTCATACGGAGTTGCACTATGTTATTTTTTGTTTCCCTATAGTTGGATTGACCCCAATTTGTGTATTTATGTGTTTGTGGAAGATTTGAGGAGATCTTCGGGTCATAATCTACAACCTAGAGGGAAGTTATCTATATTGCTTATTCACTAAAGGCACTTGGTGTTTTTTGGTGAAATTTTAATATCACAGAGTATTCAGTGAAAAAAACAAAATAAAGCAAGAAAAACTTTGAAAAGTTTGTAATAAGCTTTTATAAACTCGCTCAGATTGCATTGTTGGGGACACCTCTCAGCTAAATGAGTTTCTTCAGCCCCCCTCTTACCCACCCATCTCAGTTTTAGACCTGTGCACTAATGGCAGAAACAGGACATTACTGTGCATTAGCAGGAGAAAGAAACACAACACATTTACACAATTCTACACAATTCACTACAATGCATTATCACACTCATCATTTACCCTCTCTTCTCTCCCGCTCCTGATGTTGCAAAGTGAAGAGATCTTCCAACTGCATATGTGTTAATCTGTCAGGTATGTCTGACGCATTTTACCAGCATTCCAAAGAGATAGCACACTGATTGATTAGATGACTGCCCCCCTTGAGTGGGTGTGGAAAGTAAGTAAATGTATCGGAAAGAAGAAGCAGGTAAATGTGAAAAATATCATAATTACCTGCTTTTTTAGCAGAGTGAGTCAATTGTCTCATTCAAAGACAAAAGCTTTTAAATGAGACAGTTGTCTCAAAGTTTAGTATGCCCCTTTAAATGTCTTCTTTATGAACCTTGGTCAGTTTGTCAAGTTATCTGTATGAATTATCACTTTTATAATTCACTAAAGTAAATTGAAAGTTAATTTAGAATTTAAGGCCCAAATAGCCAAACTAGAAAAATAATGCGAGTTAGCCATGCTTCCAATTTTGCTTATTTGGCCTTCAATTTGTGTTTACTTTGATTTCCTAGCAATTCTGAATACGTCTGGTTGTGTGGTGATGCCCCAAGATGTGCTTAAAGGACCACTATAGTGCCAGGAAAACATACTCGTTTTCCTGGCACTATAGTGCCCTGAGGGTGCCCCCACCCTCAGGGCCCCCCTCCCGCCCGGCTCTGGAAGGGGGAAAGGGGTAATAACTTACCTTTTTCCAGCGCTGAGAGCTCTCCTCCTTCTCTCCTCCTCCTCCTGGCTGAATGCGCACGCGCGCAAGAGCTGCGCATTCAGCATAGGAAAGCATTCATAATGCTTTCCTATGGACGCTGGCGTGCTCTCACTGTGAAAATCACAGTGAGAAGCACGCAAGCGCCTCTAGTGGCTGTCAATGAGACAGCCACTAGAGGATTAGGGGGAAGGCTTAACCCATTCATAATTATAGCAGTTTCTCTGAAACTGCTATGTTTATGAAAAAATGGGTTAACCCTAGAAGGACCTGGCACCCAGACCACTTCATTAAGCTGAAGTGGTCTGGGTGCCTAGAGTGGTCCTTTAATTGCAACTATACATTTAAAAGAAAATGGACCATCACAGGAACAAAAACTTTATAGGTGTTTTTCCTGA
Organism: Pelobates cultripes; assembly: GCA_933207985.1. Lineage (NCBI taxonomy): Eukaryota > Metazoa > Chordata > Amphibia > Anura > Pelobatidae > Pelobates > Pelobates cultripes. Next base: position 235,315,244 of record OW240912.1, on the reverse strand, counting down.
AAAGAGACTGTTCCACTTTAAGGCACTTTAAGATTCAAAGGATGCAGCACATGACCAACATTAAACATAATATAGTCTTGATGTCATATCATGTGTTCATTGAGGACAATACATTAAGGGTAATGTAGTTCCCAGATATCTTTGGTATGAGTCTAGCCATCAGTTGAAAGAGATGCAGTCACACCTTGTCAGGAATGTTTGGGTATTCTTCATGCAGAATGCAAATAGTAGTAATGTATACTGGACCTTAGGATGGCCGGACTAACACTACACACACAAAGAATAGTCAATAGCGAGCTGAGGTCAGGGTACCAGAAATCAGGATCAACAATAATGCAATAGCCGAGGTCAAAGGAACACAGAAGGAGGAATAGTCAAACGAAGCCAAAGTCAGAATACAAGAATACCAATATATGCGCTCTTGGGTTTATCAAAAACCACAACAGGGCAATGAGTCTCTCCCTGGTTTTGCTTTAAATACTGTGTTCAATTAGGTAGGTAACCACGCCCCCCAAAAGTTCTTGTTAGAAACACCTTGGCGGGCTGTGGCCTTCTTAGCGTCATGACGTCAGCGCTCATTAGGCACGTCATGAAAGGTGGCGGGGTTATCACGGCTGGCGTGAGAATTGCTGGGGACAAGCTGAAAGTTGGTAGTAGTGTCCCCAAAACCCTGCAATGTGCCGCCAGCCTGTAACTAGCCCCTGACAGATACACAAGGTAGCCTGACACACCTAAAGTAAAAGGTTTATTTTAAAAATAAATGTAATTCATTTATTACGATGATTAGTATTTATTTATTTTATTATTCCCTGCTCTTAATTGAGATTCTGATTTCATCTTCTATGGAAATACTGAAAAGCTGCCAGGAATACTTGAATTTGGTGCAATGCTGTACCACCCTGATAATAAGCATCACAGCTATGCCAGCTGTACTTAGACAGGCATGCATCATTTTTGAACTGATCGTATGAATGCCAAAAAATATAGAAACATATCTGTTTCCTACGATATTAAAAATTCTGTGTGTATTTACATAACATTATAGAAAGGACCTGGGTTATTTATTGAAAAGAAATTCCCCTTTCCCAGGAACTAGTATATTTATTGGGAAATACAACTTTACAATGTGGTGAAACCCAAGAAAACATCACTGAGCAGGTGATCAAGGAGAAAGATGAGCACTCACTAAATGAGAACGGTCAAGGTTTTAAGATGCAAATGTGAGATTTTAGTTTAGATTCATAGTTATAACCCTGTTAATCATTAAAAACAAAATTGAATAAAAGCCTATGGGGGTCATTAAGACTGACACTGGACAAGTCAAATTATGGTGTTTTGCTAAAGTCTATTTTAGTATATATTACATTTTTCATATACACATATGATAAAAGTGAGAAACATGATGATAATGAGACATATTAACATGTGTGAATATAAAGGACAAACAGACCTGAAATGAAGTGGTCCTGGATGGACAACTTTCCTCTCCTGGCATGTCTGTGACATATTGCAGAAGGCTAGAGATTGCCAGGCATAGAGGATGCTACCTCTCTGCCCGGCAATCTTGGTCCACTTGGTGTATGGGACGAGACCTTGATCCCTTTACTGCCTCTGTTTCCTCAGTGCTGAATTTTCTTTTCTTTCTTTTTTCATTGGGTAAGTTTTACTGTTCTATTAATGGGGTTCGCTCAAGTATTTCAGCAGCTCACGTCCCTATACAAGGTAAACCAGTGGATCAAGACCCTCTCATATGTCGGTTGCTTTGTGGCATCCTCCAGGACCCAAATACACACACATTATTGGACGTGGACACAGTTCTTTGTATTTTACATGATTAACCATCTAACAATACACTGTCCCTTCGGCAGCTTACAGCTGAATTTACTCTTCTTCTTTGCTTGGTCTCTTTCCGTTGGGTTTCAGACGTGCACACGTTTTACATCGACACCTTTTCGCCGGAAGGGGTCACCTTCCGTATTACTCATCATACTAAATCAAACTTGTCTGTTTTCTATCCTTTCTTCCTATCTGATCTTCAGCATTACGTTGCATCAGCGTTATGTGGAGACTACAGTGGCGTTGAGGCCCTCCTGATCCCACCAGTTGCTTATCTCCTATGTTCATCCTCATGGTCCAGTTTGAGTTACAACCTTGGCCAGATGGATTCATTGGCTTAAGTCTGCGGCTATCATCGATCCATCGTTTGGGGCACACTCTGTACGAGTGGTGGCGGCATTGTTGGCTTTCTCAGTAGGTACCTCTCTTTTGGATATTTTACAAACGGTGGGAGTCTATACTCTGGACTTTCTATTTTTGTCCAGCTTCGAAAAAATTAAATTACCCGCAACATTAAAATTCCAAAATTTGAAGCCTCTCGTCATGTTGTAAAATTTAAATTATGCTATCGTTAGTGTACTAATAATCTTAATTTTAATAATTACAGGAGGCACTTATTCCCCCCCCCCCCTTTTTTATTTTTGCAACCCATCTTTTTATTGTATATTTTTCTAGTGCACTGGTAAGTCCAGGGGGTTATGTTCAGGAATATATGTATTATTCAGTTTGAATTGTTTAGTTTAAATGTATATGGCCTAATTTTATTAAGCAATTTGTACTTTAGGAGTAATCGCATTCATCATTGTCTGCCTTGTCACATTGCTGTAGGAGTTCACTTCCATTTGGCTAAACCTTTTCTCGATCTCTTTCAGCCTAAGTCTCTTCTGATGTTTGTACTTTGAGGATTTTCTACTTGGATTACTTGTTATAGTGGTACTTTCTTGGATTCCTTCATGTTTGTCGTTTAAATAGTTTACTATAAACTTGTGATGATGCAAGATGAAGAGGAGGTGCTCTGGTTTCATGTAACTCTTGTTGCCTATGCTTGTTTATGGTTCTTGTTTTTTTCTTTATGTTTCTTTGCTGCTATGGAGTTGAGTTAAGAGTTAAGTTAATGCAAAATATCTGCCTCCTGTCATTAAGATTATTAGTACTATTGGTACCATTTAGTGTATTATTAATCTTAAAATGAAGATTATTAGTACACTAACGCTAGCATAATCTTCAGTTATCAGATGAATATCTTGGACATTTATTACACTTGATTGGGTCCCAAGAATGCTCCTGACACTACAACAAATGAGGAAGGTTGAGCATCTAAATACATCTGAAAACAAATATTCTTATTTGTGCCTAAAACCTCCACACTTTAAGAAGACCACAGAATATCAATTGCTGGATGAATATCCAGATATCCTGTTAATTTCGCTTACAAACACAACCAACTCCTGTTCACATGCTCATTTTTTTGCAACAAATGCTGTTTTGTCTCAGCATTAAACCAGCCACCTAAATAAAACCAGGGAAAGAGTGCAGTCATAACACAGGGGCTTCATCCTTCCACAAATGCCACCGAGCCCAGTGTAGGGGACTTACTACAGTGCACCAGCCTCAACACCAGCCTACCATGACTGCCGGCTCATTGCACTTCTGTCCTTCTCCTTTTGGAACTGCTGATAAAACACCCACTTTTTTCTCCTCTTTTTATATAAACCTATGGGGGTAGGGAGATCTTTGTACTCATTAAACATTTCAAACCCTCAGCAAAAAGACTGTTAGGTGTTAAAAAGAGACCCCATGCCAAATGGTTAAATTACATGTGGCTTTACATAATAATTGAATAATTATCCCACCGCCACTGTGTGAGTAAAGCAGATTTTTTTGTGTTGTCCGTTGTGCTGATTCAAATTGTTCTCTTACTTGCTGGATTACCTGGAGGAAAGTTAACCCTTAAGTCGCTTCGTCTAAATTAGGTCCTACACTTTTACCACTTTACTCTCACAATTACAGATATGTATTGGGTACCCTTATTACAGCACTGCAGGATATTTTGTCTATAAGTCATACTTTACTCTCACAATTACAGATGTGTCTTAGGCAGGGCCGGCCTTAGGGGTGTGCGAGCTGTGCGGCCGCACAGGGCGCCATGGCAGCAGGGGGCGCCCTATGGCTGACACAGCTTGCACACCCCCTGCCCTCTACCAGGGCTTAGCAGCGAAAGAGACTGTAGGAGGCGGAGCCAAGCAGCCGATGGGGGCGGAGCCAAGTGGTCGGCGGGGGCGGAGCTAACCGAGGCCTGAATCTGCTGCCTGGTAAGTGAGACCATAGTGCCCCTGCTCCCCCTATAGTACCCCTGTTCCCCATCTATCCCTATAGTGCCCCCCTCTACCCCTATAGTAACCCTGTTCCCAATGTATCCCTTTAGTGCCCCCCTCTTCCCCTATAGTGCCCCCTCTTCCCTATCGTAACCCTGTTCCCCATCTATCCCTATAGTGCCCCCCTCTTCCCCTATAGTAATCCTGTTCCCCATCTATCTCTATAGTGCCCCCCTCTACCCCTATAGTAACCCTGTTCCCCATCTATCCCTATAGTGCCCCCCTCTTCCCCTATAGTGCACCCTCTACCCCTATAGTAACCCTGTTCCCCATCTATCCCTATAGTGCCCCCTCTACCCCTATAGTACCCCTGTTCCCCATCTATCCTTATAGTGCCCCCCTCTACGCCTATAGTAACCCTGTTCCCAATGTATCCCTTTAGTGCCCTCCTCTTCCCCTATAGTGCCCCCTCTTCCCTATCGTAACCCTGTTCCCCATCTATCCCTATAGTGCCCCCCTCTTCCCCTATAGTGCACCCTTTACCCCTATAGTAACCCTGTTCCCCATCTATCCCTATAGTGCCCCCTCTACTCCTATAGTAACCCTGTTCCCCATCTATCCCTATAGTGCCCCCTATCCCTATAGGGCCCCCCTCTACCCCTATAGTAACCCTGTTCCCCCTCTACCACTAAAGTGACCCCCTCTACCCCTATAGTACCCCTGTTCCCTATAGTGCCCCCTCTACCCCTATAGTACCCCTGTTCCCCATATATACCTATAGTGCCCCCTCTACCCCTATAGTGCCCCCATCTACACCTATAGTGCCCCTGCTCCCCTTATAGTACCCCTGTTCCCCATCTATCCCTATAATGCCTGCCTCTACCCCTATAGTGCCCCTACTCCCCTTATAGTACCCCTGTTCCCCATCTATCCCTATAGTGCCCCCATCTACACCTATAGTGCCCCTGCTCCCCTTATAGTACCCCTGTTCCCATCTATCCCTACAGTGCCCCTGCTCCCACTATAGTACCCCTGTTCCCCATCTATCCCTATAGTGCCCCCTCTACCCCTATAGTGCCCCTGCTCCCCCTATAGTACACCTGTTCCCCATCTATCCCTATAGTGCCCCCCTCTACCCCTATAGTGCCCCCTCTACTCCCCCCTATAGTACCCATGTTCCCCATCTATCTCTATAGTTCCCCCTATCTACCTCTATAGTGCCCCTGCTCCTCGATCTACCCCTATAGCACCCCTGCTCCCCATCTACCCCTATAGTGCTTCCCCATTTACCCCTATAGTGTACCTGATCCCTCCATCTACCCCTATAGTGCCCATGCTCCTTATCTATCCCTATTGTGCCCATGCTCCCCCTATATTGCCATTGTTCCCTGTCTACCCTAGTGACACTGCTCCCCTTATCTACTGCTATAGTGCATTGCTCCCACATCTACCCCAGTGCCCCTGCTCCCCCTATCTACTGCTATAGTGAACAAAAATCACACACGGTCAATACACACACATATCAGACACAGTCAATACACCCATTACAAATATGGCACACAGAGAACACATCACACAATCACGTCTGACACACACATGATAAATGTAGCTGTCTTCCGAGTTCCGGCCAATCAGAACGTTGCCGCGGATTACCACAGGAAAGCTCTGATACTGTAAGTGCCTGAGCTCAGGAGACAGTTGCTGATGGTCTGCACCCAGTGAAGGCACCGACCATATTCCCAGCAAACTGTATCACCAGAGATCAGCATGCCCTCCCTCCATGCAAGGTAATGACAGGGAAGAGGTGATAAATATTTGTTAATTGTTAAATTTTCATTTAATAAATCCCCTATACACATGGATGGCGGGGGGGGGGGTTTAAAGATTTTTCGCACAGGGCGCCTGAAGGCCTAAGGCCGGCCCTGGTCTTAGGTACCCTTATTACAGCACTGCAGGATATTTTGTCTATAAGTTATACTTTACTCTCACAATTACAGATATGTCTTGGGTACCCTTATTACAGCACTGCAGGATATTTTGTCTATAAGTCATACTTTACTCTCACAATTACAGATATGTCTTGGGTACCCTTATTACAGCACTGCAGGATATTTTGTCTATAAGTTATACTTTACTCTCACAATTACAGATGTGCATGAGTGCCCTTTAAACAGTACTAAATGATTTGTTGGTGCATTATATATGAAGATAATACAGATAAAATATATCCATATTAATGAAACAGGAAAAATAACCAGCAAAGCTGTGAATGACCTAATAAGTAACGTTGGAAGTAACCTAATTTAGTAAGATCTCTCAATATCAGCTCAGTGGATGAAATACAGGTGGTATCAAGGATATTAACAATTGCCAAGTATTTCAGCTCATAGTCTTCCAACACAGACTATTAGGACATAGTTGTGTTTTAAAGAATACACTTTTATTTGTAATTACTTTTTACACAAAATCTTCATTGATGGGAACAATTTATTCAATATACTGTGACTGATTCCACGTTTAGTAATTATCCAAAGCGGCACCTTTTCTGTGGAACTCCCTTCCCTTCTCCGTTAGACTTTCACCCAGTCTCCACTCCTTCAAAAATCTTTGAAAACATACTTCTTCAGGAAAGCGTATCAATTAAACTGTTTTTCAGGCTTTCTTCCTTCCCCCATGACTCCTCTCCTGGAACTGTCAAAAATAACCTACTAAGCCCTCAGTGAATACTTTTCTAGCAACCTATTTCATTACCCCTACTCATAAAGTTTGTGTCACTATACCCCACACCCTCATTGAGCAGGGTCCTCAACCCCTCTGTTCCTGTGCGTCCACTTGTCTGGTTACAAATACATGTCTGTTCGTCATCCCATTGTAAAGCGCTGCGGAATTTGATGGCGCTATATAAATAATAAAATAATAATAACAATAATTCCATTGCCAGATTTTCTTACTACATCTGTATAGTTGTTTTTGTAAACATGTTTTGGGGAGATTTACCAGTTAAAATGTGCTATTTTGGGTGCAAATTAAATGTTAACTCTTTACCCTAGAATAGCATGTGCTTTTGGCTTCATAAATCTTCCTAATTATCTTTTTATTTGTTGTTTATCTATATTATCTGATGGATGTTCATAGTAAATAGCTGTTATTGGACCAAATACTAAATGTAGAGCTATCTCCATGGAAACGATTAGATGTTTCTGCTGATTGCTTCATGTCGAGCATGTTACCTTAGCATGACACTTTGTAAATACCTCCTTAAATAAATTTTCCACATATATTTACATTTGCTAAATAACAGTATATAGAATCTGTTTTACAACCCATAAATGTATCAATAATAATGAAGTAGTTTACTATATTCACCAATCTCTTGTCATTGGCCGTTATCATGGCAGCAAAACCACCAAGTGGACACCCGAATGACAGGAGTGTGTCCACCAACTATGTACCAGTTAAACAAATTAGACTAAAATTGCCAAGCAGCGACTAGCCGAGCTGGAGAATTATTCAGGTCAGAAATTTTGTCCTAGATTTAGCCATTTGTTTTTCAATTTGCTTCAATGCAGTTAATGAATAAAACACGCATTGTTTATTTGTAATTACATAATAGCAATACATTATATTAAATTATTACGATCCCACTCTCTACTGACTGTCTCTTTAGTAACCTAATGCTAACGCAATATGTTCTGCAAGAAGATTGTGAGGTCAAGAAGCAAAACAGCAAATAACATCTCTTTCAATAAAATGAGCAATTTTAACTTAAATAAGCTCCATTTGCTTGTACTACATTCTTGATAGGAAAGTAATTATGTGGCTATTATACTGGCAAGTGTACCAGAGATAACTGCATCAATTCAGCAAACTCCTCCAGTGTGTTCCTTATAAATTATTTATTATTTTTATTTTATTTTATTTATAAAATATTTTACCAGGAAAGATACATTGCTATTTCTCTCGTTTTCAAGTTTGTCCTGGGTCCACAAAACATTGCATTCATACATTAGGGTACAATAAAATACAAAAACAATATTAATACACAATATATACAAAATGTAACATAGAACAGGTAGGAAATATATAATCAACCATAACACGTGCATTCTGTTTTGAGATATGTAGAGAGGGATCTCTTAAAGGATTTTAGGCTTGGGGAAGATTTTAAAGTGTGTGGGAGGTCATTCCAGAATTGCGGCGCTCTGTAGGAAAAGTAGGATCGGGCCGCTTTCTTTTTGTATTAAGGTAGACTAAATAAAGTGCTGACATTGGATCGGAGGTTATAGGACGTGGGAACAACAGGGGAGAGCATTCTGCTCAGGGAGGGAGGGAGCTTCCCAGAAAAGCTCTTAAACTCAAGGCTGGAAACATGAAGGGTGCATCTGGATTCCAGTGACAACCAGTTTAGTTCTTTTAGCATGTCACAATGGTGGGTCCTGTAATTACATTGTAGTGCAAATCGGCAGAAAGAGTTATACAATGTATTGAGTTTATTAATGTGGGATTGCGGTGCAGGTGCATATACTACATCCCCATAATCAATGATTGGTATCAGCATTTGCTGTACAATAATTTCCTTTACTGTAGGGCATAGGCAGGATTTGTTTCTGTACAGGGCACCTAGTTTTGGATAAAGTTTAGATGCAAGTTTTTCTATGTGAGATAGATTGGGGTCTAAAAGATAGATTGGGGTCTAACAACATACCCAAGTATTTGAAAGAGTGGACTGCTGTCAGTGTGCTATTTGATTTAGTTTTGATGTAATTTAGGTACCATTGTGTAATTTAGGTACTGTTCCAAAGATCATTGTGACAGTTTTGTCAGTGAAGAAGAGTTTGTTTTTTGTGATCCACTTTTCTACCTCTGTAAACTGGTTTTGGAGCACAGCCTTAAGCTGCGGTAGACCTGATTTGCTTGCATAGATTACTGTGTCGTCTGTGTTCATGTGTACATTTGAGGATTTGCAGACATTAGGCAGATCATTTATAAATAATGTAAATAGTAGGGGGCTGAGAATGGAACCTTGGGGAACACCACACGTGACAGGGAGTGGGATGGAATCGCTGTCAGAAATGAACACATATTGCGAGCAATCCGATACATACGATCAAAACCAGGCTAGCGAACAATCACCAATACCTGAGTTTTTGAGTTTGTGCAGTAGAATGTCATGGTCTACTGTGTCAAAGGCCTTTGCAAAATCAAGGAAAATAGCTCCAGTTAGGTCTCCCTGTTCTATGCCAGTTTGGATGTCATTGCAAACTTTTAAGAGGGCAGTTGTAGTGGAGTGGGTGAAAACCCGACTGATCAGGGGTCAGATGGTTTGATTGTTGGTAATACTCACATAGTTGTGTATGGACAAATTTTTCTAAGATTTTAGACAATACTGGGAGCAATAATATTGGGTGATAGTTAGAAACCAAAGTAGTGTCAGTGAGGGGTGGGGGGTGGGGGGGGGCGGTAGATTCCTGCAACAATGATTGATTTACTGCACAGGATGTCAATTGTGCCAGAAAGGAAATCAAAGGTGACAGGAGGGCTAAAGTTTTGTAAGGTAGTAAACTTTATGGAATTGTCAACATAAATAGCAATGCCTTCTCCTCTCTTTGCTCTGTCATTTCTAAAACATGAATAACCCTGTATTAACCAGCGCATTACTACAAATGTTTATACCAAAGAGGTCAAGGTAAATAAATATAATCCAGAGCTCCAAAGCAAAACCACTCACAGTATTATGTGACATACTTAGTCTGCTCCTCTGTAATGTAGGGGAGGCAGTCTGGCACTTCTGGCCTGCACTTCTGTTGACTGCAGACCATAAGTAGCTGTCTTCCTTGCTTGGGATAATCAGAGCGCTGCCTCAGATTATCACAGGACACATCAAGTTCCTGAGCTTGCGAAACAGTTACGCATGGTCTGTACCCAGTGGAGGGGCAGACCAGATTCAAATCAGCATGCCCCTCTCCCAACTAGGTAACAACAGGAAAGGAGGAATGAATATTTGTTTTTAAATCATTATTAATTTAATAAATCCCCTATACAATCACTACACTCCTATACACACACACTATACATGGATGACTGGGGGAAGGGGGGCGCAGTGAAGATTTTCCGTACAGGGCGCATAAAGGCCTAAGGCCTGCCCTATCCTTGGTACGTTATCAGACATTAAAAGAATGGAAGGTTATTAAGAAAGGACCAAAAATGAATAACAAAATTCACAAAAGTGCTAGTATTAAGACTGTAGAATTAATTATGTCTAAAATTGATCTTAAAAACTGGTCCTAAAAAGTAGACTACACTAGAGGGGAGCTACACAACAGCCCTCAGATTAGCCCCTCCAGAGAACTAAAACAAAAAACGAACCTGCCCCACCATGAGACCTTTAACTAATTGCGTATCCAGAGCTTTTTAAAGGATATATATAAAGAATATCTGCTGAGACTAGATGATGATACTGAGAATCTATTTAAGAAAATTTTTACTGATGTTAGACAAAAAGCTATATATTCTATTGCAATGGAGCTATTGAAATTGATTGGAGGCGTCAGTACCCCTATGGGAAAAGGATTTATCAGTAAATATACAATATAGAGAATGGTATCTCTTGATTATAAAAGTTAAAAAATATATTCATTGCTTAAATATCTTAGCGATACAAATAAAGATCATCTACAGATGGCCAATCTCTTAGGACCTGTGTTTTTGTTTTTTTTGCATGCAAATTTGCTTTAGTAATTGAGTTGATCACGAGAACCTGCCTTTGTTGTAGTTATTGTTTTATGTACTGGTCTGTTTATATTAAGAAACATATACAAAATAGGTCTGCAATAATGTAATCAAATGAGCTGAATGTTTATTGTTTGTCTTTATGCAAACCTTTTGTACTGAAATATAAAATAATGACAATAAAAAATAAATAAATAATAAAACATAAGAATAATTATAACAGTAATAATAACTAATGGTCAGAACACTTTATATTAGTGCATTACAAACAATAACAATGAACACAGTTTACACAGTATACACCCCTTTCTAATACATAGCTCTACCTGTGCACATAGTAAAAGTATTAAGGTCTCTTAGAAGAATCTTATTCAAAGTTCAATACATATGCAAATCAAAGTCTGAAAGACCAAATTCCAGGTAGCCTAATATGGACATTGTTCAAAGTACACAAATTACAATGATAAAAAGTTTAAAAAGTGCTTAGTGCTGTAAAAATACATAATAAACATGCAAAAAAATAAGTTTTATTTAAATTACTGTTCGTAGAAATAATACACCATCCAAAAATGGGTCAAAAACCTTAAGTATCAATTATAAGCACTCGATAAGTGAAGTGACTGGAAAAATAAATGCATGCTTAAAGCGGCACTGTCATGCCGAACTTACCTTTCCTCAATCTCTTCCTCTTCTCCCCCTCTCTCAGGATCTGTTCTTCTTTTCTTCCTGTCTTTAGTTTTCTTTAAAATCATAAGACAAAGTAGGGACTCTTTGCCTTATGGAGGATTCCTCCGCTTGACCAGCTCTGACCAGCGGAGGAGCAAAGTGTGCTTCATTTCCGCTGGTCAGAGCAATTTTCCCATGATCCTTACCTTTCCTCTGTGTTCCCACAATGTTTCCTGTCACTTTACACTAAACTGCCGAATTGCGTTCTAACTGAATGACAACAGTCTGTTCGTTTCTTTTAGAATGCAATTCGGCACTTTATTCGAATCAGAATTTCATTCTAATGAATGAAACTCTGATCCTATTCATTGCTGTGGCTGCATCTTGCAGCCGTTTAGTAGATAACTCCCTAATTCCCACGGTATCAGGGAGTTATCTACTAAAAGGCTGAAAGACCTAAATTGGTCTTTCAGCCAACTTTACTAATACTAAGTAAAGATTACTTAGTATTAGTAACTTAAATGCCCCTACTCGCTATACTGCGAGTAGGGGCATGTGTAGTAAGCAGTGAGCAGCGTATAGCTGCTCACTGTAAAAA
>OW240912.1:235214797-235302676 GCA_933207985.1 Pelobates cultripes | reverse complement strand
AGGGGGGGAGGACAATAGGTCCGCCCCCCCTTATTGTAATTTATGTCTTTTTTTTCAGCAGTGAGCAGCCCCTACTCGCGGTATAGCGAGTAGGGGCATTTGGGAGATTTTAATCTCCCTTGTGCTATTATGGGGGTCATATTGACCCCCATAGAGTGAGAGGGTGTACTGGGGGGGCTTATGAAGTGGTGGGGAGCACTGCTCCCTGCCGCTTCTATAGTTACATATTACAAGGAGGGAGCTGCATGCCGGTAGCTCCCTCCTTGTAATAAACTAAACGAACAAACAAACACTGATACATTGTGTTTGTTTGTTCGGCTGATCTTTCTATTCACTCATTCGCCTGTCTGATGAATGAATGAATAGATGAAATTCCCGTTCGCATGTCCAGGTGTTTCACTGGGCATGTGCGGGAATCTCACAGTCTGCCTAGTGTGGGCTGATGACGTGTCCCTGAGGGACTTCACCTACCCACACAAAGATGGCGGCGCCCTGAATATAGATCGGGGCAGAAAATAAGGATTAAAAAATAGGTAATGTGGGGGCTTAGGGGCATTTGGGGGTGACTAGTGGGTCAATTGGATGTAGTGGAGGCGGGAGGGGGGTTAAAAAAAAAACGGGATTCGGCATGACAGTGCCGCTTTAAATACAAAAGAATACATTTTAATCCATATAATTAGTGTTCTCTCAGGTAATAAGTGTCACATGTTTGTCCTCACCTTGAGGATAACTACCTTTGTGGCATTGGTGGAGATGCTGGGCGGTGGCCCTGTGCCGGTGTATCTGGCTCCAGCGGCATGTTGAAAGACGACGGCCGCTGCGGATCCATACCAAATTGTAGCCCCACGTCCGCCATGGTATTGACGACGTCTTACCCGCTGCAGATCACAGCCCGACCTCTTTCCATCCTGGTTTCCAGCGTGTGCGACGATACTAGAGATTTTAATAGGGAAATAGCCTTTGCCCATATCAAAGATGGCGCTTATGTGCGTGCGATGTAACGTCATAGATCTCCATGCACGTTTTGGGGTCAGAGGCCACATACAGCCAATTAAAGCTTTAGGAGGGTTATTTAAACCCAAATTACCTTTTGATCAGTGCCCTGTTGTGGTTTACCTTAGATGGTTATCCAAGAGTGTGTTCCTGATCATGTATTTCTGTTTTTTTACTTTGGCTTCGTTTTGACTTCCCTGACTTCTGGTATCCTTGACTGTTGGCTTTTCCTAATCGCTGTGTCTCGTTCTGTGTCCCTGACCTCGGCTAGTATATTGACTATTCTCGGGTACGTTAAGTCCGGCCATTCTAAGGTCCGCTTAGATGTTACCCTTAGTCCTAGGTGTGATACAATTCTGCGTGCTGGATCAACTAATCCTGGCAAGGTCAAATTGTTGCTGTTTATGTTCTGACTCTCCAAATATATCTGCTTCCTTTTGTACCTTGAGTGCCCAGACCACATTGCTTTCTATGATTATGTTCAGAGGCTGAAAATGCAGTTGTACATTTAAAAAGCTTTCATAATAATATGTACTCAGTATGACTTCGAGGAATTACTTTTGTGTGTTCACCTGTGGCATATATGGGATGTGGAGAGCTACAAAGTGTATGATTTATTAAATAAGTCAATTTAAAAGTGACTAAAGATTTTAAAATGCAGCTTGTGAACTTTTTGCTAAACTAAGGAAATGTTCAGAAATATGTCCACAGTTAATCATTTTTATATAAGGGCATGCTTCACAATTAGATAACTCTCAATTGATTCTTCCTAAGAAAACACTTCATGTGAAGGAATAACACGCTCTTTATATGATGTGACACACCTGGCCTCAAACATGGTCGATTGGGACTGCAAGCTTGATATATTTCTCAAATTAACATGTAATCATATAATTACCATCTCAAAACACGGAGAAGTTCGTGAAGTGTCATCCTGAAAGCCCAGGACTCTAATTGACACAATCAACTTAATTTGTGCAAAGTGAGCTGTGATGTTTGTATGATATCCCAACACTTCCATTTCGATTCATTTTCCAAATGTATGATCACAATTTGATTTACAAAACAACCAAAAAGCTATATCAAAGCAGGTGTTATGTGTTTTACTACAATCTCTGTGCATGCTGTGAGCACCCAGAGACTGATGCATATGCTGGGAATTCATGTGAAAGAACGATGCACGCAAGTGACAACAACAAACAGAGACAAACGAGTGGTTCATCACACCTTTTCTTCTAACAATATACTTCGTCCTGAATAACATTTTCCTGTGGCCTCATGAGACACTCAGGTACTGAAAATAGAAAATCTTGCATTCCTTTCTGTGACACTCTTTTTGTGTTTTTCTTTAGATACTACAGAATGAAAAAGCAGAATATATTTGGAAGCAATATCTTTTAACTATCATTGACCATTGAAGCATACCGGTCTCTCTAGATCTCTAGTCCTCCTATTCCATATCTGCTGCAATAACAAAAAATTTTAAACTTTCGAAGAGGAATGGACTAATCAGTATCTGTCATATGACTTGTGTCTGTCATATTTACTGTCCTCTCCCGTCTCATTACTGATGGCTGGAGATTCTGCTAAGAAGCTGAGCAACTAATCGTGTCACTATTTTGGGGTATAATTTTTTTTAAATGCCTACCTTTCTGTGTATAGAGTCCTTAGAAATGTTTAGTCTCCTTTAAAAGGATTTGTGACATATCTCATTTGCTTTTGATTGGGCAAACACATCCTGTATGTCTTAAAAGACAGAGATATTGTCCTCTGTTCTTCGGCTGTCATTAGGAAACAGCACCAAGGGGTGGAGTTGGACTTCTTTGAAGTGGTGTTGCACAGCATTACGTTTCTTTAGGTCAATTATTGAGAAAACTATCACTTGATTGATTTTAGCACAAACATATATGTAGCGGATCGGCAGTATTAAATCCACAAATTCCGCTGGTTCAGAAAGTAATCCACAGTCAAGCGCTGAAAAGCAAGGTAATATCCCAAATCTCCCAGTAACCGGACGAAACACAGTTCTGAGAGTCAACTGAAGGCTTTATTCACAGGCTCCACAATTTATACAATTCCCCATGCAAGGGGTTTCCTGAGTCACATCCCAGGGGCATTCCCAGAGTGGACTACGTGGGGAACTTAATGTGCAGAGCCTTTCCCCCATCAGGCACTGCTGCACGAGAGGGATCCTCCCACTGGAATGTACCGTTAAGTGGATTATCTCTCCGTGCAGCAGAACCGGCAATTTACTTTAAAATGTACAGTTTTTCGACTATTTGGTCTATTTGCACGAATGGACGTTCGGTAGATAGCTGGGGTCTGAGCGCATCATTCATGAGATTACCGCTCAGATCCCAGCTAAAACAACCGAACGCCGCACGAAAAACATATTCATTAAAACACACATTCAAAAGACCGATTGAAGTATAGGGAATATAATACCGAACGGCCCCGAACTCCCGAACGGCCTGGAAGTTCAGCGGTGTTCGCGCCGTCGAGTAGCCGTTTTTAGTACCACGCGCTCGACGACCAAACACCGCTGAGGGAACAAAGGATCCAAGATGGCCAACCGCCGCATGATCGGTAGTCGAACGCCGGCCACCTAGGAGAGCCTCTAATTACCGATTGCAACATTGTTGCAATCGGTTAACAAGCGCCACACGTCTCTAAGTGTGTGGGCTATTACATGGTGGTTATTTCGGTTCACGAATGGCCCGCAAAGGTGCCGTTTGTGAAACGAAATGGAATACAGCTATCTGCGTTCGGCAGATAGCCAATACAGGAAATACAAGGTATTACAGCCAGCATACATTATACTTAGTCACACACATACCCCACAACCATACAGGCAACCCTTAAAGGTACAGTCTCTTTATATTGTCCAAGTGGCTAGGTTTGCCACAATATAGCTAACTAAAGGTTCAAATTTCTCTTGTTCTTTATATGTTTACTTACATATTTTGTTATCCAAGGCCAATCAAAGCATGTAAATGTAAGGAAACCTACCTCTAATGATGCTTCTGCGTATATTCTGCCACAGTTCCAGTGTGCTGCTTCCACATTTGGTGTATTGAAAGCAAAAAGATCACCAACCCCCAAAATTGTATCTCCCCTGATTTTGGTTAAGCCACGTCTGTACAGCCACTAAAAACAAACACTAGATTGCATAGAGTTGCAGCCACATCAATTTCTCGTGCTTGTCTGTGCCGTTTTAGACACAACATGTGTGTACCAGGTTGCACTCGCATAATTCTAAAACTAACCAAACCTACATGATGTGAGCTGTGACCTTGGCACCTTTTATAATCTTAATTAGTTGGCTTCCTGTCTGATGCTATGCTCATGCATCAGTGCCACTATATTAACATAAGATCTTTTATATCCACTTGATTTTTCAAGGTCCAGTGCCCTTTTGTGCTCTCAGAGCCCATAAGTGTGCTTTTATTGTTCCTGATCTCTATTCTCGTTGTTGAACTGGCTTTGTTATTAATCTGGTTTTATTCAGTATTGCCCTGTGTATCAGACATGGCAATGTTTGATATATATCCAGTTCCTATATGTGTACCAGACCTGGCTTGCTCCTGCCTTTGAGTTTCCAGTGACCCTGTTTCTCTGCCAATTGTCGTTAAATTGCCATTGCTAATTTTGTATATTTTTGTCTGGTCTGAATATCTCTTTAATATATTTCTGATATTTTCTCCTTAGCATTAAGGCTGGCTAGTCCGGTAATATGCTTATCTATCTCCCTTCGTACTTTGCCTTTCATAGGATTATTGCATTGTATCTTGCTGAGGATCCTCCCGTGTCATAACAGTAAATGAGTTGTTTGTGCAGCACCCTAAGCCTACTCAAAATTTATTGACCTATATGTTGATATCCCCCAGGTATCCTACAGAGGGACCACTGTGTGCTGCGGCAGCCACCAAAGGACCTTATATTCTCTATGCCACCAGAGCACCCATAGCAGTGGAAGCAAGCATCAACATGACCTAATAACGAAACATAAACAAGAGCAACACCCCCGCAATCTACAACAGTTAGATCATGTGCCTATTGTTTTGTGTTTTCTTTTCTTTTTTGTAAATGTTTATATTTTTGTAAATGTACTTAGCATTATTAATCAGTTTCCCTCCCCCTGTTTCCTCCCTAAATGATGTGTCCTCTTCTCCTCAAGGCAATGGCAATAGAAATTGTGGAGCTAACACCGATTCTCTGGTATGCTTAGTTACTAATAATAGTCCCAACAACTCCCCCTTTTCCCCCAAACAAGACATTTTCCCAACTCACTTTTCTGTGGAAAGTAATCCAGTAATTCAACCCATCCCTCAGGCCTAATAGTGGCTACTCCTGCTTCTGTAAAAGAATCACCCACCCTGACTTCTGGCTTTCCCTAATCGTTGTGTCTCTTTCTGTATCCCCGACCTCGGCAAGTATTCTGACTATTCTCTGGTACATTTAGTCCGGCCATTCTAAGGACCGGTAAGGCATTACCTGTTAGTCCTAGCTGTGATACAATTCTACGTGCTGGATCAACCTCTAATCCTGACAACACTGCCATTTTGGATTCTAGCAAACAGCAAGTCTGTTTTTAAGGATTTGTGTTAATATGATTTCTCTATTGTTGTCAGGGTTGAATATATTAAAACCCAAGATGCAAAACTTGTACTTGCAAAAATAACAAACAAAAGTCCAAGGCAAATAAATCCAATAGGACAAGGCAAAGGCAAAGTCAGGCAAGGTTCAGCAATAGTGAGACAAGGTCAAGTAACAGGTATTCAGGAAAACAGGTATCACGGGTAACAGCAGGAAGTAGCAGAGAACAACTGAGCAATGGCAGCTATTCACAGTTTAAATAGAGTGACAAACCAAAGACACACCTATAGTGACATAAGACCCTATTGGTGCATGGGGCAGTCTGTCATCAGGGTTGCCAGGGTAGGTGATTATGTTTTTTAATTTATTCCAACCACACCCATAGGGCTGTCCTGCAGTATGCCCGCCCCTAGGATTCGCACATGTTCACATTCGGACGGCCAGGGCTTGCAGGTAAGTCTTAACAGTTGTGCTAACTTGTAACAGACTTAGTCTAGGGCATATGTATTAATTATCCCCTTTAAATTATCTGTCTGATTCCCTACATCATCTCTTTAGAGCAGTTAACTAGCTTAACCCCTTAAGGACCAAACTTCTGGAATAAAAGGGAATCATGACATGTCACACATGTCATGTGTCCTTATGGAGTTAAAACAAAAGCTAATTTCTAACGCTTCTCCATGAGTTGTCACACAAGCCAGATGGTAGGAGTTTAATTCACCTCTAATTATAACTGCATATTGTGACCAAAAGGACATGTCATGTGTCCTTAAGGGGTTAAGTACACCAAATGTCCTGGGCAAAATTATGACTCATTATTATCCTATAATATATAAGGGATTGTTACCTTGGCTAAACTGTACTGATACTAGGACAAAATAAGTCAAAATGTATCACATTTTCATCTGAATAATGTATAACACACACCCCAGGACACACATTTTTATTAATCACAAACTATTTATTATACTAGTGACAATAGACAGCTAACCACTATATTAACCTATTTGTACTAAATACACATTCTTGGCATCCTCCTGTGTGAGCCAGGCTGTATCAGGCTAATGAAAATTAAAGAAGATATTTGCCAATAAATTGTTATCACTTTGATTTAGAGTAATTCCCTCTTTGCCAGTACTGCTTAAAATCTAGATATTTATTTAACCAGCAAACATTTCATATGTGATATGTTTTCCTTTAAAAAATATTTAACAGATTTTTGCATGAAGCAATGTTTTTATAGAAACTTGAACAAATGGTTTTCAAAAAAGCACCCAGAAGACTTTCTCACTAAAGTGGTCTAGGTGCAGTGGCCATTTAGTTTAAAGGATCACTATAGGGTTAGGAACACAAACATGTATTCCTGAACCTATAGTGTTAAAACCACCATCTAGCCCCCCCTGGGCTCCTCATGCCTCCATAAATAAAGCAAATTCAAGCCTGAAGCTGCAGATCTGCATGCTGTTTGCCTCAGAAAAACAAGCTGTCTGCTGACATCATCAGAAGTGGTAGCCTGATCCAATCACAATGCTTCTCCATAGGATTGGCTGAGACTGACAAAGAGGCAGATCAAGGGCGCGGAGCCAGCAGGATTCAAACACAGCCTTGGCCAATCAGCATCTCCTCATAGAGATGAATTGAATCAATGAGTCTCTATGAGGAAAGTTCAGTGTCTGCATGCAAAAGGAGGAGATACTGAATGTTTGGATGCATTTTAGGCAGCCATGACCCAGGAAGGATCTCTAACAGCCATTTGAGGAGTGGCCAGTGGAGTTATCACTAGGCTGTAATGTAAACACTGCATTTTCTCTGAAAAGACAGTGTTTACAGCAAAAAGCCTGAAGGTAATGATTCTACTCACCAGAACAAATTCAATAAGCTGTAGTTGTTCTGGTGACTATAGTGTCCCTTTAAACCTGCAATCTAAAACATTAGGAAAAACAAAGAATAAGGCTGCGCCAAGAGAGTAAAAAAAACAAGTCCAAATTAGAAAAATGTTCTAATAAGAAAGTCCCAGTAATGGATGGTGTCTTAACTGGTATGGCGTCTTCTTTAACAATGGTCGTCCGTCTCACGATATGGAAGACAGAATGAGAAAAAGCCAATTGTGCAGAGTGTATAAATTAGTAATTGTAAAATAAAATATAAATTACACACTCACGTTTCCATGAGCTAGAACCAGCTCTGGTATGATAGGCACACGGCGGATAACCCTCCGCTTATGGGGGTGCTTGTCCTCTTGAAGAGTCCTGGTGTTCAATTCTCAAGGAAAGAAAATAAAAACAGCCAATAGTGCTCTCTGGTGAGGTAGTTGTTAAAAAGAATAAAAATAAATAAAATATACTCACAAATAGAGTGCAGGTCAATCTGCACTCAATTATTCGCGTGGGTGGTATGATCCCCACCTCAGGATATGCCAGGAACAATATGTAAAGTTGGAAATAGTAATAAGAATAGATAATAGATAATATAAAATTATTTATTGATACAATATTTAAAACCAATAACGCGTTTCGCCAAAAGGCTTTATCAAATTGGAATAGTTGGAGTACCTGGCACATGAGGAGTATTTATAGCTAATACAAACATTTGAAATTGGCGCCAAAAAATGAACAACCAATCAGGGTAATACAAAATATAAATAGAAAATATACATTCAAAAAATAAAAAATAATATACAGTATTGATATATATGGACATAAGATGTTGTATATATAAAAATAATATAAAAACGAGCATTTTTTAATAAGAACGAGCGTTATTTAATATAAAAAAAGGTGTAGAATAAGTGCTTCCGCGTACGTGCGTGTCACGTGACCCGCACTGCACTGTGGGATCTGTAGTGCCGGGTCACGTGACCGCTAATCTGTATTCAGTCCGTGCGGCCAGAGCATTTTTATTATTAGCGCTAACCTTTTTTATCTTTTTTCAATCTAAAACATTGCCTGACAGCCATTAGAGGTGCTTCTCGATAAGAACCAAGTCAGACTCAATTCTCAATAAATTGCTGCTCATAGATAATATTTGACTGATTCAGCGTTGTGATTTGCTGTGCGTGTGCACTAGCCTTCTAATGCTTCTCTACAGGGAATCTTGATAAATTTGGGCCCTGATGAAAGTTTTTAAGGGTTAGTCTAACCCCTTTTAAAAATATAATCATTACATTTAGAATGTCCTATGGCATTTCTAATTGCTCAATCTTATAAAGGAGCAAATTAAGGTAAATGTACTTGCACTTGCATGCACACGACTGAAGATGGGGAGGTGAGGGAGGAATGGACAGAGGAGAGAGAGGTGAGTCATCTTTTGATAATTATTAAAAAAAAATTAGATTACTAAACGGAGGGAGGCAGGGAGAGCAGGGTGGGAGGGAACATCAATCTTCCCCTTGCAGGGATTCTACACGCAAGAGAGAAAATGTCCACATCTGTCACATCACATCACAAATTAATTTTTTCCCAGAGTTGACATTAGGTAGTGTGGAACAAAGTAGATGAAAGTGGCTGGGAACAACAAACGTCATATATTCTTGCAATATTTGCAGTATCAATAAAGTTTATTCCCTCTTCTGTTGCTATTTGGCTAGGAGGGGGGCAGCCAACAGAGGTCAGTTAGTCCTGCAATGAAAACATTGTGTAAAGAGGGGCCTTCCTGTGTAGTCTGTGTGCACCAATCAACGTATGCCTCTGTCTGTATACCTCTCTGTGCATTCCAACACCTGTGCCAATGTAGCTAGTGTGTGTGCCTATCTTTGTACGTCTTTGTTTGGGCCTATGTCAGTGTAGCCTATGTGTGTGTGTTTCTGTGTGTGCCTGTGTATGCATGTGTGTGTCCTTATGTGTCTGTGTTTGTGTGGCCCAGTCTATATTTTATATGCCTGTGCTTGTCTTTATCTATGTTCATGTATGCATTTGTGAACGTGTGTATTTTAGTGTGGATATCTGTGCACGTCTGTAAGTATCAAACTGTGAGTATGTGTCTTTATATATCCAATTGTGTCAAGACACATAAATTGCATGAGTAAACAGGTACAAAATACGAGAGACCAGTTGTGGGGTTTTGAGGAGTATTGTTTGTCTTTGGCTCCATGAGTTTTTGAACCCATCTGACACCCCTCCTGCACTGCATATTAATGACCTCAAAGATATAAGTGTGATGGAACAAATGACAGAAGAGTGGCCAATGTTCATCTTTGAAGGGGTGGTGCGTATGGCCAAATACAGACAAAATAGTATAGTTATTAGAGTGCCCTTTTAAACAAGGTTCATTATTTAGAGCAATTCTCTCACCTATATTATGCAAAGTTGGAAACAGATCACCCCTCTGGACTAGTAACATATTTTGTTATTTTTGACTTGAAGAGATATCAACATCTATCTATACTTTATACTAAGCCATTCCAAAGATTTGGCTGATTAAAAAGAATTTCTCATCGTTCACATAGGAAAGATGCCAACATTAATTTCTTAGTATTCAAGTTTTAAAGAAGTTTTTTCAGCACTTGACAGAACTTGGCTCTAAATTATGGAATGCAATGTCTTTCCTTGCGATCTACCATCTGTTCCACAAGCATTATTCATTTATCCCGCCTTGTGTTCAAAATTATAATGGATGACCAAAGAAATAAAGGATTACACTGTCCCTGTATTGGTAATGCTCTTTTCCAAAATTAGCAAAATGGAGGGGATTGAATTATACAAGATCTTTATATACCTTTATATCTGTACAGAAGGATGTCCCCCCGTGATGATATGTGGGCATATAGCTGCAGATTATTTTGCAAGTCATTTCAGCCCAGACTCAGGAGGCTACTACTAGATTGTGTGGCAAATTCTAAAAGGTAGACACATAGTCACACAAATGCAAGTCAACCAATTATGCATTCAGTGACAAATACTGGCACTCATTGAGGCATGCAGCTTCTGCTATGACACTGACCATGGTGCCATGTTTCCTGCCTGACAAATCAATTGAATGCCTCCTTCCCCATGTTTATAGCAGGCTTAAGAAGTGTTGCCCCAGGCATTTAATTTTGTAACATCTTTGATGTAGATATTATAAAGTAGAGTGGAGGTGTCCCTCAGTTAGCTCCTGCTGCTATCCAAACATACATTTTTCTGGCTTCTTGAGGGGAGCATTTGCCCTATGATAGTAACATGGAGACCCATGCACCATAATCTAAGCAAGGTTCTTGGAATGGTCCTCTATAGAACCTTTATGCCTTTGGCTAAATTGTGTCAATACCTAAAACTGGAAGAACACGCCATTACAAAATGTATATTTAACTAATTAATAAATATCTACAATTTACATTTCCAATTCAGGCTTATTTATCTATTTCACTAGTCATAAATCTTCAAAGTAAATTAACTCTGCAACTCCTTAATGCTTTACTATATAATTTTCTCAATTCAGTCATATGGGTCCAATGATCTAATCCACTCGTGTTTTTTGTAATGCTTCATTAATTTTATCCAGCCTTATTTCTTACTTTTGGCTCTTTGTCTATAACATGAATCTTCAATTTGGTTTATGTTATGTTTGGCCTCCTGAAAGTAGCTTGGTAAATCTAGGTCCAACTTATTTGTATGAATCATGATCTTCAGTTTACTGAGTCTGCCTTTAGTTTCCTGTGATGTTTCCCCTACATATAGCAGACCACACAGGTATTTAAGGAGGTCGATGATAAATGAAGAATCACATGTTTAATGATTCTTCATTTCATAATTCCTTCCTGTGCAAGGTAGTTACAAGGTAGTTACATCTGAATCTTTTGATTGCTACATTATAAAATATCCAGTTCAGAAAATGAAAATTCCAGGTTTCCGTTTCTAAAGAAGTATCCTTTACAATGATTGTAAGATCATTGATCTATTTCAAATTTCACTGATTGCCATTTAATAGGAGCTCGACTCAAGTAAAAACACTGTGTACTTTCTGTATTTTCAAAATCTGTGTTAAAACCAACAAAGATCAATTCTCCTACATTGTCATTCTTTTTAAGCATGCTTTCTCTTTGAATATTCCTTCTGTGTAATTTTTGCCAGTCCTTAAAGGGACACTATAGTCACCAGAACAACTACAGCTTATTGAATTTGTTCTGGTGTGTAGAATCATTACCTTCAGGCTTTTTGCTGTAAACACTGTCTTTTCAGAGAAAATGCAGTGTTTACATTACAGCCTAGTGATAATTTCACTGGCCACTCCTCAGATAGCTGTTAGAGATCTTTCCTGGGTCATGGCTGGCTAAAATGCATCCAAACATTCAGTGTTTCCTCCCTCTGCATGCAGACACTGAACTTTCCTCATAGAGATTCACTGATTCAATTCATCTCTATTAGGAGATACTGATTGGCCAGGGCTGTGTTTGAATCAAGCTGGCTCTGCCCCTGATCTGCCTCTTTGTCAGTCTCAGCCAATCCTATGGGGAAGCACTGTGATTGGATCAGGCCACCACTTCTGATGATGTGAGCAGACTGCTAGTTTTTTTTTTAGGCAAACAGCATGCAGATCTACAGCTTCTGGATTGAAAACAGTACGATGTTGCTATATTTATGGAGGGATGAGTGGCCCATGTTTGTGTTCCTGACCCTATAGTGATCCTTTAAGTATTTGCAATAT
Source organism: Pelobates cultripes (assembly GCA_933207985.1). Lineage (NCBI taxonomy): Eukaryota > Metazoa > Chordata > Amphibia > Anura > Pelobatidae > Pelobates > Pelobates cultripes. The sequence continues at coordinate 235,290,466 of OW240912.1, read as the reverse complement.
AATAACTCATCTGATGTATTTTTTGGTTATATACTGATGCATTTTCTCAGAAAACCATTTTTTAGATGTTTGGCTCTTGCACACAATGTTAAGATTTATGAACATACACTATCCCTCACTTACCTGCATGGTATGATAAGCAGTGCTTCTTATCATGTAGGACTGTGGACTAGTAACACCAGTTAATCAAGGATATATAAAGTATTAAGGTTCCTTGTTAACATTCCTGATTTAACTTTTAATTCACCTACACTAGAACCATAACAGCTTAGTTACCAAAGAGATACAACACAAGACATCATGTCAATGATAAGTGGCAAGCTGTACCACAAATGTTGTCACACATAATAAAAATATAGATCATACTCACACGCCCAAACAGCTGCCAAAAGGAAATAAGAAGAATATCTCGCCAAATTTCCCAGTAAAAACAACTCTCTAATTTTGTGCTTTCTGCTAGAGACTTCATTTAGGATTCAATAGTATCTGAATCTGGATACCTGGCAGCTGCTTTTAACCCATTGGTCATCAGAATACTGTTCTAATAGTTGAAACATATGGAACTATTAAATCTAAGCTTTCCAATATTGTTTTGCATGATTGTACATATATGACATCTTTTCTCCCCCATCACTCTTTCTTTTGCTTCTCTGATGTCCCTGTGATAGTAGAACTTCACTGGGTATGCAGTCCTGTGCTCTGTATGACATTTTCAAATCAGTCTCAGACTATTCTGACGTGGTTGGATTCTTAACTGCAGGAATAGGCAAGTAATACAGGGCTCGACAAATCTCAGATGCTAGGTTGCCATGGCAACTAGGAATTTTGCCTGGGCACCTGGGATTTCATAGCCCTTTAGCGAAGGCAGCCACCCAGGAGAGCGTAGAGATTACGGCCTAAGGAGCTTTGGAGGTAGACAGGGGCGGACTGAGCACTCGGTCATGGACCGAGGCCCAGAGGCTCTGGGGGGCCCGTCCGTGGATCAGTGCAGTAATGGCTGAGCTGGGGAGATAAATAATCTCCCCAGCCAAATAAAGCAATACAAAAAGATGGAGTAGAGCTGTGCCAACAGAAAATAAAATAACTTAAAATAGTCCCAAAAGTCTCACTGGAACAACAAAAGATTGTCAGGAGTACTGGATAAAATGTAGATGAGTAAACTCTTCAGTAGTGGTGGGTGCGTCTGAATGTCTCAAGGTATTCGTTTATATAGAAGAAAAAGGAGACAGGGCAACCAATAGTGTAACAAGTCTAAAATCCACAGTGCAAAATAGTAATAGGAGGTAGAAAACTCACATTTAAAAGAGCTATGGCCAGGTCTGGCGTACAGCGGTATAATCCCAGCTTATGGGATATGTGAAGAAAGTGTGTCTATGAGCACCGTCTGATCATCCAAGGCTCCAAGGGGAAATAAAAAAGCCACCAATAGTGCTCTCAATTATGATAAAAATAAATAAAAGTAAATAAAATAATACTCAAAGTATAGAGCAGAAACACTGCTTTATTGATAAAGCACTGGTGGTATTATCCCCGCCTCGGATTTCTTTGAGTAAAGGAATAAATAAAAAGCCAGGAAGAGTAAAAATAATAAAGTCAGTCATGATCTAAAATACACAATATAAAATAACCATTACGCATTTCACCAAGATAGGCTTACTCAAATAGCAAATTTTTATACCATTTGAGAAAGTCTATATTGGTGAAACGTGTAATGGCTATTTTATATTGTGTATTTTAGATCATTAAGAGTTTTTTGGTAACTTTGCTGTGCCAATCCTCTTTTTTTGTACTTTTATGCACTTTTATTATTTTTACTCTTCCTGGTAAGTCTCTACATTTACCTGTCACAGCACGCTGATTGGCTGGCTTGAAATCCAACCAGAGTGCTCTTAGTAATTTTACACAATGTGGGAAAGTTCTTTGGAATTTTCCCATGCTGTGTAATTTGACTCATAGCAACACAGGGACTTCATCTTCCCACACAAAGATGGCGGCGCCCAGGACCTAGGTCCGCCAGCAACTAAAGATTAAAAAATAGGTAATATGGGGGGCTTAGGGGCATTTGGGAGTAAGTAGGGGGACAATTAGATGTAGTGGAGTCGGGAGGAGGGTTAAAAAAAACTAGATTCGGCCATGACAGTGACACTTTAAGCTCTTACGGTTCTGGTGACTAATGTGTCCCTTTAAGAACTGCATTGTTTTTGTTGAAAATGAAACTATATTAATTTTAAAAAAAATTGCCAAGACCTGAAGTAATAGCAATGTGTATCACCAACCTGGTGATTGAAGTTAATTGAAACAAAGAGAACTCAAATAGGTGGGAACTAAATACCATTAACAAGTACAAGCCAAAGGTAGGTATGCCAGAATTCTAAATAACGAGTGCAAACAGAACACAGAGAATAATCACAAAACAAGCCTGGTCAGGAGTATACAAAACTGCATAACTGGCAAAGCTAAAAATGCATAGTGCGCGTAGAAGATTCCTAAGGTGTCAAAACCATGAACTGTATACTTGCACCTACAACTAAGGAAGACCTGTTAATAGGTCGAAACATGTTGTGTTGAAAAAGAACGTCTGGCTAAAGACACTTTAATTCTATGTAAGATTTTACGTATTGTTTTGTTAATAAACTACATGTTTGAAGTTAATTTGGTGCTTTTCCATTTTCATATGTTTGGAGAGGAGTTACCTGCCAGATCTTCAATTTGAAAATACTATCACCACTCCACAAGCTATTCTACCTGAGCCAGTCTATACAGGCTCAATTTTCTTTTTCTTACAGCCACTTGTGGAACCAAACCTAATTAGGGTATGAACTTCCTTATTATGACACATATATATTCTGCACTCACACTTTTCTAAGATTGCATGTAGAGTGCGCAACCCCGTTTTGTGTTTTTTGTATTAAAACCATCATTAGTTAATCTTTTTCGAAACATGAAACTAATGAAAATAAATACCCGTATTTTCCGGCTTATAAGACGACTTTTTAACCCAGGAAAATCTTTTCAAAAGTCGGGGGTCGTCTTATACGCCGGGTGTCGTCTTATAGGGCGGGCCTAGGCAGCTAGGCACTTCCTGTCAGTCCGGCTGGGTACAGGAAACAAAAGCTCCTGTACCGCAGACCGGAGAGGAGCTCGGCCACTCTACAGGGGAGGTGAGGAGAACAAATGGGGGAATAAGGAGAGGGGGGGAGGAATAAGGAGAATACGGGGGGGGGTGGATATGAGAATGCGGGGATAAGGAGAATACAGAGAGGGGGGATAAGGAAAATACAGAGGAGGTTATAATGAGAGAATGCAGAGGAAGGGGGAAAAGGAGAATATGGGGGGATATGAGAATATAGAGGGGATAAGGAGAATACAGGGGATAAGGATAATACAGGGGGGATAAGGAGAATACAGGGGGGGATAAGGAGAATACAGAGGAAGGGGATAAGGAGAATATGAGGGGGATAAGAAGAATACAGGAAAAAGATGGAAAAGGAGAATACAGGGGGGATAAGGAGGAACATGAGGGGGATAAGGAAAGAGAATACAGGGGGGGACAAGGAGAATACAGAGGGGGGGGGATAAGGAGAATACAGGGTGGGGATATGGAGAATAAAAAGAACACAGGGAGGGAGGGTGTAAGGAGACCACAGGGAAGGGGGGAGTAAGGGGAACACAGAGAGGTGGGGAGTAAGGAGAACACAGAAATGGGGGGAGTAAGGGGAAGACAGGAAGGGGGAGTAAGGAGAACACAGGGAGGGGGGGGTGGAGTAAGGGAACCCAGGAGGGGGGGAGTAAGGAACTCAGGAGGGGGAGTATGAGGAGGGGGTAGTTAGTGTTGTTTTTTCAGGTGTTTTTTGTTTTTTTTTTGGTGTGCGTTGGAAGAGGGGTAGTCTTATACGGTGAGTATATCCCAAACTCTATATTTTAACTGGAAAAGTTGGGGGTCGTCTTATATTGTTCACAATATTAAAAAATAGCTACACATTTAAAGCAATTTCAAATGTGACAATCTCCCTAAATTGTTTCTAAATGGCAACTAAAATGATACAGTCACTGGCTGCCATCAGGGTATGCCGTCTGTCTTGTTTAGAGTTTGTAACGACAAGGCCATTCACATCTAGAAAGACCAATGAACTTGACATTTAACATCTGTTATATTAGTGCTGTATTCCACAGCTGTGCGTGAGACTGGACGCTTCTGAGAAAGCACCATCTAACACGGATGTGAAATGTAAAGTGTCGTCATACAACTATTTCTTAATGAATGCCTATTACTGTTAGCAATAGTTTCGGCACAGTGTGAAATAACTGGTGTAACGATCACTGTGAGCATAAATAAAGACATGATTATGTTGCTAAGTATGTTTTTTACAACCATTTCTTTGAGATATGATCTAATAATATACTGTTTTAACATCACACAAAGAGTATATGGGCAATTGCACGGTTTGCCAAAGTAGCCAAATTGGAAGTTTAGCTGACTTTGAGAATTCTTCCAGTTTGGCTATTTTATCCTTACGTTTGACAAACACTTTGAAATCACTTTGAATTCCTGACAATCCTCACTTTATTGAATAGCCAGGTTGTTTGTTTTTTTAACCATAAAGCTAGACGTGCCTAAGTCCCTCTATGGTAATGAACCTGAGCAGTGCATCACTAAGGTTGGTGTCACCAGGTGCAGTAGCTCATGGTGTCACCCCAACCCTACTTTATAATGTGTTGTTTTTTTTTAATGTGTAGTGATGTGCAGAATATATGGATGTATTACAGACCTCCTCTGTGTTTTGAGTGTGATATTATGAGATGTACGTTTGGCTGTCGGTGTTGATAAGTGTGATGTGCGTGGGATTTATGAGTGGTTGGCTGATTGTGATTATATATGGTGGCTGTGCGTGATAAGGCTGAGTGTACTTGTGTGTGTGGATGGTATGTTTGTAATTAAAAAAGTTAATTGAGTAATAGGATTTTCTTATCTGTTGCTTCCTTTGCTCTCTTTTTTATATATGCAATATTAAGTGGCAAAACAGATTTTAATTTTAAAGCGGCACTGTCATGCCGAACTTACCTTTCCTCAATCTCTTCCTCTTCTCCCCCTCTCTCAGGATCTGTTCTTTTCTTCCTGTCTTCTTTAGTTTTCTTTAAAATCATAAGACAAAGTAGGGACTCTTTGCCTTATGGAGGATTCCTCCGCTTGACCAGCTCTGACCAGCGGAGGAGCAAAGTGTGCTTCATTTCCGCTGGTCAGAGCAATTTTCCCATGATCCCTAGCTTTCCTCTGTGTTCCCACGATGCTTCCTGTCACTTTACACTAAACTGCCGAATTGCGTTCTAACTGAATGAGAACAGTCTGTTCGTTTCTTTTAGAACGCAATTCGGCACTTTATTCGGATCGAATTTCATTCGAATGAATGAAACTCCAATCCTATTCATTACTGTGGCTGCATTTTGCAGCCGCTTAGTAGATAACTCCCTAATTCCCACGGTATCAGGGAGTTATCTACTAAAAGGCTGAAAGACCTAAATTGGTCTTTCAGCCAACTTTACTAATACTAAGTAAAGGTTACTTAGTATTAGTAAATTAAATGCCCCTACTCGCTATACGCGAGTAGGGGCATGTGTAGTAAGCAGTGAGCAGCTTATAGCGGTGGGTGGGGGGCCCTAAATAAAGATATGGGGGGGAACTTCTGGCTCCCCCCTGGCCCCCACCCCTGCGCGGTGGGTGGGGGCCCTAATAAAACAATAAGGGGGGGACCTACTGTCCTCCCCCCCCGGCCCCCACCCTGCTGCGCCCTAGTAAGTAGGGTGGGAGGCTAGTAAAACAATAAGGGGGAGGGACCACTGTCCTCCCTGACCACCCTGGCGGTGGGTGGGCCTAAATGAAACACCTCCCAATCAAGGTGACTAGGGGTCCCAAGCCCCTAGTCCCCCCCCCCCACCCCAAAAAACCTATCCCCTACCTACCCCCCTCACCCTAAAAATAGTGAGGGGGGAATAAAATAACTAACATGTAAAATAAAAATGAAACTTACCATTTGACGTCTTCTTTTTTCTAAAATCTTCTTTCTTCAGCCCCCAAAAAGGCCAAATAAAAATCCATTATACCCGTCGCACTTAAAAAAAAAAAAAAGCGAGCGCAAAAAAAAAATTTAATCCATCTTCACCCTTGGTGGATAACCAATCAGAGTGCTCTGAGTCATTTTACACAGCGTGGGAAAATTCAAAAGAACTTTGAAAGCCACCCAATCAGAGTGCTCTGTGTCATTTTACACAGCGTGGGAAAGTTCTTTTGAATTTTCCCACGCTGTGTAAAATGACTCAGAGCACTCTGATTGGCTTAAACCCACCAATCAGAGTGCTCTAAGCCTAATTGCAGGGCGGGGCAAGGCTTTATAATCCTTAACCCGCCCTGCGGAGCTCAGTACGCGGCGTGCCCTCGAGGGGCGAAGATGGATTAATTTTTTTTCTGCGCTCGTTTTTTTTTTTTTTCTCAAAGTGCGACGGTTATATTGGCTTTTTATTTGGCCTTTTGGGGGGCCGAAGAAGATTTTAGAAAAAAGAAGACATCTAATGGTAAGTTTAATTTTTATTTATTTACAGGTTTTTAGCTATATTGACTCCCCCCTCACTATTATTAGGATGAGGGGGGTAGGTAGGGTTTCATTTTATTTTGGGAAAGAAGATGACTAGGGGATTGGGGACCCCTAGTCATTGGAATGGGGGGGGGGTTAATACCTAGCCCCCACCCACCGCTCAGGGGTGGGGGCAGGGGAAGGAGACAATAGGTCCCCCCCTCTTATTTTTTTAACGGCCCCCACCCGACGCTCAGGGGTGGGGGCAGGGGAAGGAGACAATAGGTCCCCCCCTCTTATTTTTTTTGAACGGCCCCCACCCGACCCTCAGGGGTGGGGGCCAAGGGGGGAGGCAATAGGTCTCCCCCTTGTTATTGCTAAGGGCCCCCACCTGCCGCGCAGGGGTGGGGGCCGGGGGGGGGACAAAAGGCCCCCCCCTTATTGTTAAGGGCCCCCACCCGACACTCAAGGGGTGGGGGCCAACTCTATGTCCCCCTCCCTCTTATTTTTTATTAAGGCCCCTCATATTTAGATTGGGGGCATGGGGTGATTACTGGGGGGGGGGTGAGCACTGCTCCCCTCCGCTTTAGCTTGCGCTGAGTATTACAAGGAGGGATCCGCGAGCAGCTCCCTCCTTGTTAAAAACGAACGAGGAACAATATTTGTTCCTCGTTCGTTTGAAATTGCTATTCCTTCATTCGGTTGTTTATTTGATGAATGAAGAAACAGCAATACATTTTCTTCTTGATTAGAATTGCGAACGAACGTGAACACTTTCCCAGCGCACATTATGCCCTTTAGATCAACTTCTATGCGGATTACTTTTTCGGCGGATGAAGATAAAGAGGTGAACGGCGATTTCAATAAGAACTGGAGAGACAAGAACTGAAGAACTGAAGAATAATCGTGTACTTCAACTTACAGTAAGTGATTTTGAATTTTTATTATGACTTGTGTCTTTTTGGTATTGTATGTATATCTATCTCTGCATGTCTGCCAGTGTGTACAAGTGTGTGTGTCAGTATATCTATCTCTGCATGTCTGCCAGTGTGTACAAGTGTGTGTGTCAGTGTATGTATCTCTGCATGTTTGCCAGTGTGTACAAGTGTGTGTGTCAGTGTATGTATCTCTGCATGTCTGCCAGTGTGTACAAGTGTGTGTGTCAGTGTATGTATCTCTGCATGTCTACCAGTGTGTACAAGTGTGTGTGTCAGTGTATGTATCTCTGCATGTCTGCCCGTGTGTACAAGTGTGTGTGTCAGTGTATGTATCTCTGCATGTCTGCCAGTGTGTACAAGTGTGTGTGTCAGTGTATGTATCTCGGCATGCCTGCCAGTGTGTACAAGTGTGTGTGTCAGTGTATGTATCTCGGCATGTTTGCCATTGTGTACAAGTGTGTGTGTCAGTGTATGTATCTCTGCATGTCTGCCAGTGTGTACAAGTGTGTGTGTCAGTGTATGTATCTCGGCATGTCTGCCAGTGTGTACAAGTGTGTGTGTCAGTGTATGTATCTCTGCATGTCTGCCAGTGTGTACAAGTGTGTGTGTCAGTGTATGTATCTCGGCATGTCTGCCAGTGTGTACAAGTGTGTGTGTCAGTGTATGTATCTCGGCATGTTTGCCAGTGTGTACAAGTGTGTGTGTCAGTGTATGTATCTCGGCATGTCTGCCAGTGTGTACAAGTGTGTGTCAGTTTTATCTTGATGAAACAGGTACTACATAACATCTTTATTTAATGCTACTACTAACAACATGTAGTAAATCAGCACTGTCACTTTCAGTCGACTTTGTTGTATTTGCAAAGATCGCTGACGTTGACATTGCTTCTGTTGTTATGGTGGCTGGGTGGGTAGGTAATAAACAAAGTAAACTCTACATTGTGTATTCATTTTTTTGACTGTGTTTTTTAATTTAAGTGAAATACTTTCTAATTTTTAAAAATGTTGATTTTCATTTTTAGGTACAATGGACTTGGAATCTGCGTCGGAACCTGGAACTTCTCAGGATTTGAATGCTGTTGAAAGGGTAATGTAAATATTTTCTATTACATTTGAGTTTAGCTGAACTGGCAAACACCCATCAAAAATGTTTATTTCATAAACATAGAATATTTATGAAATAGACATGGACTGTTATAGACAGTATAGAAATGCAACTTTTGCAGTTATTAAAGGACCACTCTATGCACCCAGACCACTTCAGCTTAATGAAGTGGTCTGGGTGCCAGGTCCAGCTAGGCTTAACCCATTCTTTTATAAACATAGCAGTTTCAGAGAAACTGCTATGTTTATGAATGGGTTAAGCCTTCCCCCAATTCCTCTAGCGGCTGTCTCATTGACGCAAGCGTCCATAGGAAAGCATTGATAATGCTTTCCTATGTGACCGGCTGAATGCGCGCGCAGCTCTTCCCACGCGTGCGCATTCAGCCGCATGGGAGGAGAATCGGAGGAGGAGAGCTCCCCGCCCAGCGCTGGAAAAGATACGTTTTTATCCCTTTCCCCCTTCCAGAGCCGGGCGGGTGGGGGCTCCCTCAGGGCACTATAGTGGTCCTTTAATAATTTATAATTAATTATTAATGTAATATTTGTATTTTATTTTAACAGAAACAGCAGTTATTACAACGGCTTCTTTTACAAAATGCTTCGAAGGAACCATGCTTCCAAGAGACACCTCTCAGACAGTCGGCTCCTGAAGTTCCTACCAGCACTGATGAAGAGGGCAGAATTGGGAACACAGATTGGTGCACCTGTGGAAACTGCATTACGATGCCAACCGCGGAGGAGTCAATTTGTTGTAAAGAGATTGATAATGTCGTATGCCAGCTTGAAGATGCACCGTGTATTATCCATCATACTTTCTTCAAGCAATTCTGCCAGGAGGATCTTGCCCACTTCCTCTACTGCTTCCTTGGCGTGGAGTCCCAGAGGCCTTCTGAAGCGTTATTTAACAGGTAGGTATCTTTTCTTACTACTAGGGAATTGTGAAATCCTTACCCTTGAAAAATGATTATTTCATATATGTACTCTTTATGACTTAATCATTTCGATTGTGTTTGTATTTCACTAAAAAAAACTGACCCAAGTTTCTCTGTGTAGGCAAATGAGGAAGACGGCATATCGAGGTTTTACCACCTGGATTCATGGGTACCTTGGACGAAAAAATCGAAGGCCTATTCCATCATGTGCAGTTCATGCCATTCGTACACATTTCCCAGACCCAGAAAATTCATATGTCGGATTCATTAGACTCCAAGATTATAATGCCATCGATATGGCTGATGACTTTTGAATTTTTTTTGGAAACAATGTTTGTGTTACAATTCATCCTGAATTTATATGTAAAATAGTTTATTATAAAGGTTTATTCTTTTCAACCATGTATTGTGAGTTCTTTTCTTTGGTTTCCTTATCTGTGTGTGAAAGTACAACATAGAGGTCTATGTAGGCTCCCCCAACATTGTGGGATTCTCCATAAATGCACCCAAGTCACTGCAGCCATTACTGGTAACGGCTGTTAGGAATGACCATTGGACTGACCCTTGAGTGTATGAAAGTTGGGTGTTGGAGAAATACAGAGAGAAATGTCAAAATGAGTATTTCATAAAGATTGGATCTTGATGAAATACTAATTTTTTCAGGTGTTGTTGACAGTGACTGTTTAGTTGTCAATTTCAACAGTGGCATTTACAGAATGCAATGGTTTCACTGTTTATAAACTGATACATTTTGACTAAGGATCACTTTTAACACAATTGAGAAATTATTGCATTCTGCAAACTTTGCTGTTAAATTTTACCATGTGATATTGTTTCACATGTAAATATTTGTTTTAAAATTTTTTTTTAAAAAATTAAAGAAATATATACGCAAACACCAAATAAATACAGGAAACATGTATTAAATTTCTAACTTTAAACTTTATTAATAGCATAAAACGTAATCTTTATATATTTCCTATATAATACTACTTGAACTAAGATTTTTAATTTAAAAATCAATTTTAATGTTTATTTAACTTTTTAAAATTAAATCCAACTGTTAAATATTTAAAAGTTTTATAAGTTTAATTTAAATAGTTTTTAGATGTATTTATTTTAATGTTATCAATTTACAATAAATATATTATAACTAGAATATTACAATTGGTATCTATAATATTGTTATAAAATTAAATTTTTAAATTTACATATATTTTTCTCAATTATGCAATTAATTTTTTTAAGAATTAAGCAAAACATAGAAAATAAAGTTACTTTTTAATTATTTTGTTATAAAATTGTTTTAATATGATTTATTTAATTCTTTATTAATCTAGAATATACTTTTCATTCATACAATTACTTTTTAATGAATTTATTATAGATATTTAGGCAACCTTGTAGTCAAAGCTGCATTAAGTGTTTTAGTAACTACAGAATAATTCTGAAATTTAGTTAATAATATTCTAAGACTCTAATTAAATAATTTATTATTATTATTTTAATCTAATTGCTGTTATTTTGAAAAATGATGTCTTACAAAAAGATCGAGCTTAGTGTTTAAGTGTCCTCAAACATATTTGAAGAATTGATTTTAATAAGTCCTCAAATTGCTACTTTTATATTTGTGTTGATTTAACTTTTAACTTCAAACTTTAACTTGAACGGATAAAAATAACAGATATAAAACTGAAAACTCATTTTTAAAATAATAACTGTCAATGCCATAGAAAATTTTTCAAAGACCATTGACATTGGCGAAATGTGTACGATGGCTGGCCTAGGATAGCCAAGTACTGGCAAACTTACCAGAACCTCTCCATCGTTGTCTTGTCATTGTTGTATCCATCGTTGTTCTTTCAATCTTTCACAAATAATCAATTATCTATTTTATTTTTTGGAGAAGGGGAGGACAGTTCCATTTTAAAAGGTTTTTGTGTTTGTTACCTGATTGTTTCTTTAAACTGGCACTGTTATGCCAAACATACCGTTCTCCAATTAATTTATCTTCTCCTCTCAGAATCATTTATCCTTTTTTTGTTTATTCCTGATATATTTCTTTAACACCAAAGACAAAGTAATGACTACTACTTTTTTTTTCCCAAGGCTTGACTTTCTATGGCTAAAGGAGGAGCGTAAGTATGCTCCATTTCCTGTGTAAAGTAGGATAGTGAGTATTTTGCAAAAACTTTATTTGACACAAGAATTGGAGCGGACTTAATCTTCTCCTTTGATCAAAGAAAATCAAGCATGGGAAAAATATATAAGACAAAGTAGTCCCTTCTTTGTTTTATGTGGTCAAGAAAACTACAAGAGAAATAATTAAAAATAATAAAGGATTTTGAGAAAGGAAGAGAAAATTAAACAGGAGACGGGTACGTACGGCATGACAGTGCCGCTTTAATTACTTGAAACGGCTCACATGCTCTTCTACTGCCTTTTTTTTATCAGGCTTTGGAATTTTAGCAATGTTTTTGGGTACTGTTGTGGATTTTGAATTCCAATCCACATGCAAACTCTCACTGCAAATTTTTAATACACTCATAAGAATTTGTTCTATATGAGTGATTGTCATTGGCTCGTACATAGTACGAACAACCCATCTTTTTCTGGAACGTGGGAATTCTAATCTATTCCGCATAGTTCCAACAGGATCAGTGCCTTTGAACGAAACTTTGACAATTGCTTGCTCACGATTAACATTACTGTTGTGAGCAAGAATGGCCAAAATTGTTCTAGCCTCCATGGAATCCAGTCCAAAATGAATTCTTTTGGGCCTGTACTTCAAAACAAGGCTATGGAATGTCTCCAGACATCCTGTGTGACAGAAGTGGACTAAGTGGTCAAAATCCTTCACAAGCTGACCATCATTAATAAATTTAACTAGGTTTTCATATGCTTGTGATTTGGGTTTCAACCATAAACCTTTGTCAATCACTTCTTGTGATAGTGGTTCGTGCGAACAAGCGTGGTACTTCTCTGCACCTTCCCATTCATGACAATTGGAAATGTGACAAGAGAGTGAATTCCAACGCTCTTTTAATTGCACTATGTCCCCTTCACATGTCTTAATGCACCACCAAAAGTGGTTTATAATTTGCCTGATCCAAAAAGAAATGTCATGACAATTTTTTTTCTTAGAAATTGCCACGAGCTTCTTTCTGAGATTTTTAGCATAGTGCCATACATCAAATTGATGTGTAATGCCACTATATTTTTCTCTCATCAATTTACGGATACCAACATGACGATCAGTAGCGATCATTTGGACATCAAGGTTTTCAGATCTCATTCTATCCAAACAAGTCTGAAAACCTAGTTTTTCCATAGCAACAGATGACGTTGTCTGAGACACCTGTGTAATTTCGAAGTCAATAATTTTTTTACTAAAGACATCCATGAAAGTGTAAATGCAGTATTTAGCACTAAATCCTGGACTGTCACATTGACCATCTCCACTCAAGCAAAGTGGAAGTTCATTCCACAGGGGTCTACAAATGTTTTTCTCCAATTGCCAATGATGTGACAAAGCAGAAAAAAGGTATTTCCGTTGGTAGCGGTAATACCCACTTTCCGAAATATGTTCTAATCCATAAATGTTTAACATTTCATGGATTTTTTTAAAATTACAGCCACTAAAGAGTATTGATGCTGCCATTAATGTATTGCCAGCACCAATTTGACTAATTAGTGGCTGACTGTGCCACAACAGAAATTTGTGTCCAGATTTACAATTCGCATAGATTTTTAATAGCGAACCCTCTGTACGCTTTATAAGAGAAAAATTTTAGATGTACAGTGCAAGTTTTTCTGGCATGGGATTTTGTAGCATAACAAATCTAGACAAGATTCAAATACTACAAATTTACGGTCAGTTACACACTGAAATTCAATATTTGATTCCTCAGTGGTCAAATCTAAATCAGTGGATGTATCCATAGTGCAAAAACTATCCATGACATAGTCTGGATCACGCTTTTGCTCTTTGGAGACATTCAAAGTACTCTCTAAGTCTGACTCCTTAATTGCGGCACTACTGTCAATATATGTAGATACATTGTGTAGTTCTGCAATATCTTGGTTAAAAAAATCCAAAAGATCCATTGGATCTTCATTTGGGTCCTCTGTAATGGTTCCTAATTCCATTTCTTTATCTTTAATTTTAATAGGGGTTGAAGTTATTATCTTAGATGGACTGAACACTTCAGTCTCTAAGATAATAGGCATGTCTTTACAATATGAATGCTCCATTTTTATACATTTTAAAATTCGTGCCTCATGGTAAGTGGATTTGGCAAATTCAATTGCCTCTTCCACTGGTATACAGTCTGTCTGAATTGATATTTCCCTTGTACAATTTAAATCTTCAGTCGAAGTTGAGGCATCGCACATAATCTTGGCAAGCTCAAAGTGAGTTACAGAGGTAGAGGCCAATGATGTGTTTACATCCATTGCTTTGGTTTTTTTATGCCTATGGAATACCTCTTCAGCTATGCAAGGAAGACCTGCTTCAAAATTGAATTTTGAAGGCAGTGCATCCGGTTTTAAAAAACGCTTTGATCCCCTCAACTCAAAGGAACTGTCCTCAAAATGTCTGGAGCAGATCCGGTACGTAGACTGATATTTTGGGTCAGTTATAATATCTAAAATTTGTTCTATATTAACAAAATTTTGTCGAGTCTGCTCCAGCCATTTTCTGGCTAAAAATCTTTTACTGGGAAAGACATGAAGAGTTATTACTTCATGCCCAGTTCTCCCAGGTCTGCTCCTGCACCCGGTAACAACGCAGTTAGGCATATTTACCTGAAAATGAAAAAGTAAATTTAAATTAGAATGTTTATTTCAATAATGTAATACAAATTATTTACAACCATTGATAATGTACAGTACCTTGAAATATATTCAACGCTAATAAATAAAAAAATCAAACGACGATTCGCGCATAAAAATCCTGAAATATACAAAATAATCGGTCAAAATGTTCTTACTATTACAAAGCACTCTTTGCTATTTGATATATAATTACTGTATTTAAATGTAGTGTCTAATTGCAATGTCTTCATTTAAATTTCTAACGTCAAAGCAACCTCAGTTGAAGTAAAAAATAATCACTGAAAGGAGACCATACTTTTTATGCACTTTTTGGCTATAAAATGTGCACAAAGTTATAAATGCAATGATTGACTCTATACATTTTAATTATTAAAGGTTACATCTATGAAAAATAATCAAACTTGAGCATGTTGCTTTCCCAATATATACATAGATTTATTTATTTCCATATCATGCTGGTGCTATACCCTGCTGGTGCTTGAATACATACTGCATATTTCATGTATTTAAACTTTATTATTTTAAGCTATATTATGTTTAGGTTCACATGATAATATATGTTGCACTGCATATAGACGGGTAGTTCATCTTTATTGTCCGATTCACAGTGTGTTATAGATGTTGAGTAGTGGTGTTGCAGGAGTTGTTGTCATTCAATAGTGTTTTTGATCCAGCGCTATATTACATATATAATGTATAGAACCTATTAATGCATTGTGGTTCTTATGCTCACAATACTTTGCATAATGGTGGTGAAGTCTTCTTGTTATTTCAGATGGCTTGTTTGTTATATGTCAAGAAGTATATTGAAATGTGTGAGTGTGTGTGTGTATATCCATAAAAAAGTGTGTTTTTACACTATGGTTAATGCTCATTTTAGGTATTAACACTTTTGTATTGTACGTAAGCAATATTGTATAGTATATTATGTTGAAGTACACATTATAATGGATGTATGTTATCCTTATTATGATGTATTGCTGTAATTATTGCTTGGTAATACCTCTTTATTGACGGTGTCACAGTATGTTGTAGATGGTGGCACCGTACAAGTTTACTTCTGGTAATATGCGAGTTGATCCTGCAGCAAATGACATTATGTATAGACTATTAATGTACTGTAATTCAGATTTAAAAAAATGTTAACAAAAGCTTTGCTTGAATATTTTATACTTTGTCATTCGATTGTTGTTCATTGAATCCACGTATTGGTTCAGTTTCACTGTTTCAGGATGAATGCTTTTAGGGTTACAGGTTGGATCTGGTAGTATTGGAATATGATGTATTTAATATTGTATGTATTCAGTAACAGCAAAATCATACAGCTACTATTTAAAATACAAACACAGATACCACGTGCAGCAAACACTTTCAACTAAACCATTCAAACACAGATACCACGAGCAACAAACGCTTTCAACTAAACCATTCAAACACAGATACCACGTGCAGCAAACACTTTCAACTAAACCATTTAAACACTTGCAGCAAACACAAACAGATACCACGTCCAGCAAACGCTTTCAGCTAAACCATTCAAACACAGATACCACGTGCAGCAAACGCTTTCAACTAAACCATTCAAACACTTGCAGCAAACACAAACAGATACCACGTGCAGCAAACACTTTCAACTAAAACATTCAAACACAGATACCACGTGCAGCAAACACTTTCAACTAAAACATTCAAACACAGATACCACGTGCAGCAAACACTTTCAACTAAAACATTCAAACACAGATACCACGTGCAGCAAACACTTTCAACTAAAACATTCAAAGACAGATACCACGTGCAGCAAACGCTTTCAACTAAACCATTCAAACACTTGCAGCAAACACAAACAGATACCACGTCCAGCAAACACTTGCAGCAAACACAGATACCACGTGCAGCAAACACTTTCAACTAAACCATTCAAACACTTGCAGCTAACACAAACAGGGCCGGCCTTAGGCAATTAGGCGCCCTGTGCAAAAAGTCTTCACGGCGCCCCCCCCACCTCCCACCAAGTTGCCTGAATACAGTAACACACACAGGCACCGGGGACGTGTGTATCACGAGGCAAACAAGGCATCTGCCTTGGGGGCCACTTTGCAGGGGGCGGCAAAAAAAAGCATCCCTCCAAACCCCCAGGCAGATCCCTTGCTTGCCTCGCATCCTGGGGGGCTCAAGAGCTGACCGGCTGGCCACTTTTGAGCCCCCCCAAGGCTGGCAGCGGGCAGCGAAGGAGCATACTCACCTGAGCTCTTCCTGCTCAGCTTCCTCTGCGCCGCTTAATGAAGCCGGGAGCCAGAATATGACGCCAGTCCGGCTCCCGGCATCACTAAGCGCTGCTTACTCAGCCTGTGCGCCCCCTGCCTGCCTGCCCAGCAGCCACACTGGACTGCTGGTAAGAAATCCACTCCAGCTTTCCCAGGGAGGCTGGGTGGATTTAAAATAAATGTAAAAAATATTAGTTTGTGAGTGTTAGTGGAAATGTCTGTGTGTGTGTCTGTGAGTGTTTATTTTGAAGTGAATGTGTGTGTGTGTGTGTGTCAGTGTGTAATTGTGTGTGTCTGTAAGTGAATGTGTGTGTGTCTGTGAGTGAATGTGTGTGTTGGTCAGTGAGTGTATATGTGTCAGTCAGTGAGTGTGTATGTGTCAGTCAGTGAGTGTGTATGTGTCGCCAGTGAGTGTGTATGTGTCGCCAGTGAGTGTGTATGTGTCGTCAGTGAGTGTGCGTCTGTCAGTGAGTGAGCGTCTGTCAGTCAAAGTGCGGCCTTGACAGGAAGGGGTGGGGGAAATTTAAACTCGGTTACAGGCATGTACACACACACTCAGTTAAAGGCAGTCACACATACAGGCACAGGCACAAACAATGGCACAGCTACAGCCACACACACAGACAGACAGTCACATAGGCAGTCACACACACAGACAGACACACAGTAACACACACATAGACAGTTATACACACACAGGCAGGCAGTCACACAGATAGAAAGTCACACACACAGGCAGGCAGTCACACTCAGACAGATAGTTACAGACAGACACACACAGGCAGGCAGGCAGTCACATACAGGCAGTCACACACACAGGCAGTCACACACACAGACAGACAGTCACACACACAGACAGTCACACGGACAGACAGTCTCACACACACAGGCAGTCACACACACGGGCAGTCACACAGACAGACAGTCACACACACAGTCACACAGACAGACAGTCACACACAGACAGACAGTCACACACACAGACAGTCACACACAGGCAGGCAGTCACACACAGAGACAGTCACACACACACACAGAGACAGACAGTCACACACACACACAAGGACAGGCAGTCACACAGACAGTCACACACACACACACACACACACAGACAGTCACACGCACACAGGCAGGCAGTCACACAGACAGACAGTCACACACACACACAGACAGACAGTCACACAAACAGGCAAACAGTCACACACACACACTTACCTCTTTCCAGTGGATGCAGTTGGCTGATGGGAAGCATCTTTCCCTCTTCCTGTACAGCAGGGGCTTCGGGAGGTATTAGCCCCGTCTCCGCCTCTCGATAAGCCCCGCCTCCGCCGCTCGGTAAACCCCGCCCCCTCTGCCGCGATTTTTTTTTTTTTTTTTTTAATAGACCCGGGTGGAGAACAATTAATCCTCCAGCCAGGTACCTCTTTTAGCTCCCCTGCACCCCGGCCATGAGTGAGCTGTGTCGGCCACAGGGCGCCCCCTGTTCCATGGCGCCCTGTGCGGTCGCACAGCTCGCACACCCCTAAGGCCGGCCCTGAACACAAACAGATACCACGTGCAGCAAACACTTTCAACTAAAACATTCAAACACAGATACCACGTGCAGCAAACACTTTCAACTAAACCATTTAAACACTTGCAGCAAACACAAACAGATACCACGTCCAGCAAACGCTTTCAGCTAAACCATTCAAACACTTGCAGCAAACACAAACAGATACCACGTCCAGCAAACACTTGCAGCAAACACAGATACCACGTGCAGCAAACACTTTCAACTAAACCATTCAAACACTTGCAGCTAACACAAACAGATACCACGTGCAGCAAACACTTTCAACTAAAACATTCAAACACAGATACCACGTGCAGCAAACACTTTCAACTAAACCATTTAAACACATGCAGCAAACACAAACAGATACCACGTCCAGCAAACGCTTTCAGCTAAACCATTCAAACACAGATACCACGTGCAGCAAACGCTTTCAACTAAACCATTCAAACACTTGCAGCTAACACAAACAGATCCCACATGCAGCAAACACTTTCAACTAAAACATTCAAACACAGATACCACGTGCAGCAAACACTTTCAACTAAAACATTCAAACACAGATACCAAGTGCAGCAAACACTTTCAACTAAACCATTTAAACACTTGCAGCAAACACAAAAAGATACCACGTCCAGCAAACGCTTTCAGCTAAACCATTCAAACACAGATACCACGTGCAGCAAATGCTTTCAACTAAAACATTCAAACACAGATACCACGTGCAGCAAACGCTTTCAACTAAACCATTCAAACACTTGCAGCAAACACAAACAGATACCACGTCCAGCAAACACTTGCAGCAAACACAGATACCACGTGCAGCAAACACTTTCAACTAAACCATTCAAACACTTGCAGCTAACACAAACAGATACCACGTGCAGCAAACACGTTCAGCTAAAACAATTGGGGGGCAGGTCTACTAAATAGCTAACTAAAAATAGAAATTAAATAGGGAAAATATTGAAAGTAATTATTAATAAAGGGAGGATGGCTAAGTGTAGTGTGAGTGGAATTGGGGGGCAGGTCTACTAAATAGCTAACTAAAAATAGAAATTAAATAGGGAAAATATTGATTATAATTATTAATAAAGGGAGGATGGCTAAGTGTAGTGTGAGTGTAATTTGGGGGCAGGTCTACTAAATAGCTAACTAAAAATAGAAATTAAATAGGGAAAATATTGATTATAATTATTAATAAAGGGAGGATGGCTAAGTGTAGTGTGAGTGGAATTGGGGGGCAGGTCTACTAAATAGCTAACTAAAAATAGAAATTAAATAGGGAAAATATTGATTATAATTATTAACTAGAAAAGCTACAATTTCTGGGGAAATTGTGTGAAGTGTTCTTGCCTCCACCAGGAGTCTACAACTGGAGTGGGCGGAGTAACTGTTGTCTCTGAAGTATTAAAAATGAAGGCACAGTCGCAGTTTAGAAATTGCACTTCAAATTTGAGCTTGGTAGAGTGAAGTTTCAATGAATGTCAATGGACGGCGTTAGTTGCAAACAAATGATTATATTGTGAAAACTATCAGGACTATGGCTTAGCCGTTGACATGTTTAGTGGCAGCAGGGATAGCTGAACGTTTTGATATAGGATTTGTGTAGGTGGGCCTGAAAATAAGGGAGTGGTGGCAGTTTAGAAATCATGTCCTGATTTTTCAGCTTTTCGCAGCTCCCACTCTAGCTTTGCCATTCATTCCTATGGGACAAATTTCGCCACAAGAACGACGATATTCCGTGAACCATTCGGCGAAACGTTCCACAAAGTAATAGCAATCCGATCGGGAACAATCTGCACGCTTTGGTAAATTTTTGTCTATGTAGTGTAAAAACTGTGGGAGGAGTTAGGGTGGCAAATTTGGCTATAATAAGAATAATATATATGTGAGATAACAATAAGTGTTCTTGCAAGAACACTTAATAAAGGGAGGATGGCTAAGTGTAGTGTTAGTGGAATTGGGGGCAGGTCTACTAAATAGCTAACTAGAAATAGAAATTAAATAGGGAAAATATTGAAAGTAATTATTAATAAAGGGAGGATGGCTAAGTGTAGTGTGAGTGGAATTGGGGGGCAGGTCTACTAAATAGAAAGGAAATAGTGAGAATAAGGGAAAATTTTTTTACAATTTATAAATAAAAAGATATAAGAAAATAATACCTCCTAATATAGCTGCAGGTCATAGATGGATAGCTGGCTATCTGGAGAGGGAGCAGAAGGTAAAATGGAGGCAGGATATAGAAATCTTTATTAAAACTAGAAAATTAATACAATTTAACAAATGGTGATGTTCAGCACAGGTCAGAGTGCTGAACATCACCATATATGGTCATGGGGCCATCAAAGAAAACGACCACATGACCTGTCAATTCAGTTAGAGACGCCCATTCATTCGGTTCGCGCGGAGGCTGGAGGAAGGTCAGGAGGAGGACAGCATAGCGTCGAGGGGCATGCGCGGGAATTTACCGCGCGGGTGAGTATGGGAAGATGAAGGAGCCGCGGTCACATGATATCCGGCGAGAGGAAGATGGCGACCTACTGGAAATAGATCCGGATCACCAGCAAACCTACAAAAAAAGCTAAGTAAATGGATTTAGAAATATTTAAAGGCGATTAAGGGGAAGCTAAAGGCTTTATTAATCTTAATAGCTTTTTAAAAAAAAGAGGATGCGGCCGTGACAGTGCCGCTTTAAGAACAATTTAATACACAGAGTCATACAAACACACATACACACATTAATACACTCACGTACACAGACATAGGAGACACATACACAGTAATAAAGACACATTGCCATAAAGAAAAAAAATACACATGTAAACATATACAGACATAGTCATACGCACACATACATAAAGGCAGACATACCCATACTCATGAAGACACACACTCATACAGACATGCATTCATTATACAGTCATACAGACACACACTCATACATATAAAGTCATACAGGAACATGGACACTCTCATACAGAGACATAATCATACGGAGACACATACACACACTGAAGCTAAGGCAGGTCCCAGAGGAAAATATATATTTTTTAAAGTCTGCACTGGGCACTTTAATAGTTAAGTACAAAATACAAAAGAAGACTCCTCATTCCAGAGTCCAGATGGACAGGCAGAGATAGAGAAAAGGGCAGGCAGGGAGGAGGCTGCTACCAATCATCACGAGGAAGAAGAGACCACCAGAATGTAGCTACGCATGTTGCACAGTATACGACACAACATGCGTGGCAGGTTCTACTTCTATCTCCTTTCATAGTGCCTGCCCTCATAGCAGTGACAACAATTAAAGAGGATATGTTTAAGAAGTGAATAATCTGCCCCACCCTATCAGCTATGCAAATCAATGTGCTGACATTCTACAAACTTTATTAGAAATGATGTAATAGACAAAAGCAAATATTAGCTCTGATCCATGGTGGCTCAATACTGTATACTGAATTATTTATTGTATCTAATGTTCTACTTAGTAAACACAAAGGGTACTTGAATACTATCAAAAAGACAATGAGAGAAACAGGGAACTGATCAAATGAGACAAGTGATGTACAAATAGATAATTCAATTATAAACTAGAAAAGCTACGAATACTGGGGAAATTGTGTGAAGTGTTCTTGCCTCCACCAGTAGTCTACAACTGGAGTGGGCGGAGTAACTGTTATCATTTATATAGCACATTTAATTGCAAAGTTGTTGCACAGTTACATTAAACCATACATTTATAAAAACATTAGCAGGTGTTCAAAAGGCCCTGTCTATGACATCACTTGCTGCTGCAGCCTGACACAGGTCAGAGTATTTTAGCGGTTGCCATCTTCAAACGGTCGTATTCGTATTTTAAAAACTATAAATCCTACAGCGAAGAGCTTTATATTGTGAGAATCACAAGGCCCAGACCTACATTTTGATGCATAGTATGTCTCTGAAGTATTAAAAATGAAGGCACAGTTGCAGTTTAGAAATTGCACTTCAAATTTGAGCTTTGTAGAGTGAAGTTTCAATGAATGTCAATGGACGGCGTTAGTTGCAAACAAATGATTATATTTTGAAAACTATCAGGACTATAGCTTAGCCGTTGACATGTTTAGTGGCAGCAGGGATAGCTGAACGTTTTGATATAAGATTTGTGTAGGTGGGCCTGAAAATAAGGGAGTGGTGGCGGTTTAGAAATCATGTCCTGATTTTTCAGCTTTTGCCAGCTCCCACTCTAGCTTTGCCATTCATTCCTATGGGACAAATTGCGCCACAAGAACGACGATATTCCGTGAACCATTCGGCGAAACGTTCCATAAAGTAATAGCAATCCGATCTGGAACAATCTGCACATTTTGGTAAATTTTTGTCTATGTAGTGTAAAAACTGTGGGAGGAGTTAGGGTGGCAAATTTGGCTATAATAAGAATAATAATATATATGTGAGATAACAATAAGTGGTCTTGCTATGCAAGAACACTTAATAATAATATATATGTGAGATAACAATAAGTGGTCTTGCTATGCAAGAACACTTAATAATATATATGTGAGATAACAATAAGTGGTCTTGCAATGCAAGAACACTTAATTAAAAGGAAAACATCTAAGGTGATCATGGCTTCCAGGGAAAATACTGTAATTTAAAACATTCACAGTCATACACAAACACTAAATGGTCAATATGTGTCTATCTGGTAATCATTATTACCAGATAGACACATATTGAAATACTTGATGTATTTATCATTCTTATTTAGCTCCAACAGATTCTGTAATACTGTATAATATAACAAGATGACAGACAAGTTGACAATTGACTATACCCTATATAGCTCACAATAAGATATAGAGTATGTAGTTTCACACTGGTAGAGAAAGATGGGGTCCTTAACCTTGCAAGTTTACAATCTAACAAAATATTTACTATTTTAACTATTTCATTAAACTGGATTTTGTAAGTTTATACCCAGGGTATTCGTACCTTTTATATGTCCAATTGCACAGTACACTTGGGAAACATAGATAATATTTCCTACTGACTACGATAAACCTTAGTCAATGAGTGACCACAATAGTTACAGCATCATACTCTCAGACAAGTCTGACATATATTTTTTGGGAATATTTCATTCTCCCTATCATTTTCAGTGTTAAGCCACTTGCTTAACTAAGTGTTGCTATGATACTATTTTAAAACAAATCACAACATAGTTTTAATGTCGCCACTGGTCTACATCGGTTATTTAGACGACATTGTCCTATCATGTATGAAAGCAACCCATTAAGTGCAGGATATAATCTGTCTCATACTTTTACTGAGTGGGCATGTCATGTATACTATGCAAAAGAAAAGGGACTAATGTAACATTAAAATGGATGGGTGTCTTCCAGAATGGAATTGTTTAATAAATATTGTCTTCACTTTTATGGTTAATCATGGTGCAGCTGGAATACTTTTCTAAATTAATGTATACATGTAGCACACAGTATATCCACATTTACACTGTAGATGTTATGTATACATACACAATTCTAAACATTACCATGGCAACGTTGTGAGAATCGTTACCCGTATTACACATTCCAGACATTCTGTACCATTCAAGTGAAATATCAAGTATATATAGTCCTTTGTAAGTTTAAGAACACACTCCATATCACTATTCTTGGGTGGCAGCATTGGCTTTTATATTTAGCCACAATATATAAACAAAACCAAAAACGTTACCTGCACACAATACCAAACTCCAATATACATTTATATGAGAGAAGATTTTATTACCACTGAAATGGCCTTTATAGTGTTAGCTCACCTACCAAAGGCTACGCAAGTATTTTAGGTTAGTCCTACACTAGCTATTTTTCTTGCTACTTTCAGCTAAAATCAAATTCTCTAATGAGACAAAAATGTGTATTCTTATGACCTATAGAAACGTATTAACTTCTCTTTAACAAGATTGACTCATGTCATTGTTATCATGTGGTTTAGAGGTATTATTCATTACTAGTTGGATGATCATCGGTTGCTGTCACTAAGGTTGGTGTCACCCAGTGTGGTGATTACTGGTTTCACCCACTTCTCCCTTGGGCCTCATGAGATCCCTGGTGATCCAGTGATGAGCTTTTCTAGTGAAGGTGCCAACATTGTTCTTGTTGCAAGTCCTGGTTTTTCTGACAGTGTCAGAGAGTTTGCCATGGGTTACCATGCCCTACTTGTCAAATAGATTGATATGCTTAATTAACCAACCTGTATATGTTTAACAAAATAACAGAGCTTATATAGAGGGACAGAGATTATATATAACATTGACTATTGGCAAATCCAAATCTGAAAAACCAAATCTGAGAAGCCAGAGGAATTTTGTCTGACAAGTAGCAGGGGGAAACTGAAGGCCTTTCACTGTGTTGTTGGGCATTAATTAGGGTATCAGTGTCATAGCAGAAGATACATGCCTAAATGTGTGTAGGTATTTGTCACGGTATGCATATTTGTGCATGTGTGTGTTTGTGGATCTATGTGTCCCCCTTGAAAAAAACTGTCACCAAATGTAGCAGTGTGCCCCTCCTAAGTTTGGGCTCTGAATCTACCACTGCCATTCACTTCACAAGTCATTCTAAACCAAGGTACAACAACTTATCCAAAACTAATAAAATGTATAAGCAGACACTGTCGGTAACTTTATAATTTGGAAAGGTATAATTTTTCAGTATCCGCTTATAGGGCTTATTTTATTTTTATAAGAGGGCTTCATTAATATAAAAAATCCACCTGGTAGTAATTCCTAGTGATTAAAAAAAAACATTGAGTTAAACAATAGCTTTGATGCCAACAGGGATAAGCAAATAAAGGTCTGCTTAGATGGATAGAGGTACTCATTAATAGAGTACACAGGTTATCAATATCTGGAAAGGTGATCTCCTGCTTTGCATATTCACTTCTCGTGTTATGACTAATAGAACATCTCTTTGGTGACTGTTTCCAAAAATATCCTCCCTTAACATATTGTGCATTATACCAGGCATTAGAGAAGATCCACGAAAATGTCTGTAAAATGTTATAGAAGCCCTAGGAAGGAGATGTATGATGGATATCACCAAGAGATTTGATGTTATAAAATCAAGCATAGTATTTTTCAACTCTGTTACTTTGAAAGTCCATTGTCACCTTACTAGCTTACTCTTTAATAAATAAAGATTCACTGGTGATTTTGCTGAGCTCTAATCAATGAAAGGCTAAATGGAATCAAGGGCCAGGGTACATTCTCTGGTTATCTAGAAGGTGTGGGAAAGGAAGAAGGAGATCTGTCTCAGACTGAAAGACCCAAAAGGCAGCTAGGTTCTAGAGGCATGAAAAGCTCTATCTGCAAACTATATAAATATTCAAACAATTCTCAACATCATGTTAATAGGAATCCCCTGCACCGATGTTTTTATTCAATTTTGCATGTCTGCTATTATATGTATTAGATAAGTTCTATTATCTGTATAATATATTTTATATATTACCACAGACCCATTGCAACAAGTGTATAAAATCAAGCACCTAGCCAGGCAGTCTGCACTTACAAACAATTGGTCGTTCTGAAGAGCTTAGTGAATCCAAGTGTGGTACCGTAATAGGATGCTAGCTTTGCAATAAGCCAGTTCGTAAAAGATCATCCCTGCTAGATATTCCACGGTTAGCTGTAAGTGGTATTATTGGAAAGTGGAAGCGTTTAGCAACAACAGCAACTCAGACATGTAGCAGAAAACCACGCAAAGTCACATAGTGCTGTGATGCATGGTGTGTAAAAGTTGCCTGCTCTGCTGATTCCAAGAGTTGCAAACTTCCACTTGCATTAATATCAGCACAAAAACTGCTTCATGGAACGGGTTTCCATAGCCAAGCAGCTGCATACAAGCCTGACATTACCAAGTGCAATGCCAAATGTCAGATCAAGTGGTGTAAAGCACAACACCACTGAACTCTGGAGAAGTGTAAACATGTTCTGTGAAGTGACAAATCCCACTACTCCATTTGGCGGTATGATGGGCGAGTCTGGGTTTGGTGGTTGCCAGGAGAATGTTACTTGCCTGACTCCAGTGCCAACTGTAAAGTTTGGTGGAGGAGGTATGGGGCTGATGTTCAGGGGTTGTGCCAGGCCCCTTACTCCCAGTGAAGGAAAATCTAAATGCTTTAGCATTTTGGACAATGTTATGCTTCCAACTTTATGGAAACAGGGCCATTTTCTTTTCTGGTATAACTGTGCCCCAGTGCACAATTCGAGGTCCATAAAGACATGGTTGAATAAGTTTGGTGTTTAAGAACCTGACTGGCCTGCACAGAGCCCTGACCTCAACCCCATCAAACACCTTTGGAATGAACTAGAACAGAGATTGGGAGCCAGGCTTTCTCGTCCAATATCAGTGCCTGACCTCACAAATGCTCTACTGGATGAATGGGCAAACATTCCCACAGAGACACTCCAAAATCTTGCGGAAAGCCTACCATGAAGAGAGGATACTGTTACAGCTATAAAGGGTGACCAAGTACATTTAGATTCCGATGTCATAAAAGTCCCTGTTAGCAATGGTCAGGTGTCCCAATACTTTTGTACTCATAGTTTAATATAACTATAATATTGGCATATTATCGGAAAGTGTGACCACCTCTATAAAAGTTGAAGTTTTAGCAGTTTTATGGTCTGGAGCATTCAGGTATGTTAACACAATGCCAAGGAGGAAAGACATCAGTAATGACCTTAGAGAAGCAATTGTTGCTGCCCGTCAAACTAGGACGGGCTATAAACCCATTTCCTAACAATTTAAAGTCCATTATTCCACAGTGAGAAGGATTATTTAAAAGTGGGAAAACATTCAAGACAGTTGCCAATCTACCCAGGAGTAGATGTCACAGCAAATTCACCCAAAGTCAGACCGTGGAAAGCTCAGAAAAATTGCAAAAAAACGTTACATCTTAGACTCTAGAGGCCTCAGTTATCATGTTAAATGTTAAGGTTCATGAAAGTGCAATTAGAGAAAGATTGAACAAGTATGGTTTGTTTTGAAGGGTTGCTTGGAAAAAGCTAATCATTAGCTATTTGTGCTTTTATGTGGGGAAAAACATGTTTGCTTTTTGTTTTTAATTCGGATATTGCACACATGTATGCACTAATTGCACAGCATGATATACTGTGCAAATCTACCCTTTATCTGACCTCAGTTGCGCTGAGAGCATCATGGGAAATTATGTCTACTTATGTTCAAGTAATATAAGTAATATAGTGGTGCAGTGAGTAAATGAGAGAGCAAAAAAGTAACAGTACAAAATACATTATTCCCTAATGAATGTGTTGTGAATAATTAAAACATAATTTGCTAGATGCACAGTGTGTTAGATAATGTTCTGGAAATAAGCACATGGCCTTTGGAATAAGTGATTTTTTCTTTAAGGGGTTAACTAGTAGCTCCAGGCCATGATAGGAGGAACGGTAAATTTAGACGTGTTACCTGATTAGAATGCAGCCTGAATAGAATCAGCGCAGAAAATAACCTAATTTACGTCAACTAAACTGCTATTCATTCTGTGAGCACCTAATAGAATTCGTGCATAGTGGGGGAAAAAATTGTCGGCCAGTTCAAAATAAACAAGTGAGTATTTACACAAAATTATGAGTTGATAGCATGCTAATATTTATAGCTGATCTCTAAAATACATGAGGATCATTTTACAACTATGCCTGCACATACGGTCTCTAAAGTAACAGTATGGTGTTAGGAATACAAACCTGTATTCCTAATACTATGGTGTCCCTGCTCCTAGCACTACATTGGTCCCACCCCTATTTCACATAAAAAATAAAATAAATAATGTTTTACTTACCTTTTTTACAAAGCCTAGGCATGACCTCCTCTGTGATCGTCTAACCCAATGATCTCCATAGGAAAGCATTGAGTTTTACTCGGTTAGTGCAGCAGAAGCTCCTCTATCGGCTGGCATATTGACAGCTGCTAGAGCTATACTTTACATTATGTTTTACATTGCAGGGTTAAAAGGACATAGACACTGCACCTAGACACTTTATTGAGATAAAGCGGTCTGGTTGACTATACTTTTACAGGGTCAGTTGTAGGACTATATTCACGGTGCATTCTCATATACTCTCATTGCTCTGATGATAGAAAAACACAGCACAGTTAAAGGGACACTATAGTCACCAGAACAACTACAGCTTAAGGTAGTTGTTCTGGTGAGTATAGACAGTCCCTGCAGGCCTTTTCATGTAAACACTAACTTTTCAGAGAAAAGACTGTGTTTACATTGCCCCCTAAGGAAACCTACAGTGGCCACTCCTCAGATGCCTCTGGAGGTACTTCCTGGGGAAGTGCTGCACAATAGGCAGTCCTGCCATGAACTTTCCTCTTAGAGATGCACTCATTCAATGCATCTCTATGAGGAGGTGGTGATTTGCCAAGCCAGCATTTGGCCCTGCCTGTGTCCTGCATCCTTCCCCATGGGAAAGCATTAGATTGGCCGAAATCATAAATTCTGATGATGTCAGCAAGGAGGCAGATTAGGGCAGGGCCAGTATCAGCAGACCCGCACAGCACTAGAAATAAGGTAAGTTTTATTATTTGAAGGTTAATAGTGAAATGGGTGTGGGAGCAAAGTGATGTTAACCCCTTAAGGAGCGAGGACGTACTAGGTACGTCCGACAAAAAATGGTCCTTAAGGACTGTGGACTTACCTAGTACATCCGCTGCAAATATGAGCTCTAAGGGTATTGCAGCGATGCCTCGATGACGAGGCATCCCGCAATACCTCTCCTGACTGCCGGGCCGCCAACACTTTCGGGTTGACCTACGTGACACCCGGCAGTGTAGCAGAGCATCGGAAGCCATTTGGCAGGGGTCGAGCAGGGGTAGAGGCACTCAGTGAAGACTTAATATATGGCTAGCGTTTCATTTAATCTAAAAGTAAAACTAAAATCAGCTAAATGAGTTATATCTTAATGTATAAAGGCACAAACTGGACACATACTTCATCATAATATAATACAAATACTGAGTTGTAGCGAGTGGCTTCAATGAAAAAACCAAGTACTAATAACACCAATGTGGTAACCCCTCAATCCACATAAAAATCAAAACACATACATACATACAAATTTGGTGGAGTATCTTGGTATACAGTGAGATGACATATAATGCACAGTAAAAGCTGCAAAGCAATTTCCGGGATTACATAAGTAATGCTCCAGGGTCCATTATCTTCGGCATATACTTGGAAATGCTGTATGACTGCATAAATTCTTTGACAGTCCTTCTATAGTCCTCCACTGCTTTTTGCTGCCAAACACCAGATCATGCTGCACCAAAGAAAGCAGAAGCCACAAATGAATGAGTAGGTGTGGCTTCTGCTTTCTTTGGTGCAGCATGATCTGGTGTTTGGCAGCAAAAAGCAGTGGAGGACTATAGAAGGACTGTCAAATAATTTATGCAGTCATACAGCATTTCCAAGTATATGCCGAAGATGATGGACATACTTCATCATGTCTGGACTGAATTTGTTGGTGGTCATAACATTACACATGGTAAATTTCAATTGTAATATGATCAGCAATCATATGTCCATATATGGGCATTTCCCTTATTTACTCTAGAAGACTCATTTGTATGGATTTAACTCACAAAAGAAAGATGGGCCTGATAAAATATGTTGATGTAAATAATATATCTGATATTTTTGCCCTATTGACCATCTAGATCAAATTGCAATTTGTGAGTGAATGTGTATCCTAAAAGGTGATGTGGCCATAGAAAAAAAACAGGTATTTGCATTTTCTCCTAATGTTGCATGCTAGTCAGTCACATAGATACTGAGGTTGCAATTAGTGCACTTAAAATGGGAAGCTGCATCTCAAGATACCAAAAACTCTGCTCCACATGCAATCCTTTCCCTGGTTATAAGTTCTGGCTTGCCCCACGTGGCGCCCGGCAGTGTAGCGGAACATTGGAAGCCATCAGGCAGGTGTCCGATGCTCTGCCTGTGTGCTGAGTGCCTCAAGACACTCAGTGAAGACTTAAATAAAATAAATTAAATCAATTAAATCAATTTAAAAAAACAAATAAAGTAAATTTATTAAACCCCTCCCTTCCCAGCCATGTGGCTTCCAGTATGGCGCTGCCTCTCTAAAGGCAGTGCATCATGGGGCTTCTGGAGGTGTCCCTAGCCTGCCTCATCATAGATAATAATTATATTTATTATTACTATGATCCCCATTTGTCTGGTCAGGTCAATATTAGTAAATATTTACTCTGATCTGTGGATCTCCCTCTCTTCACTTGTGTTTTAGGGAGGGACGGAGAGAGATCTGTGTTTAGGTAGAGAGATGTAGGTAGTTTTAGCTAGGGATTTGTAAGATGGTAAGACCCAAAGGCTCTTTTCAGAGCCATTAACCCCTAATATAAATCACTGGCTTGCCTCCCCCCCACCCCCCCCCAAACAAACCTATGCATAGGTGGTATCACTGTACTTAGGAGATGCTGCTGAACACATATTGGGGGTGTTCTTTTGTAGTAACACATAACAGAAGCTGATAATCCATGCCTAAAGTGCAATGTGTGGGAATAATAACACAAAAAAATAACTACCCAAAAGTTTGACAAAGACTGGTGGTAGAATTAGTGCATGGAAAGTGTTAAAATACCAACATTTGAAATACTCCAGGATGTCTACTTTTCAAAAATATGTGGTTTGATGGGGCTAAATTACATTGGCTGGGTTCAAAAATGTCCCAAATAGGACATGGGTTCATGATGACCAGCTGTGAATATTCCAAGTTGGAAAACTGGAATGCACACCCTCCAAATAAGGTCTTTTAGCCTCCAGAGATCCCAACACACCTATACATGGGTGGTATCATTGTACTTAGGAGATGTTGCTGGACACATATTGGGGTGTTCTTTGGCAGTAACCCTTAAAATTCTCAGTACATGTATTCTTAAATTGCTATGTGTTAGCAAAGATTTTTTTATTATTATTAACTATTATTTTTATTATTATTTTTTAAAATTTGGCATAGATTGGTGGTAAAATGGATGCATGAAAAGAGTCAAAATACCCCAAGTTTAATACCTTCCGTTGTCTTCTTTTAAAAAATATATACATGAGAAGGGTTATTCGGAGATTCCTGACCGATATCAGTGTTACAATGTAATGAAAAAAAAAATGGTTTGGAAACAGCAAAGTGCTACTTGTACTTATTGCCCTATAAATTGCAAAAACAAGCTAAGAACATATTAACATTCGGGTATTTCTAAAGTCAGGACAAAATGTTGAAACTATTTAGCCATGGCTGTTTTTTGACGTTGTAGATGCGTAACAGATTTTGGGGGTCAAAGTTAGAAAAAGTGTGTTTTTTTTAAATTGATAAAACAAATATTATAGTAAATTATATTATATGATGAAAATAATGGTATATTGAGAAAAACGGTATATAATATGTGTGGGTACAGTAAATGAGTAAGAGAAAAATTACAGCTAAACACAAACACCGCAGAAATGTAAAAAGAGCCCTGGTCCTTAACGGTAAGAAAATTTTAAAAAGGTCTGGTTACTAAGGGGTTAATGAAAAAAAATGATATTTTTAAAATCATGTGATGCTCAATGTTATGTATACATAACATTAAAATGTGAACTATGGCTCTGTAAATATGATCTACTACTCCATGGCTAGGCTGTTGTTGCTCTAGGTCAGATCTAATAAGACAGAAACTTCACAAACTGATGTATAGGAAATGTGGCATCCTACTGTATGACAGTACTGCCAATGTTTATCTATAGAGATTTAATGGCTGGATTTACAGTAGGTAAGGTTGAAACACCCGAATTCAATATTTTGTTTAAG
Source organism: Pelobates cultripes (assembly GCA_933207985.1). Taxonomy (NCBI): domain Eukaryota; kingdom Metazoa; phylum Chordata; class Amphibia; order Anura; family Pelobatidae; genus Pelobates; species Pelobates cultripes. The sequence continues at coordinate 235,258,387 of OW240912.1, read as the reverse complement.
TAGAGGTGTCCACATACTAGTGGCCATATAGTGTGTGTGTGTGTGTGTACATATATATATATATGTTATTCTTTTATTCTACATTTCTTTGTTGTTTTGTGTTGGCCGTCATTCCCATCCTAAGTTTTTTAAATACTGTCCAAAAATAATAATTATAATGCCACGATTGCTAGCACTGTATTATGTCCTCAAACGACTGTCTCATCTTATTTGGTCTCTGCTATATACAGTGCTCAGTAAGGTCACTTGTTAGTTACCACATTTCTTAGATGTGGAAAGTATCAATGCTTAGTAGGGTAGATTTAAACACTCACTATTTTTTGCTAAACCACCCTTTCCCAAAGGTACTCATAATGGACCAATTATGAAAAAAAAGAGAAGTTAAAATACATTTTTCTATAAAGAGAGAATGTTTGAATTCTTAGACAGCTCCTCCTGGGAAATGATAAATTTATGGTGAGAAAACATAACGAACGGAATGTTTAACATTTGTATATCATTCTGGGTACAGTTTATAAGGGATCATGTCTACTACTTAAATATATAATGTTCTCAAAACAGATTGTTAAAATCATGTTTTAATACAATACTTGTGTGTGTTATTGGAGATAAACTACGATACAGAAAGATTCTTTCAAAATTTTATTCTTATAGGAGAACCAATCTTTTCAGAAGAGTGTAGATCGTTATAGAATATTTTAAAATATTGTAGGCTGCTTCATTCTTGAAGAAAATCCTTCAGTTTGAAATCTTTATATAAAAGGTCTGATAATGTTTAACTGTGATGATTGGATAGGTTGTTTGATTTTATTTTGGTGTTAATGAAACCCATCTTCAACTTATATATAAAATAGACTATGAGAACATTGTGAGGGTAGAGTGTTTTGCCTATCTGCTAAAGTAGCAACCAACATTGTGAGCATCATTATTATTCCGAATCCTGTAAACATAAACCCCATCCATTTGCTGAAAATAGAGTGAAAAATTAAACATCAGATCCAATTACTTCCATAGCTCAGGGGTCCACATTTCATGATCTGTGTGCCACGTAATATATGTGTTATATCAAAAAATGTTTAAATAAAAATATAATTTGATAAAATACATGTGATACACGTTTTTTCGCATGGAAAGAACTTTTTTTTCCGCATGGAATGAAAGAAAAACCAGCAGCCAAATTTATCATATTTTTATTTAAAAAATAAATACTTTTTTGCTACCCACCCTGCTGGAGTCCATATGGTCCTTGCTGTACTTCACTGCTGATCCTGGGACGTGTTGGGAAAATCCATTATTGTCCCCCACAAGTTTGGGGAAGGCACCTTGGAGGCTGGTAGACATATTGCATCTTGAGAGTTGTTACTTGATTAAGTGCACAACATTGTTAGTGATTGTATTACACTATGTTGTGTTTTATTGTAAAATAGTTACAGCTGGTTTCCCATATTTTTGATATAGTGTTGGAGGGAGGTTTGCTGGCAACTCCTTGGGGAGGTTGTCTATATAAATTCCCAAACCAGCTAAGTTTTTATTTTGTATATATTTATTCATATAGATTTGTGTTGTAGTAAGTGGTTTCCAAATGGCAGTCCTGTGTGAAGCCCATTTTACAGTTTTTGTCTGGACTCGATTACAGTAGTGCTGTTTAACCTCTGTATTTTTATTTTTTTTAATTTGACAATTTTTATTAATTGTTTTCTTCAACTTCAGTTGTGGGGGTGGGAGGGGGTACAGAAGAGAAAGGGGAGGGGGAAGGGTAAGCAGCAGTGAAGATCAGTACATACAAGTTTCAGGTCAGTAACGTTTCAATGCGTACAATTTGTCGGTAATTCACATGTTACATACATTGGTGGTTGTTTCGAAGCGTGACCTATGGTCATGCTTTGCCCGGTGCCCGCATTCTTTCTCGTATTCTGAATGTCGGGTAAAGGGGTGTGTGTCTTGAAGTGACATTGGGATAGTGTATTGCTCATACTGTTTGCTTCAGTGCGGGGTGTGGGCAGTTTTACCAAAGAAAGTGGTGGTGGGGGTGAGTGCGGCCAAGGGGTAGAGGGTTGTGGATGCAGTGTAGGTTGGGTGATGTTTTAGAGGTGTCCTCATTTCATGTACATTTGTGTCTCCGGTCAAGGAGGTTCTGGTTTCCGTCTGTTATGTGTGTTGTGTTTTGTTTTTGCTCAGATTCATGTTGTCCCATATTTCCCATGCTGTTGGCCAGTAGGTGGCCATCGGTCTCGTTTTTCTCGCCATGATCTCATGGTGTTTAGTAGTTTCAATTGCCTTAATACATTGTTCAATATGAGGGCTAGATGTCTGTTTCCATTGCCTGCTGATGACTGTGAGGGCCGCAATTATGATGTGGTACAGTAGGTACCTATGGCTTTTTTGTGGGATGTTCGGGAGCAGGAGCAGTAAGAACGTTTCAGGTAGTTGGGGTAGTTGTACGTTTGTGCATTTGGTTTCCAAATCAGAAACTTGCTGCCAGTATCGAGTGAGCTTCGGGCAATGCCACCAGATATGTATCATGGTTCCTCGGGCTGCCTGGCATCTCCAGCAAACATCTGGCATATCAGGGTAACTGTGTTTAAGCCGTGTAGGAACTAAGTACCATCGGTAGAGTATCTTTCGGGATAGTTCCAGGTGGGTTGTGCAAAGTGAAAGTTGTTTGTGGGCTTTAAAGGACCACTATAGTGCCAGGAAAACATACTCGTTTTCCTGGCACTATAGTGCCCTGAGGGTGCCCCCACCCTCAGGGACCCCCTCCCGCCCGGCTCTGGAAGGGGGAAAGGGGGAAAAACTTACCTTTTTCCAGCGCTGGGCGGAGAGCTCTCCTCCTCCTCTCCGCCTCCGTTACGCCCCGCCGGCTGAATGCGCACGCGCGGCAAGAGCTGCGCGCGCATTCAGCCCGTCGCATAGGAAAGCATTTACAATGCTTTCCTATGGACGCTTGCGTGCTCTCACTGTGAAAATCACAGTGAGAAGCACGCAGGCGCCTCTAGTGGCTGTCAATGAGACAGCCACTAGAGGATTAGGGGGAAGGCTTAACCCATTCATAATTATAGCAGTTTCTCTGAAACTGCTATAATTATGAAAAAATGGGTTAACCCTAGAAGGACCTGGCACCCAGACCACTTCATTAAGCTGAAGTGGTCTGGGTGCCTAGAGTGGTCCTTTAAAGATGTCTTGCCACTGTTCAATTGGGAGTGGGTGTCCAATATCTTTTTCCCATGCTAATTTGAAGGAGGGAGGGAACTTTGGGGGTTGGGCGTGTTCAGAGGCGTAAATCGTAAATATGAGTTTCGTGGCTGGTTTGATTTTTGTGCAGATGTTTGTCACTGTTCTCCAGTGCTGGTTCTGGGGCTTTGCTGTTTGCTGCGGTTGGAGAGCAAACCAGGAATGTAATTGCATGTAGGAGAAGGTGGCCGTGTTGGATAAGTTGAATTCTGTTCGAAGGTCTAAAAGTTTTTTAAGGTGTTGGCCGTTCATTAGCTGTGACATGGTGGTTATTCCATGTCTATACCAAAGTTTATAGTTCAAATCAGGTATGAGTAGTTGAAGCGCTTCGAGCGGGAGTGCAGCGGAGAGCAGTGCTGTTTTACCTAATCTTTTCCTGTATCTGTCCCAGATCGAGAGGGTTAGTGCGGTGGTTGGCAGTAATTCAGAGTGTTTTGGTCTGTGTGCTGTCGGCAACCATGCCATTAGTGGCAGGGAGAGACCGTGTGCATGGTTCTTTTCCAGAGTGGCCAACGCCATCGGGTCTTTTCGGTAGGATGTTGTGACTAGTGGAGTTATTTGAGCTGCACAGTAGTATCCCGCCACATCAGGCATTCCCATCCCTCCTTGGGCGAATGATTGGTATATCGTGGTTTTTGCTACTCTTGGTTTCGTGTTTTCCCACACATAAGCGTTAAGGAGGTTTTGTAGTTCCGGCAGATACTTTGTGGGGAGTTTAAGCGGGAGTGTGCGGAATAGGTATTGTATTTTTGGTAGGATCATCATTTTTACCGAGGCTATACGGCCTGTCCATGAAATGTATTTTCCTTTCCACCCTTGTAGAATAGATTTGACTTCACCAAGCAGTTTGGCGTAGTTCGCCTAGAAGAGTGTGTTTGGTGTAGGTGTAAAGTTTACCCCTGGGAACTTTATGTGGTCATGTCTCCAGTTATAATCAAAGTTAGCTTTTAGGGCCGTCGGATCTTGGGTCGGGATATTAATCCCTAGGGCAAGGGTCTTTGCAATGTTTAACTTGTAGTATGAGCATTTGCTGCATTGGGACAGGGTCCTGTGAAAATTGAGCAGAGATATGTGTGGGAGTTCTAGGGATAGAAGGATGTCATCTGCAAACAGGGATAGCTTATATTCTCGGCCTTTGGCTTGGATCCCATGGATGTTTGGGTCGTCGCGTATCCGCTGTGTTAAGGGTTCTAGAGGTATTATATAGAGTAGTGGAGAGAGTGGGCAGCCTTGTCTAGAGCCATTGGAAATGGTGAACATTTTGGACATGAATCCCCCGTTTACTACTCTGGCTGTTGGGCTCTGTATTTATTTATGTGTATCTATAAGGGTGCGGTTTTCCAACATTGCACAATTCTCCTGTAAAGTGCCTTTCAAATCCTTTTAGTACGCATGACCAAAAGTACTCTTTGCCAATGCAGTTTTACTAGTTGTCACTTTTGCTGTCGTTTTGCAACTGCAATTAGGGCAAATTTAGTTTCATAATTTTGATTAGTGGAACTAAAAACCTCCATTTATCTAATTATGCACAGGGATTTGGAATAATACACAAGTAACGTTATTCTTTGTTTTGTATTGTGTGTATTATGGTCATTGCTGCCACCCAGGAGTAGTGGGAGTTTGAAAGCAAGACTTATTTTTGTGTATTTGTATTTACCTTTTGTATCACACAGCCATGTTACAGTGCTGCTGCCCATCACATGTTTTCCCTATTAAGGGTTAATAAGTATGTAGGGGTTTTAAAAAAATATCCCTCTCTGTCTTATTAGAGATTTTTTTGCCTGAAGCTGAAGAAAGAAAGGTGAATTGTAAATTAGATTAAACAAAATCGCACACCTTCTTTGCTCTTATCTTCAGATGAGCAGAAGACGTTTGATAGGATACATTGGGGCTTATTGAGAGAAGTTATGTCGCAATTTAATATTCAAGAACCTTTCATCAGGGCTGTGTTTGCTCTATATTTTTTTCTACAGCAACAGTCTCTGCAACTGGTTTAGTCTTTGAAAGTTTTGAACTTTCTAATGGGACCAGACAGGGGTGTCCATTGACACCACTAATATTTGTGTTGGCAGTTGAGCCCTTAGCTGAAAGGATTAGAACCTGTGTAGAGATAGAGGGATTGTGATTGGAGACAAAATTCATAAATTTGGTCTATTTGCAGATGATGTTATCACTAAAAAACCCTATGTCTCCAATTACATTCTTAATGTCTACCTTGCAAGAATTTTGTGAAATTTCCTATTACAAAAAAAACCCGCAAGCACTCTTTTTTTATACCATGGTTTGAACTGGATATTTAAAAAAAAAAAACACCAAAAAACAATAACTTTGTGCTTGGTTGGTGTTTCTACCTTCCAAGCACTTAGTTGGAGCTGCTTTCTGTTCGTTAATTGTTGTGAGCACTGTTACAAACAGTCTCCAGAGAGCCTCTTCTACACAAGACCAGTGGAGCCAGACTGCAGCCTGAGCCCATCATCATCCTCTTGTCCTCATCTGGTGGTAAGTAGGCAATCCAATATATTATTAGTAGCACTAATCTCTAATTTACCTCACATTAAAGGGACACTATAGTCACCAGAACCAATACAGCTTAATGTAGTGGTTCTGGTGTATATAGCCTGTCCCTGGAGGCTTTTTAATGTAAACACACACTGCCTTTTCAGATAAAAGACTCTGTGCAGAACTGGCGTTGGCCCATATGGCAGAGCATATGGGCGGGGCATTGTGATGTCATGTGGTGGGCAGGATATATGGGGGGGGCAGCAATTAAACTTACCAGAAAAGGTTAAAGGATCTTAACATGTATCTTAATATGTATAGCTTGGAGGAAAGACGAAACAGGGGGATATGATATAAACATTTAAATACATAAAGGGAATCAACACAGTAATGGAGGAGACTATATTTAAAAGAAGAAAAACTACCACAACAAGAGGACATAGTCTTAAATTAGAAGGGCAAAGGTTTAAAAAGAATATCAGGAAGTATTACTTTACTGAGAGGGTAGTGGATGCATGGAATAGCCTTCCAGCTGAAGTGGTAGAGGTTAACATAGTGAGTGTGTTTAAGCATATGTGGGATAGGCATAAGGCTATCCTAACTATAAGATAAGGCCTGGGACTAATAAAAGTATTTAGAAAATTGGGCAGACTAGATGGGCCGAATGGTTCTTACCTGCCGTCACATTCTATGTTTCTTTGTTCTGGTTTCAATTAAGTCCTTTATATTATAGCTCATACAGTAAAAACGGGAAATAGAAATCAGAATCTTTATCAGCAAAAGTTCAGTTAAATAATAAATACCTCTAAGATATAATTATATTAAACTATTATATGGTGTCTTATGTTAAATACATTAAGATATCCAGTAATATACATGCTTACAGTGACAATCTATATTCTATTCTCAAATATATATATATTTGTACATACACATAAAATACATTTATAATACACTTTATTTATAACTCTTTATGTTAAAAATATACTGCTAAAAAAAAAAAAAAAATCACATTTTACTAAAATTGGATAGTTAATTAAAAAATGGCACAGTTCAAAATCCATGTTAAGCCCAAAAGGGGCAAGAGTATTAAAACTGAAAATCCTTTGCATTGTCTTGCCTAATTTCTTAACATTATCCTCCTCTCTCCAATTCATTTCCACTTTGTGAATAGTAAGACATTGGAGGGATTTTGGGTCATTGTTATGTTTTAATTTGAAGTGTTGGGAAACACTACGATTACGAAACACTACGAATGAGCCAGTTACTAAAAGGCTCTAAGAAAGGTGAGTACTAATTTTACATACACTGAGAAATATATTCCAGTAGTTATTATATACCACACCCTGAAGTTTCCTGTATCTGTTTTTTCTTTCCTTTATGATATATGGATATGTACGAGGAATAAAGAACATATCAATAGAAGTTACGGTTTGCCATCTTAAAGGCACAGAAGCCAGAGTGTTTTGAGCCTATACCCATAGAAAGTCTCTAAAAAAATGTGAGTTTGTTTTCACTAACTGCACTTTAAACTTGTAAAGAATATTACACTATTATTTGTTCTTTCTTCATTTTCTTTACATGTGTAACCCCCTATCATACTAAAGGGTAAGTGTATGTTTTGTTATACCTTACTCACGAGAGCGCTGCGCTTCAACTAAGTGCTTGGAAGGTGGAAACACCAACCAAGCACAAAGTTATTCTTTTTTGGTGGTTTTTATATCTTATAGTGGGAAGTTGGAGTACATTCCATCACATTGAAAATTTCTTTACATTAAACAAAATAAGCAAATAAGATGGCCGCCGCCTCGTGGTCAGCATACGAACGACGACCACCCAGCCTACCTTCAACAATTAGGAAGTGTCTGCCCTTAACCACAACGTTCTAATGAGGCCAAGAGAGGTTAACCAGCAGCACACTTCCATGCTGGGTGGCCGGCCGTTTGGCAGTTCATTCGGGAGTTGGGGAAACAAACGAACGAGATGTACGGACAGGCAATTAACCGAACAAACAGACGAACCAAGAAGGATTAGAAATAGTTCAAAGACAGATGAATCTGTCACAGTATCTTTGTGTCACATGTTGTGGTCGTGCCCTAAAATTAGACCTTATTGGAATTCAATACATACATTAATTAAAACTGTTGACAATTCAATTGATAATTTGATTCCAGAGCTTTGTCTCTTCAAGCAAACCCCCATAAATTTACCAAATTATAATAAAATTATATTAGGCCATATTCTAATTTCTACAACGACAATTATCACCCAACACTGGAGAGCTATTAAATCACCACACATAAATGAGGTCATACAATACATATTTGAAAATAGACGTTGCAAACCAGCTTTCCGCTTACCAACACCGAAAACTGAAATTTTGGGCTGCCCTGTTGTAAGCGGTAAGGTTGGCTCTGGCAGGGCTCGAGCAGGCTTGTGCCGGCATGTGGCTAGTGTGGACCAGAAGTTTGCAAACAGGGCGTCTAGCTTCTCCAGCAGAGTCAGTTGCTTAGGTCGAGGCGCTGGGTTACACGAGGCGTCTGCCATCTTGGTCATGGCAGGTGGGTAGTCCCAAGTGTGTAGTAGCGGGAGCTGTACCAGTGAGACAATGTTGAAAATTGCCGGGATAACCCCCAACGGCTGGAGTGGGGGAGAGAGCAGGATAGTCCTCCAGGATAAGTGCTGATAGCAGGCTGAGGGATCGTCTGCCTCCCTCTCGTGCACTGCTAGTAGGCCCCTTGTAGGCTGCAGAGTCTCCTCTGGGGTAACCTGCTGATCACGGTTAGGAACACAACTGGTTTGAGAGCTAGGGATGTCTCCCGATACTGTGGTGTCAAGAGATGTGTGATTCGAGTCGAAAATTTGCATTTATCGCTTAGTTAGGAGCCAGATTGCACGGAGCTCTCAGTGTGCGACCGTTAAGTGTGGCTGCCAAGCTCCGCCCCCAATATTTTTTTATTTTATATATTGCCTTGATCTCCCATCACAACCCCAATTCTCCCCACTACAACCATTATTCCACGCCATGTAACAATCCACATCCCCCATCATACTATAGACCTTTTCTACACACCGCAGCCTCTGTCCCCTCACACTGCAGCCCTGATCCTCCAATACACTACAGCCCACATCTTTCCCCATACACTAAAGCCCCGAACTCCTTACCGCTCCATATACTCCTGCCCTTTTGCTCTTTCTTATGCATTTATAAATTCTTCAATAGGGCTTTGCATATGAACTGCACTGGAGGTGCATTAAACTGATATGCCTGCCCACTTTAGGAATTGTTTATGTCACTGGTGATGCCACAACATGCCCCATCTCTGGACCCAACCCACCATTTCTTGTATTGGGCTGCTCTGCTTTTAAGTTTTGGGGCCACATTTATGTCCCAGTCTAGCCCTGAAGAGTACTAAGCAAATAAAATGGTTTACCTGGAAATATTAGCTCTCCCTACATCACTGTATTGATAATTTTTCCATTAAAACTCTTGTTTACAAACTACATTTATTACCTTAATTATTATTATCCTATGGTATGGTACATCCAGGGGAAAGAGATTTTCAATGATACATTATAAATTGAAGAGATGTTATGCTTTAGAAAGGCCTTGCTATACTATCTTGTACTTAACTCCAACATGTACACAAAGGTTCCCATATTTTCTAAACTTAATGGATGATATAGAGGACATTAGGGCATGTTGTAAATGATGCAAACTAGAAAGAGGATGAAAAACAGCCCAAATGAATCTAAAACATAAAGATAAATGTAACACGAAACTTTTATTGCCATAAATTACATTAAAATGCAAAATATCCACATTTAAGTCTAAACTTTGATGTATGTACCATAGACAACTATCTAACTAAATATCTTTCATACTTAACGCCTAGGGATAGAGATAAATATGAAATAAGACAGATAAAATCCTGGCAGCTATTTAATTTGATGAAAAATCTGGTAAAATCTGTATCCTTCAAAAATATATATATAAATAAAGCCACTGATAATCACAGAGTAAATAGATACAAAAATCTAGTAACAGTGGTTAACAATTTGACTCCAAAGGATCTCACAGATCCGAGGATACAATGTATGTACCAGAGTGATTTAGATACACAGTGAAAGATAGAAACAAAAGAGGTGGGGGATACTGAAAAAAAACTAGGAGGAAATGTGTAGCTATTTGCTCATCCTTCTTGTGGATCTGTTCATTCGAGGGCACCTCTACTAGAAACCCCAATCCCCTCTCTAACTAAACCCTGAGGCTATAAAATTTGTAAGAAAATATATATATGTATATATAGGTCAGAAAGATCTAAGCAAAAAGACTAAATAAAATAAAATAACCTCTGTCTGTGAACAAACAAATCTTGTATGCAACATCCGATCGCATCTACATACGGAGAAAAAAAGTTGCCACTACCTATGTCCACTACCCTATGTCCTACATAACCACACACTGAGTCAAAAGTCCTGACATACGTTTCACCACAACCGGGCACTACTTAAATTTATCTTTACGTTTTATATTCGTTTGGGCTAGTTTTCGTCCTCTTTCTATTTCCCATTTTTTCTGTACCATTCATAAATAATATATGTATATATGTGCTACCATGTAATTACATGATCCACCATTGTGACATGCTAAAAAAACTAAATTGGCTGTTGCTGGAATCACCCTTCATCTTTCCAGCCTTGTGTTTAAAAGCTTTTCTGGGAAGCTCTTACCCTACCTGATCAGAATGCTCTCCTCGGCTGTTCCCACCTCCTATAACCTTCGATCCAGTACCAGCACTTTATTTAGTCTACCTCAATACAAAAAGAAAGCAGCCCGATCCACCTTTTACTACTCCCGCACACTTTCAAATCTTCCCCTGGCTTAAAATAGGGGAAGATCCCTCTCTACATATCTCAAAACAGAATGCACCTGTCATGGTTGATTATATATTTCCTACCTGTTCTATGTTGCATTTTGTATACACTGTGTATTAATATTGTTTTTTGTATTTTATTGTACCCTATTGTATCAATGCAATGTTTTGGGGACCCAGGACATACTAGAAAACCAGAGAAATCTCAATGTATCCTTCCTGGTAAAATATTTTAAAAATAAATATATATATATATATATATATATATATATATATATATATACACATGTAAAAAAAAGTGCAGAGGAAATAGAGCTGCGTCAACACCATCCAATTGCCCTATGTAACTGTGTAATTACATGTACATGGGGAAAATTGTCGGTTCGGCATTCCGAAATTCAGGACTTCCGCACTTTGACACTTCTATATTGAAAAAACATCAAATGGTAAGTTTTATTTTTTTATTTTTTTGGGGTACTTAGTTAAATGGTCCCCCCCTCATTATTTTTAGGGTGAGGGGGGTAGGTAGGGGTTAATTTTTGGGGGTAGGGGGGGTTACTAGGGGTTTGTGGACCCCTAGTCACCTGAAGGAAGGGGGGTTAATTTTTTTATTTAGGTCCCCCACCTGCTGCTCAGGGGTGGGGGCCAGGACATTAGGTCCCCCCAAATTAGTATTTAGGGCCCTCACCCACCACTCAGGGGTGGGGGCCAGGGGGGAGGACATTAGGTCCCCCCCTCATTCTAATTTAGGGCCCCCACCCAGCGCTCAGGGGTGGGGGCCAGGAGGGAGGACATTAGGTCCCCCCCTAATTCATCCAAATTCATATTTGGCCTGAAACGAATTGCACATGTCTATGTGTAATGTACTGATGACTAATAAGATCCTTTACAACCCTAAAGTATGTATTTTCTATAAGCATCCAACATTAAAATAACACAGCAACCAATATTCTATTCCAATGCAATGACATGCAATCAAAGCCACACATATTTAAAACCTCTTCTTTGTAACCCCCCAAAAAACAAAACGAGCATTTCATAAAGATAAAAATGTGCATTCCAACCCAGTCAAAAGATATCAAAAGACAAAGTAGGGACTACTTTGTGTTATGCATTTTTCCTTCGATTGAGAAAAAGGCAAGGCTACCATGGTCATGCGCTGTGGAGCCCTTTGGCGTCACTAGTGATGTGTGAGGGGGAAAGGCATTGTCTATGGAGGTTCCCATGGTCTTGTAAATTCTTACATTGACCTCGGTGCTGTACTGACATCAAGTCCTTGCAGATTAAGTGCCAGGAGCTGAGGATGATGCAGTGATCATGATGGCGCAAGATGGCGGCTGCTGCGAGGGACATGTTCAGTTAAATAAAAAATACCATCACCTACACCCCTGGACTACCACACCACAAGCAGTATAGTCACCATTAGGGGTCTTTTCATATCAGAAGGTGACAGAACCACTTTAATAAGTCAACTCGAACCCCTAAAAAGGCATAGAAACTGGACCATAGGTCCAATAAATGGGGTTATATAGAAATCCCTGAATGTACCTGAGTTATTTAATCAAGAAGGGTACATTTTGCAACTGTTTTAGTAAAACCTGGAGTTATCAATGTTAACATTTACATACAATGACAAATGTTTCTTTTCATATTATGGTAACAAGGGACTCTTGTTTAATAAAAGAAAATATTGCCAGCAGAGCCTTTCAGCTTTTACCAGCCATTTTGAAGCTCTTTTTTTCTAATAGCTAGCTGCTCTGCTTTGTAAGCAGTATCATGCAGTATCACCATACTCTAATTGGCAGTATTTTGCAGTATAGTACAGCTACAGTAACGGTGAGGTCCAGATGTTGTCTGACACTATTGTTCTTGTCTTCTGTTCCAGCAAAGGCTCGGGTTTAGAAGGCAGTGATGACTCTGTAAACAGCAGACTTGAAGATGATCATGTCTGAAGGATGCTCTGGTTAAATATCAGGATGCTGACCAGACACTGATGTCATTGTATGTTTCAAATGAATAGAATCCACTTCAGTAAGGAGGATTAACTAGTAATCTTAGTCTTTATCCTGCTCACTCAATGGTACCTCACCTGTAAGAGAGAAGTCATATAATTAGTTTAACAAAGTCATATCATGTTAGAGACTAACAAATAAATTTCCATTCTACTTGATAGAAATGCTTTATTAGATATATTGGGCTTGATGTACTAGATTTCATTATGGTCGTGCAACAGGTTATGCCAAGATTGCTATTTACTACCTAGTGTAACTATTCTGCAATGCCAATTAGTAAAGTGTTATGTTTAGAGTGCAAGCTCAAGAAAAGCCCTTTTAATGGCAATCATTATATGTTTAGGGGGACAAGGTGTAAAGTCTCACTAAACAAGCTACTCTAGCACAATTAACCCTTTCAGTGCTACTAAAGGTGAAAGTTTGATAAATTGTACATGCTGAGAATGCCATTTACATGATTATCATGTAATAATCTTTTCCGATCAAATCAGGTTTCTCCAAATGATTTTGTTTTTCTAAAAAGTATGGTTCCCGCGGAACTCCAAAATGCCAAAGTAGCCCAACTCTCTCCTTTTCCTTCACTCCATGGGCAGCAGGTAGGATAGTAACAGAAAAGGGGTCCAGGAGATGCCCAGCCTACAGGGCTCCATTACAATAATATTGGATCTTCATAAAGAACCACTGCAGGTGAACGTAAAATAAGTTCTACATGCTGAGAATGTAACTTATAGGCTCATCATGTAAAAAAGGAGATGCCTCAAGTCTCTCAAAGAGAAAAAAAGTGCAGTTCACTGGGCCCTATTTAACAATTTTACCTCTTTAACCCCTTAAGGACACATGACATGTGTGACATGTCATGATTCCCTTTTATTCCAGAAGTTTGGTCCTTAAGGGGTTAAAAGGCCCATCAAATGCCCAGGTAAAGGAGGTATGCCTGAAAATGTTTCTCTCATTGAAGTGTGCCTAGGTTCAAAAAAACACTGCTGTACACCAAATGCTAGCACCCTGTATGTTAACACGTAGGAATATTGAATAGTGTGCAAAATGTCTAGGATATGCCCCATATCTTCTGTATTCAAGTGGACTAGGGAGCAATACATACTGTTTACTGACTTGCTAAATGTTTGAATAAAAATGTCATGAAATGGCATAACATTGGCCAACCTTATTTTTTTTCTCCTCCAGCCCTAAACATCCTCAAAGGGAGAGAGATGGTCCAGAAAATGGAGTACTTCCTGTACTAGTGAATGGACACATGAATGTAAGAGATAAGAAAATAGACCATGAATTAACCCTTAATAATAAAGACAACAGAAAGGAGAATGGAAGATTGTACATAAAAAGATTAAAAAGCCGCAAATAGTGTATGTAAAGGTATACAGTGTTTCCCACTTCGGCTTTACTTCAGTATCCATGCCACATAAACATTGTTATCATGCAAAATAGTACAAAGATGGGGAAAAAAGCTCAATATTGATACTTAGTATGGATGCTTTAACAGCTGCTAATTAAAATAAATGAGCAAACCTAGGCCTAGGTAGTAGCAACATTTAGTGGTTAATCCACTATTAAAGTGCTTTGACTGCTACACAACACCTTAGAATAATGGGGTAGTAAAACTAAGTCTACTAATTAATATGTGACCTCCAAAGGAATGCTTCATAATTCAAGCTAGTCCTTTACCTTGGCTACTAGAACAAATAGTAGCACACTGTACCTGAAGGTAGGAATAATCACTGCAAAAAAAGCCCACTGCAGATTGGTAGAGTATAGCAGAGTGCAACTACATTTAAAGGGACACTATAGTCACCCAGACCACTTCAGCTCAATGAAGTGGTCTGGGTGCCGGGTCCCTCTGGGTTTAACCCTGCCTGCTGTAAACATAGCAGTTTCAGAGAAACTGCTATGTTTACATTTGAGGTTAAGCCAGCCTCTAGTGGCTGTTTTCCGGACAGCCACTAGAGGCGCATCTGCGACGCTGGAGGCATTTAATGCCTCCATCACACAGAGCGTCCATAGGAAAGCATTGCAAAATGCTTTCCTATGGACACTTTGAATGCACGCACTGCCGCGCATGCGCATTCCGCTCCGCTGACGTCAGATGGGGAATCTGACGTCGGCGGGGGAGGAGAGGTAAGGGAGCCCGGCGGTGGAAGAAGGTGAGTAGCTGAAGGGGGAGGGGGGACCCTGAGGGTGGGGGCATCCTCAGGGTACTATAGTGTCACGAAAACCGATTTGTTTTCCTGACACTATAGTGATCCTTTAAGAAATACATTCATAGGAACACAAATGCCTGTCTCAATTCCCCAATCTCTTGCCAATAACATTCCTGCTATTAACCCAAATATTCCCCAAGGTCTTAAATTGGGCAGGACTGGCTTTGTATCTCCACTAGTAGCAACATTTGGTTGATAATAAACTTTCAAAGCACTTTAGCAACTAATTTGTAACAACTTTTAGTCAATATTCAATTTTTAGTGTTTTGACTGGTAAGCAACACCATAGAATAATGGGGTTGTAAAACCAAGTCTACCCCCCCATGCCAGAGTACATCAAGTGTTTTCAGGGCACAGGGACCAATACTTGTTGAAAGAGATACTATCGCAAAATTTGTCTGTCACCTACAGGAAGGTAGAACACAGTTTTTCCACCAGAGTCACTGATTCATTGTCTAGCTGGTATTTAAAAAATTCCAAAGAAACTATGACATCTATTGTAACTAATTCCACTATGGCTTCACTTAATCTCGTGTCGATATTCTTCTGACTGGTGTTAAGTGCATTGTAATAATTATGTGTTATTCGATCTCATTGTGTAGTAATTTGTGTTGAGTATTCGTGGCAAATATGTTATCAGACCACTCCAGTCTCTCTAGTGACAGGTCATCTTCAGACATTGGCCAAGCTGTTATGTTGTAGAAAACATGTTTTCATTGTTTAGAAAATAGCTTTAATGAGTGTCTTGGCATGAATGCTTTTTCTATAGATTTCAACGTTTTATTTTCCTTCCCCAGAGTGACATTTTTTAAATACCTAAGGAAACACGTATTTGTGTATAACAGACAGCCCTTCCCGTTTTAACTCTCCAGTATTCAAGGGAAAAAGTAAGACATTTAAAAAAAATAAAACAGCACCAACTCTCTATATGAATCATGTGCTTTAGTGCTATATTCATCCATCTGTTTCCGGATTTAAGAGCAAGGGAACTTTTTCTTTATTATTTTTTTTAAACGTTCCAAATAACTTTGCAGCTTGCATTGTTCTCACTCGGTTAAGGGCAAAAGGTGAGCGATATCCTTAGAGAAAACTTAGAACCATTGGAATATTCATGTTGGATATCATTTGTTTAAATTTCCTCTTTGATTGATCAAAGAGATGTAACTCCATTTGATGTTTTCCAAAAATTAAATGTTGCTTTGTGTTCTGCAGGCCTGTTGCTGGTGGTAACAAAGGGGATTTAGACTCTGTGAACTTATTTGTATATTTAGTACATTCTTGCATATAACTGCCCAAGTCCAATAATGCTAAAATATAAAGGATTATTCACTAAATGCTGATATTACAGTGGCAGGTTTGATCTTTTTTATGGCAATTCAGAAGTACATATTTAAATGACAAAAAAGTACTTGTCTCTCTGCTAGTCGAGCAGCTAAACTTTAAACTGCACCGAATCAGCCATAAAATCAATTTCCAAATGTGTCATAAATGTGCACTCAAATATGGAAGCCCCTAAAAGCCATGTATTTTTAATTTAAATTAAATATAATTTTTATTGTTTTATAAACATTTGTATAATTGACAGTATCAAGATAATAATGCAGAACTCACAGGTCCCAAGTAGGACAATTAAAGAGGTAAAATATTCATGTAAGCATAATTTTTATGTGGATTCGCAGGCCCCAAACATCTGAGGAATTGCAGGTCCTGGATCTTATCACATTTCCAGTTTAAGAGTATCGAGTCAATTCTTGGACCTCGGATCTCGGTATTCTCCCCTTTTACTTTTTCCATATATTACCATTAAATAGAAATCGTCAAAAAGGAGCCTTAGAACGGGCCCTGGTACCCCACGTATGCTATCGATATAGGATTGTTAGAACACAAATAGAGAGAGGGGACAAGGAAACGGGTGCGTGATAGTTCGCCAAAGTCAGTGTTGGTGTCACTTAAGACTGTGGGTTGATCGGTCCGTAACCGTCAATGTCGATTTCGCTCAATACCGTAGTTTGTCTGCTAAGTGTGCATGGGATGTCGACAGTAGCCAGTGTAACCATGTATTTATGTATGATTGATGTGTATCAAGGTCCTCCACTGTCCATAGCGACTCCATCTGGGAGAACCACGAGGTCAGCATAGGAGTCACCGCCTGTTTCCAGTATTGTGGGATCACCATTTTAGCTATGTTCAGGATACGGATCATGATAGATTTTTCATACAAAGATCTAGGGACATTGGTGTGGTGTAGCAGCATTTCTGCGTGTTCACAGGTGGGTGGACAGTCTGAGAACAACTTTAACTGTTATGTATCCCCTTTCAGAAAGGGTGAATCTTCACACACTCCCACCATAGGTGAATTAGAGTTTCCCTCTCCTCACCGTATCTCCAGCAGAGGTGTTAGTGGTCCTGAATGATCGCGTGTAGCATTGAGGAGTGCGGTACTGAAAGGTTAACAGCTTGCATGCTGTCTCTTGAGTTTTGCTAAAGTTTGAGCAGTGATGTGTGAGGTAACATATTCTCCCACTCCATGTCCCTATAAGAACGTTTAAAGATAGTCTCCTATTTGCCCATAAAGCTTGTTTTTTTTAGTAGGGGCTTGTGCTTGTAGCATGGGGTAGAGAAAGGAGACCCCGTGTGCCAGAGGGTCTGAGTCTAGGCATGAATTTTCAAACAGTGTGGGTTCCCGGTACAGTGCCTTTTCCTGGGCGAGTGTTGTAACAAAGCTCTGTAATTGTTTGTATTTTAGGAGCAGGAGGAAGGTGGTACACATCACCCTAATGTCAGCTAGTGTCTTTATTCCCTCAGACAAGTATATGTGTCAGGGGGGGCCTGTATACCTGGATGGGGGTGCTGTATGAAGATATGTATAATAATAATACAATGATATCTCTGGGGGCAATTAGGTATACAACCCCCCAGCCATATAATTTTATTATTATTATATCAATCATCATACAGCACCCCCCATCCAGTTATACAGGGCCCCCCAGCCAGAGGCGTAACTAGAAATCACTGGGCCCCGAAGAATTGCCCAGGGCCCCCCCATGTGTCTCAGCCCCCACCACCTAACTCATTCCCTCCCCCATTGCCCCTCCATGTGTCTCATTCCTTCCTAACCCTTCCATGTCCCTCATTCCACCCCAGCCCCTCCATGCATCTCATTTTCCCTTCAGTCCCTCCTTGTGTGTCATTCCCCACTCCCCCCAGACCCTCCATGTGTGTCATTCCCAACTCCCCCCAGACCCTCATGTGTGCCATTCCAACTCCCTCCAGACCCTCCATGCATCTCATTTCCCCCTCAGCCCCTTATTGTGTGTCATTTCCAACTCCCCCCTAGACCCTCCATGTGTGTCATTCCCAACTCCCCGCAGACCCTCCATGTGTGTCATTCCCAATGACCCAGCCCTTCGATGTATGTCATCCCCAGCTACCCATTTACGTCATTCACAACCCCCAAAGCCCCTCCATGTGTGTTACCCCACCCCCTGCCCCTCCATGTGTGTCACCCACAAACTCCCCAGCTCCTCCTTGTGTGTCACCACCAAATCCCCCTTCCCAGCCCCTCCATGGGTGTCATCACCAATCCACCCTCATCCTGTACCTTCTCACTCCCCGCCACAGTTCCTGGTCATACAGGAAGTGTTCTCTCAGTGAGCACTTCCTGTCAGACCGCTCAGCTACGCTACACACAGGGAAGAAGGGGAGCAGCACAACACAGCTCTCCCTCCTGCCGACAAGCGCGGTCCTCGGGGTTGGTGCATCTGTGCACCAGCCCGGATGGTGTACAGCCAGCCCACGGTCGCAGGGGTCGTGGCTGTGGCTGGGCCCCCTGGAGTGAGGGGCTTGGTCGTAGCGGCGACCACTGCGATCATGGTAGGTACGCTACTGCCTCCAGATATATAATTTTATTATTTTATAAATCTTCGTACAGCACCCCCCATCTAGGTATAGATTGCTGCTGACCCCAATTTTGTTCTAGAAGAAGCCTCGGGTTCCATGGAATACCAATTGGAAAACACTGCACTAGGAGAATGGGCATCTGTCAATTCTGCAAATAACGGCAGCTGTAAACATTGAGAAGAGAAATGGTGATAGAGAGCTTATTCCACTATAATCATTGTACAGACAAAGATAGTTACAATCAGAGGTATTTCTGGGGCACAAATTTCCACTGAAGCCCCATGAGGGACTCTTAAACCCAGATCCCTGCAGGTGGTAATATTTTTGCCACATTTATCTGTTAACTATATTCACCACAATACCATTGTGTACAAAATAATATATATCCATGATAAATATCATGATTTTACTTTAGTTACCTTAGCTAACCTGACTCTGGGTATACTATTAAAGTACCACTTTTCAGAATGTATTTTCACCAGAAAAAAAAGGAAAAAAAAATGTAGGCAAATCCAAATAACTCTTTAATAATTTTTAATTCTTTAGTTTAATTTTTTTTCAATAAAACTACAAAATCACTTGCCACTTGAGGGCTATAAATAGGTGAGTGAGACCCTCAGCAATCAAATAAAGGTTTTGCACTAACATGCACGTATTCATCAATTCCAAAAACAAAAGAATATAGTCTATAAACACATAAGCAACAAATATTAGAACGCCTACCCTCCTAGAGAAGAATTACAGTCTTACAGGACACTAGGCAAAGTACGAGCTTGTGAACTCACTTCTTTCTTCACAATGAAGTAAATTTATGGTTCTTCAGCCCCTGAATAACCCTTGGACTTTAGGCAGCCACATAAGGGAATCTTCAGGTTAATCCTGCTTTGCTATCCTCCCCCAAGATACACCATGTAATGGCCCAAGTAATGGTCCTGAGAGATTGATGGCTGAGACCAAGAGAGATGCGAAGATGACTGTGTGAAATGATACACTCACAGCAGCTTTGTGTACAGCATGTCATTGAAGGACCAGTTAGCTGTAAGAGAAATATTAAGATGAGGACTGCACTTCAATACTATATAGCCACATGCTGTGTTATATTTATATAATCACGTTGATAGTGTTGACCATAATAGTAATGATCCAGACATGCCCTTCACATGGATTATCCCCAAGCGTTATTGCAATGTCACATCAAGTCCATTGTGTTACAATAAAACCATGTATTCTTTTAAAAATATACCAAGAAATATTAAGACTATCAAAGTCACACTCTCTGTGCTAAGATAGGTCTCACTTTTTATCAGCCCATCACCACATTGTGAGAAGTGTTGCCGTCTTTAATGTTTTGCTGCCTTGGTTGTCTGAGAAATGTGAAAAAAAATCTAATCATTTAGCACTTTATCAGTGAGGTGTGGCTGCAACGTTGACAATCAGCCTTCTCTTTCACAAAATATAAAGATATATTTATTATTTTTAAAAATATGCGCAGAGATACACTTTTTATCATATGTTTAGATTATCAGTAAACTGTGCATTCAGTACAAAATATGTTCTAGAAACTAGACTTGGCAGATCGAAAGGTTATTTATTTGTACAAGCTGCACATAATGAACTTAAAAGACTCCTATCCAGTAAAAAGCTAAATGTATTTCCTGTCTAACCATGATAACATCACTAATGGGTCAACCCGTGTTGCTCAGGTGTCAGGACAGGAAATCCTAATTAAATAATTTAATTAAAGTAATAAAAGCTCATTCCTTCATAGCTTCAGGAGAACCTTGTCAAAACGATTGTCTGGGGTTGCTGTATCTATCGTGCAGAGAGAACTTGCCAGCCTTTCTGTTCTGGACTGCCTTTAAAGCGGGAATCAGTCTGATATGCAGTGGTTTAAGATTACTCTGTAATAGCACAAGTGAGCAAAAACTCTTTTTAGACCTGAGCTGAGATTTACTGAAGGGCAAGCTATTGAGTTTCTCTAAGCTTTTGTTCTCAAATTTTCTGTTTTTGTTGTAACCACTGCATGTGGGTCTAAAGCCATGACAGGCAACTACAAGCTTTATCCACATGGAAGAATGTCCCAAAAAGAATTGAGGGAATTAATTTAATTCTGTATCATCTCAAAAAAAGGTAAAAGCTTTACCATAGCTGAAAGAATCTTCTTCAGAGTTTGATCAAACGGTCTTGAAGGAATGTTCTTCAGAAGAAGATGGAGAGTATGAATCCTGGAAGATGAACATGGACATGAGATCTATTGTTAAACTGACAGAGTGTGTTAGAGACACCCTTGGGATTCCACATGAGAATTAAGAACCTGCAGCTTCAGGTGTATTTTTCAAGGGCCTGAAAAGTTCCAGACCTACCTTCCCATTGCATTGCACTATCAAATATATTCTCCTTAATGAATGATCTAAACCATAGATGAGACTCTCTATTCAAGGGATGGTCCCTAGAGTGCATGCTTTTTACAACAAAGAGTGCAAAAGTTGGAATGTGATCCATAGATTGACGCACCTGTAATAAGGCTTGTAAAAAAGACCACTCTTCTTATTGGCAGGATGGCTTTATTTAGAGAGCCCATGGAAAAAAGTATGGACTCAGATTTAGTCAAGACCTATTTAGCATTGGGTTCAGGACTTCACAGGGGTTTCTGGAATCATGAATGTCTGGATTGAGAATTTAGAGGAAGATATTGCCAAAGGGTTTATCATAAGGGGTCTATCATTATATATATATATATATATACATTTTGCACTGTTATGTTATTTGTGGTTTTTAGATTTATCCCGAATTGTCATTTCGTTTACAGGAGCAGTATTTATTCTATTGTTTTATTATTTATCTCTGAGTGTTGTGGGATACACTTTTCACTGCACCAGCAATTTTATATTTGTGATAATTGGTAGCGCCAATACATCTTGATTTCTTTGCAAAGGGTTTAACCCCTTAAGGACAGAGGTAATTGTACAAGTTCTGACCAAAACCTACAATTTCAGCTATGTCTGTTCAATCATAATTTAGCTCTTTCATATTAAGAGTATCGACACTTATTATATACCGTTTTGTTCAGGAGAAACTGGACTTTCATTTTTCATCAAATATTTATATATGAAACATGATTTATTTATTTTTTAAATTCTTTATTTTATTTATGCATAGGTTAAATAAGCAGATCTGCACTGCCACAACAGATGGTGCAAACAGATTTTTTAGACATATGATAACATTAGTATGGCATCATGAACACTGCACTTTTTGTTATAGAGGGAGTAGAGAGGATTAACATGTAAGCCTACATGTCAGATCGATAAACAGTAAATATTAGTAGGTATGAGGGATAGCGTGTGGGTGTGGGGATTTCAGGTGACAAAAACCACTGGGTCACGTTATTAAGTAGTCATGCTCAACTATCAAAGTTTCAGTTAAGCCCTATGAGGGAAGAGGACTAACTTTCGCAAGGGCAAGATTAAAACAAAGGAGTACATTACAAGAGTAAATGATGGGAGCTTACACAGAAGTATGTTATGCTATAGGATAAACTGGAAGTGGGCCTGTAGGAAAAATGATAAAGTAAATAAAATGGAGTATGTCACCAGGGACTTGTTATTTACTACTGTTAGGTGTACATGTGGTGGTGCAATGATGGGGAGGGGGGAGTATGAGTGGCTGTGGCCTGAAAAACCTGGACAATGTAAGATTCTGCCTAGTTGGGGAACGGCCTAATAATAGCGATACGCCGAGCATCTGACCGGGTGCCAGCAGGGGGCAGTCAAGCAACATTACTATTCCCTCCAGGTTACATTCTGGCTTGCGAGTAAAATTGGCTGAGATGAGATATGACCACATTGAGTGAATCAAAATTAAGACCAGTGTGTGAACAAGAACAAGAAACAATAAAATAAACATAAGAAAATTCAATATAAAAAATACATGTAATCACAAGGTGCTTTGTGGTATATATGGCCTGTCTGAGTAGGCTGGTGCTGGGGGTTCAAGTAGTGACAGCTGCTTAAGCCTGTAGGGTAGACCCCTGTGGTACAAATGAGGTAATGCCTAATTGGTCCCAGCCATGAGGGTTGTTAGAAGGCCTCGGTTGAGGCAGCGCTAAGGAGTTCTGTGGGAGCCCAAGTGTGATCAGAAGAGCATTTGCCTCCTGTAGATCCCTGATGGGGTATATGGCTTCTCCGTGGAGCACTAGTAACGCTGCACTGGTATTGCACGTTGTGCTTGCGGAGGAGGGAGGTAAGTGGTTGAAGTGACCTCCACCATGCCATTGTCCCCCCTGAGAGATCAGTGTAAAAGGTTAGGTTCATGCCTTGGAAGGTGTATGGTGTGCAGCCCAGAGTAGCGTCCATGATAATTGCTTCATCTCTTCTCACCTCACGATCAGGTCCCTTGAGGCATTGATCGGTGCTTTAGCCGGCTTGGGAATCTGGACCAGGCTGTCCACATTCAACGCTTTGGCTTGTTTAGGCGGTATTAGTGCAATTCCTGCTTCGCCGTGAGTCTTCAAGTGCTGCAAATTTTTGCTCAAATGCCAGATTCTGTTGTTTTCAGAGCCTTCAATTCCTGGTGTAGGTGTAAGACTTGCCGAACGATGTCTTGGGATTCCTGCTGCAGGGTCCCCATGCAGCCTGTCAGGCTTCATTTATCCTTCCAGGTATCAGCCACGTCGGTCTGGATATTTCACCTGAGGTCTGCCAGTAGGTCTTGCATGATGGCCTTTGTGACCCACGGTTGAGTCCGGCTGAGGTTGGGTCGGAACAGTTAAATTTGAGTCCTCTGGTCCCATAGTCAGGTCGTCTGACAGATCAGAGCCTTCATCCAGGTAGGAGGCCATCTTGGGCTCAATGGGGCCGCGTGCCTGCCGCCACAGATCTCCTATGCTCATGTTCTGTCTAGGCCTCTCCTGCTTTTGTTTTTTAAATTTTCTGCCCATCACGCTTCAGTTTGTCGGAGGGTCTGGATATGATCCAAAATTAATGTGCAGAAGTGGATAGAAGTTTGATAATTTGCCATCTTGAGTTGGTGAGACTTGTCCGGTAAAGGCTGTTGTCTGTAGGTATGTGCAGCAGAAGCAGTCGGGACCAGCCAGTGGGGACCGGGATGACCCCCGCCGGTCGAAAGGGAGGGGGAGGGTTGGAGTTCAGCTGAGCTGTATAGTGAGTATAGGAGTGAGAGGAGCGGCTGCCTACCCCCAACTCCGGTGCTGGTGGGCCGCAATGCAACACTCTGGGCTCCCGGCAGTGTCAGGCTCGGGTGAGATTTTGAATAACTGGTCTTGCACCCACGACGTGGATAGTGCACTTTGGTAAGTGTGGTAGTTTAAGAGCCACCGGTATTACCCTGAATGTAACGATGTGGACTGGAGCTCATGCAGCACCCATCTGAACAGCCTGAAGGTCAAGCTCTGCCTCCCTCTGCATAGCTTTTTTTTTTTTAAATCATGCTATTTCCTTCATACTACCTGCTATAAGCAGAAAATTAGTTATACCGCTACCATATGCTTGTATTGTAATGAAAAACAGCAAAAAATAAAGAATGTAAAAATAATAATAATAATAATAATCATGCTCCCTCCCTTTTGTTTATTCTCTTCTAGTTTTTAACTTTGTCACTTGACTGGTGAACCTATGAAAGAGGGAACCTTTATTACCTTAACTAAATTATTTAATTAGGAGTTCCTGTTTGGACACCTGAGAGGCAAAGCTAACTTATTAGAGATGCTGTCATGGAAACTAGCCTGGGAAAAAAATACAGTTCATATAGTAACAATTCACTTCTTAAATAGACCATGTAGCGGAGAGCTAGTATTTCATAGCCTACCTCCACTTGTAGATCCCAGTGAGGCTCAGGAACAAGTAGTTATAAATCCACAGGCAAGGTATCCAGCAGGTACAACAATACAGTAGTATCCCAACAGCACTCCCAATAACTGGACGACACACAGTATCAGGAGCAGAAGGCCAGTGGCCTTATAAAGCATGCTCCCATGCAAGGGAGGGATTTCCATTCATTAACATAATAGCCAATCCTGTTCGGGTAACCTCCCACACATCCCCTCCCCTCAGCCTTCATCATAATCCCCTTACCCAGGACACCAATTCCCCCTGTTTCTGGATGTACCCCTAAACTTTAAATTATACATCCACTGGTAGCTCTGATCTGGGTGAACAACATATCCAAAAATCACCCATATCAGACCAGGGGTTCGGGAAATTCATGGAGGGAATAGAATGACCGACCGCATGGGAAGAAATAGCCGAATTGGGCTCCATGCGATGGGGCCCTGCAGTCGGTCCTGGAAAAAGGGAATGAATTACACGAAAGCCTCTAGCTATAGAGACTGGGGAATGTTCACCTGAATCCCCTCGTTCGGTTGTTTCTGTCTACCGAACGAGGGGCCATTCGGTAGTTTGGAACCGAACGGACCGGGCTGGTGGAGGTCTCAGCGGTGTTCGCCTAGTCGAGTGTCCGTTTTGAGTTCCAGACACTCGACGGCAAAACACCGCTGTTCGGGAGTTTTAAAATGGCGTGTTCGTTTCCCGAATGGCAGCCACCCCCGAGAACAAAGGATTACTATACAGCTTGTCAATTACCCGTTCGCAACAATGTTGCAACGGGTAATTGAAGGCACACTTCACACCGGGGAGGTCTGACTGTTCAGTAGTTTCATTCCCTTATTTGTTAGAATACATCACATTAATACACATATACTTTGCAATTAGACTAATACAGTATAAACTAACAAAAGTCCTAGGACAGCCCAGTGCCATCCGCTACAGACCATATCTAGCCATCATTTAAAGATATATGGTTGACCCTTTACCGGCTCCCTGAATTCTGATTTATTACAAAGGTAGATTTGGTTGCACGTCTGAGACTAGAATGGACCAATAATATACTGATTTTGGATCAATAAATAGGCAGAGTGCTTATGCCGTAGGTCACCCATTGAAGAACTAAATGGGTATCAAATATTTAATTGGTGTCAAGGATTTTCATTATACAAGCAAACCTACTCAAGCAGTAAAGGGTATATCTAAAATTACTTTAGCAAATTATCTATTGTTCATCTTTTTAGATGATAGTTGATCATACTAAATATCACAACGACAGCTGAAGGAAAATGCTGGATATGGAGGAAAAGACCTCTGCCAGTTGCCAAAAATTGGCACTTACCTGAGGCAAAGTAGTCTATACGTTGTTTCATGTATATTTTTTGATTGCGTTGGAATTTCAAATACAATTCTGACACAGTCTATCATGTGAACAATTCAGAAGTGGCATAGCCCCTTTAAGGGAACACTATAGCATTAGGAATACAAACATAT
This sequence comes from Pelobates cultripes, assembly GCA_933207985.1. Lineage (NCBI taxonomy): Eukaryota > Metazoa > Chordata > Amphibia > Anura > Pelobatidae > Pelobates > Pelobates cultripes. The sequence continues at coordinate 235,232,318 of OW240912.1, read as the reverse complement.
ATTTAGAGTATCAGGCCACCCAAACTTAATTACAACAAAATCATTTTACTTACATTATTTCTCCCAGAGCACTGTTGTCTGTGAGGGTGCCACACTTCAGCTGGCTTTCATTAATCACGATGATCTAAGCCAATCCAATGCTTCTTTATTAGGACTAGTGCACATGCACAGCAAATTCCTGCGTTGCACAAATCAGCATGTCCTCATAGAGATGCATTGAGTCAATGAATCAGTATGGGGAGTGTTTAGCGTTTCAAAGCAGAGTATAGAAATGCTAAACCTGGTCTTTATAGAACAGGTTCCAGGAAGTCCATCTAGTGGCTGTCTGAGTGACAGCCACTAAGGGTGGCATGAGGCAGCAGTGTAAACCCTACCTTTTTTTCGGAAAAGGCAGCTTTTATACTGCTGATACAGCACTGACAGGCTCTATGCAGGACCACTACATTAAGCTGTTGCAGTTCTGGTTGCTATAGTATCCATTAAATAGCATGGAAGCTGTATTAAGTGCTTTGTGATCTGTGTAAAAGTTGTTTTGTAATTTGTATAACGCTGAATAACACATTTCCAAGTTATTAATAATAGCACATCTGGTTTGAAATTAGGTTTGGCGATGTGAACAATCCTTTATAATCATGTGCCTAATTTGAAAAAACTGTATATTTCATGTATTCAAACTGCAAATTAAAGGGACACTATAGTCACCTAAATAACTTTATGAAGCAGTTGGGGTGTACAGATTATGCCCCTTGCAGTCTCACTGTTCATTTCTCTGCCATTTAGGAGTTAAAAGAAATGTCCAAACAAAATTTTTTACACTATGTATAAAATAAATCTTTCACTTGAGGTTATACTTTAAAATATTTAAACAGAGTTTATTTTGGCATTCATTTCACATATTCCCAATAGTGTTGTACAGAATATATTTCCCTTCCAAAGTCAAATAATCAGGCTACACCTTCGAAGGACAATCTCATTTTCATGACATCATAGTCCGTTGCAATTGAAATCTGTCAAATCAGATGAAGCTTATCTTATTCCTCTTTATCCAGATTAAATTTGGTTAAAGAACAAAGGGAAAACACACGATCAGTTCTGTGTATAATATACATCAGATTTTAGATGTATCAGTAATGCAATAGTTTTTTAATCAATTCCAAATTTCTGTGCTATTCCAATAAGCCTACCTTTAAAGTCTGAATGGAACTGAACCTGCATAAATTAATTAAGGCACTGTACACTGTTGACAAACGATGTAAAGGAAAAAATCATGCTATATGTTTAAAGGGAAACTCCAGTGCCAGGAAAACAATCCATTTTCCTGGCACTGCAGGTTCCCTCTCACTCCCACCCCCCAATCCCCGGTTGCGGAAGGGGATTTATTAATACCTGGGTGACCAGCAGACAAATTGTCGTGAAACACCTTCATGATATTAACCCTTTCCCCCAATGGAACAAACAATTTGACCTGAGGTTTACCGCAGGGCACCTGAGACTGAGCCTCCATGATGGAGCCAAGCAGCGGAGAGGACAATGAAAGGATAGTGGAAGCAATCATACATTCCGAGGGAATGATATGGGACTTTTCTTGCTCTTGTATAGACTCCGTGTCAAACGGTCTGGATAAGGCATCAGCCTTGACATTTTTAGAACCAGGTCTATAAGTAATAAGAAAATTAAAGCGAGAAAGGAACAGAGACCATCTAGCTTGTCTAGAAGACAATCGTTTAGCATCTCCTATGTAAGCCAGGTTTTTGTGATCAGTAATGATCACAAGGGGGTCCTTGGAACCATCTAAAAGATGTCACCATTCCTTGAGAGCTAGAATAATGGCCAACAATTCCCTATTGCCAATATCATAATTGCGCTCGGCAGGAGACAACTTTCTAGAGAAGTAACCACAAGGATGCAATGGAGTATCCTGGCTCTCCCTCTGGGAGAGAACTGCCCCTACCCCTGTCTCTGATGCATCAATTTCGAGTATGAAAGGTTTACTGGTGTCAGCATGTATCAATATGTCGGCGGAGGCAAACCGCTGTTTGAGAGTTTCAAAGGCTTCTATAGCCTCCTTAGACCATATCGTACTGCTAACCCCCTTGCGAGTCTTATTGGTGATGGGGGCTATTACTGAAGAAAATCTCTTTATAAACCTTCTGTAATAATTGGCAAAACCAATGAACATTTGAATGGCTTTCAACCCAGTGGGTAAAGGCCATTGTAGAACCGATTCCAGCTTTTTAGGATCCATCCGAAACCCCGAGGCAGAAATATTATATCCCAAAAACTGTACTTCAGATTTGTGAAAGATGCATTTTTCTAAATTACAATAAAGTTGATTATTTAACAAGGTCTGCAGAACTTGTCTAACGTGATCGTGGTGAGTCTGAATGTCAGGAGAATAAATAAGGATATCATCCAGATAGACCAAGACAAACGAGTAAATGTAATCCCTGAGTACATCATTTATAAAATCTTGGAAAACCGCTGGAGCATTGCACAACCAGAATGGCATCACTAGATATTCATAGAGTTCACTTCTGGTATTAAATGCAGTCTTCCACTCGTGGTTTTCCTTTATTCTCACTAAATTGTAAGCACTTCTAAGATCAAGCTTAGTGAATACTTTAGCGCCTTGGAGTCTATCAAATAATTCAGCAATAAGAGGAATGGGGTAGGCATTCTTAATGGTGATTTTGTTCAATGCCCTGTAATCGATACATGGGCGCAACTCACCGTCCTTTTTAGATACATAAAAGAATCCTGCCCCAGCAGGCGAGGACGATTTTCGTATGTGGCCTTTATTCAATGAATCCTTAATATATTCCTCCATTACTCTACTCTCCTGAGGTGACAGAGCATAGACTGCTCCCTTAGGTGGCATAGCACCAGGTGGTAAATTAACGGAACAGTCATAAGGTCTGTGAGGAGGTAGAGTATTCGACTGATTTTTGCCGAATACTTCTTTAATGTCTTGGTACTGTATAGGGATTTCCGGGTTTTGAGGTTTACTAGTGGGTAATCCAATAGTGCCCACTCTTTTGGCAACATTCAGTATACACCTTTCATAGCAATCCTTACCCCATTCTAATATTTCCCCATTAGCCCAGTCAATATGAGGGTTATGCTTGTTAAGCCATGGAAAGCCTAATAGGATCGGACAGGAAGGGGATGCAATAACCTGAAATGTAATCTCTTCCTTATCTAAGGCACCAATGGACAAATTAATGGGTAAGGTTTCGTGTGTAATCAATGATTGTGAGAGCGGTCTCCCATCAATAGCTTCAACAGCTAGGGGTGATAGTCTCTCCTTGATAGGTATAGTATTACCTTTAACAAATTGAACTTCGATGAAGTTTCCAGCTGCACTGGAATCCATCAGGGCTTTGCATGAAAAATTCTTCTTTTCAAAGGCAATAGAAATATCAAGGAGAAACCTATTTTTTATCCATTCTAGAGGACGTTTCCATTACACCTAAGACCTGTCCTCTTAAGGTGCAGTAGTTTTCCGGACGTATGGGACAATTGTTTCTCATATGTCCTTTTCTACCGAAGTATAGACATAGGCCTTCTTTTCTCCTATATTGTCTTTCTGCTTCCGACAGTCTAGTGACCCCCAACTGCATGGGTTTGGGTTCAGACTGTACAGGAAATTCAGGGACAATAGGTTTGGAGAAGTGGGGTGCTAAAGGCATATTCATGTGTCTGGTCTTGTTTCTAGTAGCTTCTCTGGTTCTCAATCTATTATCAATTTGCATGACAAAAGTGATAAATTCATTATGCTTTTTGGGTAAGTCTTTGGCGGCAATCTCATCTAGCATAGTTTCAGATAGTTCCTTTTTAAATGCAGAGATTAACCCACTATTAGTCCAGTTTACCTCGGAAGCTAGGGTACGAAATTCTATGGCATACTCAGAGATAGACCGGTTCCCTTGTCTGATATGCATCAGGGCAGTAGAGGCGTCTTCCTCCCTGCCTAATGGTTCAAACGTAAGTTTAAATTCCATAAAAAACTCCTGGTAATTGTGTGCCACACTCCTATTAATCTCCCATAATGGATTGGCCCAAGCTAAAGCTTTACCTTTTAATTGATTCGTCAGGTAACCAATTTTAGCTCTGTCTGTGGGAAAGGATCCCGGTGAGGCCTCAAAATGATACTCTATTTGGTTAAGGAATCCCCGGCATTCTTGGAAATTACCATCAAAATGCAGAGGAGGAGATAGAGAGATAGTTGGTGCCTTGTATACTATAGGCAGAGGTACACAAGGCGGAGGTGAGACAGTAGAAGCAGCCGAGTAAGAAGCGTACTGAAAGCCTGGGCAAATTGATCCAAGCAGTGATCATTCTCCTCTAGTTTCCTTTTGCAAGCAGCTATGTGCTTACACAATTCTACAGGATCTATGGCCATGTTGTAATGTCAGGATTACAGAATGATGCAGCACGTAGAATTGTGTAACACAGAGGACTGATAGGTAACGTATACATGACCTTAGAATGGCCGGATTAACAAACCAAAAAATAGTCAGGAATAGCAGAGATCAAGAGAAACAGAAAGAGACACAACGATAAGGAAAAGCCAGGAGTCAGGGATGCCAGAAAACAGGGAAGTCAAAAACAATGCCAAAGTCAAATAACCAGAATTACCAGAATCAATAACGTGCTCTCGGACAACCACAAAGGAAACCACGACAGGGCACTGAGCAGGATGAGAACTGGGCCTAAATACCCCTCCTGTAGATTTTATAGGCTGTAACCGGCCTTTAACCCTAACGGCAGTTCCCAGGTTCCCATTTGCATAATTGCTGCTCAGCATTAACCCTTCTGTGGATTTGGTTGCTGCTTGGCACAACTTTTCCTGTGTGGACAGTAAATGTCATTAACCACATTTTTATAAGCGGATGAATACGTGACATCTGCGTTGCTCCGTTACATGGAAGTTACATCACCTCTACAATATTCTTTGTCAGGGCAACTTCTCATTTCTATTGCATTAGCCCGTGTCAGTTAATATTCTTGCCAGGTGGATTCATTGGCTGTTGTCCCATTGGCGGTGCCAATAGTTGCGGTGGCTTCTTCTCAGTTTTTGTCATGCGGCCGCTTGCAGATATTCTACATTCGGTGGGGGATGGGGAGGGGGAAAGGAGAGGGTCAACTTAGTTTGATGAAGCAGCATTGGCAAGGGCTGCAGGGGCAGGTCAGAGTCTAGGACCTATGTGTATTTCCTGCAAGAAGCGAGTTAGGCATGAGCAATTCCACCATATGTGGATGTCTGTACCCACATCCTTTTTGCACCTTCAGCACCGTTCAGAATATGGACCAAGATTCCTCTAGGAAGAGGTTCTCTGTGAGTACATAGCATTTTTTAAAGGTTTTCAAATCTCTGTAGCTCAGGTGCTTGCCTCCTAGTGATGTATAGAATGCCCACATTTGGAAATATCGGAGCCTATCTAAACCAGATGGCTCTCTATCGCATATTAGATCTGGTAGCGTTTTCAGGGAGGTAGAATCACAACATTGTTGTAGATAGAACTAGTCTGTATTTTTGAAATAGGGCTCCAGACTTTAATGGTCACTCTGATAAAGAGGTGTCCCAAAAGATAGTGATCTTTCAGGGGGTCAGCTAGCCAGACTGTCAATGGTAGCCTACTGCCCGCTATCCATTTTTCCAAGTGCATCCAGTGTTTAAAAGTGTCTCGAACATGCCAGTCATAAACCTGGAAGCAATACATTTGGATAGATGGCAGGCTCACCCCACTCAGGTCTTTGGTAGTTGCAGAAGTGAGCATTTAACTCTAGGGGTCGCCTCTCTCCAGACAAACATTGTATCTATTGTTTTAAAGACAGCCTGTTGGAGCGTGTTTAAGAACGTCTAGAGATAGAGCAATCTGGGCAAAAGGTTCATCTTTAAGGATTTAATCCTATCAAACCAGGACACGCGTAATTTGCCCCATCTCTCCAAGTCCAACCATAATATTCCAAAAATGAGGGGGTAAAGTTGTCCATGTACAACTGGTCCAAATCTTACGTGAGTCAAATGCCCAGGTATCAAATCTGGTTGTAACACCACATGAATTTGAATTGAGATCATAACTGAAACACTATAGGTTCTGTCATCACGATAGAGAGGGATTCTGATAGATCAGTGTTGAGTTTTAAACTAGAAAGTGTTCTGTATTCTGCAAAAGCTGATAGATTGGGAAGGAAAACCATCGGGATTCCAAGGAAGAACAGCATATTGTCCGCATATGCAGGTATTTTATGTCCCATCAGGCCCCGTTCCACCTGACCGCTTCCAAAAATAGTTCTAGAGAGAGCAAACAGGAGGGGGAGCATCCTTGTCGGGTGCCATTTTTGATGTTGAATGGCAATGATAGCATGCCATTGATGCATGCCATTGATGCGGATACGTGCACTTGAGGTCATGTACAGGAATTTCATCCATATCAGCATATTTGGACCGAAACCCAATGGATTGTAGTGTCATGGTCATGTAGTGTCATGGTCATAAACTGCCAGTCAACCCTTTCAAAAGCTTTTTCTGCGTCAGTCGAGAGGAGAAGGATCTCACATCCAGAGCTCCATGTCACATGTATTAAATCAAGGGCACACATTGTATTGTCCTTCGCCACTCTACCGTGCATGAATTTCATCTGATCAAGGTCAATAAAATCCTGTAGCACCTTCCTCACAACCTTGGATATTTTCATGTCAGTGTTCAAGGGAGATATCGGTCGAGAACATGCACAGCATGCTGGATCTTTACCTTCCTCCAGGATAACCGCGATATTCACCATCAGGGAGTCATGTGGGAACCTGCCGCCTTCAAGAATTAAATTCAGACCTTTGAGTAAAGGCAACAAAAGGAGGTCATGAAATACCTTGATGTACCAAATCGGAAGTCCATCTGGGCCTAGTGCTCTATTGAGTTTTGAAAGTTTGAGGGCCCACGCCAAGAAGTACTTCTGATATTTCAGACATATAGAATGTACAGCAGCTTACAAATTGAGTATACCGCTCACATTTTTGTAAATATTTTATTATATCGTTTCATGTGACAACACTGAAGAAATGACACTCTGCTACAATGTAAAGTAGTAAGTATACAGCCTGTATAACAGTGTAAATTTGCTGACCCCTCAAAATAACTCAACACACAGCCATTAATGTCTAAACCGTTGGCAACAGAAGTGAGTACATTCAATCTTCGGTTGGGTTCGGTTTGCTTGGGTAATGAAGTGGTGGAAAAGGGCCTTGTGCATGGTTTGGAGAGCTCTGCTTAAAATGTTCAGTTATTAAAGGGTTACGTCAAGAACTATGACCAATTTAGTGATTTGATGTGGTCTTGGTGTCTGGAGTCTGTATGTACAGTGGTTTCCCTTTCTAATTATTAGTACCGAGTTTTAAATCCTTTAGCTGAGGACTCAGGCATTCACCCTCCAGTTGCAGACCTCCAGTAATGGCTCATGTGTGTTGAGGGCAGTTTAGAGCTTTGACGTGGGTTACCTGATACTATATGTCCAGAGCTCACAAGAGCAATTACATGAAGTATGCAACTGCAGAAGGTGCAAACAGAGGTTCTCCACACTGGACCACTATGTAACGACGAGATATCCAGCTGCTGCGTTTAGTACAGCCTGAATCTAATCATAACTCAGCTTCACCTCCATTATATCATTGGATGCCGAACTTCAGACTGCAAGTGCCGTAGAATTTCTACCAAACAGTGAGTTATTTAGTACTCATACGGGACCTAACACTCCAGCCACCGTAACCACTTCAATCCATTAATTATGGTTACAGTGCCCACAGTTTTTCTTTAAAGGGGTCGTCCAAGCACCGACACGTTTGGAGCAATATGTAGGTTTGTGTGTAGTTAGTTATGCGGAGTGTTGCTTTGTTTTATTAGGATTCATTTGCAACTGTTTTTTAATATTAGTTTTGATCCTTATCATTTACTACCCTTTCTATCCTGTCTATGTATCCTGTTTTGGTTCTTCACTAAAGTCTTCTAGCCAAACCAGAAATATAAATACTTTGACCTAAAATTAGAAATTCATATTTTAGTGAATAGCCCCGTGGTTTCCAGAAACTCTTCCTTTGTTCATAAAGAACTGCTCATTGTCCTTTCCTGGTTTGGTGAGAATGAATTGCTAATCTGGAGTCAGGAATTTTGCAGGAAATCAAATGCACACTTTTAGGTTTGATAATTGTGTATCATTTTTGCAATCATTTTTTAATTTACTATCCATTCAGGGCATTAGAAAAGAATGTGTCAATTCTAGACAGGAGCGTCTTTTTAAGTTGATCCTTTCTTCTAGCTTGCAATAACTCTGGGCTGTTTGTGATGCACTGAACATAACCTAGCTGTTAAATTATTACTCTCACCCTTTTTAACCCCTTTCTGACTTTAGAATGTTCTATGCCAGTGGTGCCAAAAAGGTAGATCCCCAGATGTTATAAAACTGCAGCTTCTATGATTCTTTATCATGTTAGACATGTAGAGCATCATGTGAGTTGTAGTTCTACAACATCTGGGGATCTACCTTTTGGGTACCCCTGTTCTAAGCCATCCTACAAAGTGTGCGCTCTAATGTCTATAGGGCGGCAAGGAGTTTTGGTGTGAGCAGGGAAAATTTTGAACTATTTTTATTTAGTTGCACTTGATGTGTAAAAATTATTAAAAGCGACAATGTGAAATAAGTTAGCCCCCACATAGGAGAAACACTTACATTATGATGGAACAAACACACAGCACAAATTCTATGTATTGTTTTGGTTCAAATCTTGGACGGTTACCTCCATCATTCAGGGCTCAAGTAATCAGTGTTTTGGGTTGGGTTTTTTTAAGCATACCCTATTTGAGCATTACTAGTTAAGTCTCCCCCTTTAAGACCTTTATAAAAATAAAAAATTTTTTTCAAAAGGAATAAACTTACCTGGAATACAGCGCCGAGCGAAGCTACCCACATTGATTAACCCTTTAAGTATCAAATAATAGAAGTAATATAAATGTGTACAGGAGATTTCAAATCTAAGAATGATGGGCTGTTTAGATTTATAAAGCAGTATTAACACTTAGAAAACAAAGGGATAACTCACTGTCCCAGCAGGTCCTTTAATAAATGGTATAGCTTTAGCTGTACTGAGATTTGTAATACTTTCAGCAATTTTACTCTACATTTTTGAGGATGATTTACTTTTGAAATATTGCAAACAAAACAAAACTTATGACATTAATCTGCATTAGAGTGGTGCCAACATTTGAATACAGCAGCAACATTTAAATACATATTGAATCAAAGTGATTAAGGGCAGGGTATTAGTAATCTTGCATTCCACTAACCACAAGTTTTACTGATACAGGAGAGTCATGGCTATTGCTGGACTTCTCACCAAACTCCCCCAAACAAATAAAAAAACAAAACAAAAAAAACCCACACTTTTAAATATGGTAAAATTGTATTGTGTACGTACACATATAGAGTAAGAGAGAGCCAGAGAGAGTGAGGGTACACCAGGGTTGGGGTTTTCCAGTAGGCAGAATAGGGTTCTGCCTACAGGTGAAAGCCCTCTATGGGCGTGAAGTCTTAGATCAACTGTAGTAAAAGCCAGTATGGAAGAAACAGTTGCTCAGGATCAATAATAAAGAAAATATCATGGGTCCATGAATAAAGTTGTAAAAGGGATACTTTAGTGCCAGGAATACAAAGGGACACCGGAGGAGGTGGAGCCGCGACCCGGTGCTGACATCAGGTAAGTAAATATTAATTTACTTACCTGATCCCAGCGCCAATGTCCCTCTGCGCTGGGTCGTGGCTCCGCCTCCTCTAACGAGTAGGCGCTAATGCGCATGAGCGGCAAATGCCGTATGCGCATTAGACCTCCCCATAAGAAAGCATTGAAGTAATGCTTTCCTATGGTTAAAAATCTGATGCTGGATTTCCTTGTGCAGAGCAATAGACAGCCACTAGAGGCAATAATGTGTGAGAGAGAAATTGTTTCTTATACAACTAGAGTTTTGGCTCAGTAGTTAGGCTAGTGGAGAAGATCACCTTAACAGTAGACAAAAGGAGTTACAAAGTCACAAAGCAGGTAATCTGTAGTGGAATTTGCTTCGTAGACCGTAAGAGCTCTGACACCATGGCTAAGCTGGAAGGGGAGGATTCCCTATACTACACTACGCAGAGGTTAATGGCAAAACAGGTAAGCAGTAGTGCAATGCTGGGTCATTAGCATGAAGAAGTGCAGCAAGTCAGCAGAACCAAATGCACATTCGATCCTTACTTATCTGTTACAAGATATTTGACAGAAGGGAGTCAGTTAGCCATAGCTTGAGTGGGAGCTAGAAGTCTAACCGTGGGAGAGACCAGAGACTTACTTCGTGTTCCAAGCCTAGTTCTGTACCCTGGTGAGCAGTACGAGAAGGTATAGCAAGTGGAAAGTCCAGAATTGTGAGTCAATGTCTGTTTCACAAAAGATCTGCCCAAGGAGATGAGAGGAATGAGGGTCTGGTAAAGCCAGAGTCCATCAGAGGGGCAGGAGCGGAGGGTAGCAAAGATGTCTAGTGAAACAGGGAGCAAGGTGTCAAATTGAGACGCAGGAAGAGAAATACTTCCTTTGTCATGTGACTGATCAGCTACAAAGGCAGGTTAGTAGCAAGATTCAATAATCAAGCACAAACGAACATATGTTAGAGGTATATACAGGGCAACATTTATTGGCCTCTATATACACACCTCTGTGCTCAATTATTGAGTCTTGCTGCTTATCACTTCCGTAGAATTCCTGAAAGTAGTTACAGAGAGTACATGACAATGAATTCATACATGAAAAGCGGGAAGGTCTATTTTCAGCACTTAGTATGTGTCCTTTTGGAGCTTAAGTTGGCTCATAGGGAGAGATAAGTACCAGGGACCTTGGCCAGTGCTCTCTGCTAAGCTTGGTAGAAGAGCTGCAGGAACAGTTTTAGAGACCTCCTCCAGTGTCTGTGTGTGAGGCTGGACAGGAAGTGGAAGGGATCACTTCCTATCTCCCCAGTTACTGCCTCTCATGTAGGAAATGCCTTGCAGGTAGTGCAGGGGCAGCACTGCGTTATGCACGCTGTATACCAGCTTCTGCAGCTCTACTATCAGCAATAAGAGGCTGGAGTACTGAAGTCAGTATGCCATGAACACCCTTTTCCATAACCCTAAATTAAACCCTCCCAAACAAACCCTTTCCATATTACCAAACTTAAAGGACTACTCAAACATCATAACCAGTTCAGTATTTGACATTATCAATGTGCCTAGAGTCTGTATGTGCAGTGTCATTTTGAAACGTTGTACATAAGGAGATTAAAATCCCTGCTCCCAGAGGTATAACTCCACTCCCGACAGTGTCAGTAAGTGTCATTAGCCAGCCTGGAACAAGAGTTCTGAGCTGGCTAATACCAATCCTGTGCAAAATTTGCATCTGACGCAAGCACGCACAACATGATTGTACCAGACAGCCAATGGCGGCACAGCGCCCCCACTGTGATGACTCCTGTCCTCCCCTCAGTCTGCCCAGAGCTGGATTAACATTGCCCATGGCCATAGACAATATACCTAATTTGGATATATTCTTAGAGCCCTGAGCTCTGTTTATGTGGGTGTTGTGTGTTGTATATGTGTGTGGGAGACTGGATGTGGTTTAGGGGAGTCGGAGCGTTTAGTGTTTGGGGGTATTATTAATTTGCCCCCTCCTGCTTACTTTTGGATATGATTGGTTGAAATTTCTGGTGGTCCAGTGAAGGCTATTCTTTATAGGATCTATGGTGGTCCAGTGGAGACATGTGGGAGAGCAGTATCTCTGGTGATCTAGTGGAGGTGTATTGTGTTCTGCACCAACTTATGGTGCAAGGCACTTAAATTTACCTAAACCAGATAGAACTGCAAACCAAGAAGCTCCTTCGAGCAGGTGAGGGGCAGAGTGACAAGCATGGAGATCTATTGATCGCTCTGCTTTGCTCAAGGAGGGCTTACTCACAACCAGATCTCCAGACCCCTGTCAGAGTCTAGATCAGGGGTAGTCCATCTGGTCTCTACCATCCACTAATGAGTGGTTTGGGACTTCAGGTGGGCGGTGGTGGGTTCTGCAGAAAACGCCCAGTGGGCTTCAATCCTTTAATCTCCCCTGCCGGCCCAAGCAGAGCAAGCCTTGCTGTAAGTCCTCTTGGGCTAGTGAGATCATCAAATATCTCTCTCACCGGCCCACTGGCACTTAGTTCCAACAGAGGGAGGGAAGGGTCTGGGAGGATCTGTGTTCCTCCCCCGAGCAAGCTGGTCGGAGCGTTACCATGGCAACGCTCCGATATAGTGCTGTGCCCACAGGAGGACAGGAGAGTCAGCCTGCAGCCGGAGGAGCAGTAGGCTAAAGTGAACATGCCACCACTGGACCACCAGGCCTTGCAGCATTATGTAGGTATTAAAAGGTTGACTACTCCTGGTCTAGATCCTATGCTCCCTAATGGGTAATCGGGGTCTGAGTTTGCCCTCCCCCCCTTTCAGCAAGGTAGAGTTACATCAACATAGGAAGATTGGGCTGACAGGAGAACAGGATTGAGGTGAATTTTAGTTTTAGTTTTAGTTTTAGTCTGGGTGGGTTCAAACCAGGCTAGGAAGGGTTACTACAACAAGTTTTCTTAAAACATTGATTTTTGGTTTGTTTAACCCCTTAAAGGACCACTCTAGGCACCCAGACCACTTCAGCTTAATGAAGTGGTCTGGGTGCCAGGTCCAGCTAGGGTTAACCCATTCTTTTATAAACATAGCAGTTTCAGAGAAACTGCTATGTTTATGAATGGGTTAAGCCTTCCCCCAAAGCCTCTAGTGGCTGTCTCACTGACAGCTGCTAGAGGCGCTTGCGTGCTTCTCACTGTGATTTTCACAGTGAGAGCACGCCAGCGTCCATAGGAAAGCATTATGAATGCTTTCCTATGCGACCGGCTGAATGCGCGCGCAGCTCTTGCCGCGCGTGCGCATTCAGCCGACGGGGCGGAACGGAGGAGGAGAGCTCTCCGCCCAGCGCTGGAAAAAGGTAAGTTTAAGCCCCTTTCCCCTTTCCAGAGCCGGGCGGGAGGGGGTCCCTGAGGGTGGGGGCACCCTCAGGGCACTATAGTGCCAGGAAAACTAGTATGTTTTCCTGGCATTATAGTGGTCCTTTAAGCACTTAAAATCTAAACCTGAAAAAAAAAATAAAAAAAAAAAAAATCCCATTAACCAACACCAATAAAACCTCACTCTAACCCTGACCCAATATTCCTAAATACAGGCCTTACAGGCCTTGATTTAATAATTTTGGTTAACCTTTTCAAATTATTTAATATTTTTTAAATAAACTTTAAAAAAAATAATATTTGTTTCCCCCCAAAATTAGAATATATCAAAAATGTTATATAAAAATATATCAAAACATTAAAATATATTTCAAAATATTAAATAATTTCAAAAGTTTATCCATGAATAATAAATCAGTAGAAAAACTTCCAATAATTTTTTTTTTTTTAAATCGAGACCATTATCATTTATCAACATTGTTATCAGGGAGATTGCTCCCTGATCTCACAACTAGCAAGTCTTGCAGCTCAAAACATGTATCATGTACATAGCTGCATCTGGGTTTCCACTTTTCTTGGAAAAAAAATACTGGCCATGCTAATTTGCATAATTAATTATATACACGTGACATCACAGGACATGACATCACAAGTCATAACATCATTAAATTTAAACAAACTTAAAAAACAAATTTGTAAGAGGAAAATTACATAAATCACTAAAATAACTACTTACGATTCAAGAGGGATTGCAGTTTAGGGAGATTGCAACTGCCCTCCTAAGTGCTCACTCAATGCCAGCAGTAGTCTGTCTATGTCCAAGCCCTGCCTGTATAATACTCAAAAGATACATTTACAAATATACAGGGGGTTTATTCACTTAACACCAACATGTAATGAATAGCAATCCGAATTGCAAAATGTAGGTAAAAATAGACAAGCTATGCTAGATTGGAGATTTTTTACTAAATCAGTTATTTTTGCATATATTTTGCAATTAATATTTCAATTCACTACATTATACAGTTTAATAAATGTCTGTGGTTTGTCCCTGTTCTAAAAATTTCAGTGTACAAAACTGAAAATCAAACTTTAACGTTAAATCCAAAGTAGCTGATTTGTAAAACTCTCTAGTCCTAATATAGCTATTTATGGCTTGAATTTAGCAGGAGTGGCATGGGGGTATTTCCTTCCAGGGCTCAGGTCAAAGTTATAGGGACTCTCCAGTGCCAGGAAAACAAACAGTTGGATCTTGTGTATTGTATGAATTGGCCCTATCAGCACCTATTTATGCATGTACAGCCCCCCTGGTTTTCATATATAAATATATATTGGGACTCTAGACCAACCCCCTGGTTTTGTACCACTCCATGTCACAGGTGCCTCATTCCAGGGCCCTATTTAACCTTGTACTGCCAAGAGCCCCAGACTGAAGACCCCCCTCCCGCTGCCAAAAATGGGGTTCATTGATCTTGTGGCAGGCTTATGCAATGTATGATCATATAATGTAACTAAACCCCCATTATAGTTTACTAGACTCTGTATTTTTTTTATATGATTAAAATCTGTAAGCTTTGAAGTTGCTGTTTAGTGGATTATGAATGCACTGGAGCTTGTGTGCGTATAATATATATATATATATATATATATATATATATTACAATGTTAAACACAAAATCTGCACACCAGTCAAGTCATAAGACTTGCTTTTCTCACAAATTTGCAGTGATTTTACTACTGCAAAGGATTCTGGGTGGGTATATGCAAATTAGTCCAACAAAGCATCACATTTTTGCCTTATTCCATTTTAAACATGGATTCCTTTGTGTTAAGACACCTCCAGTGTCTTTAAGCCAAACCGCCGTTTAGTATACCTTCCCCGGCTGCAGTACAGTCTCCGTTCGCTTAATCTGTAACACACGAACCAAATGCAGGGGAAGCGGCAATCTCCCGACCGAGCTCCGTGAATGGCTCCAAACTCCCGAACGGCAATACACGAACTGCTGGTAATCGTCGAACAGCAATATTCCCCAAGCGGCTTTCGTTCCATCCAGCAGTCTCTAAACGTGAAGAAGAAATCCCCCCAATAACAAGACAGAAGCTCCGCATTGAGGGTCAAACAGAATCTGGTTTTACTGTGGGCTACCTGCCCGTATTTATGCAGGTCTCCCACCTGGTGGACACTCCCCTAGGGGACCAAATGGGAGACTTAAACTACAGACAGACAGAGGGACATTTCAGACACACAGTCACATATTTTACCCACAGTGCATTATGATTCCCTCCCCTCTGCCCTGGAGTTAATTACCAAGTAACTCAATTAACTCCAGGACAAGGACAGTCGCCATCTTGGACATAAAATAATAAAAGACCTAAAAATACATAACTACATGAAAACTGAACATTTCCCATTCGTATTACATGTCCCCAGATAGCCTGGATCTGAGTGCATATTATTAGCGAATAGCGCTCAGATCCCACACACATAGTTCAATCGCCATGGAGTCAAAGTTCTTACAGTCTTTCGGTATACGAATGACTCCATGGGAGGGCTATCTGGGTTAAGTCTTTTCGTATGCTCTCAATCTCCCGAACGGCCGGTGTTAGCATGCTTTCGTGGAGGCAGCCAGGCGTTCCCTTGTTTCAGCGGTGTTCGGCAGAAAAAGTGTCCGTTTTCAGTTCCATAGAATTAGAGCCAAACACCGCTGGGCGTTCGTGTGATTTAAAATGGCCGCTGCCTCGTGGTCGACATACGAACAACGACCACCCTGAATTCGGTTTAATTGAGAAGTGTCTGCGGTTAACCACAACGTTCTAATTGGGATCACTTCGATAACCAGCAGCACACTCCTCACTTGGGTGGCCGTTCGTTCGGCAGGTTTGTTCGGGAAAAAGAGTCATTCGAATGGCTGGGCTATAGAAACCAGCCATTCATACGAACGGGGGACAAACAGACGAACGTGGTAAAAATCCAAGCAGACAGATGGTTCTGTCACACTTTGAGTCTGTGTTTGCTGTATACAACAACTTTGAAACACAACTTAGGAAAAGATGCAAAGCCAGTGAACCACTCATGGACAGCTGTTTCATTGTTAATGAAAATCACCATGAGGTTGGTTACTGGCTGGCTAGTGAACTAATTTGTATATGCCTGCCCAGAATCCTTTGTGGTAGTAACACCACTGCAAATTTGTGATTCCTGTGGGAAAAGCAAGTCTTATGGCTTGACTGGTGTGCAGATTTTTGTTTAACATTGTATTAACAATCCACAGACTTCAGGTGGAAGGGGTTTTCAATCACAATTTTTCCCCACCATAACTACGTTGTTTTTTTTGTTTCACAAGTACAGTCCAGCAGAGGCAGCTCTAGACTTTATGAGGCCTTAGACGAAACTAACAAAAAAGTAAAAAAAATAGAGTTGCAATGCATGCACACTGTCACATTTACACATTGATGCACAATTTACCTGTGTATGTGCCTGAGAGTGTGTCTGACAGAGAGTATCTTTGTGTGTGTGAATGTATGTCTCTGTGAGCATGTGTGCATTTTTGTCTGGGACCGTATGTGTATGGGGTAGCTGCTTGAAGTGTGTTGTGTGTATGGGGGTTTGCCTGTAGCCTTTGTGCATTGTGTTTATGCAAAGCTATGTTTCCTGACTATGTGTGTATGATGAATATCTTCAGCTGGTGACTGTGACAAGGTGAGTAAAAGGGTACCAGTGGCAGGGAGAGTGTGACAGGGCAAAAGGAGTAAATGGGACAGGGTGTGGATGGGGGGTTGTGAGAGAGAATGAGGGAGTATGACATGGTTTGGTGGGGAATTGTGACAGGGCTAATGGAGGTAAGTGTGTCAGGGCATTGTGGCATGGTAGGAAGGACGAGTGTAACAGGATTAAGGGGAGTTAATGTGACAGGGTGAGTGTGGCAGAGTGAGGGTAGGTCAGATTAACAGGATTAGGAGTGGTTAATGTGAGTGTGGATGCATTACAAATGCTGACACTGTGGGAGGTGATGCAGTGGCGGATCCAGAGCCTGATCTCGGGAGGGGCACTTGTAGATTATTTAAAGAAATAATCCAGACACAATAACAACTACAGCTCAGTGTAGCGGTTATGGTGTCAATAGTGCCGGGACCCCCTCCCAGAGTAAGTAGTCAAACCGTTTAAGAACAGTTTGACAACTTACCTGAGGTCTGCTGGGAAATGGGGCAGTAGTAGGGCATAGGAGCAGTGGTGTGTGTGAGTGGTGCAGTGTGTGCGCAGTGTGTGTGTGAGGGCGGCAGTGTATGTGTGGGACAGTATGTGTGTGTAACAATTGAAGTGTGTGTGTGAGTATTGCAGTGTATGTTTGTGTATGGGGCGGCAGTGTATGGGGGCAGTGTGTGTGTATCGGGTAGTGTATGTGTGTAGAGTGTGTGTATGGGGGGCAGTGTGTGTATATGAGGCAGTGT
>OW240912.1:234922695-235211960 GCA_933207985.1 Pelobates cultripes | reverse complement strand
CCCTCACTTCTATTGTCCCCCCATCTAGTTTCCCTCCCCATTCCTCACTACTATTGTCCCCCCATCCCTCACTACTATTGTCCCCATCTAGTTTCCCTCCCCATTCCTCACTACTAGAATCCCAATCTAATGTCCCCCCCATTCCTCACTATTAGTGTCCCCCTATCCCTCAGTACTATTGTTCCCCCATCTAGTTTCCCTCCCCATTCCTCACTACTAGAGTCCCCCACTCACTTACCTGATCTATAGGCTGATTGCAGGCTGAGAGCTGCTGGCTCTATGGTGTGTTGCTCCTCGCAGACTCAGAGTGTAGAGAGGCAGAGAAATGAAGTTCCTGTCCCTGTTTCTCTCCACACACACAGTGCCACCTACTATCGGTATTGCCTCTAATTTCAATAACAGAAAAAATATCGGCATTTGTATTGCCGGTATTATTGCAATACCGGCACCCGGTGGTGTATCCTGGTTTTGTGCTGCCACCCCCTGGAAAATGCCGCCCAAGGCAAATGCTTTGTTTGCCTCAAGGCTAATACGTCCTTGTCGGCACCGGCCAGGAAGCCTGAAATACTGGTCTTCCCAGTAAAATACCAGGCAGGTGGCAACCCTACATGCAGATCACTGTGTTCAGTCTGAGGGGACAGGCAGGGCCATCTTTAATACTAATTGGACCCTTGGCAAGCATTTGCGTGGGCCCCGTGGACCCTGCCCTCCACTCCATGGCATGCAATCACACTTGTGGCTGTCACCTCCCCACAGGCTGCAGAAAGTAAGGGGCATAGTTGCCTGTTGAAGGGCCACAGAACCTGACCGGGCCTCTGCTGATATAAGCCCACGTGGTGGTTTTAAGTGCATGGATCACCCAGTTGGCCTCCATAGTCTGTGGGTCATCAGCTGCACCGGCAAGCCTATGGTAGGGAAAAAAATAATTGTTGAGGGCAGCGTGGCCCACGGGCAGCTGCTTTGGGCCCCCCAGGAGTAATTGGGCTTGGGGCAGCTGCCCCATTTGCCCCGCGCTAAAGATGGTCCTGAGAACAGGGGCATCTGCAGATCAGGCTCCTTTGACTGAGTACAGCGATTCCAGAGTCCTAGATCCTCTGTTCCAGTCAGCAAATAGCAGACACCAGGAATGATGTAGGGAGAGTTCTTTAATCAGGTGGAATAGTTGCCCCCATCAGGCATGATTCTGTAGATAGATACCTACTCTGTCTAATGGTAAATCTGGCACTGCAGGTTGCTAAGGATTACATTATTGCTAATCTGCCTCTTGTAGCTCAAAACAGGCACTTTACTGAATTCGGATGCAATAAGATAGGATATACACTGCACATCTGCAGGAGACATTGCAGCTCCTGGTATGCCTGTATCGTCACAGTGTGGTGGCTGGGGGGTAATAATCCAATGCATCCATAGGGAGAACTATCCACTATTAACTTAATAAAGTTCCTATTCCACCCATAAGCACACATTATAAATCCTATGCACATTAGACATGTGCAATTCGTTTCGGACAAATTTCGTGCAATTCGGACATTCGGGTACTTCCGAATAGATGAATTGCTGAATTGTCGAAGTCATGAAGTTCCGAAATTACAGAATTTCTGAAGGGTTGAAGTGCCGATGCACAGTATTGCCTAAGAACTAATATACTTACCCAGTGGAAGAATGAAGAATGTTACAATGTATACAATTTTAAATAAAATGTATACAAACATAGCCAGGATTCAGCTGTAAGCATTTGCAACACTTACAACAATCGAGTAACATACATTCATATAAAATGTAAGTTACTTGGCCAGTCAATGTAATGACAGGAATGAATAAGTAGATAACTCCCTAATTCCCACGGTATTAGGGAGCTATCTACTAAAAGGCTGAAAATTTACTAATACTAAGTAAAGATTACTTAGTATTAGTAAATTATGCCCCTACTCACTATACCGCGAGTAGGGGCATGTCTATTAAACAGTGAGCAGCCTGAGCGGCAGGTGGGGGCCCTAAGGTAAAATAAAGGGGGGTGGGGGCCTAAATCATCTATGCTTCTGCTATTGTGGTGTAAAATTTGAAATTCACTTTAGCAGCAGCAGCTGGAGATCTACTTGTCTTGCCATCCCAGATAATATTAATATAATATTGATATGTGTCACACTGGATAATGTATCTAAGAATTTAGACCTGGTTTGGTACCGCATGCATTTTTTATTTGAGTAAATCTGTTATGGAAAAATAATCTTGCATTTAATCACCCTCAAATACATTAAATAGATTATATATCACAAAGATACATGATGTAGTCAGTGTAAAACATGCCCCAAGCAGGGCAAACCTCTTCAGTGATGCCTCAACACTGGCTTTATTGCTAGCATGCTGACATCTGTACAGAGTGATGTCACTCTCTAGCCAGTTCCTGTACTCCCAAGCCTGTGCTAGCAGCAGTTTTGTAACTCCACCTTCAGCAGCATCATAGGTGTGTCATCGGCCAGCCCGGAACTAGAGTTCCAAGCTGGCTAATGTCAGTCCTCTGCGACTTCTTTTGCACAGGGTGCCAGTCATTGGCTGAGAAAGGTCAGCTGACACTCTCACCAAATGGATATCGACCGCTGCTGCTTCAGCCTTCTGCAGCTCCGCATCATTGGACCACCAGGGAGCATCGGAGCTTGGTGTGGGATTCAGGTAAGGGGGAAAACCATTGCTAAACAGTTTGCCTGAATACCGGGGAACAAGATGCCCCATCCATAATATATATATTCCCTAGTACTGTGATGGGGAATAGAGTACCATGCTTCAACCTGTTGCTTCCCCTTTTTTCAACACTCTGGCCCATTTACATTTTAGTTGATATTATCCTTTAAAATATTTATAGCAAATGATAGTTGAATCTGAGGCCTAGGCACCCAAAAACCTTTTCACTCCAACAGCCCCAATTATCCCTGATTGTTTGACAGGAGAGCACCATAACCACCACTGGCGTACATACCGCTGTTGCAGCTGCGACCCGGGTATGTATGCCAGTGCGGCCACGGCAGCATTTTGCCAGCCTCTTCTCCTGGGGGGGCCCAGGAGCTGGCCAACTCAGGGCCCCCTGAGGCCGGCAGTGGCATCAATCTGGGGGTGGGGGAGCTTTCTCCCCTGATGACCCCTGAGCATCAGTATGTGGAGCACAAGGGAGCTGAACAGGAGGATCAGTGCGCCTTCGCCGCCTGCAGTGACCGGCCACCCAGCAGCCCCACTGGACATTCCAGGGAAAGCTAGAATCTCCCGCTGGGCTAAAGTGGTTAAAACCCCTTCAGCACTTACCTTTCTCCAGCGCCAGGGTCCCTTGGCACTGGGATCTCTCCGCCCCGATCCCCCTCTCAGCTCTGAATGCGCGTGCATTCAAACCACCCATAGGAAACCATTACTTTAAGGACCACTATAGTGCCAGGAAAACATACTCTTTTTCCTGGCACTATAGTGCCCTGAGGGTGCCCCCACCCTCAGTGTCCCCCTCCCGCCGGGCTCTGAGGGGAGGAAGGGGTTAAACTCGCCTCTTTCTTCAGCACCAGGCGGGGAGCTCTCCTCCTTCTCTCCGACTCCTCTCCTCCTCTTCGGCTGAATGTGCATGCGCGGCAGGAGCTGCGCGCGCATTCAGTCAGTCCATAGGAAAGCATCAACAATGCTTTCCTGTGGACGCTGGCATCTTCTCACTGTGAAAATCACAGTGAGAAGCGCGGAAGACCTCTAGCAGCTGTCAATGAGACACACACTAGAGGCTGGATTAACCCATTTATAAATATAGCAGTTTCTCTGAAACTGCTATGTTTATAGAAAAAAGGGTTAAACCTAGCTGGACCAGGCACCCAGACCACCTCATTAAGCTGAAGTGGTCTGGGTGCCTATAGTGGTCCTTTAATGCTTTCCTATGGATGTCCAGCGTCTTCTCACTGTGATTTTCACAGTGAGAATCGCGGAAGCGCCTCTAGCGGCTGTCAATGAGACAGCTACTAGAGGCTGGATTAACCCTCAGTGAAACATAGCAGTTTCTCTGAAACTGCTATGTTTCAGCTGCAGGGTTAAAACTAGAGTGACCTGGCACCCAGACCACTTCACTGAGCTGAAGTGGTCTGGGTGCCTATAGTGGTCCTTTAAGTGTATGTGGATCTGCATGCACTGGCGTACATACCGCGGTCGCAGCCAGGTGCCCCACGGATCAGTTTTTGCGCCGGGGGCACCCATGGATCATGTGTATGCCACTGATAACCACTACAGCCTTGATGGCAGTGATTAGTTAAGTGTGCTGGGTGCTAGTTAGCTTAGTCTATCACTGCTGTGTATAATGGACCACACTGATAATGTGGAAGTGTAAATTTCATATATCGTACATAACCACACCTTCTAACATTTCAAATGATCAAAGAGGGACACATTCATTTTAATGATTTACGAATAACAATTTATGCAACTAAAATGTACTTTAGACTAGGAGCAATGTATTTTATTTACACAGACCAATTTCTAAATTGTCACTTTTGATTAGCTTAATTACCCATTAATAGCCATTGTGGAGCCACGTCTCACCGTGGGGTTTGGTAAATTCTGT
Source organism: Pelobates cultripes (assembly GCA_933207985.1). NCBI lineage: Eukaryota > Metazoa > Chordata > Amphibia > Anura > Pelobatidae > Pelobates > Pelobates cultripes. The sequence continues at coordinate 235,207,384 of OW240912.1, read as the reverse complement.
CTCCTTTGTGGCGAGGCAGTAGGAAGCCCAGGATGTTCCCTTCCATAAGCTGCTGCACAGATAATGAGAACCCTATTGTTTCATGGCATTATCTTTTGTAAGAAAAGGAAACTTCCTGGACTTTACACTGTTTTCAAAGGGTGTATGCAAAAGTTAATTTAGAAACATAAGAGGGTGTGTGGCATTAGATTGGCTATGTAGAAATCATAATTAGTGGTAGGGATTTTCACTGGGCATTGGCTCCGACATTGAAATGCAAAGTATTAACCATTTTCTTTCCCTGATGATGAAATGTAAGGATCCTATCATCACTCTTACAAAGTGTCCAGGAACATGTATCTAAATGTACAATTCAAATTAAATTGTTACAGGTTTTAATGATTCCAAATAGGAAGATTGTAATTTTGTAATACATAGTATATCTAAACCTGTCCTGTAGCTATTGGATCTTCAGAAATCTATAATTATTGATTTAACTATATGAACCTGATGTCATCCAGTGGTTCAATATTCTAAACTTTATGGGCGTACTATAAACATCCGTGAAGTTGCAGTGTGGGTTAAAGCAATGTTCCCCAACCCAGTCTTCATGGACCACTAACAGTCCGGGATTTATGTATTTCCCTGTTTTATTCCAATGGAGATACTGACAAAACTTGAACAGTTGGTGGTCCATGAGGACTAGGTTGGGGAACACTGGATTAAATGACCACTAAAGGCATCCACAACTTTATCTCAATGAGGTAGTCTGGTTACATTGAGCTTTTAATTAGTATTTCTTTTGAAATATGCACTTTTTATAAAATGAAAAGAAGGGGACACACTATTCACACATAAAGGACTTCAGCAAAATGAAGCGCTTTAAAGGTGCAGAGTGTCCCTTTAACAAAGGGGGTGATGGACACCTAAGCTGTTAGTAGGAGGCTATAGTGTTAGTAATACACGCTTGTATTTCTAACACTATAGTGTTCCTTTAAATATTATAAATTGAACTATAGCGTGTCCAATTCTTTCATTACTCGCTCTGTTCAGAAAATTCCATTAAAGTTAATTGAAAGAGGGCTAATTAAAGAGAGCAATTTCTTCAAGAAGTCTGATATAAGAAGTTCTAATATATACTGATACTAACCTTCCAATGTGTGTAAATGTTTGGAAACGTATTATTTGTTTTATGTGGAAACTGCAATTTTTTGTTTTCTCTGCTACAACCAATCACTTTACACTAAAAACAAAACATGTATTTATGACAGGATTGGATTAGATCCATTCAATTAGGGTGTTATTGATTACATTGGTACCTTTTTATAATTATTTCCTGATTTTTATAATCACATGAAATGAAATAAAGGTTTCAATATTGACTTTTCTAGGCTGCCTTTCCTTTTTTCTTGTATATATTTATATTCATTATAGGGGTTACATTCCGCAATATCTGGCAGCCTGTATTATTACTTTCTGTCTATTATTTATTATTTCATATAAGAAGTCATTGTGGAGGTCTGTAGTGTTTATAGTGCTTGGAACATTCCATTAAAAATTTCAATCCCGACTATCAGCTGATGCACCCAATGTTCAGTGCTGCAGAAATGATTAGTGCGTTGTATATAAAAAATTATTACAAGCAACACATATTTTAAACACACCTTTTCTGTACTTGGTAACACAGAATGCTATATATATATATATATATATATATATATATATATATACTATTGAATTTTTTTGTAATATCAAATGCATTTAACTGGAGTTATTTAACCTTCAAGGGAATAATATATATATATATATATATATATATATATATATATATATAGACTGTAAATCACACTTGAAGAGTTCACTACAGAAGACAGAGGCAGAAATGTATGTATATCTCTGTGTCTGGGTTCTTGTATACAAAAGCTCTTGTCAGAGGCGTTGAAATAAATAGCCTACAGTAATAATTCCATTTGTTAGCAAAGTCAATCACAACTATTTACACATGTAATTATCACATGTAGAGATCTAAGCACCCTTGACTAGAACTTCCTGTGGGACTTTGTAGAGCAATCTTTAATAGTAAAAACATTATACAGAATTTGCCAAATCAATAACTAATGTACTTTGGGCTTCATCATTATAACTAAATCTTTGTTTTAACGTTAAAAGCATGAAGGAAAAAAAAATAGTAGATCTAGAAAGGTGTAGTTGTGGCTACTGATTGCCCACACTGCATGCCATGTGTTTAATCCAGTGAGTTATGTGCACATTGCACATCAAATAACATAAAACAGGCTATGTGCCTGCAACGGGAGTGAAAGGAAATGTTCTGTAATGTGAAGGCTTGACTTACAATGGCCCGATGTCGCTTATCTAGAGTAGAAAGCCTTAAAGCGGATCAGATATACAAATGTAATAAAGGCAATTAATTAAACAGCTCTTTGTAAATCAGATCTAAGAGGGGGAGAGTAATGGAATGAGCACAGACAACCAGCAGGTGGCGCTGTTTTGCGTGAGTAATTGGGAGCAGCTAGAGCCTAATACAATGTAATAGAATCAGGTGTCAGCTCCTTGTTGTATGGAGGGAGGAGGCTAGAGCCTGGAGTGTCCTTTCTTTCCCCACCCAGTCACACACCTCTGTATGCAGCACAGCATTAGTGGGAGGCTGTCCAGCCTGAGCTGTCAAGTGTCACCCAGGCAGTGTACAGCGTGAGATGTGTGCTGTGCAGCTGAATGCTCCAGGATTAGCCTCATCCCCTGTGTATTAGCCCAGCCAGAGCTGCTGCTAGACCCCCATTCATTGAAGAGGATCTGGGGACGGGGAGCAACGTGAGTCTCTTAAAGCCGGCTGCCCGGAATCACTGGAGGAGCTCCGGGCAGCAGCTCATGATGTGCCTGGAGAGTGATGGCCAGGGCACTGGGGGTAGCAGCCAAGACTGCATCCCCCAGGCTGGGGAGGGAAGGCTGGAGACCCTCTCTGGCAGGATGAACCATGTCACGACCCCTCTGGATATTAAATCTGCAGACCTGGAGAGTGCCAGCAGCACCCCAACCGTGCCCAAGAAACAGCCCAACCTGAGACGTGCTAGGGTGGCAGCAGCTGGCATACTGAGTGTGGGCAACGTGCTGAATTACCTGGACAGATACACTGTAGCAGGTAAGGTTATGTATTAATAGAATGCAACATTATTGCAGTGTTCTGTACAGACCATTCCATGCCACAGGGAGGTTTAATATGCTGCAATGGAAGACCCTTTATTCACATTCCTCATACAAAGCCCTTGTTCCAGTTAAACATTAATTACAAGCTATCTGAACCACAGCTGGGCTAACCTGATCATGGCGGGTTAAAGTGTAGCAGTGGCATGGGTACACATGGGTGGTTACTATATGGTCAGTGTATGTGTTCCCTCTTTACTACTAGTGTATGTATATCATCCTTCTCCCCTCTGCAATATGTGTTCATTTATAACCATAGAGTGATACATATTCCACACTGATGTAGAGATATGTAACCATTTACTAGATCATGTTTTCAGGGGAAAACCTATAGGATTCACAAATCTTTATTTATTTTCATTTCCATTAGTGTGTGTGTGTGTGTATTTTTTTTTTTTTTCTTTTCTTTTGGTTTGTCATCTGCTCCTCCCTGTATTAGTATTGCTGCTAAGATGCTGTAAAGACACCGCATACAATGCTATTTGGAGCATGTGGAAATCGCCAGACACTCCAAAAAGAGGGAGACCCCCATCTTCTACCCCTTTGATAGAATACACATTGATATGTTTAATACAGTGGATATTTGAGGTTTCGTAATGTGTCTGAAAACACTTACTTGAGTATATTATATTATTTGTATATTTAAAAAATCTGGCTTGTTTTACCGTTTATCACTATATCCTTCAAGGTCATGCTTCGCTGTAAGTTCAGTGATTTTGGTGTTTGATTGTTCTAACAAGCTTTTAGTTAATTTCTGAAATGACTCAGATCTGGTAGGCAGTTTCCATATAAGCATATTCCATGTGAAAAATACATGGAGCATTGATTGTATTGGTTGTCGATATATTGGTGTTATCTGGCATATCGATATATTCCAACACTTATGCAATGCTGCAGCACTGCAGGATTTAACACTAAAGCTGAGTGAGCACTATCAAAACACCGTGAATTGGCCAAAGTCACCTATTATTGTGACTGTAGAGAAAATCACTATTTAACAGCTGTATAAATGGATTCTGGAGAGTGAAGCAACACATGGTATTTTGTATACTACTTCAGCATTCAAAAGGTGATTACATTGAACGAGAGAAACCACATTCCTTCTCAATTCTTCCCATTTACTAGATGACTGGGAGGATCATTTTATAATTTGCATTGCCCATAAATCTGTTTTATCAGCTTCACATCAGAGTCAAATTGGCCAATGACTCTATAATATGTAGTATGTCAAATGATTGGTCTCTGTTATACAAACCTGTAGCAGGAGAGGGATTTCAGCATTCCATGAGTAGAGTGAAATCCAATGTTGCTGATCTGCAAGTGCAATTAAACTGATGAACACATGAATCTAAAATCTAGAATTTGCAGAGCCTTTAACAGTGCATCATTTGGCGTTCACCACTGCTTTTTGGAGTTTATACAGTAACTGGTACTTGGGACAAATGGGGGTAAACTATAAAAACCCACTTGCCTGAAAGATGACAACAAGCAGGTTCAGCCCTTGCTATCTAAACTATATATATATATATATATATATATATATATATATATATATATATATATATATATATATATATATATATATATATAATTTTTTTTTATTTTTTATTTTTTTTTATGTATTCTAGAGCAAACCACGAATATGTGTTTTAATAATACTTTGGAACATAAGTGGGAAGATCATCTACAACTATAACATAATATATCCCGAATTCATTAGATATAACCCCTAAATCTTTGTGTAGGAAGCATTTAAAAAAAAAAAATGTATTTGCAGCATATTTATCGTATTTTTTTTTTTTAAATATTCAAATCTAATTTGATTGCAGCTGAAATGTTATAGTATCTGCCTTCTCTTTAGGGAATATGGTTCTAGGTAACAGAACTCAAAATATACTAATTGATGGTTGGTTCCCCTTTTTTCTTTCTTCCCCATGCTGAGTAATTTGATTATTGTGGGGTAGTGTAATACAGGAGGGCATTATTTGAGTTTGGAGGATGTGAAAGTACTCTGTGAGAGAATGCTACAGTATAGAAAATACAGGAGATATCTATACTATACTTCTAATAGAAGTAAGAACACACATCATGATGAAATTGAATAGGAGGATGAGCTAACATATTTAATATCAGGCTTGTATTTTATAGTACATTATTTATGTGGTCATTTGAGATCTGTCTGCAGTTTCAAAGAGTTTCCACTAGTATGTGTTTTAGTAGAATTAACCCAGCTCAAGCAGTCACTATGGTAGTGGTACAAGTGGCTAAGTCTTTCGTATCCTGAGCCAGGCTTCGACCAACAGTCTGGTGTGGAATTTGTTTTGAATTGTGGTGAACATATTTTGTATGTACAGCAACTGTTGGAGCATGTTGCATACACATGTTCTCCAGCACAGCATCTTCTAAAATCAGAACAATATGTGTTGAAACAAGTGCCTGCTGTACATGTGGATGGCTTGTGATTTTGTAATGTGCAAAATTGTTTTTAGAGAACAATGTAAATAATGTCATTAAAGAACCAGTAGAGGCACCCAGACCACTTCATCTCAATCTCAATTAAGTAGTCTGGGCGCAGTGCTCTTGTCATTTTGGTCCCACAATGCCAGCAATGTTTTAATTGCAGGGCTAAACACACTTCTCCTGTTAGTACCAAGTTTGTTTTCCACATAAGATCCTGCGATGCGTCTCATAGAGAGCATTTCATTGGAGGAGCACCGCACAATGTGAAACATTGGATAAGAATTTGTAAGACATCAGAAAGCTTGCTGACAAAAAAAATGGAATGGGCGGCTCCAACAATGGTGTCTCAGTGCTGGAAAGAAGATAATTTAAAATATATTGCCCTTGCATTTTTCCCAAGAAAAAGGGATGGACAGAGGTCACTATAGTAGAAAAAAAAATTATTTTCAGAACCACAGTTTCCCTTTTAATACTGTAAAAAGTGTGACAGATCTGTCATAAATTGATTTCAAAATAGTGAAATGGGTGAGTAAATTGGCCAATTTTGGATGCCTCATAAAACGTTTTTTATAAGAGTTGCACTTTAAATACTGTAGCAAACCCCACAAGTTAGCCTTAACTTAATTGCGATGTTAAAACATGATCCTTTCAATGTTAACCCAGCAGGTTACAGATGAATTGCATACCTCAATGCATTTTTGTTATGAAAACGGATGTTTGCCGTTTACGTTGAAATGTGTTAAAGTTGTGAATGACTCTGATGGGTTTTCATAATGTGCTTTGCATTGTCCTGTGCCTTTATGGCCATTTTCAAAGCTCCATCGAAGGATCCATACATACTGTATACATTATTCACGGGTCACAACTTTATAGTTAATTTGCCTTTGCATGCTTACAAAGAGGCACACATGTGCTAATGTGTCAGCCAGCTGTGTGCTAGTGAAGCCTTAATGTGTTCTTCAGCAAAACATTGCAGTTAGCAGCCTGGCTGTTCTATTAGAGTCTGTGCCTCTCAGTATCTGCCTACCTCATAAGCTTCATTTATAAGCAATATATAAACCGTAAACCTGGACACCTGGCTGTTCCTTGCTTTATCTTTCCATGAACTTTATTCAACTGTGCTGGTTTAGGGCTCCAGAAATAAAATAATTCTTCATTTTGCAGATGAGATCTGCGAAATGAATCCGCTTCGCAGTGGTCTTACGTGCTCCCAGTTTCCCAACATGCGTCGTAACAGTCCATAATGAATGCGGCGGCGAGGCTCATCTTCCTGTCCTCCCACGCCCCACCCTTCTGTCAGTCCCTACATTGGCTTCCTGTAAGATATAGGGCTCTATTTTAAAATTCTGGTTCTTGCTCTCAAATCTCTACATAATGCTGCTCCCACCTATCTATCCTCCCTAATACACAAGTATGTCCCGTCTAGGCGCTTACGCTCTGCTGAAGATTTGCGTCTATCTTCTGTCCATACTCCCACCTCTGATGGTCGCCTTCAAGACTTCTCGAGGGCTGCACCATTCCTGTGGAAGTCACTACCCTCCTCTGTTAGATGCTCACCCAGTCTCCACTCCTTCAAAAAAATCATTAAACACCCACTTCTTCATAAAAGCGTGTCAATTAAACTCTTAATAGATCCCGACTGATAACTCTCTTGCAACTGTCATTAATCTAATACCATCCTTACCTTTTGTGTCACTTTACCCCACTCCTTCTAGCATGTAAGCACATTGAGCAGGGCCCTCAACCCCTTTGTTCCTGTGTGTCCAACTTGTCTGGTTACAACTACTTGTTTGTTCATCCACCCACTGTAAAGTGCTGCGGAATTTGTTGGCGCTATATAAATAACGTACCATAATAATATATTTGTTCAACTCAAATGAATCCAGATTTTGAAGAGAAATTCCTAGGAGTAAATCGAAAATATGCCAAAAAAAAAAAAAAGATGCATTCACTGTTTGCATAGAGCATGTGAATCATGCACCTTCAGTATCTTCAAACCCAGTCCCACCATAACCTCATTGAGAGAAGGCTGAATTAAAATTGAAAATAACAGCTGCTCCCTGAAAGATACTTTACCCAGAATTTCACTCTAGCCACTTAAAAGCAAGTACACAATCACTGAATGAGATGGCATATCCAGTTCACCACCAGAAACCTGTAGATACATCTATTTTGTGGGAATAAACAACCACTTCATATGGTGTGACTAGACCTCATGGAGCTGTTGCCCACTGATAGCTCTAGAAGGCATGTCGACAACCAGGCCTGCCTTCTAGAGCATACTAGAGTTGATGGCCCAAGCAAAGGCGATGGGTGACGGGCATCAGAAATCATGTTGGATTAAGCATGCCTTGGTGGTTATGATACGACCACCATGGTTTTTCTAACACACACTTATCATGGATATTTAACATACAAATAGACTTATTAATAGATTTGTCTTTAAATTTGTATTGCATCAAAAACTGGGCTGTCACTACCTCTAGCTTAGCAGTTCATGTACTTCCAAAATGTTGGTCCATCCATGCATTCCACAGAGGACATTCAAGGTTTGAAAACATGATCTGCCTGTCAAAATAGCAGGTAGATACTGTAATTTATATTTTCTAATATAAATAAATTCTATATGCAAACAGTGTTTTGTGTGTTTTGGTTGAGGAAGAAGTGTATCCTCTAGTAATAATACAGGTCTTTCTACTGGATTTATTTGGAGGCTAGAGAAGTATCCCGCTAAGCTGTTTGATCATTACTAGCCCTGCGCAATCACCATGCTGTGTGGCTTTTGAAGCCTGACAAAATGCTTCTAGCATTCACAGTGCACTGCGTTGTTGTTTTAGTTTGGAAAAGAACAAGATAATGTAGAGACAATGTATCTGAACATAATCTCAATAATTCTGTTCTTTTAAGCAGTACTGAGTTGCTTGCAAATAAGCTGACACTGAGAACCTGCAACATATTGACCATTTGACAGGCCATCCTGAAGATTTTTATTTAATGCCAAACTGGGAACATTCTAGGCATGTAAACTGCAAACATGCATTTTCTAGAACATGTAATTAATTATCCAGATTTGCTTCCTCCCATAATACATGATTTTCAATAAAATATCTCATAAAGAAAATCCTTGTCCCCTTAACCCTTGTCTCTCATCTTCAACAGTGAGTGTTGAGACAGGAAACCTACCTAAAATGTGCATCCTCAAACTGATATGTGGCATTTTCCCATATACAAGAATCGGGTTCACTCACTCATGGCAATAAAAGCGACTAAACATACTTCCTATTTCCTCAATTCCACCCATTCCTCTCTTGCTTTACATAAAAAGATCTATGTTCCACTAATCCTTTCCCATCTGGAATATTACCATCCCCCCACACCTCTCCTCCTTTTTCCCTTTCTTTCTATCTGATTCTCATTCCTATACTCTTCTTAAATACTTTTTCAAGTCTATGATTTTAAAGAAACAATATAGTGTGAGGAATGCAAACCTTTATTCCTAATCCTATAGTGTTTTCCTCACTAGATATATTATTAACCCCCAGTTTTAAAACTATTTCTTTGCCTTATATCCCTCTGTGTGCTGGTTTTGTTGCAGTTGCCCCACTTCCTTGGCTGTGATCATCCAATGCTGGATGTGCTTTAAACCTGCAACAAAAAACCTTGCCATTCCTATAAAATGGAAATATTTCACAGTGCAGGGTTGAAACGGCAGGGGTACTGCACCCAGACCACTTAGTTGAGATGGGGTAGCCTGCACGTTCCTTTAGTGTCCCAAATATATATATTTCCTTTCCTCTAAAACAATGACAAATCCTGGACCATTCGTGTGCCTTGAAGAATGGTTTGGGAGAAAGTGTCAAACTCATGGACTAATTTGGAAACCACTGTTCTAGAACACTACTAGAATAGCTCTTTGTAAACATGAATTTGCTCACAAATCATATGATCTGTCTTCAAGGCCCAAGAGTTCTAATCCACTTTTCATTCTATGTTTCATCCATGGCATTCTGCCGTTTACATGTGTTCTGTCCATAAAGGATGCTTTGCTGTCCTTGTACCTTAGACATTTAAACAATACGTTTTATTAATTCTTTCCACCTTATCTTTGAAACACCTTATCACAAAACTTTTGCCATAACCCAAGCCCTCCACAGCTATACTTAAAGGACCACTATAGTGCCAGGAAAACATACTCGTTTTCCTGGCACTATAGTGCCCTGAGGGTGCCCCCACCCTCAGAGTCCCCCTCCCGCCCGGCTCTGGAAGGGGGAAAGGGGTTAAAACTTACCTTTTTCCAGCGCTGGGCGGAGAGCTCTCCTCCTTCGATCCTCCTCTTCTCCTCCCCGTCGGCTGAATGCGCACGCGCGGCAAGAGCTGCGCGCGCATTCAGCCGGTCACATAGGAAAGCATTCATAATGCTTTCCTATGGGCGCTGGCGTGCTCTCACTGTGAAAATCACAGTGAGAAGCACGCAAGCGCCTCTAGTGGCTGTCAATGAGACAGCCACTAGAGGATTAGGGGGAAGGCTTAACCCATTGATAAACATAGCAGTTTCTCTGAAACTGCTATGTTTATTAAAAAATGGGTTAACCCTAGCTGGACCTGGCACCCAGACCACTTCATTAAGCTGAAGTGGTCTGGGTGCCTAGAGTGGTCCTTTTAAGCAAATGCAATACATGTGAAATGAAGTACACTTGACTTGTGCAGCAGCTAGCACTTAAGCTGCATTTGTGTTCTGATCGTCGTGAAGATCAGAATATCCCCCTGATGGCCCTGCATTCCCTCAATGCTGTATGTGAGCTTGTGGACTGTACTTTGGGTCAAGAAGACCTTTTCCTAGTTTGTTGGATCAACAGCAAAAAACAAATGTGAGGCTGAACTTGATGGACACATGTCTCTTTTCATCTATGTAACTATAATTAAGAAGACAAGGTGCATAGCAGGATATTCTGCTCCATAACATTCACATTGATGTAAACTTGTAGTGCTTAGGGTGATCCTTGTACTCATTTCATTTCCCCATGTTGGCCAGGTCTGTTTGTAATGCAACCTTGATCCATGTAGATGATGCCTTACGATCAAGCCCCAATATAAATGTAAGGACCCTTGCAGCTTGTAAATGTTCTAATAACATTATAATTGAGATGACCAAATGCTGTTGTGTTTAAAAAGTATTTACAAATCACTGAATTCCCACTGAGGAATCCATATACTCAAAAAACATGTCAAAGATGATGTAAAGTGAACGCACATATCGTCAATTCTGATGAAAGCAAATGCAATCCTACTTCTATTACTTAAAATGTATGCATCAGTATATTGGTAATGGATAGTGTATGGGTTATATGGACTAATTTTCCTTGCACTACCAAAGCTGTGTAGACCAAGATATGGAATTGCAAACTCCATTAATAACTCATTGCAAACTGAGCACGATACTAGGGACACTTCTATAAATGCACATGGGTTGCAATGTGCTAATTCCAGTAATATGTTAATATCTGCCATCTGTAGTTGGTTTTTGTAAGATATAACATGCTTTTGATTTGCTTAATAAGCTAACCCTTTATTCCCACCTTTCTAAAAGCACAAGTGTACCCCCCCGAACGCCCCCAGAATCCCTTGCATTGAGCAGCTTGGAACTCTGCAAAAAATGCAGGAACTTCACATTGGAGTGTCCTATTTATTTTACTGGTTAAAATTAGGAATATTCCATCATTAGAAATAAATGTATTTATTTCATATGATGAAGGGTTCTTTTTAAGAAAAAAAAAAAAAAAAGACTTTAAAGTAAAATATCAGATTCAGCTGTAGTGTCCATTTAATACAAAGCCGTACATTTGCTCATTAACAGAAGTAGACCATCGTCTCTATCCCGCTGCACTATGTTCTGTTGGCACTCAATCAGAGGAAGGTAAAAACCTACCTGTAATTCCCAGATTAACAAATTGTGTAGTAATTCTATTTCTTTCAAATTACATAAAAGAAATGCCAAAACAGAGCAATCGCATCAACTACACACAATCAGAATCCTTGGACTGCATATTGCTGTTTCCACAGAAACCGGCTGACGATGAGGTTTATTTTTCCAAAGGTTCATTTTATCCCTTTTCCTTTGGGCCTTATCCACAGTATCATAATTGCCAACCTTGGGAATTCCCACGTCAAGTGCAGTGAAAATAATATTTCATTTAAGTAATAGTAGTGTACATAAATGGTGCAGATTACATCCCTGCTTACAAATAGTGCTTTATGTTGTAATGCTTGAATAGAATGGTATGATTTCTTTACATATTCACATAGCTGAAAAGAGATGTTCAGCCTTTCTCACATATGCTTTTGCGATTTCTCTGTTTAAAATATTTTGTATATAAACATTACATTACAAACATAGACACTATTTGTGGAGTGGGTTTATTTTTACCTTAATATTGAAAATAAAAAAGCATTGAGTGATATCTTAAAATGTGTGGTATTTTCTCAACAAACATGGGGGGGGGGGGAAGCCTCAGAGCCCTTTTTCAAAAAGGGTACATAAATAAAATGAGGTAGAAGAACACGCATCATCGGTTTGGAATGTCCTTTTATTTTTTTTAAATGTGTGGAATGTAGCAAGAATATCTAATCACCTGTGACTAGTCTGTGTTTACCTTGCACTTGTACTTTGTTTTGTCAAAGGCAGTAAAAAATGCAATGTGTTAAAAAATTTTTAAAAAATTCAAAAATCACCCTAGGAGTGTTTCTTAGGACTGGATGACGTGTGTCCTCGTAATCCAAAATGTGTCATTTCCAATGTGATTTTGAAAATCAAGCACTGCATGATTTGCTGATCAGTACTTCACCCATTACATAATTTACTTAAAATTTTATTTTGCCTTATTTATTTGAAAAACAAAAATGAGAAAATATCTGTAAAACCGTATGGAGACACTAGACGGTGATTTGGTTCTTCGACTTTTTGCAAACTCAAAACATATTTTAAATTGCAAACCTTGACTTCTAAAGAGATATGCTATCTCAGCTAATTCCTAATGACACAGACGGAGCAAGCCAATATTCATAGTTATTAGCAACTCTACAGAGCTGCACTGAGTCTGAGGAGTCCGGACAGTCTGCTAGCATAATGTGATCTATTGTAAGATGTACACTATCATTTTTTTAAAATTGTTTTGTGAAATTTTTAACTTGCCTGTAAAGATAAAGAATTACAATTCTCATAAAGAAACTGCTGAAAAATATATAAAAGGCAACAGTAACCGCAAAAATAAGTGGAAATTAAGATTTTTCTCAGCAGCACAAGTGCATGCCTGTTGGATGTTGAAATATATTCTTGTTTCTCACAGACTTCCGGATTTTGAGGGAGACTTTATACATAACCACATAGCTCAGTATTTACACTTTTTTTCTCTCACGTGTATTAAAGGAACACACTAGGCACTAATACAATGCATTTCATAGGTTTTGTCCTCATTAATATACTCAAAGTTTTATAGTTTTTGCATAAAAAAATAAATGGTTTACAGAATGCTGTAACATAAGCCTGCCTGTTTAGCCACGCCCCTACACGCCAGAAGAAGACTTCCTTATCAAAATTATGTACACTGCACAGTCATTTACAGTAGTGAATGATGTAGATGCATTAGGAGATGACACCTCGGGAGACCTATAGTAAGGACAGCGCTACCCGTTTATAGTTTCTCTGACTGTCTATAGCAAGGTTGCAAATTAAAAGCGGCTCATTCAGTGCTGTTGGAGCTGAGACTGTGCAAGCCTCAGATAACAATGTTTCTGGCATAAGGGGCATGGCTCTTGAAACAGACAGTGTAGCATTATGCAAAACTTTTATTTATTGTTTTTTAGCAAAAAATTTAAACATTTGAGCATGCAAAAAATATAGCATAGTAATGAGGCCAAAACCTACACAAAAGCATCCATTTTATTGGTGCCTGGATCTCACCTTTTAAGCCTGTAATGGTTTATCTGTGTGGTATTGTGCTTTTTAGCAAGAGCAGGTCACCAACATTTTATTACATGGACAAGCTGCCTTTTAAAAAATAAATAATAATAATTATAAATAAATGTGCCCAGGATGCAGAAAATAAATGCACTTGACAAACCAATCTCTTTGGATAAGGCTGTGGCAATGTTATGTGTTCAGACATAGTTTTCATAAACTCAGCACAAGTGATAAACTATTAGATTTTTTGTAATTATTTTTTTGTATGTGCACATTGACAACTGTGTATGCAACGACTGATTTACAGGTTACATATTGTGCAGAGACTGCGTCCGTGTGGGCAAAGCATTTGTCAGCCGTCAGGTTCAATGTTTTGTGAACAAATTAATTCCTTAAGCAAGTCTGCTGGAGGGGAAGGGAAATAGTCAACTTTGTTTTTATCTAGCAACTGTCCTTTTGTAAATTATTTATAGAGTCTACTTTAATAAGGATTCCCTTGTGTTTCCTTTGGTTCCTGCTAGATTGGATACTCTTCTGGGCACCTCTCTTCTTCATGCCTGTCGTAGCAATCTATGTGCTGCTGGTGAATGGCAGTCGGCTGACCCTGTTATATGATGGTTTACTCACTGAACATTTTAATGAACTGAATGTGAAATTTAGGATTAAACATCTATTTTATCTGAAGATTTTTGTAATTAGGATTTCTTCAGTTTCCTACAATTTGCAGTTTCAATAAAAAAAATCCATAAGAAGCAAAAAATGCATTAAAAATAAGTGTGTGTGTGTGTATGTATATATGTATATATATATTTTTTATTTTTTTTTATTTTTTTTTATTTCATGCTTGTGTGCTCAAAACGGTAAAGGTGCTAGTATGCATTGGAAAATGCCATGGCCTATTAACCAAGTCACAAGTGGACTTAAAAACTGCCTTTATGACAAAACATCATAGTTGGATTAAAATCTCCAATTCAGCCAAGCCGGAAACATATTCCAACTTGATTTGTACCAGTATTTTGTCCTTAAATCCATAATTCAGTACAACTGTCAGTCAAGCCTGTAACAGACTTCCTATCAAAATATTTTAACTAGAAGGCAGAGCTTTTACTCCATTGTCCATTATACCCACTTCTCTGTAATACAGTGATGGGCAGTCCTATACTATAGAACAAGACGCTGTGCTGATGGTTTAAAATATACATACCATTTTATATACATTTTGAAGTAAATAAAAATGTAATTCTATAACCTAGAACTCTTTTGAAAATGGCAATGTATGCCAATTTAAACACCAAACCAGGTCAGTCTCTTTTCTTTTTAAAATACAGAAATTGTTCTAATTATGTTTAGTGAGTATGACTGGCACATCTTCACTGGCAGCCTGGTGTCCTGCTCTTAAAGGACCACTATAGACACCCAGACCACTTCAGCTTAATGAAGTGGTCTGGGTGCCTGGTCCAGCTAGGGTTAACTTTTTTTTTTTATATAAACATAGTAGTTTCAGAGAAACTGCTATATTTATAAATAGGTTAATCCAGCCTCTAAAGCCTCTAGTGGCTGTCTCATTGACAGCCTCTAGAGGCGTTTGCGTGCTTCTCACTGTGAAAATCAGTGGGAAGACGCAAGCGTCCATAGGAAAGCATTATGAATGCTTTCCTATGAGACTGGCTGAATGCGCGCGCAGCTCCTGCCGCGCGTGCGCATTCAGACGAAGAGGAGGAGGAGAGCTCCCTGCCCGGCGCTGGAGAAAGGTGAGTGTTTAACCCCTTCCTCCCCCCAGAGCCTGGCGGGAGGGGGTCCTTGAGGGTGGGGGCACCCTCAGGGCACTGTAGTGCCAGGAAAACGAGTATGTTTTCCTGACACTATAGTGGTCCTTTTAATTACAAAAACAATTTGGGGGTTAAAATCCGCCAACTAGATTCACTTGTTCAGTAGATTCTGTTTCCCTGGTCACTCCACAATGATGATCAGCTGATTATGCAGATGATCTAATTATGGATTATAGTTACTCTAGCTGTGTTTTGTAAATTATGATCTGAATCCTTGCCGTTACAGTTTAGTGAACAAGACACAAATAAGGGCAGGGACTTAAAAAAAAAAATAAACCTTACCTCACTGATTACCTCCGATTTAAGATCAATCTAAGGTAATAGCAAACAAAAAATTTGCTTTATTAATAAAAAGAGAACCAAAAAAAAAAAACTTACAAAGTGCACCCCTTGCCGTTACAATTCCCTTTTTAAAACCTTTTTTTTTTTTTTTTTAATTGCACCAGTGTACAGAAGAGACACTACAGATTGTATCCTGCAATAAGTCTTGGGATGTTGAAGTGGCTATAAAGGAAGGGTAGAGATTGGATCATTCTTTGAAAGCATTGTGTACTTCCCTTGCACAGATGTCTGTCTAGCTGTCACTTAGGTATTTTGTGCAATTGCTTAGTGTGTCATAATGGGAGAGTGGTTCATCAGGCATTTTCAAACTGCAGAAAATAGGCGTGAGGCTTGAAATTCTTTCATGTTGAAAAAAATAAACAAAAATCTTCCTAAAAAGGGCACACGTCACTATGTTTTGACTTGTACCTGACACGTTATGCCTGTTAACATGACAACAAACAATATAATGAACTTTTTTTTTTTTGCCTTGCATGTTGGTAAACTTTACACATATTAGGATATAAGTGTACTTAAAGGGACACTATAGGCACCCAGACTACTTCAGCTCATTGAAGTGGTCTGGGTGCATTGTCCCAGACCCCTTAACCCTGCAATTGTAATTATTGCAGTTTTTGATAAACTGCAATAAATATCTTGGAGGGTTAACTCCACCTCCAGTGGCTGTCTACCAGACAGCCACTAGAGGCACTTCCGGCTCGTTAGCGGACTCTTAGTCGGCTAAATGATGCTGGACGTCCTCACACTCTGCATGAGGACATCCAGCATCACCCAAAATCCCATATGCTTTACTATGGCGGAAGTCCTAATCCGATTGCAGAGCTCACCACGCATGCACATTCGGTCCTCTAGCTGGCTGATGGCAGAGGAGGAGCCTGGAGTCAGGTAACTTTGTTTTCCTTGCTCTATAGTTTCCCTTTAACGAGGAACCATCACTAACAGAAAAGTGATAGTTACGTGTTCCTGCACCCCAGCTATTCCAGTTTACTGGGGTGTGTAAAGTATAGGAAGTAAGTTTAAGAAAAAAAAAAAAAAAACCTGCTATGCACTTTTAGTTTTTTTTTTACAATTCAGCCTGGGCGTTGGCATGGATGCTCAGACATACAGTGGAGAAAAGCATGTACTTAAAAATAAGAGATTTATAAGAAAAAAATATATTGGGGGAAAAAAAAAAGCACAACCATCACAAGAGTCTCTGGACTAAAATAAATTTCTATATTTGAATCTATTTAACTTCTGATGTCGGCTTACGAATTATAGCCTCTCATGCGCCGAATATCTGCAAAGCATCTTTATCCAGAAAGGTCTTAGGATATTACCGCTGCATGTTTTGTTTTCATTTTATTTTTATTTTTTTTCCAAAAACCGTAACCTATTAATCTTAAAAAAATGCTCTAAAACAGCAGACTTAGAAAAATAAATAAATTCTAAACTATTCAATAGCGTATTCCTTTAATAAATTGGTGCAGATTTTTAAAACCCCTGTTTTCAGATCACTGTGATAAATCTCCTCCATTGTTTGTTGGATGAACTCCCTGCTGCCCAGCATAACATCCTGCCCAGATATTCAATGCAAATTAAATTACTTCCTCACCTAAAACAAATGGCACAAGCAGGTCACTTTCCGTAAGGAATGTTTTTCTTTTATTCCCCATACACCGCCTAAACAAAATGTACTGTGGTACAGTATTGTAAATTTTCTTTAAAGGAACACTATAGAGTCAGGAACACAAATGTATTCCCGACCCTATAGTGTTTAACCCACCATTTAGGTGGCTTGCCCCCGCTCCCCCCTTTAGTACCCCTATAAAAGTTTAAAACCCACCTCTGCCCCCTTTGTCACATCATCAAAATGGCCCATAGGGAAAGCATTGGATTGGCTAAAATCGGCACGGGGCGGGGCCAAATGCCGTTTTTTTTCGGCAGCACAGACCCAGTAAGCATCTAAGGAGTGGCCACTTGGAGGTGTCCCTAGAGGCAATGTAAACACTGCCTTTTTTCCGAAAAGGCAGTGTTTGTATGAAAAAAAGCCTGAAGGGAACTATTATACTCACCAGAACAACTACATTAAGCTGTAGTTGTTCTGGTGACTATAGTGTCACTTTTTAAGTTATACATGAAATTTCAATTGCAGCTAATTTCACACATGTCCATGTTTGTTTTATCTATATAACAAACTGGCGGAAACACTGGGAGCAATGGAGATGCGCTCAGTTTCAAATATATTGCCTTTTGGTGGTGCACAATTCTGCACTCATCTACAGATGGATCAAAGACCAATACTCTACTTTTGTAACAACGGTAACTTGGATCTTTACTGCTTGTGTTTCCAGACTTTATCCAGTATTCAGAGGATGCTGTAGAAACCATAACACCTTCAATTGAGTGAAGTGGTTATGGTGCTTGGAGTTTATTGGCACTAGGTCCTGCATCACTGCTCACTCATTGGACCCTGTCACCTGGGCCCCAATATCAGAATGGTGGAGGTGGAGATATGATCTGCTTCACGCTAAACCTGGAGTAGAGGCAATTATTGGCTGAGAGCATCAGCTGACCGCTCTTTGCCAATCACTGCCTCAAACACTGGTATGAATTGCTATGGCCATATCGTAATTGGGGGCCAGGCTAATGGGGACCAAGAACCTCTGCTAAATGGCGAGTAAATTATTTAGCAGTATGATGCTGGACCTAGCTTCCACGGACTGCAGGCACCATAGCCACTTCAATCAGTTGATGTGGTTATGGTTCCTACAGTATTTCTTGCATCTGTTCTCTATAAACCTCTCACCCATACTATATATTTTTTAGAGTTTGGTTCAGTTTCTTTCCAAAACATTCCAACGTAATGATTTGTAATAAAATATTACAGATTGTATTGTTACCCAGCTGAGAAAATCAAACTAACTGAACTTTCTAAGATGCTTAATGATGCTGCTTATGTTTTATTTATTATTTATTTTTATTTTTTTAAATTTATCCTTCCTTGGTTATGTCTCTCCATTGTAAATCAAGTTGAAGTTGTACATCTGGGCTTTTGTGAAAATGAAGGAATCTTTTTCAATATGCATTTCTGGCTCATACTACTGCTTGTATGGACAAATCATTGAAACAAATTGGGTTCAGTTAGAGGATAGTCCTAGTGAGCCATTTGATATTTTGATATAGGAATTTGTTTTATAGCCTATGCTGTTCTTGATCAATAGTGTGGACATTTTCTCTACATTGAGCCAAATGTCACAGAATATTATTCACCATTTTCCCACAGTATTCTGTAATATCTAAGAAGCAGTACTGGACAGACCAGCCTCCACACGGTCTGACATTTTTCTTTCCTAAATTTGGGCTTTTGATTTTAAAATGGTTGCATGTCAGGCATATTACGATGGTCGAGGCTTACATGGGATCCTCTTAAATCAGCCATTCTCTGTGTAACTATCCCTGGGGGTTTATTGGCACATCTTCAGTGCAGTGAGAGAGCGTAACATTCAGCTTGTAATATGCACAGCACTCCTCTGGGATAAATGGAAGTTACAACATCATTAAAACTGCATTATTCTGCTTCTAAACATAGCCAATAAAGCTCCAGATTAAAAGATACGTTTCATGTTTGAAGACTAATTCTGCTTAACAAGGAGTATTGTGATAGTTATTTGGGGGGTGCGGGGGGGTTGAAGAAATATGAAATCCATTTTTTTTTAATAAAGTGTGTTTCTGTTTTTGTGTGATATATAGTGTGTTTAATAATATGCTCCACTTATAAATATACATTTGCAATTTGTTTATTAACCTATTCTAGTTTTTCTTTTTTTTTTTTTCTTCCCACCAACATATGCCTACAGAATCTCCCATGGACTTCAATAGAGGGTATTATTTAGTCACTTCATTATGAATAACCCCTTATGGTTGCAAATAGAGGCATTTAATAAGATCAAAAGGGATAATCTTCCCATTGCAGCTTTACCGCTCAGTGTACTGTACATTGGACAGCAATTTTCAGTCTGCTAATAAATTGACTATTGTTAGAGTAAAAGATTAAACAAAAATCCCATGATTTCTATGGCAACGTAATCTGAAACACACTGACCCCACTATCATTTGTTCATTTATGGTAAAAATAGTTTAGAGTTGTTTATATTCATTGTATTTTGTTGCTTTACCACTGACTAGGAAGGAGAGTTGAACACAGGGACTGATTTGCAAACCACCTTCTTTTTTTTTTTTTTTGTCTGGAATGAAAAGTCTGCTGCACTTTCTGTTTACATACGTGTAAATGTATGTATATATGCATGTATATGGACAATGGCATTCTTTTAGGAGAGACACAAATATATTTTCATTTGAGAATTTATTTACTACATAGGAAGTTGTGGTGTCTGCACTTCCTAACCACTTAAAGACACATGACGTGTGACATGTCATGATTCCCTTTTATTCTAGAAGTTTGGTCCTTAAGGGGTTAAATGGCATACAGAAATTGAGGTATTGTTTATTGGTTTCTGCCTGCATGAAACCTGCCCAAAAGTCTAATTGTAGTCTCTGATTAAAGTTGGGAAAATGCCCAATGTTTCGGTCACTGTCCATAAACCCACGTCACATTGCCTTTCATTAGTGTAACTATAAATATTGCACGTCCTGCCCAAAAACTTTGTCATCTAATAATAGGTAATGTCTCATAATTATTGTGTAGTGCGTGTGGGTTTTTTTTTAGGTGAACATTTTATTACAGTGTGTCAGAGAAAAAATACTTCCTTGTTCCTACATAATTTGCACACCAATTTATGAGGCTGGCAGAATGTGCTAACCACATGTCCACTTTATTCACAAGCAAGGCTTTCCACGGTAGATACTCCAAGTTACTTCCTTGAATAAAATATAATGAACCAATTTTAGAATCTACTGATTCTACCCGTTTCTCTTTTTAAATTGTGTTTTGTTAAAAGTAGTTTCATGAAAGGAAAACCAGATTTAGTGGCTTCAAGTTTAAATAAACACTAAAGTCACCCAGAACCCTTCATCTCGATAAGACTGTCATATAACAGGAAGCACATAGGTAAGTATAGAATACAATACTTTCCTATGGGGAAGCTTGGATGCACCCATTATGCTTGCCGCACATGCGTATCAGATCCTCAGTGTTCCTCTATGAGAACCATTGGGTTGGACTATCAATAAGGAGGCCATGGCTCCATGATGATGTTGCAGGAGGCGGGCAGTCATTATTTTTCCGAACACATTAAATATTGCCTATTGTATTCAGTTGTTTAAATACATGGTGATAATTTTAAAAATTATCTTTATCCTGTCTTGATAGTGCGTGATGGTGCCTAAATTATTTCTAATACTTTAAATTGGAGAAATAAATATACTGAGACATGGATTCATATGTAGTTTTAAACAGTGGTCAAAAGGAGAAACATGAAAATGAAGTTGAAGGGGAAGCCCCATTAAAAAAAAAAAAAAAAAATATATATATATATATATATATATATATATATATATAATATATAATTTTTTATTTAAATACTGCACTATTATATACATATGCATGGGAGGATGTTTGTCTTTATAGTAACATGTTTATATAGTATATCAAACCTGGAACTCACATGACTGGGCAGATTACTTTGTGTCAGATCTCATTCAGGGTAACCAATTTTTCTTTGTTGACTGTAAATTCTCTCTCATGTGTTAAGTGTCTCACATGCTAATTCCCAGCTACTAACACTTCATTAGGCTGAATTGTCACTTTTTGTCCAAGGTGGCGACCTTGCACTATGGTGTAAATGATGCCTTGGGGCATGCATATAGGACTAGCTACAAAGGCTCTTTTTTGACACTTGAAATTCCTTATATCCCCATGTGTGGTCTATTAATCTGGGGGTTTGTATCATTCAATAACAGGACAATCTCTGCCACTACATGCAGTTTTTCTATACAATAGAGTAGTGGCAATACAGTGTACAAAAAGTAGGAAACTTAAGGAATTTGGCTGTAGTAGGGGGCCTGACTGAAAAATTTGTGTTTTGTATTTTCAGTGTGAAATAATTTGAGTAGTTCCAGCAATAACTGGGTGTCCCATAGCTGCTGCCTGGTACACACCTTCTGGACTGTTAATGTAGCAGTTCCAATGTCATGCCTCCCAACATTTCAGATGGACAAAAGAGGGACACTTTCATTTTAGGGGTGGGGGTGTGGCCTGGGGCAGGGCCATTCTGATAAACTTATGTGACTTACTGATAACTATTTTTTAAACTAAAATGTAATTTAGAGCAAAAACAATGTATCTTATTTACACAGACTGATTGCTAAACACATTGAGGTCTAAAGACATGGCTGAGAGACATGTTGCTGTGGAGCTCTCTTTGTACATGCAGACACACCAAGAATGTGGAGGGACACTAGGATGGAAAAGCAGGATCAAAGGATTAGGGTCCAAGTTAGGGACTGCCCTTCCTTAAAAGGAACACTTGGGAGGTATGGTTACACGTCTGCATAAGAAATACAAGTTCAGTCAATAAGTATGGCATTGGTAAGCATAGTGCATCGGCTGACACAATGAATGCCATCCAAAATTGGGTCAAATTGATGGCAATGTTGATGTGTACTTTCCATCGTATCCATATTCCAAGCAATGTACCAGACTATAAGTACCCAGGGCACTCTTAGTATCAAACTGCTTAAACAGTTGGACACAGAAATGGAAAATGGTGCCAGGATTGCCTGAAGTGTTGACGTGCTTACACTGCCCCTTTAATTCATCCCCTTTCTATTTTGTGATATGCCAGAACAGAATCACATGGTTTCTAAGTCGGTTTTTAGGAGAGGTAATGAATTTATTGCAGCAGCTGCAAATCGCAGCAGGTTCTTAAGAGTTAAACTCCTACTAATCATGACAAGCATGAGACTTGTGTTTGAGATTGCCCTGAAATCCTGTGTGCTTCACGATGTGACATCACCCACCCATACATAAACCAATAAAAATAATTTTTGTTTTAAATGTTACTTTTTTTTTTTTTTCTTGGTATCTCTGAGTATTGGGGCATTTTTTTATCCTGCCGACTTGGGATCTGCTGAGTAAATTTATGTTTATTTCTTAGGTTAAGTATTTGTTAGCTATAAAGTATGATCACCTCAGGACTCTGGTCAGTGTATCTCTTAGCAAAATATATACCCTCTGGTCAAAGAAACAGTCTGTCCCTTGCTTTTATCACTAGAGAGATTTTCTTCACCTCACTGTTGTCACATTGAGTAAATACTCTGCAAACAAGGCCATGATGTCCTCATGGCTGTGTGTGCAATGAATAGTTTCAGTCTGACAGTCTATCCCATTAAAATATCACCATTCGTTAGGGATTACTGTAATAGGATTTCAATCAGCTGGTAAGCAGAGCAAAGCACCATCACGATAACCGTATAGATCAAGGAAGTAAACTTACAGAAGAAAACATGTATTCAAACTGTGCCTCCAGATTAGAGATTTTCATACCAATTCCAAAGACCTGTCATTTCTGTAACCAGTCTGACCACTAGCAGTCCAGGTTTTTAAAGGGAAACCATCCTTTCACTGGAAATTACATCACTAATTAAAACATTGACAATCACCTATAGCTCATGTTAAGCTTTTTCATGTCTTGCTCTGCTTTATTTAAATGTAAATTAAAAATCTAGCTAGTCAAACACAATCCAGTTCAGAGGTGTGAATTTTCTACTTGTCCAATGTACTATAGTGGTAGCGAACCTTCCTTGTCCGTCATCACAATCTACTGTTCCTGACACAAAATAATTTCAATTAAAAAGATTGGGGCCAAGCTATTTGCTGAACTCTAACTTTTACTGAACTTTCACAAAATTAAATCTAACAGGAAAAATTATCTAACTCGGCTATCGTAACAATATGGCTATTTTTGCCTCAGTTTTGCCATTTGGATTTATTTTGCAAAAATTCTTGCGAGTTACCCTGAGTGTCTTATACTCTGCCCTCCCATAGTCTTCCCCTTTTCATAGTGTGAGCTGGCTGTGTGTCATATGTATGCGGAGGGTACCGATGGTACTCTCCTCCTGCCGGATATGCACCAACCCTCCCACCAAGGCAGCCCTGCCACTTGACTGCGGTGGGGCAAAAAATATTTTTAAAAATCTTCCTGTTCGGCACCTGGAACTGCATGTCCTGGCCATCAGGCAATATGAATTCCACATCCCTGTAGTTCAGTACAGCCACAGCACATGGACACACTTTCAGGGTTTATGCATTTTTTTTATTTTTAAATGTCATTTATGTTTGTGTTAGTTTTATGCGTACATAATCAGGTACTTGGAATCTCAAAATGGGACTCTGCCTAGCCATTCAGATTATTACTTGCCATCAAAATATCTTTATATTGTTAAAAATGTAAATGAATGTATTTTAAAGCAAGCATTACATACATCTATTTAACTCTCTGTCCTATGTATTTTTATGGTCTGTTCTGTTTCACTTTAGATGAGCTATAAATCTATGAATGGAGACAAGTTAAACCGCCCATACACGAGCGTTTCTGGCAGTATTTGTTTGATTCACCTGCTTAATTGAAGGGAGGAGTACAGAGAGAGTATTTTTAGGTGGTTAAATGGGCGTTGGGAAGAGTTATTCGCTATAATTGTTATTATGCATCTGGACTTACCCAACGACTTCACCATTTTTAGAGCATTGCAATAATTTACAGAGCAGGTTTTATTATTGGGATGCTTGGCAACAATCAGAAAAGGAGTCCCTTCTTAATAGGTGTTCTTTCGAAAGAGCAATTCCAGGACTAAGTTCTTGGAAGCATCAACATATCATAGCTTCACTGGCTGAGTGTTCTCCTTTTAGATCTTTGCCCTACAATTGCTTTTTATAAATAACCCTGAATATCTTAATTATGTAGCACATGGGTGGTGTGCGCTGAAAGTATTTTAATGAGGCTATTGAATTTCCTAAAATATGGCCTCATTGTAATATAGACATGCAACTTTGTCATTCAGTTGATTTGTCTATAATTTCATTAATGTGATTCTGTCACCCTGAAAAGAGCCTTATAATGAGTTAATGCAGTCTGTGGGCTGTAAATTTGTACCTTGAGTTCTTAAAAGCCTTTATCACCTCTTCTTAGAAGTCCTGGGGATTTTGTAGGTGGAGATGCGCTATGAATTGTGATTACTGATTAGCTAGGAGGTGTGTGGATTTTGAGAAAACATGTAAGTTGGTCATGGTGATGTAGATTCCAGTAAATCGGTGTCCTGTAAACCTTGTGGTAGGGTTTAAATGATTGGGATACTAATATATTTGAAATGGTAAATTATGCAAATATCACATTTGGTTTAAATGTGATAGCGATTCTATGTTCATTAAAAATATATATGTATGTTTTTGAATAACCACAGCTATGAGTGGTTATGGTGCCCGGTGTCCTTTTGAATTCTACTTTTTAGATTTGTATATTCTATTAACTCTATTCCTATTGCAACTTTAAATTTCTAAGGATGTGAAAACACATCATTTGGAATTCAGTGACTATAGCCTATAAGCACACCATATCTGCACCTAGCCTCCAACCTGCAGTGTTACATTTTTTTACAGCTGCAGGTTCTGAGAGTTTCACAGCAGGAGTTTTTCCATTAGTAGTAGTAGTCCAGTTGTCAAGTCTCTACGGATGAACTAAGCTCACAGGAATTTCTGCTTTGAACTTTAAGGTACACTCTTCACACCAGAACCACAACAGGTTAATGTAGCAGTTTTGGTGCAAAGAGGCTGTCCCTGTAGTCTGTCAAATATAAACCGTGCTTTTCTTTTCAAAGAAAAATGACAGATGTTCGGCTTCTTCATACCCTGCATGAAGATGCCAAATTCTCCCTATAGAGATTCATTGGGATAATTCATCTCTAAAAGGAGATGCTGATTGGCAAAGTAAGGGGATAGGCGCACATGCTCTAATGTCTGCCCAAGGGAGGAGCAGTGGAAAGATGAAGCGTGGAATAAAAATAACGTTAATCAGCATTAATTTAACTATTTGGGGTTTATATAAACAGCTATGGAGATATGTTTTATATGTGTAATATTAGATTGGTCCTTTTAGCCTTGTCATGGAAAAATGTGAGAAGGAGATATATACACACACACAATACTTAATCCAGTGTAATGTGATACCATACCCCTCAACATTGGTGCCAGAAGTAAGAGGGGTCTTCCGGTGACACAATAATTGCATCTCTGTGCCTAAAAAGGTTGGATCCACCCAAATATGTGATGCCATACCCCTCAAAATTGGTGCCAGAAGTAAGAGGGGTCTTCCGGTGACACAATAATTGCATCTCTCTGCCTAAAAAGGTTGGATCCACCCAAATATGTGATGCCATACCCCTCAACAGTGGTGTCAGAGGTAAGGGGGGCCTTCCAGTGACACAATAATTGCATCTCTGTGCCTAAAAAGGTTGGTCCACCCAAATTATTGGCACGTCAGCCTGGCGTGACAGTAAATTCAGCGCTCAGCAGGCTGCATGCCAATCAAGCTGGCCAGTCCACTGATGGCAGGACTTGCAGGAAGCATTAGTCAGTGCTCTCTCCAGGCTCCTAGTGTCGAGTGCATTGTGATTGTCTAATGATGTGCTCGCGCTACACTTTTTGGGGACAGTAAAGCGTGACACCAGAGAACAAAATCGGGACAGGGCCCAAAAATTGGGACTGTCCCACTGAAATTGGGATGGGTTGGAGACGTGTTATTGCCGTGCACCTTCAGGTGTAAAGTACATGTAAACCAGCTGCATTTGAAACCATTTAGTAATGAGCAGTGGTATTTTCTTTATGTTCACATATACATACTTCTTTTACAAGAAGTTGAGAAATTTGATTTCAAGGTCTTCTCCTTTTTTCTTCTCCTTCAAATAGTGTAACTAAACTAAAGATGTTCTAATTGGAGAAAGTCTTATTTGTCTATCTCTGCGGTCTCCTTCCTTGTAATTTAGATTCTTCTGTGATTGCTGGTTTGTTTGTAGATCTGTAGCGCATAGTAATTTGCCCTTGGAAACCTTAGCTGTGGGCTATCCCTGCAAGAGCTTCGGTCTGCTTTCTTAACTTCGAAACATGTTATTTTTATAGCCAGATTCACAGCAGTAACAGCTTTATAGGAAGATCTCCATGATATTCCTCCTGGATCATCAACTTACATCTTTAAAGGGGTGCTCTCTGACTATAACCCCTATGTTATAATGCTTTATGATGCCTTGTTTAAAGTACTAGAGGTGGTTTAGCCACTGCCATTCAATAGATATATGTATAATAAACACATGCAATTTTCACATTATCTTCATCGGCTGAATGGGAGGGAGGAATGGGTTTCTTTGAAGAGTCTGAAAACATGTTAAACTGCACCAAAACGTTTGACAGAAACTAGGGGATAACACTCACAGTACAATTATGACTGCAGTGACCTGTAGTGATCATGGTGCCTTGAGTGCCCTTTTAAACAAATGTAGTGGTTATAGTGCCATTAGACTGCAGATACTGTGAGTCACACTGTTTTCAATACGTTTGACCTAAATTTAGTTTCCCAAGACAACCACAGCTCAGCCCTCACTTGCTAGAAATGCTAAGATTTACGTTCCACTTTCATAACAATATCCATTTCATCCGTATTGTAACGCCATGCATTATGTACATTAGGTGAACCTGGGATAGGCATTAATGTCTATATAACCACTACATGAGTATGAGTGGTTATGGTACCAAGACTACTTTGACTGCTTCCTTTTGCTTTCAAAAAATAACGAATGCCTAAGAACTGGACTTGCCCAGTCTGCTGAACATAAATATAAAATGTGTGTAGTTTATGTTCACTAAAGATAAGGTCCTCTATTACAATGATTTTATTTCATATTGCTATGTTGTTGGGTAATGTTCATACTCCAGTAGCATTCTATATGAGTTTATAACAAACCGTACATTCACAGAGAAGCACTTCTCAGTTGTGGGAAAAATTAATACAAACCACTTGCATGAGTGGTTTTCAGTAGTTATCATGAATGAGCAGCAATGTGTATCTTAGCATATATGTACAGGGAGTGCAGAATTATTAGGCAAATGAGTATTTTGACCACGTCATCCTCTTTATGCATGTTGTCTTACTCCAAGCTGTATAGGCTCGAAAGCCTACTACCAATTAAGCATATTAGGTGATGTGCATCTCTGTAATGAGAAGGGGTGTGGTCTAATGACATCAACACCCTATATCAGGTGTGCATAATTATTAGGCAACTTCCTTTCCTTTGGCAAAATGGGTCAAAAGAAGGACTTGACAGGCTCAGAAAAGTCAAAATAGTGAGATATCTTGCAGAGGGATGCAGCACTCTTAAAATTGCAAAGCTTCTGAAGCGTGATCATCGAACAATCAAGCGCTTCATTCAAAATAGTCAACAGGGTCGCAAGAAGCATGTGGAAAAACCAAGGCGCAAAATAACTGCCCATGAACTGAGAAAAGTCAAGCGTGCAGCTGCCACGATGCCACTTGCCACCAGTTTGCCATATTTCAGAGCTGCAACATCACTGGAGTGCCCAAAAGCACAAGGTGTGCAATACTCAGAGACATGGCCAAGGTAAGAAAGGCTGAAAGACGACCACCACTGAACAAGACACACAAGCTGAAACGTCAAGACTGGGCCAAGAAATATCTCAAGACTGATTTTTCTAAGGTTTTATGGACTGATGAAATGAGAGTGAGTCTTGATGGGCCAGATGGATGGGCCCGTGGCTGGATTGGTAAAGGGCAGAGAGCTCCAGTCCGACTCAGACGCCAGCAAGGTGGAGGTGGAGTACTGGTTTGGGCTGGTATCATCAAAGATGAGCTTGTGGGGCCTTTTCGGGTTGAGGATGGAGTCAAGCTCAACTCCCAGTCCTACTGCCAGTTCCTGGAAGACACCTTCTTCAAGCAGTGGTACAGGAAGAAGTCTGCATCCTTCAAGAAAAACATGATTTTCATGCAGGACAATGCTCCATCACACGCGTCCAAGTACTCCACAGCGTGGCTGGCAAGAAAGGGTATAAAAGAAGAAAATTTAATGACATGGCCTCCTTGTTCACCTGATCTGAACCCCATTGAGAACCTGTGGTCCATCATCAAATGTGAGATTTACAAGGAGGGAAAACAGTACACCTCTCTGAACAGTGTCTGGGAGGCTGTGGTTGCTGCTGCACGCAATGTTGATGGTGAACAGATCAAAACACTGACAGAATCCATGGATGGCAGGCTTTTGAGTGTCCTTGCAAAGAAAGGTGGCTATATTGGTCACTGATTTGTTTTTGTTTTGTTTTTGAATGTCAGAAATGTATATTTGTGAATGTTGAGATGTTATATTGGTTTCACTGGTAATAATAAATAATTGAAATGGGTATATATTTGTTTTTGTTAAGTTGCCTAATAATTATGCACAGTAATAGTCACCTGCACACACAGATATCCCCCTAACATAGCTAAAACTAAAAACAAACTAAAAACTACTTCCAAAAATATTCAGCTTTGATATTAATGAGTTTTTGGGTTCATTGAGAACATGGTTGTTGTTCAATAATAAAATTAATCCTCAAAAATACAACTTGCCTAATAATTCTGCACTCCCTGTATTGTTGGATGTTCCCCATAAACTACTAAATTACTTCCTTCCTGCAGTGACTAGTGCAGGGGTAGGCAACTTTTGTCATTCCAGATGTTGTGGACTTCATCTCTCCTGATTCTTTGCCAGCATTGTGGCTGTAAGAGGATTATAGGAGATGTAGTCTACAACATCTATAGTGCCAAAGGCTTTCTACTCCTGGTCTAGGAGTATCTGCTATAGCTCACTGATGAGGCCTAACAATACTGAAACAGTCATCTGGGGCTGCTGTAAGTCTCATGCAGAGAGACACTGCCTGTATTTCGTATCTGGACCGCCATTTTGGGTGGGATCAGTCTGATATGCAAATGGACTTTATTAATTTTGATCTGAGTGGGAACCCATCCAAGGGCAGGCTAATTTAGTTGTTGTCCATTATCAATATGCTCTTGCATTTGGTTTGTTTGGTTTTTGTGAGGGTTTTTTTTTACTTCTGTGCTGTGGGTTATGGGACCCGTACAGAACTTTTCCAGGACTGCCATTGTATGGATTTAGTGGAAATTGATGCCATTGAATGGGTTTCTATTGTTTTTTTTTTTTTTTTAAATAGTTTTTAATAACATTTCTACAAAATTATTGTTTTAAAGTAAATCCTGGCTGGGGAACATGGGGGTTGGGTGCATTCATTCTTGGTTTATAGTTTAGGCCTTCGACCGTTGTAATTGTATGTTTGACAAACATTTAAAAAATCAAAGCAGGGTTTAATAACTTTGAGCTAGTGTTATATAAAGAGTGGGGATAAAAATGATAATTGCAATTTTTCTATTCCTCTTAAAACTTAATGACAGTCTGCTGCCATGGAAATGTCTCACTAAGATATATCAGTAGAATCGATGAGGGAACAGCTTTGCTTTTAAACATATTGCTGATAATTAACAAGATTAGAGAATTAATTGAATAGGGAAAAGAAACCTCAAGGCACCAAATGGATTTTTCTTCTCTTTAATATGCTATGTTTACTTGCTAGAGGAAATGACTGGACAAAGGTTTAAATGAAATTAAATGTTGATTTTTGAGATGCAATAAAGATCACCACTTGTCCACATTAGATTGCTGGTTTATTTGTATGAAGCAGGTTACAGCATCCTGTCCAGCATGCCTACAATGATGCATATCAGGAGAGGCTGAAGCTTTGAAAAGCTAAAGGTGATCTGAAAAACTATATCAATGTACTTAAAACACACATCCCAAGAGTCTTGGATTTGGCAGTACAACGTCCTAGTTGCCAGAAAGCACAACACTAATACATAAAATGTGCATGTGCTGCACAAGGTAAACCTCGGGATTTTAAGCCATGCAACACTTGCACTCTGTACATGGGCAACCTTGAGTAGGGGTGACCCGTGTGGCTTTCACACTAACCTGCCCCACATTTTGAATCTTCGTCCCTTTTCCAGAGAAGCTCCCTTTCCAGACAGGCCTACACCTTGACACCAATCCCTTGTGTGTTGCAAATGTGTTCAATTAGAGCAAATCTATAGATAAAAGTTATAATGAATTACATGAAAATTCTTTCCTGCTTCTGCAACATGGAGTAAGGGACTTTGTGGAATGCTGGTGAGTCACATGGAGACAATACACCAACATGCTTCATGTTCGTGAATTATCATTCTCTCCATACATTTGCTAGCAATTTGTAAAATTGTAATTTATAGATGTCACTTGATTGTATATGAAATGGCACCAAGTCATGTGTGGCACTGGCAGTGGTGATATTTGCAGTACCAAGTGGTTAGTATAATCTTTATCTCACTGAGAATTATACAAGCATACAATAGCCTTCCAGCAGAGGTGGTTCATATAAGTTCAATTAGTTCTAAAATTCTTGAGCTGGACTTCCTGCTTCCGAGTTGGGTACAAAATCATGAACAAGCACCGTGTCTTTAGAATTTAAATGGGCACACTAAATAGGTAAATACGCTTTTTTTTGCCTTTAAAATCTGATCTTGTATCTGGAAACTCTCTTGGATCAGAGCCTGTGAGAACTCCCATTTTATTTTTGTTAGAGAATACAAGAGGTGATATAACTCCAAAGGTAGGCAGGAAGATGGAGGATTTGCCCTTTCATTTCCAGGTGAGGTTTGACCTGAAAGCCCATATTGGCTATGAAATGTGAAGTGTTCCCAGCTGTGCTTCACAAATAGCAGGTGTGGGGGTTGCAGTGTAGTTGTTGGAGTGATATCATGTAGTAAGGGCTCAGGGGAAATGAGTCGTATGCCTGCCGGCACAATTCTTACTATTCCATTACAGGGAATAGCCCCAGGATTCACAATGAGAAAATGTTCATAAGGAGAGTACAAACCTCCAGGGTGAACTGACTACAACTCAGATTAGAAATGTTTTTAAAGGAACACTACATGCACTTGGACCACTTCAGGTGTCCTGGTTTTAACTCTGCCATTCTTCAGGAACTAGGGGCACTTCCACCGCAGTAGTGGCATAAAACCCCACTACTTAAATCAGATGGTCTGGGAAAACCATTTGAATGGTGCTGCGTGGTGTTTTCACACACATGCACACTAGCCTCCCAAATCTTTGCAAATAGGCAGAGCGACGTGCCTGAGACCAGCACTGCAAAGGAGAAAGGGAAAGGAAACCCACCTTTTTAACTATCGCAGCAGGGCTCTGTCACTTAAATTGTGACTAGGGCACTATGGCAGTAGGAATACACATTTATATTCCTAACACTATAGTGTTCCTTTAAATAGTGTTGACCTGGATATCAAGGGATTCAGTCTGGTTTTCACGAAATGATTCACAATAAATAAATTGAAATGATTCACAATAAATAAATTGTGAATTTTGGTGAATTGTGAAACAAAACTGGCCATTTTTGGCTGAAGTAGTTTAATTGGAGATTTTTTTTCCAACTGCTTTGTTTTGGTCTCAGTATTGCAGTTCCGTTTATCACAATATACTGTTTAGTAAATAAACCCTGTGGGGTGCATAAACTGAATAGTAAATTGACCTTCTGCTGCTTAATTGCCTCTCAGTTAAACAGTTGTTATATTTGTCTGTTATTCACCAAAGTAAAGTATGTTTGCTGTTTTTTCCTTATCCAGATGGAATAGCCAAATCCTAGTTTGTTAGTCTGTGTGACATTTGTACTCCCCTTTCTGTTGACCAACCAATTTTTATCCAGTAGAGCTATAATCCTCTTGTCAATTTTCTTCTAATTCTATAAATCACAATCAGACATATTTAAAACCTAGGGCGAATAGATGTAACAGGCAACCTTATTTTTAATTTAACTGGGATTCATTCTTTTTACAGTGCAATAGTGCCATGTTGAACACCAGCAATCTGGATTTGACCTAGAGCCTGCAGGCAGTGGTGTATCCTGTTGAACACCAGCAATCTGGATTTGACCTAGAGCCTGCAGGCAGTGGTGCAGGCAGGACAAAACTCAGGCGCCCCCCTCCCCCCGTGCCACCCCCACCCAACCCTTCCCCCCCGCCACACCTTCTAAATATACACACACACACACAGTCAGACAGACACACACACACAGTCAGACAGACACACACAGAGTCAGAGACACACAGTCACAAACACACAGTCACAAACACACAAACACACACAGTCACACAGTCAGACACACACACATACAGTCAGACACAAACACACACACACACAGTCAGACACAAACACACAGTCAGACACACACACAATCACTCACATTAACTTTTTTTTAATTTTCTAAAAAGATGCTGAAAAACTAAACAAACACATAATGTAAAATACACATAGTACGTAATGAAAAGTACCAATGCCAACACATGTATATTGTTAATCCATTGCTATAGGTGGGTAGATAGATGTGTGACGGGGCTCCAGTACCTCCGTCAAACGTTCCCTCTTGCTGGAGAGGAAAGCACTGAAGTGACTATATCCCTTTCCCCACACACCAGATGCCACTTGATGAAGGGTAAAACACAAGCGTATTTATAGAGCACACCGCTTAACATACAATAGAACACACAACTCAAACCGTTTCCCATCTGGTCCTCTTATTAAATATATTAACGAAGAGTAACTTGACATGATTCAGTTAGAATCCTGGTACCTGACCAATGACTCCTTGCGGATATCTTGTCTGAGGAATACAATATCTGCCAAGTCGGGTCCCCCCATCTAGGACGCTCCCCTACAACCAGGATTTTGTATTATAGCTCGGGGTCCCCACTGTCTCTCTTTTCCAAATACTGTACTAATCATGCGTTAGGGCCCTGAGCAATACCTCTTTAAAGGCTTACAATGTGCAGCTGGAAAAGTACCCAGGAGTTCCAGTGAGTTTGAATGGATTGTATGTGGGCCTAAAAAGGCATAATTTCCAGGGCTCCCTGTGGAGCTCACACCCACAAATTTAAACAGAAAAACTAGAACCCCGTGTTTGCAGATCAGGATCCATCACACGCCTCCCCTCCCCCCTTCCTCCCCTGCTCACAATAGGAATGGAATTAATCCCTTAAGGACACAAATGACGGAAATATTCCATCATTATTCCCTTTTATTCCAGAAGTTGTGTCCGTTAGGGGTTAAAGATTTATTACAATTTAAAAAATTATTTTTATTGGATAACCCTATATACTATAATAGAAAGGAATATTATAGACTAATAATAAAAATTAGTATTGTGTGTTTAAAGAACAAACACTGGATACAAGTTGTGCAGCACTTTTATTCCATTATATCCATTCCAAAATGATAACTTACTTCATGAAGCTTGCATGCTGATGGGGAAGTGCACAAATTGAAATCAAGTAGGGTACTCAAATCATACAAATGAAGACGATATCTATGCAAACAGAGAGAGGCATTTTATTAAAGAAGCCATAAAAAAAGGTACATTTCTAAGTCTTAAAGCATATTACCAAGTAAAAGAAAACATTTGATATGAGAAACAAATATCAAGGTATATCAATTGTAATGGAAATTCATTTTTTCACTACTCTGTTCTTGGGTAATAAAAGGCCTGAGAACTGATTGGATGCTTGAGATGGACTTATACATAGCAGTTCATTGGAAAGTGAACCTCAGCCCTTCGTCCTGCCACTCTGCCTACTTTATTGAGATCATCACGATTGATCTCAGCCAATCCAATGTTTTTGTATAAGGAAACACTTGGAGGCTTGACAGTCATTTGAGCTATAACAGAGTTTCGCTGCAGAGGTGCCACTAGTAGCGTATAGGGTATTTTCTGTTAATCCTATAATGTTAGTTTTACTGTTTCCTCAAAACTGCTATACGTAACATTGCTGGGTTAAGACTACATGGTTAATTCATCCAACCATGTATTTCTGACCCTATGGTGAAAACCCACCATTAAGGTGGCTTGTCCCCCCTTGACCCTCTCAGAACGGGTTAAAACTCACCTTATTTTCAGCTCTCCAGGGTCTGCTTGGTGACATCAGAATTTCCCATGGGGAAAGCATTGGATTGGCTGAAATCAGCAAGGGGCCGGACCAAACACTGTTTTGGCCAATCAGCACCTCCCCATAGAGATGCATTGAACCAATGCATCTCTATGAGAAAAATTCAGCGTCCATTGAGATGCTGAATGGCAGGGCTGCTTAGTGTGCAGCACTGAGCCAGAAAGCCCCCCACTGGCCAGTTGGAGGTGTCCCTAGGGGCAATGATTATACTCGCCAGAACACCTACATTAAGCTGTAGTTGTTCTGGTGACTATAATGTCCCTTTAATTGAGATAATCTTCTTGATACCTTTTAGTGGTCCTTTAGTGACAACTAAAAAAATATATATTTTTAATATATTCCTTTTTGTAAAAAGAGAATCCAATCCATCTGAAATAAATTGCGTTTTGGATTGTGTTACCATTTGAATATCTATGCTGGTCTATTAATAAAAAAATATATATATATTCTGGGCACCCATAGTAAAGAGATGGAGAACTATAATCAAACAAGGGCATCCTGAGGATTGTGTTCCTAATAATGCCATTTCAGAGAAGAGAAAGAGTCAAATTAAACGATTAGCCTGTGCATAATAAACAATTTGTTTCCAAAATCACTGTATGCATCTGGTGTATTGCATTTAACAATGATCATTTTCCATTGTAAACCAGTGATTTGTAATTTATGTAATATCTCGCTTGTGGTATTCAAAACAGAGGTGCTAAATTCTATTGAAACTCTTACACTATTGCCTGACAGAGAGATGAGACTGATATAGGATATTAACATAAGCTTACCATGTTTAATCCTACGGGAGACACAGAACACAATAAAAGGCACTTGCTTACTTGCCTAATAACTATAGATATTTATCACAACACAATTTGGGAAATTCATTAAAGTGTACATTTTCTTGAGGTTGAAAAGTCAGTAGAATTTTGTGCCAAAAGAGTAGTATTGAGAAGAAGGCTTACGTAGAATATCTTTACAGTTTTAATTAAAAATTTTAGGTCACAGGAACCAATTTAAATCCATGATAATTCACACTGCGTTTAATAACCCTGTATAATTTATTATTTTTTATTTTATTTTTTTAACTCGTTTGACACTCAAGGGATCACACAACCTTTTTATAGAATGTCTGGAACTAAGTCATCAACGTGGGTTATATTTTCAAGGTCACTGAGTTCTATGAAGCGCCAGTCATTGAGGGATTATTTACTAAACTGGGAGTTGGAAATCTACAGTGAAAATAGGCAAAGTGTGAGAAAATTGGAACTTATTTTTTTATGTTTTGCTATTTGGCCTAAATAATAATAATTACATGATTTTGCTATTTCATGACAAAAAGTCATGATTTTATGAAAGACACAGAGGAGAGTATTGCCTCCGTGACTGAAGGATTGCAGTCACAGGTGCTGAAACGGGATCCATGTTCCTAGCCAGGCACCAGCCAGCCCAAGCTGGCCAAGCTGTCCCATATGATAGTCTAGTATCGGGAGCCCATGCATCTTCCAGGAGTTGCATCTGAAACCCATTGGACATCCCAGGGACCATGGAAATTCACCACGCAGCAGGAGGGATCCATCCAGCAGAAGCGGATGCCGTAGGCCTGTCGGATAGAGAAGAAGGTCCGGGCAAGACGGCAACAACCTGGGTAAATCCACTGCCAGATCCAGCAGCCATGGGAACCAGGATTGGGTCCCCAAAAACAGGGCCAGCAGGATCAATTCAGCCTGTTGGCGGTGAACCTGGAGTAGGACTTGAGGGATCATGGCAACTGGAGGGAAGGCATATTGGAACGAGCTGTTCCAGTCTTGCAGGAAAGCTTCCACTGCTTCCGCAGCCAGGTCTGGGCGCCAGCTGTAGAACCATAACAATTGGGTGTTGAGACGGGACGCGAATAGGTCGATGGCAAAAGGACCCAACTACATGCCGCCTGTGTGATTGATATAACGGACTGCCAAGACGTTGTCCATGCGAAGCCGGATGCATGCGCTGGCAGTCCCGTTCGCGAAACTCCAAATCGCAAAGGAACCGGCCAGGCTCTCCAGAGCGTTGATGTGGAGTCTGGCTTCATCCTCCGACCAACGTCCCCCTGTAGTCACACCGTTGCAATGGGCACCCCAGCCATGGAGACTTGTGTCCGAGTCCACGGTGAACTCTGGTTGGGAACCGAAGATGGCCTTGCCATTCCAAGCAGAGAGGTTGTGGATCCACCAAGTCAATTTGTCTAGCGTCTCGGTGTCCAGAGAGACCATGTCCACATAGGAGGCGCCGTTGTGGAGGTGTGCGATCTTCAGTTGATGTAGGGCACGGTAATGAAGAGGAGCCAGGAGCACCACTTGGATTGAGGATGCTAGCAAGCCAATGAACTGTGCCAGATGACATAGCTTAATCTGAGGGTGCGCCAGTGCGTGGCGTAACTCCTTGTGTATGGTCTGAATCTTGGACTATGGAAGGCTCAGTGACTTCGCTCCGCAGTCTATGGTGAAACCAGTGAGCTCCATGCATCTCGAAGGAGTCAGGCAGTACTTCTCCCAGTTGAGGAGGAAACCCAGGAGAGAGACGTCTATCGTCCATTGCAGGTGCCTTAGGAGGATGGAGCGATCATGTGTCATGATCAGGATATCGTCCAAGTAGACAATCAGATGCACGTCCTGAATCAGATGCACGTCCAAGACTGTGTAACCAAGCCATGGCTGGGCGCAGCAGTTTTATGAAGCACCAAGGTGCCAAAGAGAGCCCAAAAGGAAGACTTGTAAAGCACCAAGCGTCGGCCTTCCCACGGAAACGCAATAAGTCTCTGGACTACTCGGCCACTGAGATAGTCAAGTACGTGTCCTTCAGATCCAGTTTCACTATCCAGTTGTTGCAAAGGAGTAGATCCCGCAGAAGGTGGATGCCCTCCAGTGTTGGTAGCATACCAAGGCATTGAGGGGACAGAGATTAATAACGGGGCGCATCTGACCGACTTTCTTTTCCACCAAGAAAATGTTGCTGAGGACCCCGGCAGGGGACGTGGGTGCTAGTCCGTGAAGGGCATACAATTCTATGTCTGTCAAGTTGCGATCTTGTAGGGAGAATGAGATTGGGCGACTTAGAGGGATGTGGCAAGGAGTACCGACCAACTCTATGTGAAAAACCTGAACGATGACCAGAACCCAAGCATCGAAGGTGATGGTTTACCAAGCTGGAAAAAATGACGGAGTCTGCCCCCTACACAAACCTGAGAAAAAAACATGAAGATGTAGGCTTACCGTAAGGGCATCTGGAACTGGAGTTCCCTCTGAAGCCTCTGGATCATCATGGTCTTCCACGTGAAAAGAAGGGGGACCGGCCTCTTGCCTCCAGATAGGGGTGTTGCTGGATAAAGGAGCCTCATCCCGAGCCACGGGAGTTGTAGTAGAAACGGCTGGACAGACGGCCCCTGAATCTGCCGGCCCTGATTGAGACCCGCCCCTGAAATACCCTCTTCATAGTGGAGCCATTAAGCTGACCTCGCGTAATGGAGATCATCCGGGTCGAACATAGGTACTCCAGATGGATCCAGGACAGTGGAGTCCGCTGTAGCGGGGGAGTAACTTTCAGAACCACTCACTGCCACCCCCGACTGAGCAGAGGTCAAATGTTCAAGGCCCTGCCCAAAGGATTCATCATCAGTAACTCAAGGACTCAGGCACCAGCCTCTTCCCTAGACCCAGTTTCTGAGTCACCCTCAGGTCACATTTCCATCACCGCGCCCGTTCTGCTCGGCATGGAAAGGCTCTTTTGCGTGATACAGACATGCTATCATGGGTGACCTCAGGTTCACCAGTCATAGGGGTTCTGGAGGCAGAGGGAGTTAAGTGTCTGGATTTGGCAGTAGCCTTCTTGGGTGCGTCCCATGAAAGGTTTGAACCAGAAAGCGGCTGGCGTGTTAGTGGACCCGAACTTTCTGCGTCCAGTGGGCACAAGCGTAAGGTCTAGGAGGTGATCTGAGAGAGGGCAGAGGACATAGAGCCTATAGCTGCCATAATGGCGTCCATGACTGAGCATTGCAGCTGACTGAGCCTTGTCAGGGTGGGATATAGGGCCAACTACTGATGGAGGGGAGCTAGAAACTGAAGAGGGGTTCCCCAGGCCTTGAGGCATATCCATCTCACCAGGGGAAGGGGGGCAGGCAGGCACCTTAGGCTTGGGCATATTGCAATGTGAGACCCACAAAAAAAAAAAAACGTACACTAGACCCTTTTTACAAAAACCTACAGCTGTGGACAAAATAATAATACAGGCTAGTAGGGGTTAATTACCCAAACTAGCTACACTAGAGAAGGAGAGAGAGGGGAGCTCACCAGGGCCCAGATCAGCAGACAGGGTAGACACGAGCTAGAAGGACGGATAAAATCAGAAAATGGCCGCCGCCAGTCTCGCGGCAAAAAATTCCATGAACAATTCGCAAACTGAAACTCGGCGAACGGGACAAATTCGTTGAACAAACTATTGAACAGCCATTCATGGCAAAAACTGGCGAACAAGAAACCATTTAAAGTAGTCGAACAAGATCGTTCGCGGCATAATTAACAAGCAATACCATTCGCGGCCAAACTCCCGAACGGCACAAATTCACGGCAAGATTTAGACGAGAGGCCCAAGTCTGTCATGACTTGCCCAACAGAAGGCACGAGAAATGGGCACCAAGCAGCCAGTAAGAAGGGAGAGTCCCAAAAAAGACAGAGAAAACAAGGGAAAATAAGAAAAATAAAGGAGACAAGGGGAGGCAAACCCCAAGGGACCCCCCCCCAAAGGACAGGAACAACAAGGCAAAGTCAAAAGAGAGGGGAGAAACACATGCAAGAAAACCCCAGAGGATGGTCTGGAACCCTGGGCTCAAAGGTAAATAACATTAACCAAAAACCATATAAAGTAGTATAATAAAGTAGAGTAACAGGATAGAATCAACTATGAAAATAACCAAAGCATATAAAAGGCAATTAAAGACCGATAATGCTAAGAGTAAAAATGCTGGTACTTATCTTGACTGTGGAGCAGCAAAGAAAGAGGCAGCTTTAGAGGCGGTGCTTACTGTTATACTGGGACTTGGATGGATATTGGCTGGTGTCCCTGTATATGTTCTATTTTTTTCTATTTGTGTTCTCTGCTGCTATTGGTGGACAGTTAAGAAAGGGTTAGGTGATATGAGCCTCCGTGTCTTGACATAAAATTGAATAAATAAGTCCTCTTGACACTTTAAGTTCACGTACCACACCTTGAGATAAACTATCGCAGGCTAGTTTTGGTTACCTGAGCATCATAGAAACTCCATTTCCCTGGTCACAAATAGTATTATGCTAGATTTTTTTTAAAGTAAATCTAATAATTGTTAAACTTGTAATCAAGAGCAGAAAGTCCACAGTTCTCTTATGATGCTCTTTAAATTCTTTTGGAACAAGTTGTAATTAATTCTTCCTATCTCACGTATGGTATGTAGAGAGAAGGGTTGTTATGTCCGTGAATGTGTTCTTTGAGAAATAGAATATATATTTTCCTTTTGTATTGTTCCCTCCCAAGCCCTAGGGTATGGTAAAGTTAATCTCTTCCTGGCTTGTGTTCTAAAGACCCCTTTTCATTCTTACATCATGTTCGAAATTTAATTCCAAGGATGTCTGGTGAGAAAGTGCAGACAGGGCAGGGAGTACGTTGCAGCCACACTTGCAAAATTTGTCTTATGGAACTAAATTTGTGGTTCTGGTCAATTACCTACTTGAAAAAGAAGAGGATCGGAATAGGCACTGACCCCACTTGACAGCATTGTATTAAATTCCAGGATGCTCAGTGGATAAGGTTGGATAATCCGTGATCTTCATGTTGGCAAATTGTAACTCAAATCATCATGTGGTGTACAACCCTAAAATTTCAGGCCGATCGTAAACAAATGCCAACAAGAAAACCTACATTTACAAGAAGTTTCTTAAAAAACAAATACCTTCACTATTTTCAAATTTTGCAGAAATTCAATGTGGGTGTATAATTTGTCCATGAGGACTTCCAGCGTCCTGAAAATACACATATAAAAGCACTGACTGAGACAACCTTTAAAATGTGTTTAAATGGGTTTTTAACCCTTTGCCATGTTAGGGGAGGGGACACTGGGGCAGAGGGACACTATAGTGTTAGGCATACAGCTTGTATGCCTAACAGTACAGTGTTCTTTTAAAGCTGATGATCAAGTTATGAATGACCTAGGCCAGGGGCAGGCACCCTTCGGGACTCCAGACGTTATGGACTACATCCATATGATGCTTTGCCAGCATTATGGCTGTAAGAGCTTTATGGAAGATGTAGTTTACAAAGGCTGCCTATCCCTGCTTTAGGATCTCTTTTCTCTAACATATAAAGTTAAAGGAACACTCCAAGCACCATAACCACTATAGTACGCTATAGTGGTTATGGTGCCAGGAGTGCCCTGGTTCTCCATGACTGTAGGCAAACATTTTTTTTTTTTTTTTTATGATTTTACTTCTTAGCTCTGTGCCACTGGGCACCACTTCATACCTATCCTCTTTCTGTTTGGAGAACTTGCAATTCCTGCTAAGAGATTCTGATAACTCCACTGAGCAAAGCCTTGCAGTGCAGCTATCCCTCTCAGCCTATGAGGTAAGCCCTGCAGCTCTGGGCTTAGCTCAGGCACAGAGGTTACAGGGATCAGTGCCCAGTGGACTCTGTGGAAAAAGTCAAACTGTTGGCAAATTCTTTCACTACTTGAACTTGGGGGTGTCAGGTCAGAAGTGGCACCATAACCACTACAGCACACACTAATAGTTGAGGTGCTTAGAAGATTCCTTTTACTACTTTATCTGCTAATTATGTGGGTGAAATTTTACGTGTAGTTCATCCTACAGCATTGTTTCTGCTTTTTATACAGTTTTTTTTGTTTTTTTTGGGTGGGGGGTTTAAAAAAACAATTTGGAGGACAGTTTCAGCTCAGTATTATTTATCAAGGCAGAAAAATGGCAGTTGTGATAGGAATGCATTACTCTCTAAAAAATAAAGCAAACTACTAAAACATAAAAAAAAAAAAATGCTGCTTAGGGGCAGGCTGGTAACTGTGAAGGACCCTGGGGTGTAGTTTTAAATGATTGGACCTGCCCGCAAAAAAAGCTTCTGTAGTTTGATTTTGATTGTTAATGAGTGGGCTTGCTATGAGGAGTACTGCTTCCTAGCTGGGTTCTACACTTAGTGTACCAACGCATTTCTATGAGTAAAGTTTAGTGTCTCCATGCACACGGTGAGCTGTCTGAGGAGTGGTCACTAGAGATGTTCCTAGGCTGTAATATAAACACTGCCTTTTTTCTGAAAATACAGTGTTTACTGCAAAAAGCCTGCGGGGACTGACTATACTCATCAGAACAAATACAATAAGCTGTAGTTGTTCTGGTGACTGTAGTGTCCCTTTAAAGAATGTGTGAAAAGTATATCCTTTTTTTTTCATTTTACATAAAATGAAAATTTCATTAAAAATTGGTACTTATGTAAATTAATCTTGTTACTTGTTTAGCTCAGTGGAACTAAACCCAAGACACTAATTGCTCAAAGCACCTGCTTTGCAAAGACTTCTCAATGAGCTGCATTTGGAAGCCTGTGATTGGACAGCCACAGAAATTCGAGGACTTGTGAAGGAAGCAGACAAGAGAAATGC
The DNA here is from genome assembly GCA_933207985.1 of Pelobates cultripes. Taxonomy (NCBI): domain Eukaryota; kingdom Metazoa; phylum Chordata; class Amphibia; order Anura; family Pelobatidae; genus Pelobates; species Pelobates cultripes. The sequence goes on along the minus strand of OW240912.1, from coordinate 235,164,850 downwards.
AGTTTTTGCAAGCTGTTTTTATATATACCGTATTTTTCGCTCTATAAGATGTACTTGGCCATAATATGCACCTAGTTTTTAGAGTAGGAAAACAAGTAAGAAAAAAGTGTTCCTTATCACCCACTCCCCTCCCCCATAGTGTTCTCCCCCCCGTCCCATAGTGTTCCTTATAACCCACTCCCCCTGTCCTATAATGTTGCATATCACCCACTCCCCCCCTCTCCTGTCCCACAGTGTTTTCACCCACTCCCCTCCTCCCCAGTCCCACAGTGTTCCTTCACCCACTCCCCTCCCCTGTCCCACAGTGTTCTTTCACCCACTCCCCTCCCCTCCCCTGTCCCACAGTGTTCTTTCACCCACTCCCCTCCCCTCCCCTGTCCCACAGTGTTCTTTCACCCACTCCCCGTCCCGTAGTGTTTCTTCCACCCACCCCCGTCCCATAGTGTTCCTTATCACCCCTCCACCTGTCCTTTAGTGCCCCCTCTCCCTACCCCCTTGGTCCACAGTAGGTCTCCTACCTTTAGGTTGCATGGCTGAGCGGAGCAGTGCGCACCGCAGTACAGCAGATTCAGTTTCCTGTTACTGGCCGGACTGAAAGGAAGTGAGCACTGAGTGATTCTCCATAAGACGCACAGACATTTCCCCTCACTTTTGAGTAGGAAAAAAGTACATCTTATAGAGCGAAAAATACGGTACCCCAATTAAGCATTTATTATAGGTATATCTACTAAACAATGATTTGTTTGTTTATTTTGGGGGAGGGGGCAGCGGGGGAGTGTAATTTTGAGGCTAAAACAGGAAAACTAAAAACAGCACTGATTTGGAGAGTTTTTTTTATTTTGCCTGTTTTAGCCTAGACCACATGCTAGAGTAGAGTCGATTTTCCAGTTCATTTCCTATGGAGCCCTGGAGGTGCCACAGATTATTTTTTATTGTTTACAGTAGTGAATTGCAAAATTCAGGTTAAAGTAGTCACACTGTGACTGTAGTTCTGTTAGAGTATATTCCAAAATCTGTAATTTTTGCCTAAAATGTGCACTTTGGTATTGCGTGAATAAACCCCTAATATATTCTGATTATTAGTTGATTTAGTCTGTATTCCCGATTGTGTTTGTCTCTTAAGTACACATATGTCAGGCACATATTTCAAGCAGCGTTGAATTTCAGACAAAAATTATCCAATGTTTTTCTATCATAGTCAAAATGAAAAGCTTGTCTGCTGCTGGGAAAATCCTACTTACATTGCATTTCAGCTTTGTGACATACGACCACAGATGGTTTACATTATTTTAAATCTTGTACAATTTTTAAACGTTCTAAGAGTCTTCCTAGATAGATTTCTGTCCCTAGAACATGGTTTAGTGTAATAAATGTAAGAGCAGTACAATTTTGACTTGTTGGAATATATGAACCAATCGTATTTAGAACACTGTGCTTTATAATTTTCATTATTATTTTAACTGATTAAAAAAGATTTAGGTGACGGGTTAGTGGTATATTTAATAAATCAAGTTATTAAAGTAACACTTCAGCGTTAGGAATACAAAACTTCTGTCCTTAGCTTTAGGTTGCCTCACCTCTGCAAACACAAAAGGGTTTTAAAAGGGTTAAAACATACCTTGGTGCTGCATCGGTCATCCAACGATGTAACGCCAATGGAGCACCTAATGTGCATTAGTGCTTTCCCCATAGGAAATCATTGAATCAATGGATTTTGAAGACGCTGGACGTCCTCAACCAATGTCCTTTCACACATATTCAAACTCTTTGGGAAGCCAGGTTGCACCTCTTAGTGGCTGGCAAGACAGCTACTAGAGGTTTTATTAACCTTTTTTTTTTTTTTTTTTATTGAATAAAATATCAAGTACAATAGAAGTACATACATTCAGTTTTTCTAGTTTGTATGAACACAATAAGTATTATTTAAATAGCGATATACCTCTGGTTCGGACTTATTGCAAACATTTGTAAACAGATAATTTTGGCAGAAGTCACAGCATGGTACAGTGTTGTTAAACTTTCTTATATTGACAACAAGGAGTAGGTATATTCACGATGTCAGATGCAGAATTGTCACGTGTGTGTGTATATATATATATATATATATATATATATATATATATATATATTTATGAGTTGGCATTTTGTCTTCGTGTGTGTGAACAGCCTGAGTGTCTAGGATCGGCCACTTCGCCCTCCACTGACCGTATATTTTGTCATCGGTTCGGTTGATTGTTTGTGTATGGAGATAGGGATATCCTACTGACCGATTCTCTATACCTTCCAGCTTAGGGTTGCTGGTTACCTCTGGTTAGGTTATGTCCCCGGGAAGGGGGGCAGGGGGAGTTGTTGCAGTTGAATAAACGTGCACCATGGGTCCCAAATCTGGGTATACTTTGAGTATCTTTTACAAACGGAGAACGCGATCTCCTCCATTTGTCTTGCATGCTCAACCTTTTGTATCCATTCCCTGATTGTGGGTGCGTGTGCTTGTTTCCATAGAGCTTGGATAAGCAGGTTTGCTGCTGTGAGTAAATGGCATACCAGAGTGACCACAGGCGCCTTGACGTTGTGTGTGGGCGCGGTAAGTAGAATGTGTTCTGATAAGAGGAATTTTTCAGAAGGTGATCAACTGTATCAATGTATGGATGCGTTTCCAGACACTTTGAATCACTGGGCATAGCCACCAAATATGTTGTGTGAGTGTTATTCTGGTGACATCTCCAGCACATATCTGGGGCGGAGTCATGAATTTGATGAATTTTCGCGGGCGTGTAGTGCCATCGCGCAATGCGTTTATAGTTGCTTTCTTGTGTGTTTAAGTTAGTGGATGTGTGTATTCTCAGGGAAATTGCCTTCCACTGTTCGTGTGTGATGTCTACCTGGAGTTCCTTGATCCACCTAGACGTGAAATGCGGGTTGTCATGTGTGCGAATTTCTACGAAGATCGAGTACATTGTTGATAGAATTTTCTTATTTAGAGTGTGTTGTTGACATATAATTTCAAATTTAGTGAGGAGGTTCGCGCTTCTTATGAAATGAGATAGTGTGTGTTGTAAATATTGGATGCCTGCAGCGACCTGATTTGGCAGCAGTTGAGGGAGAGTTTTTAGCCCATTCTCGTGGACCATCTCCCTGAGCGTACGTATGGGAGTATCGTGATATTGTTTGAATTGGGTGCCTGATAGTCCCTCCTGGAACATGGGGTTGTGGGTATTTAGGGAACTGGTGCGGGGATATACCCTCAATCTTTCTGGTCGTGTCCCAAATTTTTAGTGTGGCGGAGATAGTCGGATAGTGTTTAGAATATATGTATGTATGACCTGTTTCGTGCCATGGGATTGTGTGTATAGGTATCTGGAGGAATGCATCCTCTATTTTGACCCACTGTGTGTTTGTGTTGGCATTTGTCCATTCATAGATCCTCATTAAGTAGACTGGCTTGTGATGTTCTACAGTGGGCAGTCCCAGGCCCCCTTCCAATCTTGCTCTTATGAGGAAAGAGTACGCCAATCGAGGACGTTGATGGGACCAGAGGAATGAGGTGAAGAGTTTTTGAACAGTCTCAAAGAACTATCTAGGTAGGATTATAGGGATAGTTTGCAACAGGTACAAGATCCTTGGGAGGATGTGCATTTTAATGATATTGAGTCTGCTGAACCAACCAAATAGTGGTTTGTGACATGCTTTTAAATCTGTTGTGATGGCTGTTATTAGTGGAGGGAAATTGGTCTCCTAGAAACGGTCTTCTTTCCGGGCGAGATGGATCCCCAGATATTTAATATGCCCGTGCAAACTAAAAGCCATGGTAGTGTGAAGTGGCATCAGCTTACATTTCGCTATATTGGCTTTAAAATTCAACACTCTTTGACATAGTTCCATTTCTGAGATATGTGGTAATGTATGTAGAGGGCCTGAGATCGTAAATAATATATCATCTGCATATGCAGTTACTTTGTACATGTCCCCCTTAAGCAAGAACCCTTGGATGTGTGTATTGTCCCGTATCCCCTGTAGGAACGGTTCGAGTACCAGGATGAATATTGGGAGGGACAAGGGGCACCCCTGTCTCGGGCCATTTGTGATTGTCACCGTGCCAGATAGTTGTCTGTTTATTCTTAATCTGGCTGTCGGTGTGGAGTAAATGGCTCTTATCCTGTTTATCCAGTTTGTGCCAAATCCCATATGGTGGAGTGTTTTCAGCATTGGTGACCAGTCCATCCGATCAAAAGCCTTTTCGGCATCAATTGCGAGGAGCATGGTCTCACTCTTGGATTTCCTAGCCCAGTGCAGTAAGTTGATAATTTTGGTGGTATTGGTGTTGGCTTCTCTCCCTGGCACAAATCCCGATTGATCTGGGTGAATCAGTTCCGGGAACAGTGACTTTAACCTGTTTGCTAGGATCTTTGTAAATATTTTCAGATCTATATTAATTAAAGATATGGGCCTATAGCTGTGCAGTGTATGGGGTCTTTACCAGGTTTGGGGAGTAATGCTAGGGTGGCGTCCAGTGCAGCTTTGGGCAAAGTATGGGATGTATTAACCCTTATTATGTAAGCATTGTGGTTTTTTTTGTTTGTTTTTTTACTGCTGGGTTAAGAGGACATTGAGATGACGTGGCCTGAATGCCTATAATATCCATTTAAGAACTGGCAAGGAATTGCAAATTGTAGATCAAAATGCCCATCTCAATCAAGGCTATTTTCTAACATATCTTTTATCCTAAAACTTGCCATTTTGTTTTTAATTACCTTTTTTTTTTATTTTTTATAATTTGCAATTCCCTTTCAATTCTCCATAATTTTCAGTTTTGTGTTATACACTCGTTTGGATTAGTAAAATGCTAATTTTCTTCTGTGTTTAAAGCGGATCGGATTACATTGAAATAGTCACTTTAGAATGTAACCCCAATTTATAATATATTGTAAAAATAATATAACATAAACATTTACAGCTGTTTCCTCCAAAACCGTGCCGGTTGCTGTCTGCTTTTTATGGCACTCAGGATCCTATCGTTTTAAGGTTATTGCTGTACAACTTGAAATATTGCAGGAATGCAAGCATTGTTATGGATAGAATTGGCTTCCTTTGTAAAATGCAATTTGGCATTGTGAGAAAAAAGTGTTCACTTTCATCTGAAATTCATTATTGTTATATCTCCTAGATTAGATACAGTGGCAGCATAATTAGTTTACACAAAATGTGAATTGTGGATGAACTCTGATATGCTGATAAGGATTCCACAGCCGTATTTATCATTTATTCTTTTAAGGGAAGGGATCATGAGAAAAGTGTTCTTAAGCCTTTTAAAATTGGAGCCTTTTTTTTCAGAAAGATAGGGGGAATCTGTACAGTTTAGTTATTTTGACAGAATAAGCTTTAGTGTCCTACAGTGTAATGGTTCCAGAGGTCTCACCCAAACAAATGAAAGCCAAAATTATTTCCTTTAAAGGGTTACTCCAAACACCATGACCATTTCAGTGATAATGTTTGGAGTCCGCACGTACAGCATTTTAGTATGAAACGTTGCTTATACAGAGATATTAATTGATATCTCCACCCCCAGCAGCGTCATTAGAAAGAGAGTTCCAGGCTGTCTAATGCCCATTACGGGTGTATTCTATGCACTCTGTGTCAATCATTGGCTGAGCGTGTCGGGTCAGCAAGCAGGATTGGCATCTTGCTTCTGGAGCTCTGCAGAAGCCGGATACGCATCACCAGCCATTCCAGGAAATTCTGCTCCTGGCGCACACCCAGGCAAGAGGATAGACTGTTTCAAAACAATTTACTCCATTTCCGGGAAACCGCTCCAGGGTACTCCTACCATCATAACCACTTCAGCAGGCTATAGTGATTATGATGTTTGAAGTAACCCTTTAAAGTGAATTTCAATTTTTGAGAAGGTGATCAACTGTATCAATGTATGGATGCGTTTCCAGACATTTTGAATCACTGGGCATAGCCACCAAATATGTTGTGTGAGTGTTATTCTGGTGACATCTCCAGCACATATCTGGGGCGGAGTCATGAATTTGATGAATTTTCGCGGGCGTGTAGTGCCATCGCACAATGCGTTTATAGTTGCTTTCTTGTGTGTTTAAGTTAGTGGATGTGTTTGTTCTCAGGAAAATTGTCTTCCACTGCTCGTGTGTGATGTCTACCTGGAGTTCCTTGATCCACCTAGATGCGAAATACGGGTTGTCATGTGTGCGAGTTTCTATGAAGATCGTTGATAGAATTTTCTTTTTTAGAGTGTGTTGTTGACATATAATTTCAAATTTAGTGAGATATCTGTTTCCTCCTGGGAGGAGGTTCGCGCTGCTTATGAAATGAGATAGTGTGTGTTGTAAATGTTGGATGCCTGTAGCTACCTGATTTGGCAGCAGTTGAGGGAGAGTTTTTAGCCCATTCTCATGGACCATCTCCCAGAGCGTACGTATGGGAGTATCGTGATATTGTTTGAATTGGGTGCCTGATAGTCCTTCCTGGAACTTTAGCTTAATGAAGCAGTTTTGGTGTATAGATGATGCCCCTGCCACTGCTCAATTCTCTGCCATTTAGGCGATAAATCACTGTTTATGCAGCCCTAGTCACACCTTCCTGCATGTGACTTACACATTCTTCCTAAACACTTCCTGTAAAGATACATCTAATGTTTCAACTTGTTTTATTGCATAGTCTATTTAATTTAGAATTTCTTATCTCCTGCTCTGTTAAAAGCATTCTAGACCCTGCAGGAGCCTCCTGAGTGTAAAGTTCAAAATATAAAAACTTCTAAAGTAAACTAGCATATAAATGAAACAATGTTTTTTTCATGCAGGTTGTCAGTCACAGCCAGGGGATGTGTGGCTAGGGCGGCATAAACAGAAACAAAGTGATTTAACTCCTATATAGCAGAGAATTGAGCAGTGAGACCTCCAAGACTTGATCTATACAGCAAAACTGCTTCATTACGCTAAAGTTGTTTTAATGCTTATAATACCCTTTCGTTGATCCCATATTGGAGAACAAGCCTGATTAAAGATAGTAAAGAATCTTTACAAATATGATCTATTGTGTATGAAAAATTAATCTGAACTATAAAAGTCATAAGATGAAAATATAATACACACAGAGCACACTTACACTCACATTTACACACAGAGGACACTGACACATATACACTTATACACAGGGGACAGTGACACACACTCTCACTGATTTGACATACACTGACACACACCCTGACGGACACACACACACACACACACACACATTCTCTCAAACATACTCCCAATTCTCTGCTGACTAATGGGTAAGTTAGAGAGTTACTGATATGATGGGCTTCTTTGTACCATCCATGATTTAAACAATGAACATTGTTATTTATGGTGCATGTTTAGCTCTTATCACTTCTAGCCACACACCTGTTTTTAGTTTAAAAAAAATAAAAATAAAAAAACCTGGCCAGATTATTGACTTCATTGATGAAATAGTATTGTATTCCTGGCATTCTATGAAACATATTAGTGTAGTTAGTAGTACGTGTTTCTAATGGATGTGCGGCTCTGGGCAGGCAGGCCAATTAAATATGCATGTATAACTCTTGAACTCAGTATGTGATTTGGGACTGGGAGTAAGTCTCAAATCAGAGGAAAGCAGCTGCTATCAATATTTTTGTTTCAAGGACTATTGGAATAATCAGTCAGTTGTACTAGGTTCAGTTACATATTACCTGGGGATGCCTTAAATAGTGATTTGCAGGAGGCTTTTCTGAGTACATCCCTGTGATAGAAAGGTTACATAATATGGATTCTCATCCCAGAGGAGGTGATGGGGTTTCCCCAGCCCATTGAAATGCTGTCTGAAAGATCATCAGTCACAAAAATCGAGGCACTGGTGCAGACTGGAACAGGATCGGTTAAATATTTAATTCTCTAAAAGTGAATTGAATTGAAAACCAGCATGTTTATTCACTAAAGTGAGAATTCCGAGTAAATTACATATTTAAGGTCAAAGTAGCTGAACTGAAATCATTATCTGATATGCTTTCAGTTCAGCTAATTTTAGAAAAGAAAGTTACCTGCTCTCTCCTTAATCCCTATGTATATTTAGACAAATGGAGGCCATTAGAGGGAATGCCCGCCTGCCAACGTCAAGGCAGACCCCCCTAAAGCGGGTCCTAACACTGACCCTTCAGCCTGCTTCCTTGAGCTTCTGGCAAAGATATCTCTAATGAGACTGAGAGGTTTTAAATTTTAAATTTACTCTGAATTCACCTTGAATTCTCATTTTAGTAAATAACTCTGCGTATTAATTGCAAAATGTGGGAAGAAAGTGCAGATTTGGGAAAATAAATGTTTTCACATGTTTTACTGTTGAGTGAATAAATCTCTCTGCCTTGTGCAGTAATTGGTTATATGTGTCTAAGACACAACAATATATTATACAATATCCCTTCTCTTGACCAAAGGTGTGCTTGCATTTTTGGTTTTGTAAACTTCACAAAACACATTCTCACACCATGGACTTTTAGCTGGGCTCTTCTGCTTTATAAGTAATTGCTCAGCCAAATGTATTTATTTCATAACCAGCCACGCAGGTTTTTTAATGCTTGGAATCTCTGTACAAATCTAAAGCTATAAATATCTATATATCATGCTTCGTGAAACTACTTACATCAGGGTTGCCTAAAAGGTAGCTCCTCAGATGTTGTAGAACTACAACTCCCATGAAGCCTTACATGCATTTGGAATGCCTTTAGAATGGCAAATCATCATGGAAGCTGTTGGTTTAAAACATGTGGGGATCTACCTTTTGGGCTCCCCTGGCTTAGATAAAGATTCTTTACTTTTGCCTTCTCCAATATAAATGCAGGGCACACAGTAGAAGAATCACTCTGCAGGCACATGCAAGCGCAAGCTGAATTTCAGCAGGAATAAACACTAGGCTTTGCATTATGTGCCTCTATCCTACGGACTCAGCTGCGTGCTGATCTCTCCTGAGACTGTGTCTTGAAGTAAAAGGAGCTCTCCTTAAGTGGCATCCCCTGATTTATTCACAGCATGAATTATTCATTAATGCAGCGTGCCATCAATAGGCTTGAGGGAGAGATGCACGCATGCTGGTGGGAGGGAATCATCTGTGGGTAAACTCTGTTTCTGCAGAGCTGATTACTACAAGATGATGTGTGTAAAGTGACTGCGGGGAAACAAAAGATAACCAGGAAAATGATCCCATGTTAAACGAAAGGGAGCAGCATTATGTAATATTTACTTGTCATCTCCCTATTCAGCTTTCTGATCTGATTAGCGATAAATTCACTACCGTTAAACAATCACGTTTGACATAATCTTAGCAGTTTAATGGAACGAAAGACATTGTCAGTAATATTACTGGGACTCTATATAATACATTTCTATATTCTGTAATATTTACAGTACAGGCCGACTTATACCTGAAGAATAACACAGTAATGTATAGATCATAGCTGGAACAACCCTATCCCCAAATACCATCCTAAGTTCAGCCAACGCTACTTGTTTGTATTCTCTCTGAAAAAAACTATTATGCAATTTTATTTTGCTATCCTAAAAATGATCTATTCAAATATGAGCCAATGTGTGTGAGGTACTTGTAGTATAATGCTTTTTGGTTTTCTTAAGCAGTCATCTGTTAACCTTCGTAAGTGTCTTTAGTTTCCGGACTGTAATATACAAGGTTACTCCAGACTGAGTAACTTGATACAGTGTGACTGTTCGTTCCGAACATTACATTAACCTGTGGCAGACAGACAGGTGAATAGCTATAGGTTTCTTACTTTGTAAAAGTGTGATTGATTGACATTATGACAAGTCTCTTCCTGCTCACCAAGCTGGCAATTCGTTGTGGGATCTTCTTCTTTTTTTTGCCTTGCTAAGGAGATTCATTGGAACAGCTGTACTTCATGCTACCAAAACATAAGAGACTCCTATAGATTGTCAATTGATTCATAAACATAGGTTCGAGGGCCTCTTATAGACGGGCTCCATTTCATCATTCTATCAACAATTTTAAGCTATGACCGCCATATCTTTAGCTGTATTATGGAGACATGAATACGGTGATCATTGCAAGTAAAATGGATCTTGCTGTGCGGTTACTCTTAACCATTACCACCTGAGAGATTATAGCTAGTATAGTATTAAATAACACCTGTCATCAGGAAAAAGTTGTGCACATTAAACTAAATTTGTATGTGATCTATGTATATTGTGCTAGCCAAATTGCTCATACTGATATTGATAGTTGATTGTGCTCAGCAAATTTTAAAACTGTATATTTAAAATGAAAAGCATGAATCGTGAGGCCTTTCAATCTACTCTAAACCTTCCCAATGTTAAACTGTAAAATTCCATCAAATGAAGATATTAATTTTGGAAGCCCACCAAAATAAAATGCCTTGTTGCATTACTTTGTTACTATAACTCAACATACATTAATAGATTATTCATTTTCAGGGTGGATTTGATTGAAATCACTAATCATTAAGACTCTATTTAAATCATGATTTTTTTTAAAAGTAAAGACTCATTCTTGCTGGTTGTTATAATCTTTAATATTTGTAACCAGATGAACAATTCAAATTTAGATTAATAACCTTCTAGATTATATTAAGTTATGTCAGAAATAATTTTGTTATACCATTAGAAATATACGGATCAATATGAAATCATTGGTGAACTATCTCCACTTCAGTGGGCTAATCACTCATATATGGAGAGCAATTTAAATTTGTTCATTTTGTGTACATAAATTTGCAGAATAAAATATGGGAATGTGAGCTTTTTCTGTTTATTTTATCACCTCTTTGTTGTGAAAAAAATGCATGTCATCTCTGCAGGCACACAAGTTCAACAACTTGGATTGATTTAATTAATTTTCCCAAAAAATTAAATAGTGCGTAAATATACAGCCTGATGGTACATAACTAATCCCTATTCCATGCTGAATAACCTTTGGACTATAATGTATCTTTTAAAAAAAATAAAATAATAATTATTTTGTCATTGTGCAAGGGAGTACAGAACAACAACAAGCGCCGCAACAGCGTACACTTTTACATACTGAATTAAACAATGGCATGGAAAATCTCACAAATTTTTGTGTTTGTAAACACGCTTAAAATATCCGACATGTCTAATACTAGCTAGGTAATCAAGATCAGGGAGACAAGTGCAGGGCCACCATCAGGGGATGACAACCATGATGGTTGTCACGGGCCCGGTGGTCCTGGGGGGCCCGGACTGCCCCACAGTCCCAGTCTGCACATATATATATAGCGGTGATCGCTATATATAGGTACAGCCGCGGGCCCCCGGCTCCCTATACTTGCAGAGGAGGCCCAGCAGACTGCAGGAGCACATTACAGCATTTCCCTCTCTCTAACTCGCGGGAGTTAGAGAGAGGGAAATGCTGTAATGTGCTCCTTCAGTCTGCTGGGCCCCCTCTGCAAGTACAGAGAGCCGGGGACCCCTCCGGACCACCAGGGATGCAATCTCCCCCTCCCTGAACCAGGTAAGAAGCAGGGAGGGGGGAGAAACAGTTATTACATTTACATTATTACATTACATGCATACACAAGTAAACACACACACACTCTGCATTCATTACATTAACACACACTTCAAGCCCCTTTTGGCCCTCTGCCTAGGAGAGTGAGGAACCGGATGCACTGGTGTAGGCTGGAGCTTTGCACTGTGAGTAGGCCCTTTTGTCTCCGGCCGCTTGTCTCCCCAGGTTCTGCGTCCTTGTCCAACTGTGGTAGTTGCCATATGGTGCATTAGCTTGTGCCAGAAGCGTTGGAAATGGCGCTTGAACCACTGTTGGAACTCTGCAATGGCGTCACTGGGAGCCTTCTGGAGGGGACTCATGCCACATTAATCCTTGCTTGGAACTCCTGCCATGATGAGGCTGTGTTCGCAGTTGTCCTCTGCTCGCATGGTGTGGTAAGTGTTTGCAAGCCAGGTCTGTCAGGACTGAGTGGACCGGGATGACACCTGTTGGTCTGGGGGGGGGGAGTAGGAGTGTAGATGGTCCACGTGGAGGGTTATATTGTGAGGAGTACGCCGCTGCTCCTCCGTCTAGGCCCCTGTAGGCTGCACAGGATCCTCGGGCATTCGATGGTGGAAATGGTCAAGAAAAGTATGATACCGCTTGCCCAAGCTCCCCTGCTTGTGGGTAAACAAAGTTTAAGCAACTAAGCCCCCAAATCAGTCTCAATAAGGTTATATTCTACGATTAATGCAGGAGCTCAAGCTGTATGCATCCGATCAGTTTGGCAGTCAGGCTCTGCCCTCCGACTATAATGTATCTTAACTAGAAAACCATTGTCAGATTTTTTTTTTTTTCCTCCAAATTAATTTTCTTAAAAGAAATTAAATGTAACTCTGATTTAAATCAAAATAATTTTATACATTTTATTTCTTTTTTTTTTTTTATTACTTTTTAAGATTAAAAGTAGTATATTTTTGTCCACTCTGTTTTCTTTTTGGCTACTACAATCCTATATATCAAGATGAATTCACTGACCTCGATTCTGAGTTTCTATTTCCGTTCTGCATGATTTTCCACGTAAAAAAGATGAAATGCAATGTATGTAATACAAAACCTGGAATGTTGGGAAATGTGTGTTGCTTTAGTAACCCCCACAATTTTCTCAAGTCCAGAAACAATATGACGGCTTAACAAATTTTGTGGTGCTGTTGGGTCACCCAGCATACACTGGTTACTTGTTGGTTTAAAACTTAACATGGTGGTACGTAGATCCATTGCAATATCTCTTAATTAGGAAGATGCATATGGGGAGGCTCACAGCTCCTGTGGCATGCTGGGCCTGCCAATAATTTACTGTAATCGGGTTTGTACTGGATGGCCATCAACTCTACCTTTCCTATTTTGTCTTTCCTGTTCCTTTAATTTAATTTTTCTGCCAACTTTTTTCCATATATAACATTGTTATTATATAGAGTGTTCTGTGCTAGTGTTCATCAAATGCTTTTCATAGTGAACCATTGAATCCAGTGCTTCCTTATGCGCTGCATTTGAAACCGTTGCATGGCCTCATGATCGTTGCAGAGGATGCACCTCTACTGTCAGGAAGACCGCTACTAGAGGTATGTTTAACCCTGCAACATAGAATGAAACTGGGAAATGGAGGACAGAGGCATACGGCCAGGATGCAGGGACACCGGCCTTACCAGTGGTCAAGTGGCAAGACACAATAGAAAATAAGTTGTCCAGCAGGAACCTCAAGCAAATAAGTGACATGCTGGCCTCTCATTTACATGGCACTTTGCAGGGTCACATTTCTTGAAGGTTTGTGCCGGACAACTTGTTTTGTATTAACCCTGCAACGTAAGCTTTGCAGTTTCTAACAAACTGCTGTTTTACATTGCAGGGGTTAAACCACAGGACCACTGCATCCAGACCACTTCAGTGAGGTTAAGTGGTGGGATGATTTTAGTGGTTCTTTAAGGATCTCTGCCTGCAGATTGGTTCCCCCTTACATTAAAGGAACACTATAGTGTCAGGGATACAAATGTGTATTCCTGACGCTATAGTTATAACTGTAATGTTTCGATGCCCGGCCCCTCTGAGGAGTATAAGAGTGTTTAACTCCCCTTATTTCCAGCGCTGCGCCAGTCTCTCTGCAACTGGCCCTGCCCCTTCTCCGCCTCTTTGACTGAGATCACATTTGACAATCTCAGCCAATCCAATGCTTTTACTGACCCAGCAAGCACCTCTAGTTAAAAGGCAATGTTTACATTAAAATGCCTGCAGCGACAGGCTGTAGACATCAGAACAACTGCATTAACCCCTTAAGGGTGTAGGCTATTGCACAAGTTCTGCTAAAACCAAAATGTAAGAAAACCTTGGATTTGCACTATAAGTCGGTTCAACCATAATTTTCCTCTAGCATATGAAGTGCATCCACACTTAATATATATATAATTTTGTTAAGGAGAAACAGGGCTTTCATTTCACATCACATATTTATATATGAAACTTAATGTAATATGAATAAAATTTTAAAAAATGAGAATTGAGAAATGTTATTTTCATAGTTCTGCATGTGCACAAGTCCCCCCAGAAGCCGATCACCTCCAGAGGCAAGTATGGTGAGGCAGGAGGGCCCAGCTTGTGCAGGATGGCATGGAACACCCACCGACTTTAAGGGGTTAAGCGGCTATTGTTCTAGTTACTACAGTGTCTCTTAAATTTAATAATATCCACTTTAGGGAAACTGGACTAAATCCTTACTGTTTACATAGTTCATGTTGGCACAATATTTGGCAATATTTGTATATAATTTCCTATTTTTAACCACCGGGAATAAAGCCATGTATAAAACTTGTGGGCCTTAGGATGTTTGTGGTAACTGCAGTTGGAGGATGCTGAAATGGTATCTTAGCTACTGATTAGTTTGAGGCTTCTAAAAGTCTCCTAAGGGCTAAGGCACAACATGTAAATGGCAGGTGCATTTTTCTATTGAATGCATACCTTTAGCTTGTCCTCACTTACCATATTGATCTACATTTCCCTTTAAAGGAAACAAAAGCTAAAACAGAACAAAAATAGTTTTACATAAATCAATAGATATACAGGGTTCTTCGTTAAACTGGGAATTAATCAGGGAATTTCAAACTGTAGGCTTATATAACCAGATTGGAGAAACTCTGGTGTGTGTGTATATGTGTGTGTGTATATATTACCAGTAATTCCCTATTGTATTCAATATATATTTTGGTTTATCTGATGAACATCATTTAGAGGTCACCATCTTAGGGGGTTGAAGGAATCCAATTTGTTATTTACATTTTATTTGTTGGCTTCTAACTGTGGCCTCTGTCACAGTAAAGCATCCATTTAGTGAGGAATTGCTACGTGTGCCCCAAACATCCATCATAGGGACCTTTTATCAGTGTGTGTGTGTGTGTGTAGGGCTTTGAAAGATAGAGTTGTTATAAACATATGTGTAATTGTTTGAGCTTTTTTTCCTTCATAATAAAGCACATTTATTTTAGTGAGCAGAGTATTCTAGCTTTCCAGAAAGGAAATGAGAGGATTGGTACATTTATTGTCCCAAAATGCTGTCTCTCCAATTTATTGATGCTATTCCCTAGTGACCAATAAACCTGGCACACATTTCATGACAATGTTTTTATGAAGCTTGTCAAAATGATTTATGGCTAATGGGACATAAAACCTAAAACTCAATAGTTCATGGGCACAACGCTCTCTGTGTAGGAGGTGTTGTGTCTGTGTCGCTGCTCTATACTAAAAAAATATACCTGTGGCTAAAAATAACTATCTATATGCACTGTACATAAGTAAACCATCCTGTGTAACAAAAATGGCTACACTTTTTATTTCTGTGCATTCTGCAATGTGTAACGTGTTAATTGACTAGGGTGAATTAATGGACAGTATTTGCAAGTAAAGATCAAGCCTGCCTGTTTTTACCTGGGTTATTGCCAGAAGATTTGCTCCAGATAAGGGCTAATTCAGAAAACCTTCCAATCTGTTTGGCTTCCATATCTCCAAGTGGTGCACCAGTAATCTAGAAAGGCAAATAATGTCTCTCACTTGGATAAGAACTTTGTACACCCATGCATTAAAGAGAAGAAAGATAATGAGTGAAAGGGACACCATAGTCACCAGAACAACATTTGACAATCTCAGCCAATCCAACTTAATGTAGTTGTTCTGGTGAGTATGATCAATTGTGAGAATTGTGTTCCTGACCCTATAAACCACTTTTTTTTTTTCAGCTAAGCCAGGGGTAGTCAACCTTTTAATACCTATCTCCCACTTTTGTATCTTTATTGATGGTAACATTTCTTTACTGCCCACCAGTGCCACAGTAACTGATTTTGTGCAAGTGTGTTTTTTTTTGTTTGTTTGTTTTTTAGAAAGGAGGGGTTTTTTTGGTGTGTTTTTTGTTTTTTAAATGTACAAATTTCCCACCCATTTTTTTTCTGTGAGGTGTGTGTGTGTGTGAGAGAAGGGGCAGCATGTTGGTGAATGATGCTGTGCGTGGGTGACGGGGGGACAGCACATGGGTGCGTATGTGTGTGAGGGAGGCATGTGCGTGTGTGAGGTGGGCGGTGCATGTTTTTGTGTGTGAAGGGTGCATAGGCTCTTTGCTGTGTGTAGGTGGGCAAGGTATTAAAATCTATCTTAATGTTTCCTCCTCCCTGCAAGCCCTGGTGATCCAGTGGTGGCATGTTCACTTCAACCTCCGGCTGCAGGTTGACTCTCCTGTCCTCCTGCGAACACAGCACTGTATCGTAGTGTTGCCATGCTAACGCGCAGCAATGCTCTGCCCAGCCTGCTTGCTGGAGCAACACAGAGCCCCCCGGGCCCTTCCCTCCCTCTGCTGGAATGAAGAGCCAGCGGGCTGGTGAGGGAGATCTTTGATCTCCTCACCAGCCCAAGAGGGCTTACAGCAAGGCTTGCTCTGCATGGGCCAGCAGGGGAGATGAAAGTATCTCTCCTGCCAGCCTTGGTCCACTGGGCGTTTTCTGCAGAACCCACCACCGCGCACCTGAAATCCCAAACCGCTCACTAGGGACCAGGTTGACTACCATTGAACTAAACATTTTGAACTATTTTGTAATTTCTTATAAGTGGCACCAATTCTTGTTTCTCAGGACAGGGGCTCTTTGCATACAGGTTGCAAAATCTGTCAGGTATTGTTTTAAACCTATAACTATTTAATATCTGAAAACTCTGACCTTTTAATTAATGTTATTAATATTCATCATGTATATATTTATTTTTTTGTCCCTTATTGCAAAGCCCATTCTGTAAAAGAGCTTTATGTATTTTCTATATTGTTGGCTCAGTGGCATACATCTTTGCTCAGGGTAGTGGGATGGAGTGCCTAGCCAGATCACTTCATAAAGTAAATAAAAAGAGGAAACGAATGTTTGCAGATAATACTGAATAGACTAGTACTGGGTTCTCCAAACTCTGACCCTCCAGATATTTCCACACTACAATTCCCATGCTTCTCTGGCTATCTATTTCATTTAAATAACAATGAGAGTTGTAGTTTTGCAACATCTGTAAGGCCAGAGTTTGAAGAACCCTGGTCTAGTACAACTACATTTTATATTTGACTTGCAGATATGTCTGTTTTTGCTTGCTGACCAATTTCTGCTTATACTCACAGAGAACATGCCCCCCTCTATCAGCCGGTAAATAGTGTCCATGGATTAATAAAGTGTTCATGTGCATCAGAAATCAGCTCATAATAGCTAACGAACCACCTACTTTATTTAAATATCATGCTTATATTAATAGGTGTCATATACGTTTCCTAATCCGCCTTTCATGGCTCGTGATTAAGCATTTATAGGTAAACCAAGTAATGACTCGGAAGTCTGCATTGTTGTCCACACCTAAGGTGTTGGTTAATATGTATAAACATTTAGAGTGATGCTTACGTGGTTTACAAACCACCTCCATTAAGGGTGTGATAGCCAGTTTGGCTGCACGCCTTCCACCCAAGTTTTATTTTGAGTAGTTGCTAAAAATCCCATGTTTTGAGGTTCTGGGCAGAGTATCAAACTCTTAGTGTTGTTTTTTTTCCCCCCAGTTTAAGTTATGTAAACAATGGAAGGGTTTATTCACTAAACCTTTAACTGCAGTGACTTGAAAACTTGCTCTTTTAGCCTGAATTTTGAAATTCAAACTGTGACAATATCAGAGTTGGATAATATTTCCAGTATCCGTATTTCAGCCTACATTTCCACGTTTGGATTTCAGCTTTCCCCAGGCGTTTAGTGCATCAAATCCTTAGTATAGTGTCAGGCAACATTTTTAACATGTACAACCTCAGCCTTTTGATTTGTATGAATGAGTATTGTAAGAAAAGTCAATGGAGCAACGCTTTATTTTTTTATTTGTGTTTATAACAGATTACATAGGAGGTCAAATTTGTTGTGGTGTTCTGTGTGAGTGGGTCAAAATAAAACCGTGCCGAATCAACAATGATATTGTTTTACAAATGGTACCAGCAGACACTGTAAACCCACTACATACCTCCCAAGTGTCCCTATTTGGAGGGGTAGTCTCTATTTTGAAATCCCTCTGTCACCCTTTTCTATCCTTATGCCCCTCTTTTCTGGGAGTTCCATATTGTTGGTGTGTCTGTAATAGTGCTCCACAGTAATAATGCAGTAATGTGTCTTTAAACTGCTATAAATATGTTTAGAAATCAGTCTATGTACATAAGAAACAATGGTCTTGTTCTAAATTACTTTAGTTGCATAAATTGTTATTAAGTAAAAAATAAAATTCTCCGAACTTTCCCGCCCATGGCTTCACCCCCATTTGCACCCCTAAAATTAAAGTGTCCATTGTCCATTTGAAATTTTGGCAGGTACGCGGATAAGGACTGTATACTTGCCTGTTGCACACAAGTCGACTATATCAAATCATCTTTTGGAACCGTAGAATGACTTCTACACTTTTTATTTTATTTAGACATTCTCCTAACATTTTGCTAGCAAATGTACTTGTTTTTTGAAACTCCTATTTATAGGGGAACAACCCCTTCATAGGAAATATCACTATTGGATAAAACATAGAAAGTCACCTATAACTTGTCTCATTTACTTTTAACTTTAAATTCTATAAGATTTAGAAATTGACATCACGAGTCTACACACAGACAGGTAACGCATTATAAGTAAGTTAGAAAAATAGAAATATTGGGGTCGCTTCATCAATGTGCCCCAGGCAGTTTTACGCCTTGTTTCTTTTTTCCCTTCCATGTGTTGCTTTTTATTTTATTTTTAATTTTTTTTTTTTTTGCACCCTAACCATATATTTTTTTTTTTTTTTTATAAACTTTTTATTTTATTTTTTTTGAGGAGTCAACAGATTTATCAATCTTTCAATTATATTTTTCCTCCGGGACAGATATAATTTCTGCCAAAACCAGTGGCATTTAAGCACACAAATGTTAACACTTATTAGAACAAATTAATAAATTTGAAGATTAGCGAACAGAAATAAGACCCTGTCTAGAATGGTCAATTTATTTAATTTCTCCTTCTCTGTATGCATTCTCTATGCTGACTGCCAGGTGCAAAGGACAGAACTTATAACTGTGATTAACAGGGAGTTAAGAGGAGGTGTCCAGTTGCAGAATAAAAACGTCTGGATTTGTACACTTTGTTTTATTTTTAGCAGAAACATGTTTGTTTAATGTAGGAGAAAAGTAGACAAAATATTAAAAACCTTAGGTATTTGGAAGATTGTCTAATGGCTACATTTCTTTACTAATCTACTAATATAACTATACTCCGTATTTAAGTAATGCTAACACACACAGAAGATTGAAGTTTGCCCTCCCAGGGTGTTAATATTATGAAATAAGTAAGCTGTATGCCGTTTTCATATCATGGATATGGTACCTTTTGCACACAGGATGGCATACATAACACAAACCATGCCTTCTTAAAATATTTATTACTCTTCAAAATATCAACTACACTATCTATTGGTTCACAAAGCTCTAATCCTCAAATTTGCCTTGAGAATTTATAAAAATGAAACGGATGTGTGTGAAATAAGTAAATTCTTTTAAAAAGGTGGAGTCAGAAAAGCATTGCCGTTCATATATCAAAGCATGCGTGAGATAATGGTTCAAAACTTTTTATTGAAACTGCCAAACTTGTTCCCACAGTGGAAACGGGGGAAACAAAGGAATGAAACTATTGAGGGCAAGGAGATTCTATTCAGTCAATGTGTAGTGTTGGTGTCATCATTTCATTACTAACACAGTAGCCATACCTTGATACACAGGAACACAGGGTGGGGAAGATATTTCCCATGAGATGAAAGGTATATAAAACGTGTATATTGCACTGGTAGTAAGCAAGAGGAAGTACACTGCACGCAAACTATTGTTGATTTGTTTCTTTCAGATAGTGAAATAGGATTTCATGATCGGTATGACCGATGTCGATGTGTAAATAATTCTGAAAAACTGTTTAACTCTTGTAGCTGCTAGATATGCCAGAGCGCTAAAAGGGCCGTATATATTAATACATTGTAAAAATGGGCAGATCTGTCTACAATTTATAACTACCCTTTTACCCAGATTGGGGGGCAGCAGCAGAGAGAGGAGGATTGGTGACCAGAGTGTGAAAGAAAAGGAGGTCACAATTCTAGGGAAAATCTGAGACAGATGACCTCCACTGTATTGTTTTGTCACTGACTTATTGCTTGTACAAATAATTTAGAATTCCTGCTAACCAACTTGTTTGCCTGCTCCTCAGGATTTCTAACTGATAAACCAAACTATGTTTTTAATTGGATTGGATTTGTAAATATATATTATTGTGTTCGACTAAAGGTTTTCGCAGGAAGCAGAACTATTAAGTGCATGCCCTGCAGATAATGGCAAATCCTTTCAGACTGTTCGATTCAGTCAGTGTGTTCCCTCATTCGGCATCTTATAATGCAGGAACAATTTCAGTGCAGCACAAAAGGAGAGCGAAGGCATTTGTAGCAAATAAAACTAATCAGAACTTGGCTCAATGCGGAGAATATCGCTAAATTAACTTAAAAGGTACTCTTTGTCAAGGTCAGATGACCTGAAGATGGATTAATTGAAAAAGCAATTTGGATCTTGTCCTGAAGCAGTGGATGTGACCCACATTAGGCATGCTGTCTCTCTAGACCTTTTCTTCCTCCGTATGACATGTTTATGTGGGTTTTGGTTATTTTTAAATGGCTGGTCTTCTGCCTGTCCTAAATAATGTATGCTATTTTAAGCTTGTGTTGCCTTTTTTTGTTTTGTTCTTTCTCTCTAAACCTGTTTTTCTCCACAAACCGTGGAAGCATAATTAAGGAAATATAAAACCCTGGCAACAGGGATAGACTTACATGTTTGTAATTTATTAACTGCCCATTGCAGGCATAAAACAGCTAAAAAATCCCACATGGGTATTTGATAATTGGTTGTGTATTTCTAATTGTAATGTATTTTGTTTGAATCTGCTAGTATAGTGAGTGTATGCAATTTAGGACAGTCCCTATTTCCTCTATCCATCTTTTCTAGGAGCTCCATATAGAAGCGCCATATTGTTGGTGTGTCTAAATGTATAACAGAGTTCTACAGCAATAATACTCACGTTATTGTGTCTTTAAACTACAATAAATGTGTTTAGAAATTAGTCTGTGTAAATAAGATTCATTTGATCTGACGTTAAAATTACATAGTAGTAGTTTAATTTGCTATTTGCAAGTCGCCTAAAATTCCTCACAACAGCCCCACTCACACCACTAAATTAAAGTGTCACTCTGTTTATTTGGAATGTTAGAAGGTGTGTGATAGCGTTAGGAATACTAATTTGTATTTCTGACGCTATAGTGTCTGTGTCCCTCCAATATTTCATCACTCTTCCCCATGCTGTCAAATTTTTAAATGTAAATTTTGCTCCCCACTTTCTTGGCTCTGCTTACCTCTTCGCCTCCTGTGACTCACGTCCAATCCAACACTCCTCATTAAGTTTATGTATTCAAACTTCCCCATAGGAGAGCATCGAATCAATGATGAAAAATTAAAAATCTTGCACCTTATAGAATCATATTCGTGTGTGTGTGTATACATTGAAAACAGACCACAAATGTCTAATCAGCCAGTCATGTGACACCAACTCAATAGATTAAAGCATTCAGACATGGATAGGAGAGGATCAACTTGTTATATATATCAGAATGGGAAAGATGTGAAGTGAAGTGACTTTGACTATTGCGTGATTGATGGTAATTGGGAATTCTCAGAAACTGCTGATCTCTCCCAGAGTTTTCATTCAGTACTTAGAGGTTGCAGAGAATGGATCTTCTGCCTTATAACTATTGGGGGAGGACTGAATTAATATGGCGGCAGCTTTTTACAACTGCATTTACAAACTAAGATATTGAATAAAAACATTTTAAACAAATTGTTTAAAAAATATATATAAAAATATGGTGAATCTCTAATTGCAGTCATAACATCATATTCTCATATCTAATTTCCTGATAGATATATGCATTATTTTTCAGATTACTTTTTTTGTATTCTCTAGTCTAGAGACTACTTTATCATAAACTCAACTGAAATGATTCATCTATGTTTCTATTCCTACAGCGGCATTAACTTGACTCGTTTCTTCTACTTTCTCAGGTGTATTACTGGACATTCAGCAACACTTTGGAGTCAAGGATAGCGGAGCAGGTCTGCTGCAGACAGGTGAGCGTCAGATTGTTTTTAGTCACTTTACAGTTCCATTAATGCATGTATATAAAGGAGCATTACCCTAGGTGAAAAACTAATTTAGGCAGATACTTTGAATTACTGTCCTATTCTGTCTGTTGATTACAAAAACATCATACAAACGTTATAATAATGGATGTTTTGTCAAAATTATGAGCCAGCAGATCAGAAAACCCCTTCTGTATACCCTTGTATGCGAATTGTTATGTTTTAGTTGCTAGATGTGTGCAGCTGAGTGATACTTACGGGGTTAACTTTTGAATGTATACATCAAACTTCAACTTAGATTACCGTATGATGCAAATTTAGGTGTGTGATGGCTACAGATTGAGCATGTTTTCCTTGTGGACGCGTTTGCATGCTTTTAATTAAAGGATCACTATAGGGTCAGGAACACAAACCTGTATTCCTGACCTTATGGTGAAAACCAACAATTTAGGTGGCTTGCCCCTCCCCCCCTCAGAATGGGTTAAAACCTACCTTATTTTCAGCTCTCCACGGGTCGTCTGGCGCTGGCCCTGCCTCCTTGGTGACATTATCAAAACGGACTATTTTTAGCCAATCCAATGCTCTCCTAAAATAGGCAAGGGGCAGGGCCAAACACCGTTTAGGCCAATCAGCACCTTTATGAATCAATGCATCTCTATGAGAAAATTTCAGCGTCTCCATGCAGAGCGTGGGGACGCTGAATGGCAGGGCTGCTTACTGTGCAGCACTGAGCCAGGAAGCCCATCTAAGGAGTAGCCACTTGGAGGTGTCCCTAGGAGCAATGTAAACAGTGCCTTTTCAAAAAAAATTAATAGCTTTTGAAGTGAATCTTCAATACCTTGTAGCTGAAGGAACCAAGATATCTTTTCATTTTTATAATCTTCCAAAACATTTTGTACAGTTTCTACACCAAATGAATGGAGTTTAATAAAAAAAAATGTAAAAATCTCATATCTTCGAGATTCTGTAGCATAATTTAACCTCCTAGACAATGATTTAGGCAATTGCTATGATATAATGTACTGGGCTACATTTTTAAACTTTCAATGGCCCTCCCCAGATTGGGTTCTGCATCCACCTCTGATCTGGCATCAAGAGTTAGCATGCATAGTATGCTCATACTGTATTTTGACTGTGTGTTCAAAACATTTCTATTAGCTCTATATTCAATGCTTCTTTTAGAAAATGCAGTGACTGCTTGATATATGCCTTATGTTAATAATGCTTTTCTACCAGTTAGCTATAAAACCAGCAGTTTTTTACAGTGGTAATAGGTGCCATTGTAGTTGCAAAGCACTAAGCATTGAGAGTTGTTCACATCTTGAATATGCTGTGCACATTTGGGCATCTGTTCTAAAGAAGGATATTTTGGCTCTAGAAAGAGTGCAGAGGCATTCTACAAAATAAAAAAAAATAAAAAAAGGAATGCAACATTTTAGCTATGAAGAAAGGTTAACAAATTTAAACCTCTTTAGTTTTGAAAAATGTCGCCTCAGAGGGGATATGATAACATTATACAAATATATGTCCAGGCCAAATACAAACCATTGTCTGGAAAACTATTCACGAACCGGACTATGTATAGGATACGAGGTCATGTGTTTAGACTGGAAGAAAGAAGATTTAGTCTAAGGCAAAGGAAAGGTGTGTTGTTTTTTTTTGTTTTTTGTTTTTTTTGAATTCTCAGCCTGAAGAAGTGGTTTTATCAGATTCTGTACAGATGTTTAACCCCTTAAATCCGGAGGGCGTACTATTACGCCCTGCAGGAGCCGGCTCTAAACGCCGGCGGGCGTAATAGTACGCCCTCACTTTAATGGCCGCCCAAGTGGCCAGCGCTATTCGCCCGCTGCAGATCGCGGTCGGGGGGGATGCCCGGCCCCCCAGGCAACCCCCCCTGTGGCCGGTGACCGCGATCTGCAGTCACTGATCGCAGTGACAGGCTGTCACTGCGATCAGTTTTTTAACGTGTGTCAGCCGATTTCAAATCGGCTGACACACGTGGCCGGCGGCTTTCTGCAATGCAGATCGCGGTCGGGGGACTTACCTGGCCCCCCAGGCAGTCCCCCTGGGGTCAGTGACCGCGATCTGCTAACTCTGAGATCGCAGTGACAGGCTGTCACTGCGATCTCAGAGCGCTCTGATCGCAGTGACAGCCTGTCACTGCGATCAGTGTTACATGTGTCAGCCTATTGGCTGACACATGTAACTGGCACACAGATCCCCCTGCAGATTGGAAGGGGGGAGTGCTTGTACCACCCAGGCACTCCCCCCTGTGGCCAATTACCCAATCTGCAGGAGGTGATCACAGTGACAGGCAGTCACTGTGATCACTGATCCTGTGTGTCAGCCAGTGATGTAAAATCACTGGCTGACACTGTCTCTGCCCCCTGTCCTGTAAATAAAAATAAAATATTAGTAAAAAAAAAAAAAAATACAGTTAAATATAAAATATACTTAGATCATATATATTATATATATATATATATGATCTAAGTATATATATATATACACATACACACACACACACACACATTTACACATACACGAAGTGTATTTAAATATTAATATATATAATTATTTATATATATATATTACTATCAAATTACACGTAGACTAATACTGATTAAATATATATATATAATTATTGTTATATATATATATTTATAATATTAAAAAATGTAAATACGTAAAAACAATAAAATTAAAAAAATAATTAAAAATAAATAATAAAAAAATATATAGATGTTTGTTATTTCATTCTAACTGTATTGTGATATTAATATATATATATTTATATCAAAATACACGTAGAACGAAATAATATATATATCTATATACATAAATATATACATATATATCACTAAATATATACACCTATATATAAATAAAAATATTTTAAAAAATTATATATATATATGTATATATACACATATGTATATATATACATATATTAATTCTACACATATATTTATGTAATATTTTTACATAATTAGGTATCCTAATTAATTACAATTAGCGGGACCTGCCTGACAACCCATGCCGAAAGTATAGGGAATTTAATTTGCTAGCACTATATTTAACCCTATAACTTTCCAAGACACCATAAAACCTGTAAATTGGGGGTACTGTTTTACTCGGGAGACTTCGCTGAACACAAATATTAGTGTTTCAAAACAGTAAAATGTATTACAACAATGATATCGCCAGTAAAAGTGAAGTTTTTTGCATTTTTCACGCACAAACAGCACTTACACGGATGATATTATTGCTGCAATACTTTTTACTGTTTTGAAACACAAATATTTGTGTTCAGCGAAGTCTCCCGAGTACAACAGTACCCCTCATGTACAGGTTTTATGGTGTTTTCAAAAGTTACAGCGTCAAATATAAGGCTTGTGTTTCATTTTTTTCACATTAAAATTCGCCAGATTGGTTACGTTGCCTTTGAGACCCTATGGTAGCCCAAGAATGAAAATTACCCCTATGATGGCATACCATTTGCAATAGTAGACAACCCAAGGTATTGCAAACAGGGTATGTCCAGTCTTTTTTAGTAGCCACTTAGTCACAAACACTGGCCAAAATTGGCGTTTTTTTGCATTTTTCACACAAACAGATACTAACGCTAACTTTGGCCAGTGTTTGTGACCAAATGGCTACTAAAAAAGACTGGACATACCCCATTTGCAATACCTTGGGTTGTCTACTATTGCAAATGGTATGCCATTATGGGTGTAAATTTCATTCCTGGGCTACTATACAGTCTCAAAGGCAACGTAACCAATCTGGCGAATTTCAATTTCAAATGTAACGTGCTATATTTGACCCTGTAACTTCCCAAAACGCCATAAAACCTGTACATAGGGGGTACTGTTTTACACGTGAGACTTTGCTGAATACAAATATGTGTATTTTATTGCAGTAAAAGCAAACAGTATTATGACACTGACCGTTAAAATGTCATGTAGAACTAAAAAAATCAAAAGAAATCTTATTTTCTCCCATTTTTTTCATATTAAATTATGTTTCATAGCTAAATATTTGATATTAAATGAAAGCCCTGTTTCCCCTGAATAAAATGATATATAATAAGGGTGGGTGCATTTACTATGAAAGAGGTGTATTACGGTTGGACAGACATGTAGCGCAAATGCCAGGTTTTGTTTACATTTTGTTTCGTTCACACTGTGTACATTTGGCTCCGTCCTTAAGGGGTTAAACAGCATCTAGATACTTATTTGCAAAAACAGAATAATTATATAACTTTTAACTGTAGGGTAATAGATTCTTCATACAAGTATAAATCTGACTGCAATTCTGGGGTCAAAAAGGAATTTGTTTCCTATTTTGTTGCAAAATTGTGGACAAATGTCTCTTTTTAGCCTATGTAACTATGTAATATACTCTATCACTTTCTATGGGGATTTTACCTTATTTAGCACTTTTCACCAGAATTGCACACATTTATGCCGTGATTAACCCCGCTCTCTGTGATCTGTTATCGAAAGAGAAATGTAGTTTTGATTTACTCCAAATACTTGTCAAGTGTATATTGGTATGTTATTTGTGTGTATGTGTGTATGTATGTGTGTGTATGTATGTGTGTGTATATATATATATACACACACATATCATTGACATATATTGCATAGGAGAATATTAGATGTACAGTGCATATTACATTCCGCATTTACAGTGAATATTGCGCGCGCACACACAATATATATAATATTCACTATATGTAATGTAATATCCACTGTCCTTCTCCTAATATTCCTCTCTGATACCTTTACATTTTTTCCATACTCTCCCCCACGTAATTTCCCCCTTTCCATATTCTTCCATCTCCACTTACAGTCTCCATCTCCATATTCTCCCGTCTCCAACTTCATTCCCATCTCTGTACTCCCACTTTCTTTCATTCTCTCCATATTCACTCCTGCCATCTTTAATTTTCTCTCTATTCACCCTCTCACTTTCCTCTCAATTTCATATTTGTTCACCCTATACCTGGCTACACAATGCTCTATGTGTGAATTTAAAAAATGGCTGCATCTCACAATAAATAAATTAAAGAACTCTAGGTGAGCAACCAGATGGGGGTATCTGCCTGGCATCTCAGTGGGAGCACATGGTCTGGAGCTCCCCTTCCGATTAACCCCTGCGTCAGGTTCAAATCTGAATCTCTCTGTTGCTTTTCAGTCTGACCGTCACTAGTAGGCGTGGAAACTGCAAAATCTAAAAACCGCTGTTATCCAGAAATGGTTCTGCTTTCATTTGCAAGACTGCAGGGGCAGCATCCTTGCCCCAAAATCATTTCAGAATGATGAAGGGATTTTGGTACTTAGATTAGAAATAATTAATATTTTTACAAATTTTGGCTGTGACTTAAGTTCGTTGGTGAATGTGTGCTATAATTTCTAGAGAATGAAAATATGAGGAGCGACAATAATATTAAAGTAGTTTGTGTGCGTGGTGAGGTTTGTTGATAGTTGCATTTATGACCAGCAGAGAGACCGAAAGAAAAAAAAAGAGAAAAAAATCAGTTTTAGAGAGATTGAGTTTCAAAAGGAAATTGGTGAAATGATCCAAGATGAAAGGATTGTATAAGATAAAGGATTCCAGTACTACCTGTACTCTTAAAACAATCATAGGAACTTGATAGTTTTCCAAAAGATGCAGTATAGAATGAATATAGAAAGGACTGAGAAACTGTGAAACACTTGAGTTAAAAGGGCCGATACAAAGGACGAGGTGCCAAAAAAAGGAGAGCACTGAGAGTTATTTTAAGAAGAAAGCAAAAAGTGGGAGAAACCATTTTTCAGCAAGACATTAAGAAGTAGTAGTGGATGATCACAGGATTAAAAGTGGCATAATAGATAGAGGGTAGTAGACTTTGGATTTAGCAGTATTTCATTTTATCTAAAACCAGATTGAAGAGTCAATGAGAAGACTAATCACAATACATTCAGTTGCGGTGTAAGGAGCCTGGAGATAAATTAGAGTAAGGAGATATAGAAGTCTCTTTTTAATAATAATATAGGCATATTTTTTTTTAGGAAGTTGATTTTGATTAGTAGAAAGAGAATACATTTATCTCTTTACTCCACGATTGTTGTGAAGGTTATTACCTTTACCTGTTGTTAATGAAGTGGAGTATCGTCCAGTGGTGTATCCTGGTTTTGTGCTGCCCTAGGCAGGACAAAACTCAGGCGCCCCCCTGCCCCCGCGCCACCCCCACCCAACCCTTCCCCCCGCCCCACCTTCTAAATACACACACACACACACAGTCAGACACATACACAGACACAAACACAGTCAGACACAAACACACACGCAGTCAGACACACACGCAGTCAGACACACACACAGTCAGACACACACACACAGTCAGACACATACACAAACACAGTCAGACACAAACAAACACACACACACTCACAAACACAGTCAGACACAAACACACACATACACAGTCAGAGACACACACACACACAGTCAGAGACGCACACACTCACAAACACACAGTCAGACACAAACACAGTCAGATACATACACAAACACAGTCAGACACAAACACACACACACTCAGACACATACACAGACACACACACACACACTCACAAACACACACACACTCACAAACACACACAGTCAGACACAAACACACACACACTCAGACACATACACACACACTCACAAACACAGTCAGACACAAACACACACAGTCAGACACACACACACATTACCTTTTTTTTTTTTATTTAAATCCCCCCCCAACCTCCTTACCTTTGGGAGTGCTGGGGGGGGTCTCTCTCCCTGGTGGTCCAGTGGCTGCAGGGCGGGCGGCGCTGGCAGGCGGGCAGACAGCTGGCGAGGGAGCACTTCCTATGAGCTGACTGCTCAGCTCCCTCGCGCGCCGGCTGCAGAGTGAGGCTGGGAGCCGGAAGATTACGTCATCTTCCGGCTCCCAGGCTCACTCTGCGGCGCGCGAGGGAGCTGAGCAGAGAGCTCATAGGAAGTTCTCCCTCGCCAGCCGCCTGCCCGGGATGTCAGTTAGCCGCGAGGCTAACTAGGCATTTGCCCTGGGCATTTGGGGGGCGGCGTTTTTTGCCGCCCCCTGAAAAATGCCGCCCAAGGCAAATGCCTTGTTTGCCTCGCGGCTAATACGCCCCTGGTATCGTCGTATAATATTGTAATTATATTATAAATTATAATGGAACTACAGGCAACAAAATGGCTTTTACGAGAAACCTTTTGTATAAATCCACCAACAATAAGAGATGACCACATGAATCAGACTATTTGAATAATTGTAAAGGAAAAAAAAAAATTAGACCTGATGCAATGGATAGAACCATCAATGATCCATATATTATTTGTAAAACTTGTTAAATTCTGGTCAGGGCAATGCATGGCACGACTATCCTTACCGTCTACAGCAGGACTGTCGATTTGGCACACTGTGGTTTGCCATCGGGGGATTGTGGGACTCATCAGTGCTTTTATATCAGGGTCCGTGTCAAAGAATTATCTTCCCCCACGCCCTGCTGGGAGGAAGTGAGTTTGGATCAGCATGCGGGGCAGGCACACACGTAAGTGAGTTTGGATCAGCATGCGGGGCAGGCACACACGTAAGGAGGGAGGGGATCCCTTCAGCCTTGGCCAGCCTGTCAGCTCCCACTGGACCCCAGGGAAGCCACTGTCCTATACCATAAAGGAAAGGAAACCAGAGGGTAGCTACCATTAGTTAATTCTTACTTATATGTGCACCAGTGTGTATGTGTACCTGTCTGTATTTTATCGCGCGTGTGTGTGTGTGTGTGTGTGTGCGCCCATTCAAATGGCAACAGTACATAAACACAATTGCTTTCAAACGCCATTACTCACAAATACACATTTTTATTGTTGTAAGAAAGTAATAAATTACATTTATTACACGATGTCAAGTGATGTTCTTTGTGCACTCATTTTTTTTTTTTTCTTGTTTACGGGTGTGTGTGTATATATTTTTATATATATCTTCAGGTGGAAGGGGTTTTCAATCACAATTTTTCCCCACCATAATCTATTTGGATCTTGCTTCCCAAGCACTACCAAGCCTCCATAAGCAAACCAGTAACCAACCTCATGCTGAAGAGTTGCATTAACAACGAAACAGCTGTCCATGAGTGGTTCACTGGTTTTGCATCTAAATTGTGTTCCAAGCAGTTGTATACTGCAAACACAAATTAAAAGGAATCCATGTTTAAAATGGAATGAGGCAAAAATGTGATTCTTTGTTAAACTAATTTGCATATGCCCACCCAGAATCCTTCGCGGTTGTAACATCACTGCTGATTTGGGATTTCTGTGGGAAAAGCAAGTCTTATGGCTTGACTGGTGTGCAGATTTTTGTTTAGCATTGTATTAACTATATATATATATATATATATATATATATATATATATATATATATATATATATATATATATATATATATATATATATATATATATTATACACACACATTTTTTGCAATCAGCCCTCCATACCTATTTCAGTGGATAATTAGGCCCCCAGAACAAATGAGTTTGACACCCCTGGTCTACAGTGAATGTTCGCGCTATGAAACTTTCAAATCCATTTTATAAAAAACTTGATATTTTGAACATTACATGCCTATTTTGTAGGATATACATGTAATATTATATTGAATAATTTGCATATATTTGTCTACAAACACTGTGAATATGTGCAAAGAAACAAAGGGTTTAAATAATGTGTCATGGAATAGTATTCTAAATCTCAAAGAAAAATGTATGTTATAGTAATGTACCCAGTGCTTTTGAAAACCATTCTAAACATCTTTAATCTGGATTTTCCTCCTATGTACCGACACCCAAAAAATAAACTAAAAAGTGTATGATAGTTGAGAGCTTCCTGTCACTTACCCTAACTGACGCCATCCTCTGTGCACGTACCTCTTTCTATGATGCGGCGCGTGACATCAATGACACATGGAGGAAAAATCACATCACACATATTGATGGTGTTGCTAGAGCAATTATGCCCCCAGCCTATAAAAGTCACAGTTTCTGATGCACAGTGCCCTGTAGTTTCTCCTTGACCCAATAGAGTGTTTATACGGTTTTGAATTACGGTTACTGATCCGGCTATCCACTTGACCATTCTGAAATCTAGTATCCCTGACATAGCTGTACCTTATCATCTGTCTAAATTTCTGTTTCCCCTTGACTCTAGCTAGTCTAAACTTTTCTCTGTCTGTCCGGCCACCCTTAGGCCTGGTAATATACTTAATTACTGAGGGTATACTCTGCATACTGGGGTTATAATACTTGTTCTTGTCAGTTTCCCATTAGATCATGCATGTAATATTGTGCCTTCATGGATCTTAAAGTGGTCTTTTTAATGGGCATCCGTGCAATTGGCTTGCAGTAGTAGAAGTCTAAAAAATAACTGCTTTCATTTTATGAATCATGTTTAGAAGGTCAGCACTAAAATCTGTGGCATCTACAGAATGAAAATATCCCTTAGGGCCATAGACAGTCTTTTAGTGCTCAGTGAAGAAACCCCTTTCTTATTTTAAATACATACCATCACACACACGTATAATGTCAAAATGCTTATAATGCCAAAGCTTATATTTAAATCATGCAAGCAGAGAAAGGTGGCAAATGTCAGTGGCCTAGCTGCTGCTGGCGATCCCGTCCTGCCTCCCTTCGTCCCTCACCCATATTTCATTTTTTGATTTGTTCAGCTTGACATGTTTTAACCCCAACACAGTTTTGTTTTGACTTATTTTTAACACTATACTTCCTTCAGACATTTGCTGGCTGTGTGCTTTCAGTTCCAGTTCCCAAATGTTCTAGTACGGTTTAATTTTATTCAGGAATATAAAGCTTTTTCTTTTTAAATGGCCAATTCTCCAAATGTTTTGAACTACATTTTTTTTAATCTTTACGTTGTCTATATGCACTATGGCTGGAGGAATGTCTAAAAAGAAACTTAAGATACCCCTGTGTTGAAATATGTGTAATAGCTGCTATTTCTGCTTTGAAATCCTCCTGGGAGGTAGCAAATGAACAGCATTCTTTCTGAAGACAAAATATAGTTGCATACTTGACAAGATTGCGAAAAAAAAGTTGAAGTCCAGCCTTTGTAAATTACTTGTATTTGCTAAACTATTATAATTGCATAATGGTTTATACTTCTTAAAGTGTCTCTGTCACCTCAAACGTACATTTCTCCTATTGTTTCCTCTTATCTTCCTCTATTGTTTTATGTTTTAAAAAGAAATGGATCAGAAAAGAACAGATTCTGAAAAAGGAAACCATAGGAGAAACTGTTCATCTCAATAATAAATATTTTTTAAAAGAACTTGACTAATCGCAATGTATGATCTTTGCAAGATAGTAAAAATGAAATGAGAAATTATAAACTAAATAGAAAAGAAAAAAAAACACATCAATCAAATGGTATGGTAATTCCAAGCATCTGTATTCTTAGTTATATTTAATTTGACATTAACTTTAATTGCTATTTGTGAATTGATATTGCCGCATCAAATAATCTTGCATATCATGCTGTTTGGTAATACATGGCATTCCCCTAATCCAGGATCTTACTAGTAGGTCAGCAAAGACCAGGAAACAATGGGACCATAAATTGATGAACAGCTTCAATCGAATTCTATCAAATAATTACAGATCAATCTACTGATCCTAGTTTAAAAATGTCACTTGAAAATGAGAGAATTTTCTATGTATAATAATGAGCATTTATAACCAACGTATTCCACAGCTCTTAACAATTCTAGAATAGGGATATCTGACAACAAGTAGATGAACTATGTAGATGAGGAAACGAGGATTGCCGTTTTAATGTGAGAAATCTCAACCTGGAAGATAGTACACTATCTCAGAGACTTCTCAAGGCTTGGGGAAGAGTCTGATGTTAATGGGAAGGGAATCCCATAGCAATAGGATCTTCCAAAGAGCGTTGGCAGTACAGGAACGAGCAGATGAGAGGAGAAGGCCTTGTACAGAGTGAAGGAAACAATTAGGGGTGTATTTGTTGAACAAAGAGGAGATGTGGTTGAAGAATGGAATT
The DNA here is from genome assembly GCA_933207985.1 of Pelobates cultripes. Classification (NCBI taxonomy): domain Eukaryota; kingdom Metazoa; phylum Chordata; class Amphibia; order Anura; family Pelobatidae; genus Pelobates; species Pelobates cultripes. The sequence goes on along the minus strand of OW240912.1, from coordinate 235,131,449 downwards.
ATCGAAGGTTAGTGCTAAAAGTTTGAATTAGGTGTGGATGTTTGTCAAGTACATGTTTGTTTTTTTTGTACATGAAGTCTATGGGATTTAGCCACTAAACTGGAAAATGAGCGCGTGAAGACGTATGCTGCATTTTGTAAAATTTCTAAACTTGTCTGTGAACTGGACTCTTTTAGCTTACCTTTTGTATACTTGGTTTTCCATCTGCAATAATTTTAGCAATTTGTGATTTAATGTATCGCATCCATTTTGACCTTATCAGAGTAAAGCCGGTTTCAGGTTATAAATAGACATTATGTTCTTACAAAAAAACTAGACAAAAAGAAGAAGAAGAAGAAATTAGTGTTGCAAGACTTCCAATATAGCATGCTTTAACCATGCCATTCCTGTTGTTAGTTGTATGTACTTTATTCAATATCCTGTGAGTTCCCACTGTTACTCGTTGAAATTCTGTCTCTTTTCCATTTTTGTCTTGAAACATAATTTATATTGGGAATATGAATTATCTTTCTAAAACATTTTTTAGTCCAGTGTTCATATGAAAGAGTATATTAAGAAAGACTGCAAAACTTCTCAAAGTCCTAAGAGCATCACCTAGTTTATTCTGCAGTCTCGGCACAGCTGGAGGTATCTCACTAGACTGAACTTCTTTGTAAAGCGGAACTAGTAGGCATTTTGCATTTAGATTGCCTTTTAAACAGTGAACCTGGTTCCTTGACAAAATATCTGAGACTGCTGTTCTTCTTCTCTTTTGTTTCTGCTGGATCACATAATGCAGGTGACAAGATGAAATGGCCATTATCTTTAAATTATGTAATTTGAGCTTGCTTTTTAAGGATTAATTTTTCTAGAATTGTGGAACATTCGTGAGATCCATTGACCATTATATTTTTCCAAGACTAAAGTATGCAGTCAAGTTGGCTCTCAAATTTGTTTCCCTTAAATGTCTCCCTTATAACGCTCAATGTCTATAGATGCTGACGGAGGGTGTCCAAAACGAAGAGTGTTTGCAGAAAAACAACATCTAACATGTATTCTAAAATGATTTGCATTATTAAACACACATATACACACATTTCTCACTTCTTTGTCCTTCAGCATTTCCAGCAAGGGACTATACAAAGTGAAGGGTAGATGAACTACATCTCTCATAATTCCAAGTCAGAAATGGTCTCCAAATGTTACAAGAGACCTGCTCATTTGTGCACCTCCTTGCAGGAGATAATGAGAAAGCTTGTGAAATTACGCATTATCAGATGTTTTTAAAGTTTTACTATGAATTATTAAGGAATGAGCATTTCCATAAGGAAAAAAAACATGGTCTGTGTGCTGTCAGGTTCACTCTGGTTAAACCCACTGAATTTTATAAACTGTGCTGAACCATGCCTTCATGATGGACACATCATATGCAAAGAAGTCTGATATGCTATAATAAACCCAAAGTGGTTGTGGCAGTCCTCATATTTTAATTATATTTCAGGAAGCACTTGGGAACTGCTGTTTTGGTTGGTTGATTCATTCAGACAATGTTCCTGCCAAGAAAAGACATCTGCTGACATATTTGCACTTACTAAATGTACTGAACAGTGATGGGAAATGGCTTGATTTCCTAGGTGTTCAAATCATAAAAAGTAAAAATATCTCATTTATTTACTTATTTCTTTTTATTTCTGAAAATATTTGTTAAATTTAGAATTGTAATTTTGGTGTTTTTTTTGTTTTGTTTTTTTTTTGTTTTTACATCATTGGTTGTTACATACGTTTCAGCATCTTGTGACTGAGGACTATATGGTCTTGGTGCCTGCTTTAATAGCTCATCTGTGTAACGTAACTTTGTAGATTATACCAGCTAGTATAATTAAAATGATGGTCCTCACTGAAGCTTGAAGTGTAACTGTCACATCATGTACCTCTTCGGCACTTCATTGTCAAGGGTCATTCCATCACTCTGTGATACTAAAGGCCGTGCTTGTGTGCATTCTGTTATCTGCAGAGAGAGGCATTATGAGTGCATGTGTGCTTGGATATTCTATAGGCATATGTCATTGTGGGAATTGGATTATTGTATATAGTTTGCTCTTGTGCCAAGACAGCCACTCATAGTGTAAATTAAAAAAAAAAAAGGCACGTGTCAGCCTGGTGTTCACACACGCCAGATTTACTGACTGACTCCCTGCCGGCCCCACTCAGGGCAGACCATGCAAAGATTGCTGCTGAAGTACACTTTTTCTGTTGTCCTAGTGCCCTCAGCACAACAAGAGCATGTCTAATGATGTGCTTGTACTGTGTTGGCTGCGGTTATTGGGTTGAAGGGACCAAAGCCTGATATTGGGATGGTTCTGCCACAATCAGATCAGATGGAGGAAAAGCTAAATGGTAAAAAAAAAAATTAAAACTAAAGTAAATCTGGAAATATATTTTTACTAGTTGAACAGAGTATTTTAAGTTTTTTTTATTTTTTAAATCTAAAGCTTGCTGGCCAGTGTGTGTGTGCATGTGTGTATGTTTATGTATAATTATGCGCACACACAAATACAGGTAAAGATATAAGGAGGCAGACTGATATGCACTCATACATGCATATAAATACATGTGTCCTTATCCCTATTTACAGTGATTATTTATATTTTATTTTAGATTTATATTGAAAGAAGTCCATAGTTTATTTGCCAATCTCTTTAATTATGTACTGGTTCTTTATCACTATATTTAAGCTGTGATTTTAGGAGTCTTGAAGGAAAACAGAGCCCAAAGGAACTAAATTGAGATGTACACAGACAAGGCTATAATATTTGCTAGATGATTGTATCCTTCAGGAAAAAAAACAAACCTACAAAGCACACAATATCACTTTTTTCCACATGCACTGTACGATGAAATCTTCCATTGTTTATCTTATATATCTATATTGTGCCATTGGGGGATATTTCTTTAAGTGTTCTGAACAGTTACTGTTAAATTCCATCATTATTTTGATCATATTAAAGTTTTCTAAAAGTTACTTTTTTATAGTCCATGTGGACAAATTTGGAAATCAAGAGGCTTTAAAAATATATATTTTGTCACCTCAGATGTGGTCTCACCAACGCTGAGAGGAGTTGTCGGTTTTTATCCTCTTGTCCAATCTAAGGCTTTCTATAGAGGAGCATTGGGGAACAGATTCGCGTACGCAGCTAGTGCCGTGACTGTGTCCAATCAAATTCTTCTCGTAGGGTAACATTGCATCCATTGCTTCTAAATGAGCTGCATTTAAGGACTTTCAATGCCTAGAGGCATTGTTATAAAAAAAATTGCTGTTTCCTAAAAGACAATATTTTATGTTTAAGGACTAAAAAAAACACTAAGCTGCCCACACTACATTGGGGTTAAACCACTTGTAAATAATTTTAACCCCTTTAGGTAAAATAAGACCACCATGCACAATATAAACATAATTGAGATTAGGTTGTTTTGGTGCCTTGAATGTTCCTTTAATGTGGAGGTCATTCCAAATATGAGCAAGGCAAAAATGCTTGAAACAAGTTACTTTTTATTCTACCAAATTATTCCATAATTAATGAATACATTTTAATGTTGGCCAATAAAAAAAATAATTCTGTGGCTCTGTTACAGAGTGTTTTGTTGCAAAAGCTATTTAAAGAGAATGATTGATGTTACGGACTTGTAGATCAATAGATTCAATCAGCCTAAAATTTTGGGATATCTTGTCTGTGATTTCTTAAACAAAACCTTCGCTCATACACTGTCTAAAAATATATATTTGCATATATTTAGATTATAATTCAATAGAAACCTAAAAATGATATATATATATATATATATATTAGTATGTGGCAGTTCATTTTTCCCCCTTAGCATTTATACCCAGTGATTCTGTGCTATTGCCTATGTTATGGTAATACACCTTTTGTAGCTGTATAAAAGATTCAGATTGTGTGTATATATAGTAGTGGTTTGTAAGGTTTGGAATTGGCTACTGTATTTTCTCACTGCTATTCTCTATCCAAAATTGTCCTTTTACTGTACTTTACAAATTGTTTCGTATGACCTACTGCTGCTTAGTTCGTTTTGGGAATGTGTGTTGATTATCCAAAGTAAATATTCCAAATCTCTGATATCAGCACCCCGGACAGCAGATTTGTGTGTTGCCAGCAACTGCTTGTACTTTGCGGTTTAACCCATGCAGTGCTTCTGTGTTCACCATTTGACATTTGAGTTTGTTGCTCTCCTCCCAGCATTTAAGATGTTAATTCCACAATTTGGCTTCATGTTAGTATTTTAAAGAACTTATGTGTGAGAATAATTAGCATGACTTCTGTGCGCGAGCCAAGCTGTAACACTAAAGATCTGGTAGGACCTTTTTCTTTTAAACTAAAAATCAAATCAATCTCTGTTTTTAGTTGCGGGTAGCTTTTGTGAAACTGGTTTCCCCTTAGTGAAGGACATTGGTATCTCAAAACTGAAACAAGCTTATTTTATAACAGAGTAAGCTTTGTTTTCATGCCTTCTTGGCTTTTCTAAAAAATCTTTAGACTGGAGTTATTCAGGTGGAAAATAAATAATCTGAAGACTCCACACTTTGCCCTGTGTGTGTCTCACCCCCTGACTGAAACGGTACTCTTCAGCCTTTATGCTATCACATTGTGTTAATCGGTCACCCAGCAGAATACTTGGAAATATTTGCTGTACACTGCAATCTAGAATTGTATAGAGCTACTTTGGACTTTTTAGCAGAAAGCATTGCTAAAGATATCAGCAGATGGCAGTACTCAGCGTGGCCTTTTTGTTGATTCAGCTTTTAGCATTCTATTTCTTGCATACACTGTACAATATAAATCTTTCTAATTATATTTTATATTCTACCTTTTAATGGTAGAATAATATGTCTAAGTATTCATTCGTTGCAATCAATATTTGCTACAAAGTGCCCCTAAATCCAGTAAATAACCATACACAATAGTAATGCCAGCATTATTTTTGCATAACTCCTTGTGTTATGTAGTGTGGGACACCCATCTCTATCTGAGTTATAAGTGGTGGGAAATGAATAAGCAATCGGCTAAAGTTATCTGGGCAAATATGACATGTGGAGATTGTTCAAAGCACCAGAGACATGTGCGTAACTACTCTAACTACATGATGTTATGAATGAAGTTATATAAAAGACAGGTGAATAATATAATTAACAAATACACCAGACTAGACTATGACTCCTGAGCATTGACTTGTATGAATGACTACCTCCTATTGGGAATTAGGTTATTGATGAGAAAGGATGCAAGCTAATTTGCCTAATCATACATCCTTATATAATAGGTTTGACTGAATACTTTGTAATAACCATTCTAATTATCTTGAACAAGGGTTATCATTTTGTCTTCAAAAATGGATGATCACATCAATGGAACCCTGACATTTTCTGGGCAGACTGTTAAACTGACCTAAATAGAACTTCCAAAATGAAGGGAAGATCATACTTCAATTTCATAGCTTAGCATTTAATTGCATAATTAATCTGACAGGTCAGAATGTGTCATAATACTTAAATTTATAACTTATAGGAACAATTACTATTGTTTCGAGGAATGAGGTATAACCAGAAAATCAAGTGATGTATGCAATGCTTTTTAGGCCACAAATTATTAGTGTAGTTTCTTAAAGAACAGCGAAGAGAGATCAGTTATGGTGCTCACTTGTTTAACTTGTCAAGTGGTAAATATTATGTATTAATTTTATTGAAAAAGTGGACAGTTATCTGTTCTGGAATTTGGAGTCAGTATTTATTTTGTTTTACAGTCTAATTACAGAAACTGGATTTTAAAAAACCTTTTTACTCCTCGCTCAGCATCTACTTTTTATTTATTTTTAATAAAAGCAAGTGTCCTTATGTAACAAGCACCAGAAATATTACTGTTAGGGTGCCCCAGGCATCATCCGAGCACCCACTCCAATTTTATTTTTGCTGTGGAACAAGACTCCAGACCAACGTTTAATCTACATTACAGCAATAATTTAGCCCTGTTTGTATTATACACAAGACTACAATGTTTAATATAACACACATTATCCAGCAAGCTGTGTTTGTGCTGTGAATGACAATGACTGCATTCCATAGACACCTTATAAGTAGTATAAGCTCTTTGTCTCATGCCCATGCAGGGATTCACTGTTCCTCATACGAAGTAAACTCTAATCTTTTTAAGAAGGAAGGGTGTTCTTAAATTTTACTTTTTTTTTTAACGAGCAATTCACAATAGGCAAAGTAAACTGTCTATACTCAAAGAATAACATGTTTTTAACAGGAATAATACAGAAGGTAACACAACAAAGAAACCTAAAGAAAGGAGAGATGTGAAATAAATGAAAATAATAAGAGTACATGTGTGGTGGGGAGACTCCAAATAGAAATATAGATTGGTCAAAAAAATCTCCGAACACTTAATCATTGCCCAAGCTGTATAAAAATCTGAGCCAACCATTACAAGTTACTCAAGAACAGCAAAGTTCCACTCTCAAAATGTGCAAAGCAGTACAGTGGTGAATGTTAGTGTTTATCAAATAAAAAAGGGAAGATAATTGCTAAATCAAGAGCCAATGTGTCAAAGTTGGACAATAGAAAGCTGTCTTTGCAAAAGTACTTGTCTATGCGAATACTAAAAGATATAGTAGTTGTTATTGAGAATAGCCTTTCTGTAGAAGTAGGAAAGACCTGCATTTATGGAAAGTGATCTTGACCCAGTGTCTGCTTCTATACGATATCCTTCATCTGCTGTTGTGCATGTGGTAGATTGGTGGACACCACTACACTTTAGAAGGGTGTGGAACAGCCAACCCATTTCCTGCAAGTTTCCTTTGATGTTTACTGTGCTTCATATTTGTGAGATTACTTTTCATTATGCAAAGTATTCCTGTAAGTGGATTTATGGGTTCAGTGCGTAGACCTGACCTACTGTAGTGGTTATGGTGCCTGGAGTGACTTGGTGCCCCACCCCATTGTAAGGGATAAAAGCGCTTTTAAAATGGTTTGACTTGTTACCTGGTTCCGCTCTCGATCTCCAGTACTTCTGACGAAGATCTGGAAGCTGCTAAGCAGGCTGAGAGCTAATCGTGTTCATCCATTGAGCGAAGTCCTGTGCAGCTGGGCTTGACTCAGTGCTCAGCAGACCCCAGGTAAGAAGTCAAACTGTTCTAAAATGTTTTGACTTCTTTCGATGTGGTATAGGGTCACCAGGACACTCCTGATACCGTAACCACTACAACTTGCTGTAGTGATTATGGTGCTTTGACTATTATTTGAACCCTTTTAGAAGACAAAGATCCCAACATTAATGGGATGAAGTAGTTATAAGCCTTGTTACCGTTTGAGTGTTCATAAACTTCATAGTTTTTTATTTAGCAATGCACATTCTAGATTGTAGTCATCCAAGACATGTCCAAGACGTTTTCCCAAAATGTGGCCTCCCTATGGGATATATATAGAGGGAACATAGAGCTAAAAGAAAGGTACACGAAGGAATCAGAAAAGCAAAAAATAGTAGAAAGCAAAAAATAACCTGAAAGAGAAAGGAAGGGGAATCCGAAAACATCCCATATACAGACACCTTTACAAATAAACTAGACTGTGTACAGATGGGTACAATACTTGTGTACCAAACATTCTGCTGTATATAACATTGTGTCTGGAATAAACAGACACCTTTCATTACAGGTAAAATAGATATTGATTAGTTTACCAGTGTGCAATATTATGGAAATAAAACATTTTACTGACCAAAGTATTTGCAAGTACATTTTTGGTGTATGCAATTCAGTGATGGGGGTATTTTTTAGTTAGTATATACAGAGACATAGAATTGTTAGTCAGCGACAAAAAAAAAGCCCAGGGTACAACAAGGTTAAAACATTTTTAAGTTTGTTTTTAAACGCCCCCTAGTGGCTGCATATATACAGTTTAAAAAAGGAAAATACCAACTGCAGACCTGTATAGTAAAAATAAACTTTATTATATATCAAATGAAAACAAAAAACACTTTCATCTGTGCATACATAGAAAACAAGTACAAGATACAATCAATGGTTATCCTAAGCATAAGGCTAAATCAAGGCAATTATCTGTATATTCGTATGCAGTATATCCGTATGTAATATAGTGTTTAGAGAATTGGTGCATGCAAGTGAAGAAATGAAAGGAAAATACAAAAATCACGGGAATCACTGTAACAGTGTTATTACCATCTGAATTAGCAGCGGACACCAAAACCCCACCGTTTTTGCAACTAGGGCTGTTCTCAAGGGTAAGTATTTTTTACCAGAGGGAAACTTAAAGCCTGATTTTCCCACTCTGTATCCTACAAGGTCAACCTCAATAGCTGCTGTTATTGAAAACCCCTCGAAAAAGCACAAATGAAGGCCTCAGATCTCCACAGTACCTTAATTAGACCATTACATGACTGGTGTAAATATTACAGTGAACTTTTCTGTAGATAAAACAGCAATGCAAATCTGATTACTTTATGGGCAGGCTTTTAGAAGTTATAATGAAAAGGAAACCACTGCAAAGTACTTGTGGTTTCACAGAATATAAAATGTGAATGTCCGTTTCTCTAAGACGGAAAAATTAAATAAATCATAGAGGTCCCCTCCCCAAATGGCTTTTACGGTGTAAATATAGGGTGTGTATTGAATAGATTGTGTGCTTTCTGTAATTCTCATTGTACACATTCGCCATTGCTGACTCAGCTGGTCACAGCATCCTTTCAGGATATCCTCCGCAGGACTGCATGTCTGGGAAATATTAGTGAAACAAATTGAGCTGCAGGGAGGGATACGTTTTATATGTGCGTGTAGCCATAATAAATATGTGTGTATATTTGTATCTGTATATATCTCCAGAATTCAGTTCCTTAATGCACACTTTGAAATGATCTTTTTAGGTTGAGGTTAGAGAAGGGTTAAGGTAGCATAGGGGTTAATTGTCTGTGATTCGCTAGAGTAGTGGGTTTATGTTTAGTATTTGTGTAGTGTAGGGGTTGCAAAGACACTAAGCCTTAAGGCAACTATATCTTACTCTAGTGGTTTTGTTACATACAAGATAACAATGTAAAACGTTTTTTTTGTTTGTTTGTTTGTTTGTTTGTTTGTTTTTTGAAAAGGCAAGTTTACATTGAACTGAAAACATTCCTCTAATGGTTGTCAACCAGACAGCTACTAGAGTCGCTTCTTAGTTTTTAAAGATCTTCACATTCGGTATCCTCTCACACAGCATGACCATGCTAAACTCCGTCTTAGGAAAACGCAGGCAATGCACCTGTACGTCCTAAATGAACTGCAACTACATTACACATTAATGCCTACACTACACTGTCGCTAGTGATAGTGATTTCATACTAATGCTCAAGGTAGTGCTACATTTTATACACCATGTTTTCTGTGTAAAATAAGAGATAATTAACCAAATATTACTACAGAAAGCCAATGATGTTTATTAGATTCTAGATTGATAGTTCTATTCGGTTCTCACAAAGGCAGAACCATGTCACATGCAGTTAAAGATTCTATAGTGCCAGGAAAACAAACTCATTTTCCTGGCACTCTAGATTTCCCCTCTGTCAAGGCCCCCTCCCACAGCACTGAAGGGGTTAATAACCCCTTCAGTCACTTACCTGGGTCCAGCGCCGATGTCCCTTGTGCCGATGACTGCCAGCGGGGGAGACCTAATGCGCAGTTTATAAAAACTGCAATAATTACCACTGCAGGGTTAAGGGTGATGGGAGTTGGCATCCAGTGCACTTCAATCAGCTGAAGTGGCATGGGTTTCTACAGTGTCCCTTTAACTGCGCAATGCAGCAACATACACTTTATAGATATGGAGGTATGTTTGTGTCCACTGAGAAAATCATGCAGGTTTGAAACTATATCTAAAGCTTTCAAGGCACAATCCTATTACTGCTGTCTGTCAATGAGAAGCAAAATATAGGAATGATTACTTTTGAGAACTTCCTAGCAGACTTTCAACTTTGTAAAATGTAATGGAGAGATTGGAACTGCTCTAAACATAATTTCTGTAAAACACCAGCAAAACCGTTTTGTTTGCATGCTTATGTTTTAATTTATTTAAACGTTAGATGAAAAAAAAAATCAAACTTTCTGTGTGTCTGAACAGCCCTAAAGTGTTAAGTTCCATTGTCAGTACTCTACAATTTCTGGTTTACTGTGTTACTGTGTAAGCCCAAATTTTGAATTCTCTGTTATTTCCAATGCACTAGGTGTCATTTTCGGAGAAATCCCTATTTGCAATTAGTATGGACCAGGTTTTGCTTTTATTAAATGCTGAACTCAGTTGCTCTCTATATGTGAATGCATTGGGAGCACATTTCTTGGGTGCCTTTTGACATTCCTAACTGAATCCATAAAATCACAAGAATCCAGAGGTGTTTATGTAACTATTCTGTGTGGGGGAGGGGAGGTGATTTTACCTGTGTTGAAGGAACAGTTTAGGCTGCATACTGTAGTGGTTATGGTGCCATGAGTGCCCTAATGCCTCCCCAGTGTCAACCTGTTTTAGCTTTGCAGGGCTAGCTCATTGGCTAAGAGCATCAATTAATCACTATCAACCAAGTTCTGCACCACTCTCTCTCTGATACTGGGTGATGCACATCTGCAATATAAAATATCTTCGTATGTGCAGAGTTTCATATTGAAAAGCTGCACATACAGACTCCAAGCACCATGCCCAATGACTTCAAATCAATCATTGAAGTGGTTATGGTACTTGGAGTAACCCGTTAAGGTAAACTGTTCATTGTGTGTACTTGCAGAATATCAATGCGCTTAAGGTATTTTTCTGACCATTGTATGTATATTATATCAAATGTGATAGTGAAAATGTGCATGTTATCTCTGCAGAAACAAGTTTGTTTAACTTGGATAATGGAATTCTTTTACCAAAAATTTAAATTTTGCATGGATGTAAAGCCTCATGCTACATAAGTAATCCCTGTTTCATGCTAAATAACCTCTGGTCTATAATCCATCTTTAAATATATATTTTCAGCTAAAAGCATTTTATTAAAAGAAAAAAAAGTAAAAAATATTTTTTTAATCATTGATTTTTATCCACCTTACTTATACCATAAATGAACCCTTCACACAAGGGAGTTTTATGACTCCCTTTTAAAGATTCATTTCAATATTAAATTAGCTTTTTACATGTTACCAATTGCTTTTTAGTGCATGTTTTACGTACAATGCACTATAGTCATGTTGTGTGTAGCATGGCAGCAATAATTCAGCCGTTGTTTCAGAAATTTCCTTTGTATGACAAGGACTCCGTGTTAACTGTATCCTGCCTATATACACCTCCTTAGCTCTGCAATGTCTGGGGTAGTTTTTCTAGATATGTGTGTGTTAAATTCAGGAATATGTAGTGATGGGCAGGGCATGTTTAACAATGAGGAACGTGAAAAGATAATTATCATAGGGGTTGACTGGATAAACCACTTAGGTCTAAGTTTTATAAAGTCAAAATAAAGACACAGACAGATGTGCCGCTACTATTAGGTGCTTTCACATATGACACGTGATAGGAGTCAAAAGTTCAAATGTACAATTTTTACAAAGAACTCTATTGTACATATTGGTCATTACATTGCATACGAAACTGTACAGTGAAAGAGCTGTTCAAACAATCCATTTTCAAACTAAAATATAGTATTGTTTACATAACTATTCTCACTTTCAGTGCTCCAATAGCCCAGAAATTGCTTTTAATGATAGTGGCACCTTAAAGGGACACTATAGTCGCCAAACAACTTTAGCTTAGTGAAGCTGTTTTGTTGTATAGATCATGTCCCTGCAGTCTCACTGCTCAATTCTCTGCCATTTAAGAGTTAAATCAAATCACTTTTGTTTCTGTTTGTGCAGCCCTAGCCACACCTCCCCTGGCTGTGACTGACACACTCTGCATGAAAATAAAATGGTTTCACATTCAATCAGTTAACTTGACTTTAAAGTTTTTATCTCCTTCTCTGTAAATTGAACTTTAATTACGTAGAGGTGGCTCCTGCAGGGTTCAGCAAGCTGCGGACAGAACAGGAGATGAGAAATCCTCAATTAAACAGACTCTGCGATAAACATTAGCTGACTATTTACAGGAAGTGTTTAGGAAGGCTGTGTAAGTCACATGCAGGGAGGTGTAACCTGGACAGTATAAACAAAGTGATTTAACTCCTAAATGGCAGTGAACTGAACAGTGAGACAGCAGGGGCATGAACTATACACCACAACTGTTTCAATAAACTAAAGTTGTTTTGGTGACTATAGTGTACCTTTTAGTTCTTTGCCTAAAACCATTTTGCTGGTGTTGTGCAATTCTGCCTTTAAGGGTAACATTAATTTTGTGCACCTGCTTTTTTTTTTTTTTTTTAAACAATCTTTATTTAAGGAGTTTGAATAGCATACGTAAGACAATTAGAGAATACAGTAGTGCAGAAAGGTGGTGACAATAACTTTTGATCAAAACTTACTGTAGAAGTTCATTTCACATTACAGTGAATGATTGTTTAGGATTTGTTATTCCAGTGTCAGAACTATGCTAAATGTTTTTAAAAATTTTTTTTAAAAAATGTCAAGAACCTTTTTTATTTTAATAGTACTGTTACTTAACAGTGGTTGAAATCATGGTGATTGGAGTCTGTATATGCAGTGTTTTGCTATCAATTGCTGCACATATGGAGTTTAAAAATTTTGTTGCCACCTGCATAATTAGCTAGCCCGCTTCAGCCTGGCCAATGCCCATTCTGTGCATATCAGGAGCACTGATACAGCTCCTGGCAGATAAGCTGAGAGCTGAAGTGGATATGCAGACCGAAGATGGCGGTGGCCGCTAGGGACACCTTCAGGTATCTACAACAACCTTCTCCTTCACCGTGTGGTCACCAGACCATCACTGGAGATGTCACTTTCGAGAGTCTTTGAAAAATATATAAAGAACCCCAAAGTGACAGATCTGATTTAATGAAATATTTTTAGAAAACTTTAGGCATAGTGAGTAACCAGCATAATCTGAAGGTATAATCATATATTTCAAAGAACATTTGCCTCTGATTGGATGCGGAGATCACATATTTCTCTCTACATTACATGAATCCTTTGGGAATCTTTTGCTCATTGAGGCTAGTCCGTTCAGACTCTATAGTCCAATATCATTTTACTCATGGCTAGATAGTGCTAGTCTTAGGAGCCCTGGGGTCATGAAGATAGATATTGAATAGAATCTATGATTTATGAGTATGTAATGAACTGTACATATGGAACCTGTATTTTAAAATTATCAATTTCACAGAGTGATTTGAAATATTCAAATCTTATTATCAAATCAGAACTGGTTATTAATGCTCAAACTTTTATTATAAGGAAACTTTTACATTTATTGCAATCCCCTTCAATAGGAAAGCGTTTGTGAAGGTATTATATAAGCTGAAAGTCTATAATCATACACTATATGTTTTATATTAATTCTTTAGACATCCAAAAAAAAAATAACATCCAGTATCCATGTGAAAAACGAACAATAACTGATTTGTTTTTGTTTTTTATTTTGCTTCAAAAATACCAGTACGAAGTTGTTTAGTTTGAAAAAAAAATGTCTTCACAAACATGCTAACTAGTCTTGAAACTACAACTTACATTCCCAGCTCACTTCTAGCAAACTGGAGTTCCTAGCAGGGAGAGATGCATTGTGTTACCAAGCTCCCATGAACATGGTCACCCCTCACTCATAACTGCGTTAAATTCCCCTGCTGGTTTATAGACTGCTTTTAAAATTAATTATTAACTAGGCATCATTTGTGGCACTTTTTTCCATACCTCAAACATTTGGTATACTTTCATTAATGCCGTACCATATGTTGTATGTATGTTGTTTTTTTTCGTTTTGTATTTTTCTTTTTAACTTTCTCAATTACCATTAACATAGGAGAGAACACCGCAAAATCTACACAATAAACTTTTTCAATTATAAAATGTTTGTATCTAGTAATTGCTGCATCACAGACAAAAATGAAGCAAGCTCAAGTCTAAATTATTTGCTGTCTAAGTCGATCCCAAAAGCGTTATAGAGCAGCTACCTCTTCCATGATATATCATGGTTAGAGACAGTTTCTGTAACCGGGCCTCTTAAAGTATATGCCGTATTTTCCAACACTATAATACTATGTTATGTTATAGTGCACAATAAATTGGCTTGCACACATAAGACCTATCAGAAACAATTACTAGAAAGTTAAAATCAGTGTAGCAAAATAGGTCTTACCTAAATACTTATGTTGTCTGGGACAATAAACAATATTGTCACATTTTGTCCAGAATATATAACTCAAAAGAAATGTGGATTTGTCTGCTCCTCCCTTTGCGACCTTTGCATTCTCGTATTGTAGCAATTTGCACAGCCATGCAAGAGGTTGGAAACTGTGCTGATTTACAAAAATGATAATAGCGAAAAGTCTGTTTTCAAATAAGCCTGCCCCTTCTTCCAGCAATAATTGTGCAAAGGTCACTTTCATTTATTAGATTTTTCTTCATATTTTGAGTGTTATCTATGCAATGTATCAGAAATAGGGATACATCTGGTGATGGAGTGCTCTTTTTTTTTGACAAATTTTATTTTATGAATTTTTTGCAAAAGCAACATGGGTTACAGAAAGGAAAAGAAAAAAATGCAGGTTAGATCAAACTCAGGTTTGTTCACATTTTAAAAAAAATTCTGCGAGAAAAACATGGGCTACAGAAAGGAAAATATACATGGCAAATCAAGCACAGGTCAATTCACATCATTCCCTGTATTGGATATCATATCGGCTATGTGCAATATCTATATATCTCCACGCAATAACATTGAATGTAGCATCAACCTTGTCATGTTATTTTTGCATTGGTGGTGTCAGGTATAAGCGTGCCTAAGAGGCCTAGTGGGCTGTCTGAGTGGGGTCATAGCATAATCAGTGGGAGCTGATGTACCGTGTTCCACCCTGCATCACTGCTGTTCAGGTCCTCACTTAGGCGAGTAATGTGTCAGTAATTGCTACCTGCCAAGTGCCAGGCCTGAATGGTCAACTGAATGGACAATCCTTTTGTTTTGCGTTTTAAGAGGGTTAAGCTAACCCAAAAAAAAAAAAAAGTCTAACTAAATATAACTGCAGGCGGAGTGCTCGTTTTAATAGAATTTAGCACTAGCAATTTTAAAATATCCATGCATGTAAATATATATATATATTTTTGTTTCTAACTGTTCTCCATTGTAGATATCCAGAGAGGAAAGTTCTAGCTTAAGACAAATCTTAAAATAAGCGTTTATAAACCCCTGCTCACTCGTATGCTAGTCCACACTCCCAGGCTCTAATCCAGCTGCATTTTGGGATCAATTATTAAATCTATGAGATTAGCTTCCATTTTGTCATTCTTTGAAGGAGTATTGTTCTTTTATTGGTATATTTTTGCCACTATGACTCAGTTTCATTATACAATACTGCAAGCAGTTAAACCCTTTGCGTTCCTGAGGGTGTTGCCTTTATCAACATGTCCATAAATAGTTGACTTAATAAATATGTTGTTTGATGTGGTTACTGTTAAAATATTCATATTTGCAGATTTACTGCTGTGTATGTGTGTGTGTGTGTGTGTGTATATGTGTATGTGTGTGTATGTATATATATATATATATATATATATATATATATATATAGAACAAATTGAGAACACTCATTGGATTTAGTAAACAAAAAAATATATTAAATCAAACGCATATAAATCAACGTTTCGACCATCTAGCGGTCTTTATCAAGATCTTCTTGATAAAGACCGCTAGACGGTCGAAACGTTGATTTATATGCGTTTGATTTAATATATTTTTTTGTTTACTAAATCCAATGAGTGCTCTCAATTTGTTCCATTTGTATATTTTGCACGGAGAGGCACCTGGTCATTGCTGAATTAATGCTTTTGCTATGGGATGAGTGCCAGAAACTATTGTGATTTATATATATATATATATATATATTCAAATATCAACTGTGCAATGAACATGTGTTCTATATTGCTTGACTGAGGGTAAATAGTCATCGAACTATCGTTTTCAAATTCTGTTTCTTTTCTTTCAGTTTTCATCTGTAGCTTCATGGTGGCCGCGCCAATCTTTGGCTATTTAGGAGACCGCTTCAACAGGAAAGTGATTTTAAGTTGTGGCATATTCTTCTGGTCAATAGTCACCTTCTCAAGCTCCTTCATCCCAAAACAGGTAAGATCTTGAAGAGGGGGTTAGGGATGCTGAATATACTTGTTTATCTCTATGTGTGAAGATCAAAATTTGAACCTAGAGAGGTTTTGAACGTTTCTGACAACTGCATGACTTATACTTTTCCATCTGCTGACTGTTTAAGAGGTCCATCTTGGCAGTAACATTTGCAGTTAGATTCTGACGGGAGGATCAGACACAAACTGTTAACAGGACAGTATAGTGTTATTAATACATGTTTGTATTCTTAATGCAATTCTTAATGCTATAGATATATAATGTTTCAGTGATGTCATGAAAAAAAGCCTATTATACAGCTTTTAATGTTGTTAACATGAATGACCTTTTTATATGTGTGTAGAAGACTCTATTACAATTATGTGCAACTTTCATATTGGGATGAAGCTATCTTATCGTGCTACTATCTATCAAGATTTATACTACTCTTAAATGACTCTGTTGACAAAGGAACTTTTATGTAAGAAGCAAAAATTAAAATCGACTTTGGCACCTTGCACAGTAAAAAAATAACTTCTATGAAAGAAGCCTAAATGCTAAATTTGTTGCAACTTACCTGGTGTAAAAGTAGATCTAGATGCACCTAGTACTAAAAGATGACAATAACATTTATTGAGAATAGCTTTTTGGTTTGCTACAGCTTGGTGTACCACCTTTACGATTTTACCTTCACTTTATTTACCCTGGATAAAGCAATATCTTTATTTCACACAACAAACCAATTACTACTTAGTCACATCTTCTCAAAAACTTGTTTCACTTATATTGGATGATAAAGGTTATAAGCGATTATTAGTTATCAGCCATGGGCACTAAAGGTGAAATGTACCCCCACCCATAAGCAGCCCTAAACCCCAGGAAGCTCAGTGTTAAATGACTTTGACCTAAAGGTTTAGATTCTTAAAGGACCACTATAGTGCCAGGAAAACATACTCGTTTTCCTGGCACTATAGTGCCCTGAGGGTGCCCCCACCCTCAGGGTCCCCCTCCCGCCTGGCTCTGGAAAGGGGAAAGGGGTAATAACTTACCTTTTTCCAGCGCTGGGCGGAGAGCTCTCTGCCTCCCTCCGCCTCCGATCGCCCGCCGGCTGAATGCTGTAGCGGCAAGAGCTGCGCGCGCATTCAGCCCGTCTCATAGGAAAGCATTTACAATGCTTTCCTATGGACGCTAGCGTGCTCTCACTGTGAAAATCAGTGAGAAGCACGCAAGCGCCTCTAGTGGCTGTCAATGAGACGGCCACTAGAGGATTAGGGGGAAGGCTTAACCCATTCATAATTATAGCAGTTTCTCTGAAACTGCTATGTTTATGAAAAAATGGGTTAACCCTAGAAGGACCTGGCACCCAGACCACTTCATTAAGCTGAAGTGGTCTGGGTGCCTAGAGTGGTCCTTTAACAGAGACTCCTTTCAACTAGGGGCTACTTAGTGAATTGGCATCACAGTGGAAAGTTAAAATATATCCCTGTTTATTGTGTTAAGTGTTTGGCCTCAGCAGCAAGTGTAGTGTATAAGATGCTTAATCCAGCAAGTCACAAAAACTGTATGGAATTTTTGAGTTATTTTGCATCATGTGCATGCCAAGAACTTTATTATAAACAAACCACTAAAGAAAGCAAACACCTAAGTTTAGACAATGTCTGCTGACCTATATCTAGAACAGCCAGATTCATCCACAGTACAAATAGGACTGGGCACCCAAGAAATATATATATATATATATATATATAATTTTTTATTTTTTTTTATTTTTATGTCACATAAGCAATGTTTTTGGCTTACCTTTATCAAGCTTTTTGGAGGTTGGGTAAAAATGCACATTATCAGACTGTAACAGCCTTACAAATGTAAACAAATTTGTATACCGACTAGAAACAGAATTTAGTTTTATGACCGGTTGTTTGGTCAAATATGTATTAATTTGTTTGGAAATGTATATTTACGTATATGTGGCATGACTCTAGTTCTATTGAATTAGCCTTGGATCGCATAAACAAATCTCTCAAGACTCTAGCATTAATGTCCCAAGTAAATAAACCCAGGCTGGACTAAGAATGTAAATTTTATGCACATTTGAAGTGTTTTTAAAGGGACACTCCAAGACTATACCTACCACAGTTTATCATAGTACAGGAATAGGCAACCTTCGGCACTCCAGATGTTGTGGACTACATCCCCAATAATGCTCTTAGACCCATAATGATGACAAAGCATCATGGGAGGTGTACAAGACAATGATTTGAATGTGACAAAACCCTATGAACTATATTGTTAACCCTTTATACAGTATGCTAACAAACTGGATGGATAATGAGGAAGTGAACCTCCTCATGTAATCTCCAGCAGTGGGGCAAGGCTTTGCTAACATGCTAATTGTTTCACAGTATTTTAAAACCGTTTGACAAACCCCAGAATGACTGCACCTTTAGCCTTCTAGCACCATGACCAATACCATAAGATGTAGTGTTTGTGGTGTTTTTAGAGTCTCTTTAAGGGTCATGGGTTACTAAAGTTTATGAATAGTATTTGAGCAGCAGTAGGAGTGCTCTTAATATTCCGACAACCAGTAATAATGATAGCCCATCCCAAATGGAATTGATCCATGTACATGCAAGGTACACTGGAAAAAGTGTTGGCACACCAGGGAAAGGCACATTTTCTTTAGCGAATAGAAGTATATTATTTCTGTGAAACCATTATTTAAAGTATTTACAGTGCATTGCTTCAGATCAGCCGAACGTGGCATGCTTTTCTAATTGCTCCATGTTCTTAATCCATTACTATAGACATTGCTTAGATTTCTTGTTTCAGCCTGTCAGTTCTTTTTGTAGGTAAATGTAACAGAAGAGCTTTAGAGAATGCTGGAATGTCACAGGTGTCACATTCCTGTCGATATTACTCTGAAATTTCAATGTCATTGACAGTCTTTCTGCAGTTTTGTTCTTCTTTTAATGTGCTCTCGTCTACTCCTGCAACATAACTAATCCTACACCCACTATAATGAATTACCATTGGTATGCTGTCGTACAGGTCAAGGATAAATAGATCTGCAACAATCCACTGTATAACATTTATGTTTAAACAGAACATTGCATAATGTAGTGGTAAATAAGTGTTCTTGGATTTTATGCGGGGAGGCAAATTTACCTTAAACATGTAATTGAGGTTAGAACTATAGTTTCCCCATTCATATAAGGTAATCTTTACTGATGTGTTATTGTGTGCTTTAACCCTTTAAGTGCTCAAGTATTATCTCAACCTCAAATTTTGCTCCAATCCTTTGGTTAAAAAGGCATGAATTACAGAAAGCAAATATAAACAGCTTAAAGGGTCACTATAGTCCAAATTTATTTTTTAGCTTAAAGGAGCACTATAGGGTCAGGAACACAAACCTGTATTCCTGACCCTATAGGGTTAAAACCACCATCTGTTCACCCTGGTCCCCTCATGCCTCCATAAATATAGTAAATCTTACTTGTATTCAAGTCTGCAGCTGCATGCTTTGTGCCTGTTTCTTTTAGACCTGCCTGCTGACATCAGCAGAAATAGTAGCCTGATCCAATCACAATGCTTCCCCATAGGATTGGCTGAGACTGACAAGGAGGCAGATCAGGGGCAGAGCCAGCACAATTCAAACACAGCCCTGGCCAATCAGCATCTCCTCATAGAGATGGATTGAATCAATAAATCTCTAGGAGGAAAGTTCAGTGTCTGCATGCAGAGGGAGGAGACACTGAATGTTTGAATGCGTTTTAGGCAGCCATGACCCAAGAAGGATCTCAAACGGCCATCTAAGGAGTGGCCAGTGAAGTTATCACTAGGCTGTAATGTAAACACTGCATTTTCTCTGAAAAGAAAGTGCTTACAGCAAAAAGCCTGAAGGTAATGATTCTACTCACAAGAACAAATTCATAAGGTGTAGTTGTTCAGTTGACTATAGTGTCCCTTTAATAAAGCAGTTTTGGTGTAAAGATCATGCCTCTGAAGTTTCACTGCTCAAATCACTGCCATTAAGGTGTTAAATTACTTTTTGTTTCTGTTTATGCAGCCTTTGTCACTCCTCTCCTGGCTGTGACTGACACAGCCTGCATGAAAACCTTTTTTTTTTTTTTTTTTTTCAATCATATGTAACTTACTTTAAAAGTTGTGATTAAACTTTAATTACATACAGGAAGCTCCTGCATGTAGCAAGCTATTAGCAGAGCAAGAGGTAAGAAAGTCTAAATTAACCAGAATTTGCAGTAAATGAAGTGTAAACATTAGATGACTCTTTACAGGAAATGTTTAGGAAAGTGCAAGTCACATGCAGGGAGGTGTGACTAGAGCTGCATACACAAAATTATGTAACTCCTAAATGGCAGCTAATTGAGCAGTGAAACTGCAGGGGCATGCATTTGTTATATTTTAGTTGTGTACTCAAGTAATTTGTACAACTGGATGAGTGATGCATTTATTTGTTTTTAGTCTTCATTGTTGCTGCTGTGTGTAATGACTAGCACACCTATATAGTGTTGAAGTATCCTGTCAAAAAATAAGATGGTTTTTTTCTTTTCCATTTTTTTTTTTTTTTAAATCTACAAAGCTATATGGTGTTTTAATAACTATTTTCTTTTATGGATTGCATACATCATTCATACCCCTCCTTTAAGCTAATCACATGGCAGGAAAGGCCCGGAATACACGCACTGAGATCTAATTTGTCATTCATTGTGAACATTCTCAGATTGTATTTTTCTAAAACTTACAGTTTAATTTCCTCATTAAGTTTTAAGATTTTTTTTTCTGTTTCCTTTTTCTGTGGAATACCATTAGCACAAAATAGCCTGTTTTAACACTGTATCCATTTACAGGAATTACCACGTGCGATTTCGATAACTGTAATCTTAGAAACAAGTTAAAAACAAAACGCAATACGTCATTGTGTTTATTTTAAAGATAATAGAACTGTTGAAATGTTACATAACCTTAAAATCTGGTTTCTCCTTAATTCATTCTTGTATAAAAGCAGGAGTAACACATTAAAAAGTAGTCTGTTTTGCAAGCCCTCAAAAGAGATACCTTCTTGTATCACAACAAAAATTTCAGGATTTTTTCAGAGGGGGGCTATTAGCTGAGTGTCTCAACTTCCCCTCTCATAATATTGTAAAGCGCTACGGAATCTGTCGGCGCTATATAAATGGCGATAATAATAATAATAACTGCCTACTTGCCACAGCATGCCAACAGCAGCAGCAGTGTAAGACTACTTTGCCAGTAAATTAGCACAGGGTAATATCCCAGTAGGGCAACTAAGGCCAATTATATTTTGGTTTCCTAATACTGACACCACTTTTTTTTAATGTTTTTCATAATACTATCTCAAACAGGTAATGGCCCATTCTTCCTTTTGGTAAGAACCTTTACAGTGGTCTCCTCTGAGGGAGGGTGCAGGAATATGTAATCATATCATAGATGTAGGAATCATAAAACCACATGCAAAAATCTGGTGTAACTTTTAAAATAATATGTTTGTGTTTAAAAGAAGTAAAAAAAAATAATAAATGTATGTTAACCACTGCTGGTTATCCCGATTATTATTATTATTATCATTTTTTGTCTGTAGAAAATAGCACAGTTTAATGAATGCTCCCTACATTGGGCTAGGATTTTTATGAAAAGCTACCCCCTTTCTTTAGTTCCTGCATCGACGCATCATATGTCCACAATTTAAGGGATTTGGAAGCAAGATTGCGCTGACACTTCTTTGGGAGCCGCAGTTAGAAACTTGAAGCTTGGGTAGTTACTTTTATCAGACCCTCTCTAGCAAGTGCACATATATTAAAAAATATATTTTATATTTACCACTATCTAGTCAGACAGGTTTGGTGGTGTCTTTACGTACACATTAACTTTGGGTTGCAACCTGTTGACAATCAACTGAATGCCCAATTTAATTCCCCTAGCATTTGCATTGGTTTTGTGCAGTATTCTGTTATCCAGTGGATGCGGTCTCATCACGTAGACCAGTAGTTGCATGTTATTACCCAGATATGCTACCTCAAAGCAGATAAAAAATTAGTCACATAGGCTCAAGGACAACATTTTAAATCCGAGAAGAGTAGAGCATTCTACTATATCCATTCAATTAAAAAGCAGAAGTTTTTTTTTTGTTTTGTTTTTTACATACTCTTGATTTTTTTTTTTATGCTTCTTGTATAATAAAAAATATATTTTGGCAAGTAGCCAATAAATAATTTTTTAACTGGTTGTAAACGACAGACATACAATGAAAAAATTGCTTCTCCTTCCCCTTGTCCGATTTGAACAAAATCCATTTCAGTTATATGTACCTTTTGTTTATACAAAGTGTCATTTTATGATGAGCATATAATCCGTTTATGATGCTTGCTTGCTTATTCTTAATTTTATTGGTGTAGCTGTAGCAAATGTCTGTTTAGGATACATAGGAATTTACCAGTTGCCTTTTGTGATGGCTATTTTAAATAAAATGTGACCCTGTATGTGTGTGCAACAATAAATATAGCAAACAAGCTTTTCCACAGCTCTGTAGCACAGATTCTACTTTTTGTGCATCTGAAAACCCACTTATCCATGTGATTGCGTGGTAGGTGAAGGAACTTTCATATACCTTGCATACCACATTCTCTTACATATTTCAATGCAAAAGCATTTTTAATAAATAAGCATTAAATACCTGTATGGTTAGACGTGATTTGTTTTGATTTTATCCTTGCAAGACGGGTGCTTGATATCAAGCGTGCCATCACCTTCTTATAATCCCCTGATTACCGCAGTTGCACACATGAGATGCCAAGATTTAGAATTGTGTATATGTATGAGTGCAAAAAGTGGGAATGAAGAAGGCACAAAGTGATCATTTCTGCATAACTCGATCCTACATCCTACATTAGGGGTTCCCAGTCTCTTAAGGACCAAAGCACACTTTGATGAGAGGCAAATTTTCAAGGCACACCTATTTTATTATTTTTCTTTTTACCTTCATCAGCAGCTTATAAATGTCATATTTTAGTTGAAGTCTTACGATAAAGATATGCACACATCTAGCCAAATTGGGTTATTCATTTTTATTGCCAGATGAAGCCCAAATTTTAATGCTGACACTTATTAAAAAAGCACATCTTAAGTACTGTAATCACCCTATTACAAACCTAAATTGTATGTGTCTATGGCACACTTGAAAGTGGCTTTTGGCGGATTGGTTGATCACATCACTGGAGACTTGGTGTGATGCAATAACTGCAAATAAAAAATAATGGGAATTTTGGACATTTCAGCAATATAGAAGACTAAATGTTATTACATATTCAACAATAGAGCTCATTGCTTACAATCTCTGAAGTCTTAGTAAATAAAGGCTGTGTAATAGTGAGAGGTGAAATACACAATGAATGGGTGTGTGTTAGCAATAAGTGGGAACCGCTTATACCACTCTAAAGAATACTCATAAATACATACAGTAGGTGGAACACGCGTCTGATGATTCTACAGGGAAAAACAAAATAACAGTGCAATATTGCCAATATAAGGAAATAATGGTAGATTTCAGGTACTCTTAACATATGGCTCTCATGGGTAGTGCAGAGGGACTCTTTATAGGATGTCCCCGTCCTTCTTCCAGCGGGTCTTTGTGTAGCTTTTAAGGAATCTGCAGTAATCATTAGATAAGAGATCCTTCTCTGGTGTAAAATGATTTATTTGGTCCAATAAAACAAGCACAATGAGTTGTGTGCAAAAATTCCGATTTACTCGGACTTACTAAGCCATCAGGCTGTGCCAACACTGGACTTATTTGAACCTACTTGGACTTTTTACTTTTGTCCAGATAGTCTTTTATTCTTTTTGCATAATTTATTATTTTGTTTTTCCCTGTAGAATCATCAGACGTGTATTCCACCTACTGTATGTATCTTAAATGCTGTGTAAAACTGCGTTATTTTAAAAGTATTTTCAAGATGCGGTTTTATTTAAATCATTCAATTATACTATATAAATATATCACACAAAGACAGATGAACCTACCTGCAGTGCCTTGCAAAACTTTATAAACATGAAATATATATATCTCCAAGTTTGTGTTTTGTAATGGCACAACTTAAGCAGATGGAAGTCAGCAAAGGCTGTAATTTAATGCTTTTAATAGAGTATATGCAGTGGAGGCTGGTCAATAGGGCCAAGTGAAGCTATGATTCAATGCATCTCTAAGAGGAAAAGCTGATTGGCCCAGTGTGGCGATTTGCTGCGCACTCACAATAGCCTCCCAATGCTTCCCTATGGAATTGGCTGAAATCATCAAAATTGATTATCGCAACCAAGGAGGTAGAGCCAGAGGTGACCGGACCTGCATGGCGCTGTAATAGAGGTAAGTAAACTACCATTTCCAAGGGGGGTGATGGGAGCAGGGGGCCAATTTACACCTATAGTATCCGAAATGCACATGTGTTTTCCTGACGCTATAGTGTGACTTTAAGCTTGTATATTCATTGATTTTAATTTATTAACTTTTATTAAAGTGAAATGCAGTCATCGCTTGAATCCTTATTTAGACTTCCATATGCATTTAGAGATCAAATAATAAAGAGGACATAACTTAATAGAGGAGGTTAATAGTGTACTTGCACTGGACTCATTCTCAGGTTCAGATTTAAAAAGTGTGTGGTAATTACATATGTGAGGTCTGAAAAGTAGGCATCCCCTTTAAACCTAGACTGGCATATCTGGAGTTTCAGAGTAGTCCCAAATAAGATTGTAAACTTGTAAAAATGAACTATTTATGAAAACAAAGTTGCAATAATGATCCTTACAAATGTAACCATCAAAAATCGCTTTAACAAATATAATGGCAATGCAGTGCTTTAAAAAATAAAATAAAACTCCAATGAAGGGGTTACTAGTAATTTCCAGTTCCTAAAAAAAAAAAAAAGAAGAAATAAATAAATATATGTAACGGATCAGCTGGCACCCCGACTGGGTACCTCCGTTAAAGGATGCTCCTAGCGCTTCCTGAGGACTCCAAGCACTGCAGCAGACACCACAACCACCGAACCGGAGAAGCATATTAATCCTCTCAAGCATATGAATGCTGTAGACAGTTGAATAGGAACCATACGAATAGGTTTACTCTCCTAGCAGTCAAACTGGAACAGCATACAATAAATCCTTCCCCAATAATGAGACGACACTTCACTTTGAGGGTTAAGCAGGAACTCCCTGTACTGTCACATACAGTCTCTTTTATTCCCAATCCACAAACATAGTACAGCCCACAGGGCGTTACAAAACAACCAATCAATCCGTACAATACACCCAGACACTCCCACACAAAATCCTCCACTCTGTCTGTGATATGATTACTGAACACAATGGGTAATCTCATTATCACCGGCAGAGGAATACAGTTTTTACACAATATTTATAACTTCTAAAATATACATGTCACAAACATAAAACATACATTTTCATAATCAATCCATTCAGGGGAACAACATATTAAAAAATGGCACGAATCAGACCAGGGGTTCAAAAGTTAAGGGAAAGTCCTTTGTGACTAAATGAAGCATGGCTTTCTGGCCCAAACCAGTTTCAGAGTCTTCTATCCTGGAGATAAGTGAGAAGTAATTCAATTATCTCCCAGGACAGACACAAGACTCCATTAGCCACATGGCAGACAAAGGACAACAAAAGACATAAAAATACATACTGTTACATTTATACATAAAACACAGACATGTCACATATCCCCAGATAGCTGGGATCTGAGCGCACAAAACTACCGAATAGCGCTTAGATCCTATTCACACAGTTCAATTGCCATGGAGCCGAAGTCTTTAACTACACGAATGGGCTCCATGGCATAGCTATCTGGGTTAACACATTCACATAAAGTCTGGTCCATAGTCCAAAGGCAAGAGGCGGGCAAGCAGCCCCCTCCAAGGACACGTGGCGAGGCCGGTTTCGCCACAATATATATATTTATTAATTTTTTACAATGTAGCGTTAAAAGGACAGGGCCTCTGCCCCACATATAATGTTTCATAATTATTTCTTGTTTGTTTTTCCATGAATTATGTGATTTTCAATTTTATAAGCATCTACAACCCAGTGTGTGTGTGTGTGTGTGTGTGTGTATGTGTGATATATAGTGTGTGTGTGTGTGTGTGTGTATACAATGTGGTCTACTGTTCTAAGTTTTGTAAATTACTTTTACCTGTTTACATGTCTCTTGTCATGTTACCTGGACAACCAATGAAATGTTGTTTGTGTTTGTTTTTTGTTTTTTTTCTTTTCTTCTCTTCTAAAACGCTTTGTAGAATTGTACCGGACACACAATCTTCTTAGTGTATTATTTGATAATAAAAAACTAATTTGTTTTCACTTCTTCTTTGTAGTATTTTTGGCTGCTTGTGCTCACTCGAGGTTTGGTAGGCATTGGAGAAGCAAGTTATTCAACCATCGCTCCCACCATCATTGGGGATTTGTTCACCAGGAATACACGCACACTCATGCTCTCGGTGTTTTACTTCGCCATCCCTCTTGGAAGGTACAAATTGTTTAATTCCGTTACACAGTTTGCTCTGGTGCAGATAACTGGTGCTCACAAGTTATTCTCCTAGGTCAGCATAGCTGGTAATGTTATTTTTACACACAGCGCAGAGAATAAAGTGACTTTTCATGTATCGCAGAAATGGGTTCCAAAGAGAGAGCTTTTTGAATGTAACTGCTCTGTGGTTTCTTTAAGTAAAAGAATAATACAAATATTGCCATATACACCTTACATGTTCCCCTTTTACATGTGATTGTTCATCAGTCATGGTTACTATTAGATAGGGGTCTGTCTGTCTATCACAGGCACAATTCTGTCACTCAAATAGTTAACTTAGGGATGCTCCAGATTGCTTTTTCTCTCAGTGGGTAGTAGATGAGTTAATATACTTTGCCATGTCTTTTCCATGAAGATCTTGCTGTGGTCAATTATTAGATGTCTAGAACCTGTGCCGGCATTGTCTCTTCATTCAATGTTAAGCCATTCTAGAGGCATGGCTACTGCTGAGATTAAACCCTTCACTGTGCCCATACTGATTCATACCAGCAATGGGTGCTGTGATAGGGCAGAAGAGGCCAATCACAGCCACCCATTGCTGCTCAGGCTAATGCTTCCTCATTAGTTAAAGCAGCGCAGTGGGGATGGGCTGCTGAGCAGAATTTATTAACATTACAATATTATTAGCCATTTAATACTAAATGAAAGGACAGTGCCAAGGGGCTATAGGCACAATAACTACTTCAGTGAGATGAAGCGGTGTTAGTGCCTGCAGTGTCCCTTTCACAACAGGATGACAACATTTAAACAATTAAAAAAGAGAATTTGGACAATATATCCAATTGAATAATAAAACCTTTCCATGTACATTTTGCAACATGGTCAACTGCTCCACACTTACGGTCATAGCAAATAAGCCACTTGTTGTTTTGAACCTTGTCTGTAAAGTGATAGTTGCCTCACATTAGAGGAAAAAGTGATCAGCTTTAGTTGTGCTGTGCTAAATGTTAAACTAAAAGTGCTAAAAGAAAATAGTGAATCATGAATAATAAACAGTATTACTTAATTGAAATGTCTAATGTGAGCGGCTGCTCTGTTTGACATGCAGGATGCGTCTAAGCTATTAGAAATTGTCACACATTAGATGTGAAGTGCTGAGCCATAATTATATACACAGCAAAATAAAGAGTGCCCACTAATGTGCAAAGAGTGCTCAGTATGCAAGTTACATACCTGCCAACAGAGTCTCAACGTTGGCAGCTTTGCACTACTGCTGTGCTGCACAGCATTCTTTAGAGCCACTTATCATATTATGCTCTTTTTATTCAATGTTTTAAATTATTTATTTTAGATCAGTATAGTACAAATCAAATCTTAGAGTTCTGCACACACATACAGTGCGGCTCTCTTTTTTTTTTTTTTTTGACTGGCTTGTTTTAACTGAATTATTCAATCATTGGTCCTTAAGGAGTTAAATATTTGAAAGAATGATAAGTTGCACAGTTGTAGAATAGCAATATATATGGAGATGGAAAACTTACACAAAGAGTGTCAGACTTTAACTGCCAGCCTGTACTGAAACCATAATCAGCCAGACAAGACCCTTATAATATTGTACACAAACCAATTAAAAATTGTAATCATGGGGAAAATATTTTGGTGGCTTAAAACGAATTGGTCACCTTCCGAGGTCTTATTTTTGACCCCTGACTGCGACATTGCTGCTTGCATTGCATGCCCCGGTGGTGCTGTAAAGGTGAGTTACACTTACCTGATGCTGTCCCCCTACAGACACCGCCATCTTCAACCTTCAGCTCCTGGCACCTAATCCTCCAGGATCCAATACAGTCATTCCGAGCATTTCATAAAATTCGATATTTTATCGTTCTGAAATGCTAAACATTTTTGTTTAGTTTTTTTTGCTGCGTGACACTTAAGCCGCTTTTAAGTTGTTTATTAAAAATATATATGCACGTATATTCATATAGTGAATGTGAGAAAGGATTATATAAGTAACCAATCTGAATCCACATATTTAATTGAGATTTGTGACAATGTAAGGTTCTACAGGTCAGAGGAAAAAAAGCATAGTATAGGTAGTATTGTAATATATTTCAAGGATCTCGCCAGCATAATTTTGACTCTTAAAATTTTGCTGAAACATTGATATATGCTGTTAAATTTAAGAAGTGGCTCTCACTGCATTAGAGAGTAATGTTTATCTTTAGAAATGTGTTGCTTCCAACAATCGTTTACCTCAGATGGCCAAAGTATAAACAAATTCTCATAATGCCATGTTTTCCTCTATTTTCTTTTATGCTTTAATGATAGGCCCTCACAATAAGCAACTTTGTCCAGGGACATTGCAGACAGCATGGTGCACAGACACTGGATTCCTGCAGACTGTATCCTAAAAAGGACTGGCCTCATGAGCTCATTTCCTGAAAAATAAATGACTACAGCTCCCTACACCTCCAATTTGCTCCTATTTAGCAGAAGGAAATCTATTACAGACAAGTTAAATTTGTGCGGTCTCCTCTCTCACGTGGAATTATCCTCTTTAACCCTTGACTGCTTTATTACTTATAAAGTTAAACTGTATTAAACCTCACAAACTCCTTATGGAAAAACGGCGATCTTTGTCAGTCTGGAATGTTCTAGATATTTGCCATCAGAATTTGCACAGTGCCATGCTAATGCTCTCCGAATATTCCATGCAACAATACAGGGCTAACTCACTAAACCGCAACTAGTGGAGATATAAAATGTAGATGACCAAACCCAGGATAAAATACCCACATTTTTTCCAAACTGTCTATTTTGGCCTATATTTATTAAAAGATTATCGGAATACTATTAGTCCTCCTTATAGGCCTACTCCAAGCACCATGACCACTATTTCAAGTGGTCATGGTGTCTGAAGTATGTACATTCAGCATGTTGCTTGAAAAAACTGCACATATGGAGTTTTGAGCTGCGGGGGGTGTAACTTTGCTTCCAGCAGCATCATTGGGGCCATTTGCCAGTCCAAACAAGAGTTCCAGGCTGGCTAATGTCAATTCAGTGCAACTTTCCATGTACAATGTGCCAATTATTGGCTGAGAGCCATCAGCTGATGCTGTAGGCCAATGAATGATGAGCATGAGCAGCATCTGGCCTCTCCAGCTCTACAGAAGCCAAATGTCGTAAACCCTGTTTCAGAGCAGACCAGGAGACCCAGGTGAGACCCAGTTAAGAGAGCAAACCTTTGCTAAACTGTTTTCCCATTACCAGAAAACGGGGCCAGCTTACAGCAAGCTGCAGGGGTGACCAAAAGGTAGAACTCAGATGTTTAAAAACTATAGCTTCCATGATGCTTTGCCATTCTAAAGGCATGCTAAGCATCATGGGAGTTGTAGTTCTACAAC
Source organism: Pelobates cultripes (assembly GCA_933207985.1). NCBI lineage: Eukaryota > Metazoa > Chordata > Amphibia > Anura > Pelobatidae > Pelobates > Pelobates cultripes. The sequence continues at coordinate 235,101,181 of OW240912.1, read as the reverse complement.
ATCTGGGGATCTTGCTTTTGGGCACCCCTGCGTTAGAGTAAGCCATTAATGGTTGTATTATGTTATGCCTTTTAGTGTGCCAAGCATCTTGCTTTGTAAAATAAAGGAGGAGGATGGAGCTACTAAGTCAAGATGCAGCATGTAACTGTAAAATGAATAAGTAGCTCTTCAGGAAACCTAGATTATATAATCTGACCATTCTGATTTCCATCCCTTATCCCGGTAAGAAGTGACTGATACCAAACTTGCTGGTTGTGGTCAACTTTCTATAATGTGAATCCATTGTACCATTCTTATATTGAATCTACTGTATGTGCGCTCTAAGGAATACTTTTATGATTATTAAAGAGCTTTTTTTTGTTCTTTCTGTTTAACAGTGGTTTAGGATACATCACGGGTTCCAGTGTAAAACAAGTAGCAGGGGACTGGCGCTGGGCACTGCGGGTAAGTGCAGTTTAAACAGATTTATGATCTACAAGTACAGGGAGAAAAAAATATAGTATTCATTGAGATACATAGAGCAGAAATCCAGCATTAATAAAGAGGGGTGCTCAGCTGTGACCTAATGTGTATAAATTGAAAGACTAAAGGGCTGTATGAAGGCAAGGGGAACAATACCAGCTCTGAATTTCAGCTTAAACGGATTCATCTCCAGCATTTTGTATAATGCTATTCATGTTTAAAATAGCCATAAATGATGCACTGTATCCGCCTGCTTCATTGACGTGGGAATTGGCGTAAAAAGGTTTATTCATGTTGTATCCATAGAAATAACTTTTAGTTAATACTAGTTCGTTTTAAACTGTAAAACTGCTAAAAACCTCTTACAAATTACCTGAGCACTGTCCCAAAACCCATACTTAAATGCACAAGATGTTTGACTATTCTGTTGCCTGATAACTAAAGAATGTTTTTTGAATATTTGTTGGCACCACTGCAAGTATCTAAAACAAAGATTACACAAGGAGGACTTGGTTTAGCACTGCACTCTGCGTTGTATGTGAAATATTTATGTAAATAAGTGCACTACAATGCTTGTTTTTCAAGCAAATATTTCACTGTATTTGATCCTAATCAGTGCTAACCTCAGAGTACTTCTTTTTGTCTCCGGGGAAAAAAATATTTTGCTGTCAAGATATTGTATAATGAGCGCTTCCTGCTTTGAAAGAAAAAAAAAATCACTTAACTATAGTGTTCCAATAGCGTTTTTTATTTGGAGTTAGTCTCCTCACTTCCTGTTCTTCTTCACAGTGGGTGCAATACTTGTCTTGATAACAATGCAATTTTAAGTTCTGATAGACCGGAAGCCTTTTTACAAAAACTGTTTCATCACCTTTGACCGATTTTTAGGAAAAGATCATTACTTTTCCAATGAATTGGCTAATGCGTTTTAATTTTACATGACAATTGAAAGTACTTTTTGTTGTTGCTAGTGTACAAGTTGAATATTTTCATTTTATAGTGATTGCAACATTTTACTTCAAAATCTTATTTGAAATATACCAGCGTAAAAATACTAATAGTTTCTAAATCAACCTGAATTTCATTGTTCATAAAGCATCACTTAAAATCTTACAGGTTTCCCCAGTGCTGGGCATTATAACAGGAACACTCTTGTTAATATTTGTGCCAACCTCAAAAAGGGGGCATGCTGAACAGCTAAAATCCAGGACTTGGGTCAAAGACATGAGGGACCTAGTACGAAAGTAAGTATACAAGTGGTTCTTGTTCTAACAGATGAGATTTTAAAACATGGTCCACACATGGTTATTACATTACTATGCAAATATTTAGTACTCCAAGTTAACAAATTACAAGTTAATTAATTATGAAAATTAGATCACACAAGACTGCCATACTTGACGATTGATGTTGAAGCCCCAGATTTTGTTACAGCTATGATTTCTAACCAAGACTGCGCTTGTGGATATAAAATCAATCAATACGTTTTATTCTAGCTAATTCACTAGATCATTCTTTAATATGCTGTCTTAACTTCTGCAGTTCTGCACCACCTATGGATTGTATTAAAGAAAAAAGCCGCTCTAATTGTTTTATCTGTGTAAAAATCGGTTGCTATGCAACATTGTCATCTGTCATTATCTGCTGCATTATGCTAGAGATTTTTTTTAAAAAGTGTTTAGCTTTTTGTCTTTCAACAAAGTGAAGATCAATGTATTTTATTTTTCCTATGTAAAAAATCTTGACTGCGTAACCAAAATTGTAGCCAGTCGAGCAAACTGGGGAGTTGAACTTGAAGTGCCTAGAGTTAGCTGTCTCAGAGTTAGCTTAAATATGAGGAATTTAAAACATTACATTCTTCCTTTATGAAAAAGACGCTGTGCTCTGATAAAACACTTCATACTTTGTCTACATGCTTCTGAGCACAGTATGTAAAATTAATACAGTGCATGAATTACAGACATTAATCTGTAGACATCATGACTGCTCCCTTGGCATGCCTTGCTGCCATATAATAAAGTTTTTCTTCATTCAGATACCAGGTTTGACACGTGCACTGTTTCTATGACAGACATATTCTTACAAAAAATTACTGCAGTCTTATGGCTGAAATGGCCAGAACGTATACAGAGCATAACCCTAGACACGTTTTTAAAGGACCACTATAGTGCCAAGAAAACATACTCGTTTTCCTGGCACTATAGTGCCCTGATGGTGCCCCCACCCTCAGGGTCCCCCTCCCGCCGGGCTCTGGAGAGAGGAAAGGGGATAAACTTACCTTTTTTCCAGCGCCGGGCGGGGAGCTCTCCTCCTCCTCTCCGCCTCCGATCCACCTCTTCGGCTGAATGAACACGCGCGGCAGGAGCTGCGCGCGCATTCAGCTGGTCTCATAGGAAAGCATTTACAATGCTTTCCTATGAACGCTGGCGTCTTCTCACTGTGATTTTCACAGTGAGAAGCACGCAAACGCCTCTAGCGGCTGTCCATGAGACAGCCACTAGAGGCTTTGGAGGCTGGATTAACCCTATTCTAAACATAGCAGTTTCTCTGAAACTGCTATGTTTATAAAAAAAAAAAGGGTTAATCCTAGAGGGACCTGGCACCCAGACCACTTCATTAAGCTGAAGTGGTCTGGGTGCCTAGAATGGTCCTTTAAGGACACACCACTTTATAAAAGAATAACATATTTCACCATGATTGAAAGAGTGGTTGAGAATACTACTGTTCTATTTTAGTAAACTGCTAAGTTATGTCGTTGTTGATTTATCATTTCGTTATTGAAATTGGGTAATGTAATCTTTAGTTCTAAATTGACATTAAATGTTTGATCCTTAGTTGTTTTGGTTTATGTGATGTTAATTGGGGGTGATGGGATAGACAGATTTGTTTTTCGGGGCCTGCAGAATAGTGATCTGAATGTAATCTGTTTTATATTTAATATTTTCTCAAAATGGAAAAAACAAAACCTTTTTTTTAAAGAGGAAATTAAATTATATATTTAACCATTGGGTGTATGTAACGTTTTCTATTATTACAAACCCGAGACCTGGAATCTAAGAGCAGAGTTAACATGTATCAGATAAATGTCAGGTTCACAGTTCACCATTAAAGTCCATGGAAACATTTCTCTTGTGTACAGAGATTAATAGATCGCTAGTTTTACAATTGGCCCCGAACGGAATCCGCAGGATAGCATAATAATACTAATGGTGGTTTGGTGGAATTTAAAAGCCTCTTTACATACATTCACATCACATACATGATCACACATGATGGGTAATGCCCAACACTATCAGTATCAAATCCATGATGTGCAACAGTCAGTTATAGTATTACATATGGTTATGATTAAGGTTACCATATCCACCATGTTTTCAGGAAAACCTATCACGTGTACATATTGATGGGCAGCACATGAAAAGGGTTTCCCTGTAGTATGTAGAATTCAGAAGACGATTGTATACGATTAAGTAATTAGGCAATGAAGAATCCTGCAGATTATGCATCATACATACTGCAGAGCAACCCTTTTCATGCATTTTCATAAAAATTACAAAATGATGTGTGTCCCTGGTGCATGGTGACTTTGGTAACTATCATTATGATTTATGTTTAATTTGTTTTGTCTTCCTTCTTGACCTCTTTCACCAGCCGTAGCTATGTCTTCTCTTCACTGGCAACTTCCACAGTATCTTTTGCAACTGGTGCTTTGGGCATGTGGATTCCACTCTACCTGTATAGAGCTCAGGTGGTGCAGAAAACGGTGGAACCTTGTAAATTTGCCCCATGTAGTACCAAAGACAGGTAACTATAGAAATTTGTAATTGTAATAATGATTGCTGTGTTCATCAGACCAGTATATACTACGAAACTTGCTGGAAAATATGAAACCTAAAATTCCGAAATTGAGAAGGATATTATAAGAGTAATTTGTTTAATTATGGCTAATATGTGTTAAATAGTCATCATTATATGTGATCAGTCATCACTATATGTGAGCATATAATTTGCAGGATTAGGGAGAATTATTGCAAAAGATGTCACTTTCCATAGCTCCTTTCTGAAACATTATGTATAACGAAGGCAAATGTGGACTACTTACCGCTTGCCATTTAAACAATAAAACCAGATGCAGAGTAATCTGTAGAAACATTTTACAGTATTGCAAATTGCTATGGAACACACTTAAAGGTAGTGCTAATTATTATAAGAACAGCCTTTTGTTCCTGATCTAGCAGTGAAAATATCCACACACTTTCACACTAATTTGAGAGTCCAGATTTTCTAAGTCTTCACCAAATGAGCAAAGTTAGGAATCGATATTGTAGCAAAAATATTCCATAATGTTAATAGCAATGTTTGTTTCATACATATCACTAGAAGTGTCCTTGATTGCTTTTGTTTTTTGTTAAAAAAAAAAAAAAAAGTAACATTTTCTTCTTTTTTTTATTTTTAACAGTTTGATTTTTGGAGCGATCACCTGCATCACTGGTTTTCTTGGTGTGATCTTAGGGGCAGGAGCAACTAAATGGTGTCGCCTGAAAACACAGCGCGCTGACCCACTTGTTTGCGCAGTCGGCATGTTGGGTTCAGCTATCTTCATCTGCCTGGTGTTTGTTGCTGCCAAGAGCAGCAGCGTTGCTGCATATGTAAGTCAGAGTTCATCTGGGATTTTTCTTAGCGCTATTCTAAATAATTTCTGTCTAGTGAAGCTGAAAAGGACCTTCTGTGTCACTCAGCTGGTATCCAGATTGCAAAAATAACTAGTGCCACCTAGCCAGCCCTTATTACTGCTGGCTGAATACTATGCTCTGTTATTCTCACAAATGAGTATGTGTAATCACTATGATACACTTCCAAATGTACCTTCCAAAACATTGTAAGAACTTACTATGTTTGTGATTCAGCATGCTATTTTACAGCAAAGTGCACTAAAGAAAATGGCACATGCTATTTTATATACTTAAAAGTAATACTTTTTCCCTATGTGTATACACAAAATGCATATAATACAATCTTAAATTTGAATCTTATGATCTTTAGATACGGTACTCAATCAATTCTAGACACAAAGTAAATATACAAGTGGTATATGGAATGAGTTTACAGTCAGAACAATACAGATTTAAATTGTATTGCCTGGTGAGGCTGTGTTAATAAAATCCAATGATAGATTTAAAAAAAAAAAGTGTTTTGTGGCACCACTATCCATGTACAATATTTAAAGGGACACTATAGTCACCTGAACAACTTTAGCTTAATGAAGCAGTTTTGGTGTATAGAACATGCCCCTGCAGCCTCACTGCTCAATCCTCTGCCATTTAGGAGTTAAAGGACCACTATAGTGCCAGGAAAACATAATCGTTTTCCTGGTACTATAGTGCCCTGAGGGTGCCCCCACCCTCAGGGTTCCCCTCCCGCCCGGCTCTGGAAGGGGGAAAAACTTACCTTTTCCCAGCGCTGGGCGGGGAGCTATCCTCCTCCGTTCCTCCCCGTCGTCTGAATGCGCACGCGCGGCAAGAGCTGCGCGCGCATTCAGCCGGTCGCATAGGAAAGCATTCATAATGCTTTCCTTGGCGTGCTCACTGTGAAAATCACAGTGAGAGACAGCGCCTCTAGCGGTCAGTGAGACAGCGAGGTTTTGAAGACTTAACCCATTCATAAACATAGCAGTTTCTCTGAAACTGCTATGTTTATAAAAGAATGGGTTAACCCTAGCTGGACCTGGCACCCAGACCACTTCATTAAGCTGAAGTGGTCTGGGTGCCTAGAGTGGTCCTTTAAATCCCTTTGTTTATGAACCCTAGTCACACCTCCCTGCATGTGACTTGCACAGCCTTCCATAAACACTTCCTGTAAAGAGAGCCCTATTTAGGCTTTCTTTATTGCAAGTTCTGTTTAATTAAGATTTTCTTATCCCCTGCTATGTTAATAGCTTGCTAGACCCTGCAAGAGCCTCCTGTATGTGATTAAAGTTCAGTTTGGAGATTGAGATACAATTATTTAAGGTAAATTACATCTGTTTGAAAGTGAAACCAGTTTTTTTTTGTTTTTTTTTTAATGCAGGCTTTGTCAATCATAGCCAGGGGAGGTGTGGCTAGGGCTGCATAATCAGAAACAAAGTGAATTAACTCATAAATGACAGTGAATTGAGCAGTGAAATTGCAGGGGAATGATCTATACACTAAAACTGCTTTATTTAGCTAAAGTAATTTAGGTGACTATAGTGTTCCTTTAATGATACATTTTCTATTTAAAAAAAAAAATCAAACAAAACCTATGGCAGTACTGTAGATGTCCTGAAATTGAGAGCTAGCTCTGTGTTCATGCATGTCTCTTGGGATTATTAGAGGGAGACAGGGCAATGGGAGAATATAGTAAAGATATTTTCATTTTAATTTTCTAATATAATTTTTTTTTAACCAATTTGTTTTCTTTAGTAATTTGTGAAGGATATCGCTATATTATGATTGTATAGATTCTATATGAATGCTACCTAGCACATTTTGCACGTGCTGTTTCTGCATCATTTATTTACTCAAATATAAAGAGTCAAACTGGAATATTTATTGGCAATTATAAGCACTAGAAATGAATGCAGTTCTGCTATAATTGTAAGACTGTGCAGACCACATCATTGTCGTTTACTACATCGGAAATGTCATGTAGATATGTTACAATTATATTTTTATTTACATATCTGCACATTAAATTGAAAAGCTGCTAAGGTCAACAGATCTTTAGGGGATGCAATTGAGGAACCTTGGGGTCTCAGATTCAGTTCTTGGCTGTTGCAATGCAGCCAAATGTCATTTTAAAAGGGTTAACAAACCAAAAATGAGTAATTTTAATGAAAAGATTAGAATAACCTCCACCCCCCCAAAAAACACAAAACATTTTATATGATATTACATTCTCTTGACAAGTTTCTAGTTTTTATATAATTATCAATGAATGCATCATAGTTTAACTTTTTTTTAAAAATATATAGATATTTCTATTAAGGGATTGCATAGAAGCCTTACAAATTTGAACAAAGAGTTAATAGTTGTGTTGTTTTTTGTGTGTGTATTTTTGTAAATGTTACCGTCTGTGTTATGAAAAGCCTTCATTGCCACATAGATACTGTTTTCATTTAGTACAGTTTCACACCTCTCTAAAAGATATAGTGAGTTAAAATGGAAATTGTTTTATTATGACAGCCATATGTCTTTTTCATTTGTTGAAGAAGTGAAAATGTTTGTTCTGGGGCATATAAGGAAACATTCAGCGTGATTTATTGTAATACTTAGATACCGTCTGCAAACACAAAGCAGAAATAATGAAAGACAAGGAACTATAATAATTACACTTATGGAACATTTTGAGATGTTGAAAACACACAAAACATAAAATGCAGCTCATTTACTAACCAGAACCAAAAAGGGCGTACAATGCCACTGCATCCTCCTCTTCTACTGCCCTTGGAGTTTATATTCTGTTACTAGATACTTTGAATTCCCAAAAAATCACAGTGTAACAAACAAATCTGAAAATGTGTATTCCCTTAAAGGACCACTCTAGGCACCCAGACCACTTCAGCTTAATGAGGTGGTCTGGGTGCCAGGTCCAGCTAGGATTAACCCTTTCTTCTATAAACATAGCAGTTTCAGAGAAACTGCTATCTTTATAAATGAGAAACTGCTATGTTTATAAATGGGTTAATCCAGCCTCCAAAGCCTCTAGTGGCTGTCTCATTGACAGCCGCTAGAGGCGTTTGCGTGATTCTCACTGTGAAAATCACAGTGAGAAGATGCCAGCGTCCATAGCAAAGCATTGTAAATGCTTTCCTATGAGACCGGCTGAATGCACGCGCAGCTCCTGCCGCGCATGCGCATTCAGCCGAAGAGGAGGATCGGAGGCGGAGAGGAGGAGGAGAGCTCCCGCCCGGCGCTGGAAAAAAGGTAAGTTTAACCCCTTTCCTCGCCATCCAGCCCGGCGGGAGGGGGACCCTGAGGGTGGGAGCACCCTCAGGGCACTATAGTGCCAGGAAAATGAGTATGTTTTCCTGGCACTATTGTGGTCCTTTAAACACAGTTTTAAAGCACTATTTTTGTACTATATCCTAGCCTTTTGCTGTGGGTCCCAATTTATATTTAGAATCAACATTAATGCTCTTATCCTTGCATATTTTATCCAGGATAATGTTTCCTTAAACATCTCACTGTGTATTGATCGCTGTGTGGGATTTACACCGCATCAGTCTATTTTAATGGGAAAATATAACATGATGTATATATTTAAATGTTTGGAATGCAAGCAAATAATTCTCAAGTGAACTAAACTAGTCCTACAGAAATCTGAAATAAAAGTATAAACCTAAACTCATAAATACATTCAACAACCATAAGTAATTGAGACTTTATTTTGTTAAATATTATATATAAAAGTGAATCTGTTTTTTGTCCAAATTCAGAAATGAGCTTCAAAGACACTAACTGTAATGGCAGGTGATATCATTGTGCAACACACAAAAGTATAATTAACTTCAAATATTAGTAGTAATATAACAGCAGAGCAAACATATATATATAATAGTTAGAGGAAGAGAAAGCAAACAGTTGGAGAAAATAATACCTGACAAAGACTACAACAGAACAATGAGAGCACAACAGAGTTGGGTACATCAGAACCATCTGAAAGCACTAAAGTGTATATTCACTAAACTTCAATCGAAAACATAATTGAGAAATTTAGGCTAGAACAGTCTCAAAAATGTTCATCTCTGCTATAGTTACATCTTAGTTACATTACAATCTGCTTTCCTGTTTGATTTTTCAGTCCGCAACAATCTCTTGAGTGCTGCTTGTATTAGACAAAAGATGACAGAGGAGCTCCTCCTTTTGTCAACCCAAGGTTTTACCATAAGACAAAGCAGTCCTTTGTTTTATGATAACTTGGGATCCCAACTCCGTCTTAATCAGTATTTAACGATTATATCTTTATAAAATAGTGAAAAATGACAATCTGCTTTAAAGGAATACTGTAGCGTTAGGAACACAAACTGGCATTCCTAACACTACAGTCTCTCTGTCCCTTTTAAGATTTAGGTTTATGAAGCTGCACTTTCAAGCTATTAAAATACACAGTGTTGGAGGAAAGAATGAGGGAAGGCATATTTAACACACTAGAACTACTTCAGTTATGAAGTTGTTATAGTGCCTACAGTGTTCCTTTAACATCACATACTGGACACACAAACACAAAACCTCGGACTGTCCATAGACATACATGACACAACAGGCAGCCCACATACAAACACACAGACAACACCACAGACAGTCCCCACTACACACAACTATTACAAACAACTCACATAGATACACTTATCAGAAAGCACACACAGAAGCCATATACTTCACAAATCAGGCAGCCCACAGACACAAATAAAATGATCAGCCCACATACACATGCATACTACTTCAGATAGGCACACACATCGTACAACAGGTAACCTACACAAACAATACCACAAACAACCCACACATATAAAATGTCATAAACTGCTCCCACCACACGCGCGCACACACACACAACCTTATAAGTTAACCCCTCCAAACACACCCGTATGTACTCTCCCATAACCCCACAGACAACTCACACACATACAAAACATGCAGCTCATACACACACAACCTCACAAAGCATTCATCGCAACCGCACATAACAAGTCAAATTCCTCAAACGACATAAACGTTTCTTTAAAAAAATAAATAAAATAGTGCCAGCCCCAAAAGGATCTTCAAAATCTTACTGTGGCACAGCGCTACCAAAAAGTTACCTGCACTATGCAATACTGCAAGATTATCATGGTTCTCAGAGTGACCCTTTTAGAATGGATAGTCCTGATTTATAGCGCATTAAAGTACGGTTGACAAACCTGCATTTCTCCCAAATTATTATAAAATAAATATATCTTAATGGTAAATACAACTGATGTAGAATTAATATCTGTGACATAGTGAAAGCAATCTTCAAAGCACATTTTTCTTTCTAGAGGTTACAATGTAAAGGAGGACATCTAGTAGAATTTTAACAAAAATAAATACATGAGTGGTACCAGTACTTCTGCAGTGTACTTTACATATTGCGTGAGAACACTAAAAATATTCATGTTTCTTTGACAGATCTGTATTTTTGCTGGAGAGACTCTGTTGTTTTCGAATTGGGCCATAACAGCTGACATGCTAATGGTGAGTTAAATACCTCTTGTTTTCTGAAAGAATGGTTTGTGGTTTTCTTTTAATAACATTTTTATTTATAGCAAGCAAAGGTGACAAAATATAACTCTATTTCTGATGCCATCACATGAAATGTAGAAAAGACGTTCGCTTGCTTATTCTGAGAGATCCATCGGAAATTCAAAACAGTGATCTGGTTGCAATGACCTTTAGCTTTAATTTTGCAATCTAAAACATTGTCGTTCAGGAGATACAGCAATGTTATAATTTCAGTGTTAACACACCTTTAGTGGCTGTCATTCTGATGGCCCCTAGTGGCTCTTCCTTCGTTCTGAATCAAATGCTGCTCATAGAGCGCATTTGATTGGTGCATCTCCGTTATTTTGCCGCTCATGCGTACTCGCCTTCCAATGATCATCAAATCAATTTTGATAATCTCAGCCAGGGAGATGAGGGGCAGTGTGCTCACAGTCTGGTTTATCAAGGGCTTAAGTTTCTTATAGTGTTGCACCTGTTTAATGGTTTTGTGGGAGATAGAGTATAACATTTTCGATAGGATGGTCAGTACATTGGGGTAATAAAAAGGGGACAAGGATAATTTGTCTCCTTGAGTAACACAACTATATAAGGAAATACAGATTAAGGAACAGTGCACACACATAAAAATACAGTTACATTTTACAAGGCTACTTAAAATCACCTATCATAGCAAACAAATATGGGGAACTGAATAAGCTAAAACCATAATGCCAGATAAGATTAGAAGCCATTTTGGGTCCAAATAACTTCTCAAGATGAGACCGATCAGGACAGCATATTGGTTCCTGTTTTTGGCATCTCGTGGTTGAGAAGCGCATTTCACCCAAGTTTCGCCACCCACCTAGTGGATGGTAGAGAAGTGGCAACTTGAATGATACAAATATTGTAGGACAACCCTATTCAGGTAACATTCCCATTGACTAGCAAGGCAAAACAATAAAACATTCATCCACTATTGTAGCGATTACATAGCCTGCAATATGAACTGAAAAGGCTGAGAAGCCTATAATGTTATAGCATGGTTAGCCCTTTGTTATAAATAATCACTTAGCTTTTGCCCCAATTGGTAATATTTGGGTGGAGAACGAGATGCTTTATCTGTGTCAAGTTCCTCGTGGCCAACCATGATGTTTCATGTCACCAGTAGCCTGAGGAATGTGATTCTCTGTTTCATTCCTTCCCATAATCAGTTTAGCTGGGAAGCCTCATTTGAAAAGGATGTTCACATCTCTCATTGGTTTAGTGATGGGGCAAAAGGCTTTCCTTTTCTGCATTGTTGCTGAGGATAGGTTGGTGAACAGATGGATATCGGCATATTTCCTGGGGAGGTTAGTTTGTTGGCAAGCTGCTTACATATTTTTTTCTCTGTTGGTTTAATAATGCACTTTGGTTATCACGTCCCTGGCCACAGAGGGGTGTAGGTGTTTTTGCCTGGTAGGCAATGTGTGCAGTCAAACAGTAGGTTCTGGCCTTGTAGGTCTGGTACCAGGGTGATGAACAATTTGTGTACATAGTCTGCACGTTTTTGGGCAAGTGGAGTGTCCGTTTAAGGTTCTTAAACCAAGCATGAAGAGGCTACTAGTCATAGTCAAATTCCACTATTGCCAAGGGCTTTCAGTTACTTAAATTCTGTCATACAGTTCTTTTAAATAATTTATTTCAAGTCTCAACAATTCCTACAACATGTTAACAACAAAATGGCACACAATATCCATTTGAAGGATCAGCAATTTTAAATTTGATGATTCACTGGTTCATCCATATAGTTTCTTTAACATGATCGGATTATTTGAACTTCTGAAACATGTTTTTTTCATATGTGTGGACATACCATCATCATTTACAATTCTTTAATTAGTGTCTCTAAGTCTAATTTTTTTCAGTGTTTGGTATGTCATCTCTGATTATAAAAGCAAAGGGCGTTAAGGAATTCAGTGTGATGAGTGCATGCTTGGGTGATTGAAGTGGTATTTGTATTTGTTATTTCCTGCCATTCACTGTAGTCTGTAGTAGACTGTGCTATCATGCACGTAAAATCTCTGGATGTTGGCAAATTTCGTAGCTCATTACATGGACACTTCACTTGGACCTTGACTTTAGTGAAGTCAAATTTCTATGGCATGTTCCCATCAACAGAAATAATTCATGGTCCATTGTTTATACCACTTCCAACAATGTCCTCTGTGTTTGTTACTTTTTCATGGAATGAACTAATCATTACAATCGTCTACTGGAACCATTGGAATTTCCTATTGACTGTTCTAACGTAAACATTGGATTGTAGGACTGGAAGGTTTTTGTAAGTCAGGAAGTTTACTGGATGTTATGTTATTGCTTGATATCGCAAGACTACTCCAGTCTTCTGGAGCCATGCAACTGATGTTTCCTTCTGTTCCTTTAACTTTAATAAAAACACCTCATGAATGTGAAAGGAAACCTCCTGTTAGTGATCTCATTTAAGTCCTTAAAAAAACATGATTTATGTATGGGGGAATAAGTACAGTTAAAACTTGGATCAGTCTAGTGATTTTTTTCCTCTTGTCCTGTGGGTTGTATGATTTCTAAGAACTGGAACTATAAGGTTCTGTGTACCTTGTAGTATTTAACCCCTGAAGGACTCATGACATGTGTGACATGTCATGATTCCCTTCTATTCCAGAAGTTTGGTCCGTAAGGGGTTAAACAACCCATTGGGACAGATATATACAATACTTTAAAATATGACCATTATATAATAGTTAACCAGTAGTGATGTCCTGAACGGTTCGCTGAGCGGTTCGCGCGGACTCATCATTGAGTAAACTTTGACCCTGTACCTCACAGTCAGCAGACACATTCCAGCCAATCAGCAGCAGACCCTCCCTCCCAGACTCTCCCACCTCCTGGACAGCTCACTAAGAATGCAGCTTCACAATGAATGTAAAATGGATGCTGTCCAGGAGGTGGGAGGATCTGGGAGGGAGGGTCTGCTGCTGATTGGCTGGAATATGTCTGCTGACTGTGAGGTACAGGGTCAAAGTTTACTCAATGATGAGTCCGTGGCGAACTGTTCGTGGCGAACAGTTCGCGAACCGTTCGGGACATCACTAAACCTGAGTTGTTGGTGTGATGATGCAAATGGAATTAAAAATGTTTATTAAAAAAGGTGGGCAGGATAAACAATGATCATGGAAGAGAAGACAAAGGGTGACACAATGTATGTTCGGATTATGAAGCAGAATACAAATTAAGGAACAGCACAAACATAAAAAATACAATTAAAATTGGCTACTTAAAATCAGCTATCTTGGCACATGTGACACCATATGGCCATATTGTGTTAAACCCACCGCTACATCACAGAAACTCAATATTGGTGGGCCCTACACTAATTTAACATGGGAGATTTACATGCTAACTGCAATACTTACTGGTAAATGCTTCCAGAGACTTTCCTCCGTTTTATGCCTTCCTGTGATCACCTCCAATTTTGAACAAGTAAGATCAACCGTTCTCATTTCAAGTAGAAATAGCAGAAATATTTAGGTTAATTGTCAACCATCAAACCATCGTCAACGTGTGTGTGTGTGTGTGTATGTATATATGTGTATGTGTGTGTGTGTGTGTGTGTGTGTGTGTATATATATATATATATATATATATATATATGTATGTGTATATATATATATATATATATATATTACCATTATGTGTTAAATTTATATATATGTGTGTGTGTGTGTGTGTGTATATATATATATATATATATATATATATATATATATATATATATATATATATAATATACCGTATTTATCGGCGTATAACACGCACCGGCGTATAACACGCACCTCATTTTAAGAAGGAAATTTCAGGAAAAAAAAAAACTTACATTTCAAATAAAGCACTTCTTACCCCCTTCTTACTCCCCCCTCCCCCTCTTCTTACCCCCCTTTCTTACTCCCCCCTCCCCCTCTTCTTACCCCTCCCTTCTGCCCCCCTCTACCCCCTCCTTTCCCCCTCCCCCCTCTTACCCCTCTACCCTCCTCTTCTTACTCCTTCTCTCCCTTACTCTCCCCCTTCTACCTCTTCTTACCCCCTCCTCTTCTACCTTTTACCCCTCCCCCTTTCTTACTCCCTCCTTTCCCCCTCCCTCTATTTCTCCCCTTCCCTCTCTTACCCCCTTCTTGCCTCCCCACCTCTTTTTACCCTCTCCCCTGTAGCGTGGCCGAGCTGCTCTGCTGTCCGCGGTGGCCGGCCTGAGTGATAGGAAGGTGCACGCTCAGTGTGCACCTTCCTGTCAGTCCGACCGGGTACAGGAAACAGAAACTCCTGTTCCGCGCGGAACAGGAGTTTCTGTTTCCTGTACCCGAAATACGGTATATATTATTAATTTTTCATATTTTTTTTGTAATATTGTATCCTATTGTAACAATGCAATGTTTTGTGGACCCATGGCATACTTGAAAATGAGAGAAATCGCAATATATACTTCCTGGTAAAATATTTTATAAATAAATAACAGACACTTACCTGTGGCTGATATATGCATGTGTCCCTGACTAAGAAGAATCAAGCACATGCAGTATGGGTACATATTTAATCCATGTTCATATAAACATCCTAAAGTTGCAACAGTGCTTGAAAATATATAATATGTGACATTGATAGAAAGCTGTAAGACCCTGAATTGAGATTGCTATTTTATGGTATACACAGTTCTAAGCTTGAGTTTCTTCTCCACCATGTCTTTTGTGTAGTATGTGGTTATACCAACACGTCGAGCAACTGCTGTGGCCTTACAGAGCTTTACATCACACCTTCTTGGCGATGCTGGCAGCCCATACCTAATTGGCTTTGTAAGTATATGGTTTATTTAACAACACCAGTCTCCTTATATGCTCTGCATTTAATACCACTAAAACGGGCTGCAATGACTTGTTTCAGATCAGAAACCCTTGTATTCCCATTTCTGTACTTGTCACGATGGCTTTAAACAGCTACTTTTACATACACTGTTTGACAGTAATAATATATTTTGGTAAAGTTGCTTTGGAAACAAATTCCTGCATGTGTGTGTGTGGAT
Source organism: Pelobates cultripes (assembly GCA_933207985.1). NCBI lineage: Eukaryota > Metazoa > Chordata > Amphibia > Anura > Pelobatidae > Pelobates > Pelobates cultripes. The sequence continues at coordinate 235,085,395 of OW240912.1, read as the reverse complement.
GGAGACTATAAGTACTTAAGTACTTATTGTACTATTTTACAGGTTGCATGAAAGATTGCTAATAATTATGTACGTACAAATAAGAGGTTTGTTAGATGGAATGCTGCAGCAGATGTTCTAAAACAGGATAGATTTTAATGATGTTTAGTAAAACTGTTTTAATCTTATGCTGGTCAATGGGTCACTTCAGAAACACACATTTAGCAGTTAGTCATCAGCTTTTTTTTAGTCTCATGTGGTTGTTAAAATTGCTACTCAAGAGTATGATGCAGTCAAAAACATATCTCTCTCTCTGGGAGGTCAAGAACTTAAAGGAACACGATAAGGTTAGGTACTCCTAACACTATAGTGCCCTTTACTCCCCCAGCCATGTAAAGGGCTAAAAATAAATAAATAAAAAAACACCCTTGAAACACTTTTCTGATTCCGGCACTGATGTCTCTCGGCGCTAAATGTGCTTCTCCTCCTCCGACATCAGCGTGATCTGGGGGACCTAATTCGCCATGCGCTCATAAGGCCTTCCCCATAGTAAAGCATTGAATTGGATGTTGTTTCACAGAGTTAAACTCCATGAAACTGCAGGAAGTACCTCTAATGACTGTCTGGTAGACCACCATAAGAAGCAGCCTTAGCTCTGTAATGTAAACCTTGTGTTAAGGGTATAGGGACACTGCATCTAGACCACTTCAATGAGATAAAGTGGTCTGGGTGGCTATTGTATCCCATTAAAGTGTTGCTTTTGTAGAGAAGTATTGGTGGGGAGAATGCTCATTGATAAGAGTGAGTGTTTTCCGTATTCTGAGCAAAAATGGTTCCAAGTTCATGACAAACATTTATTAAGTTTTTTAAATTGCTGAATGGCCGGCAGATGAAAGCATTCTATGGACCCCAATGTCAAATCAGGATTTTCTCATTTATGACACCGGATCCCTGGTCAGCAGGCACCAAAATTTACATAATGGGACCTGTTAAGTTAAGGAAAAAAAGGAAGATGTATAGTTGTAACAAGGGCCGCCATCAGAAATTTTGGGGCCCCTAACACAGCTCAAGGTCTGGGCCCCCCTTCAAGCCCGCCCACGGGGCCTGCCTCCAAATCACGCCCACAGGAATACACACACAGAAAGATACACACATACTAACAGATACAAATACTGAAACAGACATACACACATGCATAGAGAGATGCTGACACACACACACATATACATGCAGACATACATACTGACAAACATACATACATACATACATACACATACATGCTGATATATACATATATACATACATACAGACACATACTGACATATATACATACAAACAGGCATTCATACATACACATAATGGCATTCATACATACGCACACATACTGACATACACACATACTGGCACACATACATACACACTGGCATACACACATACATACACATACTGGCACACATACATACATACACACTGGCACACATACACACTGGCATACATATACTGGCATACATACAGACCGACACTGGCATACATACATATACTGACATACATACAGACACACACTGGCATACATACATATACTGGCATACATATATATAGACACACACTGGCATACATACATATAGACACACACTGGCATACATACATATACTGGCATACATATGTATAGACACACACTGGCATACATACATACATACTGACACACACTGGCATACATACATACATACTGACACACACTGGCATACATATATACACACGTCATTTTCAGCCACCCTCCTCTCCCTTACCATTTCGTCGCAGGAGGGTGGCTGGGGATGATGTGAGTCGGCTGCCTCTCCTCGCGGCCTTCATGCTGTCTCTCCTCCTTCCCGCGCGGAGTAAGCTGGGAGGAAGTGACCGGCTGTCACTTCCTCACAGCAACACTTGCTTTCCAGCTGCATATTTTTTTTTTAAGGGTCCCGGTCGCGCTATTACAGCGCTGACTGGGCCCCTGAAGATAATAGGGCCCATTGGGTGGCCTGATGGGCCCCATCAGCGTGTGGGCCCCGGTGCAGATGCACCGGCGGCAGTTCCGCTGATCCATGTGGGGCCCGGGCGGCCGGGCCGTTGTCACCCCCTGATGGCGGCCCTGGTTGTAACTGAGAAATGGTTCGCTGTTCTGAACATTTGTTTAAAATTCAATTAGCTGTTTTTTTTTCTTTGCTAAACAAGAGTTGGTGCGACATTTTACAATCTGGTCTCCTCTGCTTTGTAAATTATAAGCAAGTGTATTATGCAGAATAGATCCCACTCCAGCATTCTGTCTCATTCTCCATGTCACGTTTGAGGCCCACAAAGCCATTTCACTGCAGCAGTTAGATGTATTATGTTAATTGTTAGAATTCCAGAACTCAATGACATTTTATGGTAACATAAGAGTTTATAGGAACTGGCAGCAATTTTCCAACTGGTTCAAAACATAATGGGCACAATACATAGCTTTAGGAGGTTTTTAGAATCTAATTTATGTAGTTGTACTTCTCTCAAGTGATAAATAGAGAGAAAAAATTTTGTGTCTGTATACATTTTTATTAATATTTTTAAAGGACACTAGGCACCCAGACCCCTTCATCACATTGTCCCCTTAAACCTGCAGCTGCAAACATCACAATTTTTGAGAATCTGCCAAGTTTATATTGCAGGATTAAGACTGCCTCTAGTGGTTGTCTACCAGACGGCTACTAGAGGCACTTACTACAGTTTCAAGGAGTCTTCAAAATAGGAAAGCACTGAGCATGCACATCAGGTTCTGAAATTGCTGTGACATTGGTGGAGTAGGAACACAACCAAGCACTGAGGGACATCAGTTTTTAACCCTTTATTTGCAGAGAGAGAGGGTACTATAGTGTAGGAAATGATGTCTTGTATTCCTAACACTATACTGTTCCTTTAAGTAAAGTTTTCTCTAGGTATAAACCTTAATGCTATGTAATGTCTACTTTACATATATTATTTCATGCAGCAAAGGCAAAAGCCTTAGGATGTTATCCTCTCATGTTTATTAACAAAATGAGTTTGAGCATAAAGCCCTGCTACTGCCCAGGTAATGCTGAAACCACACCTCCTATAACCGCATTGTGTTGGAAAGCTGTGTGTTTAAAGATTGCAGTAGAGATGTCCCATTAGCAAAACACCACTTTCCTCTCTGATCCCTAGTTTAAATATATAGATCATTTAGTAGTAGTAAACTATTGTATCTTCCACTAAAGCCATTTATTGTATTTTTAAATTCCATCTCTAGATATCAGATCTCATCCAGCAGAGCACTGCAGAGTCTCCCCTCTGGGAGTTCCTGAGCCTTGGCTATGCACTGATGCTATGCCCTTTTGTTGTTGTTTTGGGGGGCATGTTTTTCCTGGCTACTGCACTTTTCTTTTTGGAGGACCGTGCCAGCGCTGAGCAACAGTAAGTAGAAAAGCCTTAATCAGATAGGGCAAGAAAAAAAAGACTTCTGTGTATATTCTGGTCATTCTTACTGTATGCATTAGCACTGATGGATTATGCAAGTCTAAATTCCTTTCCGTTTAACCTTCACATGTTAATCTTCCATAACTCTACACTGTGTCCATCCTAATGTATTTACACCACCCACCTGTACATCATGTTTAACCGATACCAGTATTGAATACAGGACCCTCGGGATACTGCATGACTTAAGTGATTCCAGATTTATTTCATCCACGGTCCATAAGTCATCTTTTCAAAGAAATTCATCTAGATTTGTAGAAAGGAACAAGATATTATCTAGAATAAGAATAACATTTTGATATCGTTCGTGACTAAGCTTCTGTGTTGTTGACTTGGCTGTACTACTGATCCTCTTATCTAGCATTTTCTAGTTTCCACCTCTGCTTTTGAATCATCTATACAATTACAAATCTTTCCATTATAACTTTTTTTTTGTCTCTTTTTTTTTTGTGTGTGTGTGTGTGTGTGTGTGTGTGTATATATCATCAAATGAAAACGCTGTTAAATTATATAGCATAGAATTTCTCTTCTGCCACTTCAAAAATAAAGTTTTAGATACCAAAACACTAATTTAAAGGGAAAGTATCGAAGACATAAAGCAGTTCTGATACTGAATAGTTCTGTAGACCAGTTTCTCAGTGTCAGTCCTCTTGTACTCCCTGATATCAAGCTGGAGGGATGTCTTGTGGTTCTAGTGGAAATAATGAGTCACATATTTTTCCATCTCTACTGCTTATATGTGAACACGTGAAAGACTATCGGAGCTGATCAGAGTGGCGGATGAATGCTGAAAAACTCATCTACACAGTAATAATAGCAGCACTGAAGAAAACGGTTATTCATTAATATTAGTCTGCTATAGTTTTATCTCATGTGAATACCTGTACAAGGTTCTAGCATTAACGTTCACTCAGCTCTGTTAACTCTCCAGTCCATGCTCTTAATAGCAAAGTGGCTGAAGGCCGAATTTAAAAAAAAACTAAAACTAAAAAAAACACTATCAAGAGTTACTTTTAGCTTAGCAAGCTTTCTAAGAATATCCTGGTGTCTAAATTATTGCCCAACTTTGTAGTACGCATTTTATCAACCTTAGAAAGATGGTTAACCTTAACAAAGATCAACTTGATATTAAGATACTGGAGTTGGAATCTTAAGCACTAGTTTTAATTTTTTGGATTCCATCTCAGTCCCTGCTTTTATTATCCTACAAGAATAGTACTACAGATAAATATTACTAAATGCTCCATTGTTTTGCCAAGGTTTGCCCATTAAAATAGTCTATTTGCCTATACACAAGCTTGTGTCCTCTATTAAAAAGGCTGCGTTTTCTTTCCACTAGTGAGTCGTGTTCAGATCCGTTTACTGCTGGCAACTGTAGTGACTCTGAAGAAGCTTCCATCTTGTAGCGTTTAGGTTGGTCTTTTTATTTTATTTTATTTTATTTTGTGTTGATATATTATTTTTTTCCTTTGTTTTCTTCACTCTTATTTTATAGCAAAGTCTAGAGAACATCCTTGAAGTATCGATTTCATCTCATTCATATTGTTTTTTAGGAATGTAGATTTATCATGATAACTGAAAATCAATATATTAGTCCTTTTCCTGGTTTGTTCTGAAGAACTTGAATAAAGTCAAGAGACAGGGCCGAAGCAGTGCTATAACCTGGCCATCTTAAATGGCAAAAATAATTCCATCCTTGGTTTAAATTAAATTCAATAACTGATCGATTTATGGACTGAAATGTTGTCTGACTAGTCAGTCATTGATTTTAATTTAAACCCTTGAGAACTTCTCTTCACAAATAGTCAAAAGAAACCCGGGGGGTGGAGCTAGCTGCAGACCAGAGCAGATGCATCTTTGAAGGCTCCGTGCCACAGCTGGCAAAATAACCAATTTATTGATGGAAATTGGGCACTTACCTACCCACTGCCTTGACTGCATATCGGAGAAAACACGATGGGCAGGAAAAACAAGAAACCGAGGGCGGATAAAGCTCCTACCAGCCGCGACATAGGCGAACTCCTGTGGAACTCTCAGAAAGCTGCATGGGAGAAAATGGCGCTGGGGGAGAAGGATTTTCCAACTCCTCCTACAACGCTTATACCGACCTGGGAGAAGGAGCTTCACTGGGCCAGCCATCAGGGTATACGTCCAAGCGACCTCCATCTGGCGATCCAGTTACCACATACCTCTTAAAAAGCATGTTTGCTGAACTATGGCAGAATTTGGCTGCGGATAGCATGCTTTAAAGATGTCATTGCAGGAGCTACCACGAAGCTCAACCTCCTCGAGGCCTCAGCAAGTTCTCGGGACACCCGGCTAACCACACTGGAGCAGAAGGTCTCTGACCTCCAAAAGCAGCAAATCAGTACCACTGAGAAAGTGGAAGCCCTGGAGGACCACAGATGGAAACATAACCTCAAGATCAGAGGGGTGCCTGACACTATTGGGTTACCCGACCTCCCACACTTTATAAGGCGCCTATTGGCCACATTGCTACAGCCTAAACAGGCTAAAAATGTGAAGCTGGACAGAATGTTCCAACTGCCAAAACTGATAGCAGCACCCCCACAGCCACCGCAGACCTTATCATGTGGTTTCAGTCTCTGCACATTGTTTGCAGCGGCCTGGGGGAAATCCCCTTTGTAATTTGAGCACTCGCAAATTTCACTGTTTGGGCAGAGATAACACACTTTCTTCTAGTCGTACCATTCATACTGTGATAGGCTGAAGGCAGTCAGCTGACCCTCATAACTAATCACTGTTACCGTTGCTGCGCAGGCTAATACTTCCTCTTTAGCCCAGCTAGCACAGAGGGGGTGGGCTCCAGGGCACTCTAGTTTAGCATTTAAACATATGAAAACAGTTTAACTAGGAATGGAAGGACAGCACCAGGGGAATCATACGATTCCAGACTTTTTAACAACTTCAATACAAAGAAGCAGTTATCGCGCATATAGTGTCCCTTTAATTTGAGGAAAGGCTGAATCTTCCACTGAGAGGAGATTTCTTAAAGGTGTTGACATGTTCTTCAGAAGTGATAGAATAGATATTTCTTTTCGTTTTCTGTCCTTGTCCTAGATCTGTGCTGGGCACGCTTGGCGCACCAGATATTTTTCATCCTATTATTCCATAATGTTGAGTCACCCTTACAAAATTTGGGGTGCCAAAGTTGTCTGTAACTGATTTATTGATTATGTATAACGCTATTCCAATATACACATTCAAACGTTTAAAAGATTTTTTTTATTTATTACATTTATCAATTTGTGACTTAAAATTATTATTAAATTATGTGAAGAGCTCAAACATTTTTTGTTTCCTATGTGTGTTTTCAACTTTCAAATATTTTAATGCACAATATGACTACGATGCAGAGACATACTAGACATGTCATTTCAAATCAGCCTTGTGACAGACAACATTGTATGATGGAATGTCATGTTGTAGAATTATGGAGATCAGATCTGAATGTCCTGAGAAAGGATATTTGCCCTAGAAGCCCAGCTTTCAAACATTGACCTTGGGATCTCATGTTTTGTTTTTTTCTTCCATATATAAAGCAAGATCTCTGTGATGTCAGAATTTAGAAAATTTTAATGTCACACTTCATATAACTTGTGGATATAATTTAACAATGTGTTTTTTTTAGGCACATAACTATTAGTTAGATCTTTCTCGTTAGGATTTTTAGTTGAACCTATATTAACTGCAGTGTTTGTTTAAAGCTGTGGTGTATTATCTGCCTTTGTAGCATGTAGATATCCAAACCTCAACAATATCAAAGGTTCATTCTATTATTCATCTGACTGATGAGAGGCTGACTCTGTTGCTTTGTGTTTCAAAATAAGTAAAGTATTCTAAAGGAAGAAAGCTCATTCTGCAATGGGTGAATTGAAGGGTGCTTTGTAGTTAATTGTCAATTGTAGAAAACAAATGTAATGGTGCATAAATAATGTAGGTGAACAGCACTGCACACCCTCTTAAGTACTAATATTTCTTAGTGTTCCATGCAATATGCATCTGAAATAGCTAACTGTATTTCAAAAATGTATTGACCTGTCCATTAGTAATACAGGTTCATTTATCAATGAACAGACTGTCTTTGATCGCCTCCTACATTTACAGTAGGAAGATCTTTAACCCCATAAGGACACATGACATGTGTGACATGTCATGATTCCATTTTATTCCACAAGTTTGGTCCTTAAGGGGTTAAAATGGTGGCTTTTTTGTTTAGCTAAGGTTTCCAAACATTCCTCCGTACCTTATTTCCACACCTCTGTCATACCTTCTACATAGAGAAAAGGGAATATGAGAAGCTCTCTAAGGCAAGTTATTAGGTGGCTAATGTAATCATAAATTATATTTTTAATATGTCTTGATTTTTGCACTGTTGCCTGGCAACTAATGCAGTTTTGTGGGTCAACTTTTAGAAGTTACTTTCCATACTTTAAAGGATTACTATAGGGTCGGGAACACAAACATGTATTCCTGACCCTATAGTGAAAACCCACCATTCAGGTGGCTTGCCCCCTCAGAATGGGTTAAAACTCACCTTATTTGCAGCTCTCCACTATCCCCACCTCCTTGGTGACATCATCAAAATTGCAGATTTTTAGACAATTCAATGCTTTCCCATTCTGAAAGCATTCGATTGGCTAAAATCGGCAAGGGAGCGGAGCCAAACGCCATTTTGGCCAATCAGCACCTCCTCATAGAAATGCATTTAATTAATGCATCTCTATGAGGAAACTTCAGCGTCCCCATGCAGAACGCGGAGATGCTGAACGGCAGTGCTGCCTACTGAGCCAGGAAGCCCCTCCAGTGGCCATCTGAGGAGTGGCCACGTGGAGGTGTCCCTAGGGGCAATGTAAACACTGCATTTTCTCTGAAAAGGCAGTGTTTACATGAAAATGCCTGAAGGGAGGTATTACATTCACCAGAACAACTACATTAAGCTGTAGTTGTTCTGGTGACTATGGTGTCCCTTTAAGGATTATCTAACTGAAATCTCTGAATGTACCTCGCTGACAAGTTTGGGGATTATTACGTTATAAACAACAAATTCTTGTATAAGAATGACAACAATGAGCAAATATGTGAACACTATATGAAATGACAGCCAATTTGTTTTTAATTAATAGACAAATTCGAGGAGTTTTAATTTTAATCCAGTTCAGCTTTTGTAAAGATATTTTGCAACCCAATTCCATATTTTGATCTTTATGCTGCACTTCAAGCAAAGATTTTTGTCTTTAGTAAGAAAAATCTCATCTTAAAATTAAGCATTTAATGTGTCAATTGCAATTTAAATTGGATTTGGCATATGAAAGACGTCAATGTTGTATCATGTATTTGTTATAGTTGTAGAACGCTGTTTCACTCCTCATACAAGTCTTCTATATTATTGGGCAAGTTTACTTTTTTCCTTTTAAATATATGTTCAAGCACATTATTTGGTAATTAAGGGCTTTGTTACTGAAGAATGTTGGACTTTGAAGCCTCTTTTCACAGCTGTCCCAGTCAATTCTACTGTATACGTCAAAGAAAACGGGATATTATTCCTTACGCTACTTTAACGTGTCATTAATATGGCTTTCAATGTGCCCACACTGATGTCTGTCTAATCTATTCATGCCCACTGTTCATACATATAATTTCACTTTGGTGAAGAAGTTAGTATTTCACCCATCATACTGAAATAATTTTTAAAGGGACACTATAGTCACCTGAACAACTTTAGCTTAATGAAGCAGTTTTAGTGTATTGTACATGCCCCTGCAGCCTCACTGCTCAATCCTCTGTCATTTAGGAGTTAAATCCCTTTGTTTATGAACCCTAGTCACACCTCCCTTCATGTGACTTGCACAGCTTTCCATAAACACTTCCTGTAAAGAGAGCCCTATTTAGGCTTTCTTTATTGCATGTTCTGTTTAATTAAGATTTTCTTATCCCCTGCTATGTTAATAGCTTGCTAGACCCTGCAAGAGCCTCCTGTATGTGATTAAAGTTCAATTTGGAGATTGAGATACAATTATTTAAGGTAAATTACATCTGTTTGAAAGTGAAACCAGTTTTTTTTTTTCATGCAGGCTCTGTCAATCATAGCCAGGGGAGGTGTGGCTAGGGCTGCATAAACAGAAACAAAGTGATTTAACTCCTAAATGACAGTGAATAGAGCAGTGAAGTTGCAGGGGAATGATCTATACACTAAAACTGCTTTATTTAGCTGAAGTAATTTAGGTGACTATAATGTTCCTTTAATGTTTTCGAAACATCTCTAAATTAATTAGCAATGACTGGTGAACACTTTTGCAAAGACCGAAGTCACCCTTTTGCCAACAAGCATCTATTGTAATACTTCAAACAACCAGTAAAAAAAATAAAAAAAAATACAACCTTTAGCGATTTAGCAAACTAGTTCCCGCCACTAGTACGTCTCCCGGTGACACATGTTTATAGGTGTTTTAAGGTAGCATATAGCAAAAATCTATATAAATTGGCTTCCCTGATTCAAGGCGTCTGTATCCACTCTGATTATTACGCTTCGCAGCATGACTTTTTGCATGGCAATGCATTAATAGGCGGATGGTGGGGAAAATCCAAAATAGCATTACTGTAAGAGATCTTCACAACAGGAATTGTAAAACCCCAAAACAGTTTCTCCATGGTTTCCCTGATGTATTTCTAGTCTAGGCCTCTGGAAATATTTTTTTCCCTCTGTCAGGATAAAAAGGGCTGTGCTGCCTTCCTTCCTCTTTTTTTCCTTGTGTGATTCCCATAAGGAGCTAAAAGAATCCTATTGTCATTGTATACCTATGGCCACAAGTAACACTGGTTCTTAAACCAGAAATGAGAGAGTTTATTCTTGGAAAATGTCGGGCAGTGGGAACAATACTAAAGCAGCATTGGGTTTCCTTCTTTTTATGGAATGCTAATTTATTAGACATGATAGGATATTATCTATTGTTCTCAAACCGATGTCAACACCCAATTATGGAAAGTGAATGTCTTTCTAAAATGTTGTACAGGGTGGGATATTGTGGTATGTAAAAAGCGTGGGTACAGTGAGCAGAAAAAAACCATATCCATTATTGGATTATGCGAATATAATAAAATCAACAGAATTAAATGAATGGAATTGGCTTAAGTTCAAAGCTTATTTTAAAAGTACCCCCTTCCTTTGGTACAGACACTTTACACTGGCTCTAGTTAGAGTTGCAAGTTTAAGGTCAGGCAATCCTAACTAAAGTGAGAATTCAAAGTGAATTTCAAATTTTAAGGTAAAAAATAGCCAAACTGGAAAAAATTGCAGCTATGCTTTGTTTGGCTACTCTGGCCTTAAATTTGAAAGTTACTTTGAATTCACTTTATTTAATAACCCTATTCGTATTATGTTACTGGGTAGTCTATTGAACATATTATGACAATGTTGTCAAAGTCTTTTTTTTCGTCCTTTGTGACATAGTGTTAATTACTAAATGCAAAATTGTCAGGGATTTTACATTTAAGGCCAAAATAGCTGAACTGGAAAAAATTATCTATGTCAGCTGATTGCAGAATTAGATGATGTGTGTGTATAACCCACAGGCCATGTCCATTTATATGCATGGGCAAGAAAAAATGTGCAAGTCCTAGTTAGAGGGCAGTCACCCATACTAGAAAGTTGTTGCCCCTTTCGTAAACGACACCATACCAGTCCCAGACCTTGTGATGAGACGTCACCACAACTCCACTTACCCAGGCACTGATGGTGCGCAAGTCCTTCCACCCCATGTTTCCTAACAAGGAACCCAATGAGTCAACTTTTGTGTCTATGATGTGGAATAGCTCCCCTCAGGTGTAATTGGGGTTTCCACTAACTGGCTTTTTGTCCAGGTAGGCTTTGCTGTAAGATTTTCTGCATGTTTTAGTAGGTACACCCAGTACAAGCGTATCTGGTTTCTCTTTTTGTTGGCTCTTATGTCCCTTTTTAAGTTATGTAGCACGCTTTGGAAGGTTTAGGCTTTGAGTTAATGGGGCCCTGAATTCTGCAAAAAGTCAATTGAATGCCGCCAGCAAATCTCCCCATTTAGGGCCTGGTGTCTATGCATTCTGCCTCATAGCCATCATGCTGCAAGTCCGTTCACTCTGTTCCTTTAAAGTCCTTGCCCTTCCAGTCCAAGGGAGGGAGCAAGGGCCCCTGTGCCATTTTAAAAGTGGGCTGGTACACCAGAAGGTGATGGGGGTCCTTCCTTGAACGTCCTTCAGGCTATGCATCCAATCCTGAGAACTGTAGTCTCCACTAGATCGGGCCACACCCGTATTTAAACAGTGTAAAAAGAATCACCAGTCTCTGCTCCAAAGCTCAGTCTCTCTGCAGAGACTAATATAATATCATAAGTAGTATTAGAGCAGCCCCAGAGCAGTGATATGATCATGCATCTGTCCGCTATGGTGGTCATGCCCAGCCCCACCAGTTCATCGATTTTGGTCTCCTATTTTAAATTAACTTTAAATTCTCTTTGAATTCTCAACAAGTCTCACTTTAATAAGCAAGTCTAAATCTGTGGTGGGGATGAGGGGATAACCATATGGGTATCAGGCGAGTGAGAATGGAGTATGGTGTCAATTCATGGAAGTGTCCATTGTTGGCCTGAGTGCACCCATATTTCTAACGTGGTGGCTAAATCGTGTTAAGTGTTAACATTGAAAGACATTACCAGGAAACTGCTGCTAAAGTTACGAGGATATAGGAGCTAAAATTCATTCGTATAATTTCCTTTGTAATGTATATGTGTATGAGTTCAATGACGCTTAGCTGGCAAGTTGTCGTTTGAAAGAGTTACATGGTATCCCTGAGTTACAAAAACTAGAAAACACCTTATTAACATTTGCTTCACTCCTTATTCTTCAAAAATGACATTTTCTGTTTGTATCCTTTTATTTAGGGTGAGTCAACTCATGATGCCACCGGCTTCTGTGAAAGTCTGATAAGGTAAATACATCATTGGCATTTGGGGCCTTTATATGACACATTCACAAGAGACTCCAAAAATAAATGTTTAACTCCTTGGGTGACGTAGTAGCAGTACATTGCTTTGGCATTAAATGTAGCACTTTCCCATCAGACTTTGCGGATAGATATATATATATATATATATATATATATTTTATTTTATTTTTTTATTAGATGACTACAGTGATATATAGTGAATATTTTTTTTTTTTTTGTACCCTGTGTTTTGTGTATAGGCAAGATTATTTATACAGTTTTGTGAGTGTACAAGTGCCACTTTGTTACAGTGTACTGACAAATATGGCTATATCATTTGCACTACATTTCACATGATTCTTAGCCATGTTTTATGGAAATGTATTTTGCAAACATCTGAGTTGCAAAGGTGAGCCATCTCTGGCAGCATCCTTAGAAACTTGCAACACCATGAGCAGCATCCCCACAAACATGCAGTACCACAAACTGTGTCGCCCCACACTCATGTCCTGGCAGACTTGCAGCTCGACAAACACACAGCATTACAAGCAGCCTACAGCTATACACACACACACACACACAAATATGCAGCACCACATACACAACACTCTCTTCCAGCCCTGTTTCTCTGGAAACAGAGACAAGAGACCATCTAAGAGCACGCATATCACTTCAGAGAAACTCCACTGCCCAAATACAAAAAAATACTGTTTAGTAGATATACTCCAATAAAAACTTGTATGTATTTAATTATGCATTTTTTTTCAATGGGTGTAATTCTAAAAACCGCATGCAAAACCTGCAGTTCTGTTGTCTGCAACCTTTGCAAACCCTCCCCTTCTTCCCCAGTCCAATCAGACTTCCCAACGCAGCTCAATTAAAAGTCTTTGCAAGGCAGGTGCTCTGGGTGATTGATGCCTCTTGAGTTTAGCCCAATTGAACTAACCAAACCAGGAAGTTACAACTCCTGAAATTCAGGAAGGTATAACAAGGTTGCCATATCTTACTACACATACTAGCACGGAAAAGTGGAGAGAGAGGATCTACCGCCCACATAACGCAAAGGGCACGCCACCTCTTAGACCCACTCCAAACGTATTTTACGAGGATACTGTTACACACATCAATAATGTAACGCAATTAAGGAACCACGTATGGGAACTCAAGCGAACTGCAGGCTCTTCCACAAGAACTGATGACAACACCTATAGCCATACATGATAGCGTAACAGAGGCGGGGACACCTATCACACAAACTATTAACCATCACATAGTAACTATTCACCACGCTCACAAAACAGGCTAGCGGGTACTCCCAGCTACGTATCACACCAATAATAAACACGGCCCAATGTTCGCCACCACACCCGCCTAGCAACGCATACCTAACGATGCGAACTGGGGCGAAAAAACCCGACTTACACAAGCTGCCTTATCGTTAAGCGCTTAGATCCCCTCTCACTCTACGCACACAGCATGTTGTTGAACCGTATAAATATTCTGATTGCAGTGACCTGCGAGTCTCAAAGTTATGTTTAGATACCCTACGCAATTAACAAAACTATGCTTTGGGACACAAACTCACAATAACGCAAAACAAAAAAAGCAAAGTAATAAGGGAATCTGGAGGGGGGAGGAGGGGGAAGAAGGGAGAACAGAAGGAAGGGGAAGAGAAAGGGGGGAAAAAGAAAGAGGAGGGAAAAGAAAGAGGAAAAGAAAGGAAAAAAAAGGAAATGTGGACACGACAATTTTACTGCTCAAAATTCTGTAACGGATCAACGTTATCGATTCGTAATATCTTAGGCTTACTGTATAATGTCTAAAACATTGTAATGACGCAACTATGTAATCTTAACCTGCTGTTCAATAAAAAAAGATTTACAAAAAAAAAAGTTAATTTATAAAATTCCTATTGAATTACTATTGAAATGTGCACTTTTTGTAAAATAGAAATTAAAAAAAGACACACTCTTCACACGTAAAGCACTTCAGCAAGAATAAGTGTTTTAGTGGTCTGAAGTATCCCTTTAAATCTAGTTGTGCTGTGCTAAACACAGGGCATATTGACAAGGGCTCTATACCTTGGCAACAGTGCATGGGGCATTGACATACGTTTGGCCTTAAATTTTAAATTCAGTTGGAATTTCTGACAATTCTCACTTTAGTGGATAATCTCGTAAAAAGTGATTTGTGGTGAATTTGTAAGGAAATCGAAAATCGAGGCCAAAATAGCCAATCTGAAACAATTCTCCAATTCTTGCCCCAAATCAGCTGCCTTGTCCTAGATATTCCATTTTTTTTAACATATCAATGCATTTCACTTTTTATTGAATAGACACTTTTCGTATGCTAACCTATTCGTATAGTCCACATATTTTGGTATTAAAATCATATGGCATTTATTATAATTATTAAATATGCATGGCAATGTGCCTGTAATCTTTTAAGGGTGCCTCATAACCTTGCTTGGCCACTGAGGGGTGTTGATGTATTTTGGCAGTCTAGCACTTCTTGCAGGGTACGAGCTGTTTGGCAATTTTTCAGCTAGTCCCTACTGTTATTGCTTCTCTGTCACAAAGTACAAGACCAATTTCATTGAAGCTTCAGCTACATAACTTTAGACTTCTGCAAACATCAGTGACTGATGTCTATAGAAAGGTGATTGAAGATATCCCCTAATTTAATGCAGGAAGCCATAATCTAAAAACTAAACTAGATAATTGGTTACATAAATTGGTCCTTGCTAATTAAAAAGATGCAGCGAGATTGCGGAATAGATATATATATATATATATATATATATATATATATATATATATAAAGTAAAATCTAAAACAAGATTTAAATATAACATTAAGAAAAACAACACTTAGAAATGTAATTTTTTTCCATTTCTTTCATAAACCCAAATTTCAGGTGACCGTTTTTAGGGACTGGCAATATGCCAAAAGGAAGGAAGGAAAGGGAGAGAAGTTCCAGTTGCTATTCTTAAATGCCACAAAAATGTATTCCTTACCACAGCTCTCACCCCACCTCATGCCACATGAAAGAACTGGCAGAGGCAAACAGTCAGCGAAGCAGACGCTTTTGTTTATCTCCAAGTAGTTAAAAACAGCAAAATAAAAAGTAGTGAAAGTGAAATCCAAGTAACAAAAACAAAAAGGTTTTCACAACCCAGTGCTGAATGTTTGGAATCAGAAGGGATATTATGCTGACGTTAATTGTATGTAAAGTGAGTAGTTTTGGTTTGGATATCACTTTAATTGCAATGCAGGTCAAATGAACCATTTGGGTTTTATTCACTAAACAAGTAGTTGTGAATTAAAACTGATTGGCAAAATACCGATTTAAAACATTCTCCACCTCGGCCATAGTCACTGTTTGGCTAAATTCCCACAATATGGTGTTTAGTGAATAAACCTTTTCCAGTATAAAAAATAATGGCTTGCATATTCTATTTGGTTCTCAGAAGTTAAATAAAAATAATAACATATATATATATATATATATATATATATATATATATATATAATGCCAAAAAGTAATGCTGATTTATTTTGAGTGATGTCAACATAAATCAATTTTGTTTACGCAAGAGGTGTTCAAGACGTGAAAATACTCTATGCATGGATTGTAGAAATGCATACTCACCAATATGGCCTTTGTGAAACACCCTTGATTTTCACAAAGGCCCATTGGTCGGGCCTTTGGGAACCCACCAGAAAATACTTTCACTAAATAGTCTTTCTTTAATTTGTTGTTTGATTAGAGTTAGTTTAATGCATACAATATTAACAGTCTTTTAAATATTTTCAGGTGAAATAAAAACACAGGTGCTGGACAAAAAAACATACACAACAAAAATGTTGTGTTTTCCTGAAGGATCTGTGAAGTCCTTGGCCGTCAGAGTCCTCTGAACCATCCCAATCTATTGACGCTACCTTCAAGACCACCTGGGACAACACACAAATATAACATTGTTCTGTAATTATGAAGGCTTTAAGACTATGCATAGTGACTCCGGATATTTGAAGTGTTTTTTGTTTTTGTTGCTGCCAGTATGCTCTCTAAGGTAAAACCTGAGCCTTTGTCATTCCAAAGTGTGACTGAATACACTACATCACACTGTGACTATTGGGACAAAATACAGAATAGCCCTGCTGTAAATATAACGCTTTTGTGCAGCTGATACATTCTTTGTATTGCTGGGTTAAATGTGATATATTATTTTGTTGAAGGCTTTGTTTCAGATGAAGACAGAATGTGTTTTACATGTAAATTAAGTGTATATACTTTTTAAAACTGTACATAGATATAAATATATGTGTATATATTTTACACACATCAACCCTTTATTTAAGTCTTGGGCATAGGGAATGGCCCACATTTATACAGGTATTGGATATTTATTCTTTAAAAAGGCTGCACAGCTTTAAGATGGAAATTGAACATGGCTAAAAAGTATTGTAGCCATGCTGCATGTGTCAATCCTTGAATTATGGAATGAATTAAAATGATTGTGAAGTTTTTTTCTTAATTTAGAAGAAATGGATTTCGTTTTAGTCAGTCTACAGTTTACAGTCTTGTATTGAATACAAAAATACTCCTTTCAAGTTTGCCAGAATGTCATATCCTCTGAATATCAAATGTATTACAAAGCGATGGTATCTCCCACTTTAAAAAAATAGTATACATAACAATTGTGTAACCTTTGATTTATGTTGTTTATAAAAGAATACATGTATCTAGGAGCACCAACATTGATTGCAGACTAACATAATCAATTATGCCTTAAAGGAAAAGAGAAGTCATCTGCTACCTGCATAATAACTACACTAGCCATACAGCAAGGCCCTAGCCATCAGTCTTTCAAATCACACATTATCCAAGCAGCCGGGAATATTGCAGTCCGCAAAAATATTCATGTGGTTAGCGTCTAAATTGAAAGCTAAGAATTTTTTCTTCCACACGGCCAGGTATCTTTGAGGTACCATTCTTGCACAGACACACAACCTAGAATCAGTCCACAGACACTAGCCACCCAGTCTGTTAACTAGAATTAAACAAACCGGCACAGAATATGCTAGTACCACAAACCCCAAGTATTTCCAGATATAAACAAATTGGCATCAGAGGGTGCAATATTGATCTAGTTATGAAACCATATGTTATATTATTAGCATTGCTATTTATTGTTACTTTAAATGAATAAGGGTTGTCTCTTATGTAATGCAGTATTTTATTATCAATCAATATATTTTCAAATGACCAAAATTAAAAGATCTACGTGCAATTTTGCAGAAGAATAAAGCCATATCTTCCATATTGACAAAATAATGAAAAATGACACATATTTTGGAAAATTCCATTAAACAATTACCATTATAGTTATCAAAGGCAGAATAAGTTCACAAAAACAAACATTAACATAGAACTCCTCTTCAACTTCAGTGGGGACGTCTTTACAGCAGGCACCAGATGCTTTTGCACTAAACCTGCTATTACTGCCTGTTAAACTGTCAGGAGAATGTTGCTGGAGCAGCCACAGAGTGAACGTGCAGAGTAATGTCTTCTGAGTCAGTATTCTTTTTCTGTTTAATCCATAACATAAAATGTACCATTCAATATAAATGTATTATTAGTTCCACTTTGCCTTCAAACTGTCCCTGTTTAGGAGGGACAGATCCTATATTGGAAGCAAATCCCTGTGTCCCTCTTTATATATGTCGCTCCATATTGTTAGTGTGTCTGTGTATAACAGAGCTCCACAGTAATAATACTCCTAGTAATGTGTCTTTATACCACAATAAATGTGTTTAGAAATCAGTCTGTGTAAATAAATATGTTGTTCTTCTTCTAAATTACTGTATAGTCGTAAAAAATCCTAATTAATAACTCACCTAAAATTTCTCAGAACAGTCCCACCCCTAAAATTAAAGTGTCACTCTTTGTCTATTTGAAATGTTTGGAGGTATGGTTCTATGCATTTTATTTAAGACATGTTAAATCTTCTCTATCTATACCGTTCATTAATTGGGCGTGGTGAGATTTAAAAAAATATAATCAGTGGACATAAACAGTTTATAGCCTTTTCTGGCTGATAAATGCACTTGTGGTCTCCTGGTACATATATTATAAACTGCCTATAAAATTAGATAGTATTGCTTGTAAAATAAGTAATAACAGATAAATGACCCGCCGCTATCCATTATATACCATTTAAAAACTGGTATCTCTTATTTTCTGCTTGTTCACAGATTACCAGGGCAGTTATACAATTTAAAGGGACGGTATATGACAAAATCTTCTGTCATTTGATTGTAACTAAAGGGAAAGCCATAAATACAGTTACCAAAAAGGGACGTACCAGTCACTTTCTTTCATCTTAAGGTGGGCTAGCCATTTATGAATTTGAGTGCAAGGCAGGTACTTTATATTATCCTTAATAAATTGCTCATATAAGGACCAAGACTATTAATACTAGAATGGATATTCTGAGTAATCAGTAATCAATTATGTTCTAGTTCTATTTTGACCTACTCCGTCTTGAATATATGATGTGTATATTCAGAGTAACTAATGATGTTAGTGTTTTCCTCTATGTTAGAAAGGATACTAGAACGCGCTATTACACCGTTTTGATCTACATTCTGCTCTCCCACCCGTAATGAGTGATGTGTAATAAAAGCTAGATCAATACAGTTTAACATCTCCACTGGGTGAATGAAACTTTTAGTCTATGTAGAAGTGAATATTATTTCTAAACGACTCCATGAGTAAATATGAGCTTTAATCTTTTGCTGTACACTAACCCTTGGAGTAGGACATCTCACACATGGTGATTTGATCTTTAACCCCTTAAGGACACATGACATGTGTGACATGTCATGATTCCCTTTTATTCCAGAAGTTTGGTCCTTGAGGGGTTAATATGATGGGTTGGCATGCAGCTGTGTGGTCTAATAGAGACTTAGCCTGATCTCAATTTCCTTTGCATTAATACGACCTAACGAAAAGGCTATTTTTTCTTTCTACTTTTGATTTAAAATGTGCAGAAATACATCGCTTTGTAATGCATTAGTAGATTCCACAGTGAAATGATTCATAATGAAGGAAAATCAAGACTTTTTTTGTTATTATCTTTTAACCGGTGTACATCACAATGCCTGTGAGAATTGTATTACCGTGAGGACTGTATCTTCTCTAATATTTCATACATCAGTGTTCACCTTCCTGAAACCTTTCCTTTTTTTCATATTACTAATACTCGTCCATTTTTCAGACCAGATAGAAGTAACAAGAGTAGCCACAAGTACCAGATACATCTGTTTTGTTATAACCTCACCTCCTTTATATTTGTATTGTGTTTACTACTACAGGATCCTTCCAGGACATGCTGGTGCTTTATATAGTGAGTTACACCAGCACTTAATCACTTTTCTTATGTGATGTATAGAAATGGATGCTCTTGTCATACAAGATGTGAAGTAACAATTTCCTGATTTGTTTTCAGGGAGAAAAAAAATCCTATTTTATTTTTTGAAATTGTAAACCTCAGAGAACAAAAACAAAAAAAGCCAAATATATACATTTATGTAAATGACATATAAAATAAACTATTTAAAGCCATGTTCTGCTGTTTTGCGTTCTTCTTGGTTGTTAAATGGACAATGATGTTGTGTATTCCTTGATTTTGAGGATAAATATATACTTTAGAAAACCATGTTGTAGAATGTAGAAAGGCTCATACTCATTCATTCTGCCACTTATTCTATACTTGTCTTGTGGTTTCTGCTTGGCAAATGTGCATGCTAGTGTGTGGCCAGAGGAAAAAACATACTTCAAAGAAGCATCCCCCCTCTCGCATCATTTATATAATGGATGTATAGTCAGAATGACTTAAGTGGCAGAGTGGATTTTTTAAATTTTGAAATAAAGTCATAAACCAATTTAAAATAAAATGTAAAAGCCTTTTTAAAAAACACTTTGAAATACCAGATGATCAGTGGTTGAATTCTTGAATGCTGAATGCCCATTGTACCAAAGAACGATTTCTTCTTCCCTGTCTGGTGAATGCTGGAGGCTAATGCAAGTCACATATTATTATTATTATTATTATTATTATTGGTGGCACTGTCAAATGCGCTCTGTGGCCATTTTGTAAATCGATAAATGTAACAGACCTTAAAATTGTGGCGGAATTCCAAGATGGCCAACATCTTAATCAGAGATTCTAACTGTTATACCAGATAAATGTGCTAGTGCATGCTGAGATACATTTTTAAATCTATTTGGAATATTTTTGCACGATTGACTAAAATTATTTTTATTTTACAATTTTGCATTAAATTCAGAAAATATAATTAAAAGAGGATGCATTTGGCTATAATTTTTCACAAAGATGTGTCATTTTGACAACTGTCACCTCCTGGCTTAGCATACAGAACATGAACTGAACTGTCACCAGACATAGTCCATGCACCTTAATACTGTATACTAATGAAAGACTCCCTATACCTTGCAGTGTACATTTAAAATAAATAAATAATAAAGAGTGGATCTGTTTTTACATGGATTCACTTGTCAGGCTTCAAGAATTCTAAGAAACTTTCTAAGATACTGATTGGGTGTTGACATTATATGCCCTCTGCAGACTTTTTTTTTTTTTTTTTTAAACCAGTTTCATTTTATTTATTTTTTTACCCATAATGTTTGAAAACGGGATGTCATTACAAGAGGGCCACCTCCACAGTGGAAAAGTCCGCCATCCACCAATTGACAATTGCAACAAAATGTAATCTAGCCTGGTTATATTAGAAACCGATTTGTCAGGTTGTTTTGAACTAGTTTTAGAATCTCCTAACTTTATTTCTTTCATCATTCCTAGAGTGATGGATAGGATTAAAGAAACCAGTTTCATTTTATTTTTTTTATCATAGTTGTATTGCTACATAGGAACCAAGGTGGTTAAAAATGTTTTTTATCCACCCTGGTTCCTATTTAAAAAAGTAAAATGTTTAGAATAGGTTTAATCTTTAATTTATTTAATAAAATACTTTGAGAAAACAAAATTGATAGTTTTATATTTAAAATACATTATAGTTTAAAAGTTATGTATATTCATGCAATATTCACATTTTTGGTAAGTTCATTAATTCAAGTTAATTGAACTTGTGTCTGCAGAGATAACAAAATTATAACATATTAAGGGTGAAACACATCTCCATATAAGAAGATCAGGGTATCACATCTTAATGCATTAGTTGTATGTTCTTACAAGCAAAAAATGGAAAGAAACCCCTATTCTATCGATGTGATATTGATCCCTCCAAGTGAAGTGGGTTAAAACTAAATTGTCATACATGATGCTGTGGGAGATGGAACCCGGCACTGTCTACAACTTGCAAGAGTGGTGAAAGCACATGAACGGGTAAGGGAAACATCCCATTCCATACAAAACTGTGAATCTTATTAAAATTTACTCCTTGCAGATGTCTTCCTGGGTGCACCACCATTGTACTGGTGCGGTTACTTGTCTGCTGGCTCCATATATTTTGGACATGTTTAGTCTTGGAATGATCTGCTCCTCCATGAGATTAGATCTACCACTAGAGTCTCTCTAGGATATTATTTACCATTTTCCCAGACCAAGTGCCTAGCAACCTTATGTCCCTGAGAATACATATGGCTGCATAGATTGGAGTTGCAGGCCACTGAAAAAGAACAAACCTCTATCGCCGAAACTCATTCAGGACAAGCGTAGCACCACATATGAATACAAGATGTCCCACAAAATTAGGGAAAAAGGAGGATGCATTCCAGAAGATATGAGAGGGAGACTACCAGCTAACATGCATTGGCTACTAACTTTACTGCACAGGGGTCAAAGTGAGGTTTCAGGGGCCAAACCGACATATTATAGTACGATAAATTCCAAATACTGTTCATGACACAACTCAGACTTATGCCCAGTTTCAGGAACAGCAGGGGAACTAATCCGTGGCTCTAAATTGGAGTCCATAAAGTATAATCACACGGAATAACCTGGATTGTTGGTGATGTGGCCAGATCATGCTAAAAAGGGCAAACTCACACCTTATTGAATATATCCTATTGTTATACATACCCAATGTGAAATGGTACACTGGATGTTAACTTACTTCTCCCCAATTTCCTAATCTGTTATTTAATATTTGTAATGAGATGAAGATTTCATATTTAGAATAACCAGCAAGAATGAGACTGTTTGAAAACTTGATGTAAATGATTTTTAGACAAAGTGAAGTAACTAAACTAGATGTAAATTAAATCCACTCTGACAGGGACTATCTGTAACATCACTTTGTGTTTAAAATACCCCCCCCCCCCCATTAAAGGGACACTATGGTCACCCAGACCACTTCAGCTCAATGAAGTGGTCTGGGTGCCAGGTCCCTCAGGTTTTAACCCTTCAGATGCAAAAAAAATTTAATTTGGGGTTAATCCAGCCACTAGAGGTGCATCTGCGACGCAGAAGGCACATTTCTCCTCCATTGCGCAGAGCGTCCACAGGAAAACATTGAGAAAGGCTTTCCTATGGACACTTTGAATCTGCGTGCTTGCGGCTCCGCTCACGTCAGTGGGGGAGAAGAGGTCACCAGTGCCGAGGGAGCCCGGCGCTGGATTAAGGTAGGTTGATGAAGGGGTTTTAACTCCTTCAGCGCCACGGGAGGGGGACCCCGAGGGTGAGGGCACTATAGTGTCAGGAAATCCACTTTGTTTTCCTGACACTATTTTGATCATTTAAGAAGATAGAATTTTTCATTTTTTAACAGTCTGTTAAAAAGGGACTATAAAACTTATAGTATTTGCATCAAGCATTTTCTGGCAATCACAAATCAAAGCCTGTAGTTTGTCTGAAGAATTTCAAAAACTATGTATAGGGTGCCCTCTTGTGATTAGAAAAAATACAACTTTTCTTAGCTTCAGATCCTTCAAATGCAGAATTTTACACCAAAATAGTTGAATGGAAATGGAGATGATTTGGATATTTTTTCATTTATCTCACTGTTTAGTGCTTAAAATGCAAAACGTTAAATTCCCCAAAATACACACTCTAGTCGTATATAAGACCCATTTGTCTTTATATCAAGGGGTCCATCTTTGTTTTTTCGGTTTCTTGGTAATTTCCAAATATCTACATTTTTATTCTATATTTGCAGCCACCAATATCAGTCTTGATCAAGCGTGCGTGAGTGGACCCCTTGCTTGGACACTTCAGTAAACAAACTTTTTTTTTTTTTTTTTTTTAAACCAAGTGTTCCAGGATGGTAGAGCTTCCCTAGGGATCCACAGACTGCAGAAAGAGGTGTTTGTATTTCCAAAGGACTTACATCTCACTCTTACTGCTACTGTGCTGCCCAATGTACAGCAGAATAATGCAGAGCACAGCAGAGAAAGTATAGCAAACATACCTTCCCCATGATCAGTCAAAGACAAGGGTGCATTTACAGGCATATTGAGCATGACCACAACAGTCCCACTCGCTATGCTTCTCTTACTATACACCAGCCCACCCACTCCTGTTTAGACCTGCTTGAGAGTGCGGAACGTGGCTTTTCTGAAAGCTATTTTTGTTATTAGATGGTGATGGGACCTAAATGAACACTTGTACTTCTTAGCACTGCAAAGCATTTCAAACAAAATTAAATAAAACTACACAAGCAGAAAAAGACTGATTATTTAGCTACATTATGATGTATCCTAAAAATGCCATCAATTGGATATGATCACCTGCTGTGTGGGGAATAATGAACTGACACTTGCTGTTTGTCAACAGGTTAATGAGTGTTTTCATCATGTCCTGTAAATGTAATCTATAGATGTGAAATGGGCCAGCAGCATTCTGGTGATAGAGTGCTTCTAGCCATTTCCTTCCTTCTCGGAGCCCTGGAAATTACAGAGGGACCTCCATCACTTGTCTGGAAATCACACCATTTAATAATACATTGATAGCCACCTATAACCATGTGATGCTAAGTTTTCTTAAAGTTACATTAAAGATTTAACAACACACAGTCAGGGCACACAATGCAAATGAACACAATCATTGCTTCAGTTTCTCTTCCTTCATTGTGTTTAATGACAGCAAAAGGGAACATTTACAATAATTGAGACAAAGAGGCAAGATGAAGATTCTCAGTTCCAGAATAGAGATTAAGACAACAGTGTCAATTTGTACATTTAATTTTTTTGACTAAAGGTTAACGGGAAACAGAACATTAAAAATTCGGGAAAGTTACAGTTTCCCTTTAATTCGTCCCCCAAAATATATTTGATGGTGAGCACAGATGTACACTTTGCAAATAGAACAAATCGAAGGACTCATTCAGACATACACTGTACACGTGAATAGCACTACTTTAAGGTCAGGGAAGTCAAATATTTCAGCTTAAAGCCTTTTTGTAATGGCTACGAAATACCGATTTTATGCTTTCCTTTTTTACAATGTTCTCGATGACAGATTGAAGAAACATTAAACAGTTTATTCATGCTCAAACACTTTCTTTGGATGCCATCAAAACCAGTGTTTCCAGAGTCAAAAGCTGCAACTCTTTACTGAAAGAAGAAAAAAAAAAACAATAAAAGTTGGAAATAGAACCTATACAGTGTCTTACATTCCACGCTTTCCTGTTTTCAGTTACCATCCCTGTGATAGGTCTACAGTATATTTCCATCTGTAAGCTTTGTGGATGTATTTCAGAGTCTGTATTGACAAGTAAAAGAATTCCGTGTTTTCAAGGCAGTTGAGCCTCAGACATTTTCCATGGTGGATATTGAACACATAGGAACGGTCTATATAATAAAAGCACACGAAACACTGTACAAGGTCTGAATAAAATATGCTTATTAAATACAAACAATAATGCAGTGATTAGTTAGCGTTCTTGTTCTTTGCCTTTTTTTTCTTTGTCTTGTCTGCCTTGGGGGCAACTGCCTCCCCATTTGGTTTGGCCTTCTTGATTGGGGGAAGCACAGCAGAGTTCTCCAGCGTTGCTCCACTTTGCAAGATCTTTTTTTTGTTTCTCCTCTTCTTCCTTTTCTTCGAACTGGAGACTTTGCTTTGATCTTCTGAAATCTCGATCTTGGTTTCGGCAGCACTTGGCATGGGTTCTCCTGTGGTGGCCTTCTTACGAGCGTTGCGTTTTTTGGTCTCTGGTAAAAACCCTTTCTTTTTCTTTGGTGGATTATTACTTTCAACAACCTCTTCCACAGCTTTTCGCTTTGTTTCCTTGGGACGCCTTGAATTAAACAAACAAAAATTACAAATTGTAAGGGTCAGAAAAGGTCAGGTTTGTGCAAATATGCCCACTAGATCGACAACAGACAAACTTTAAAAACATTAACATAGAGCTCAACATCTTCACTCATCCAGTCTTTTTACCCAATTTGTATTACTCCGTACCCGGCAGCACACATGACTCCCTTACTCTTCAGTGGCATAATGTAGGACACAAAGTTTATCACACTCTGTGCCATGTATAATGCCATGCGCCACAGAGGAGTAAGGAGACTGGAGTTTACTCATCCGGCTACATGTATCACTCTTTAAGTAAACATACCCCATCATTTCCATTGGAATACATTCGTTTCTGGTAGTACTTAATAGTGACTGTACATGGTACGCAGTAAGGAAATGTTTTTCACCATTGTTCATATACTATATTTCCATATTGTATAACCAGCAATAGACAAAAATAATTTTATAGTGATTAGAAAAGCAAACCTTTATTTCAGAGAGGAAAGCAATGGATTGACTAAAAATCCACAATTCTGGTAATGTCACCAAGAAGGTGGATCTGGGGTGGGGCCAGCATTGGCAGATCTGCGCGGCACTGAAAATAAGGTGAGTTTCCACCTTTTCTAAGGGAGCTAATTGGGGGGGGGGGGAGGAACAAGCCACCTAAATGGTGGAATAAACACTATAGGGTCAGGAATACATGTTTGTGTTCCTGGTACTATAGTGTTCCTTTAACCTCCAGGTAGCCGTATAACAGGCCTGTAACAAGCCGCAATATACTATATTGTTCTAAATCGAGAGGGTGTCTAGGACTTTCGCACCTATACACATACATAGTTACATAGCTGAAAAGAAACTTGCGTCCATTAAGTTCAGCCTTCCTCACATAGGTTTTTGTTGTTGATCCAAAAGAACGTTAAAAAAACCCAGTCTGAAGCGTTTCCAATTTTGCAACAAACTAGGAAAAAATTCCTTCTTGACCCCAAAATAGCAGTCAGATGTCTCCTTGGATCAAGCAGCTATCACCCCACTTATTAGAAATGATATCCGTTCTACAGATAGTTTATGTTGCATTGGTGTCCCTTTCCTGTTTGGACTGTTAGTGTAAGATAAATTAATTATATTTCTTGTACACTTATATTTTGTATGTCCTGCCTGGTGTTTCATTGTTCCGGATAATAGTATTTGCAGACAAGTGCCATCCAGTGTATTGGAAGTCTCCAGAAGTGCAGAAAATTTTCTTTTTATCATGTGAATTGCATGAAACTCTGGAGAAGACCACCACT
Organism: Pelobates cultripes; assembly: GCA_933207985.1. Classification (NCBI taxonomy): domain Eukaryota; kingdom Metazoa; phylum Chordata; class Amphibia; order Anura; family Pelobatidae; genus Pelobates; species Pelobates cultripes. The sequence continues at coordinate 235,058,367 of OW240912.1, read as the reverse complement.
GACCTATGCTGGAGACAATGTGAAGATAGAGGCACATGTATTCAAGCGTGGTGATCATGCCCCAGAGCGGTCTAGTTGTAGAAGCAGACTAGCGATCTTTTACATTAGACCTTTCACAGACTTATGATGTAACCCTGGTCATATCTGCTCTGCAAGCCAGTGGATGCCGTTTATTCTCCAAACAAATATTTTTTATTTTATTTTTTTTAAAGTCACTCTTGCAGCTAGATGGATACTGCTTTGGATTCTGTTTTACTCAAACTCACAGAAAACTGTCTTGTGGTTAGCTGCCAAAGTCAGAAACTCTATGTCTAATTTGGAGGAATATTCAATGGTTGACTTGTGTGATTTAAATCCTGTACGTAACGCCCTCCCTACCCTGCAGAGTAATATCCCCCCATCTACTTCCACTCCAATTCCTCTTCTATCTTTCAAGCACTTTGCCCGGTGGATTTTTTTATACTTTGAGCTTGCCTCAAGAATTATAATACCGTTATGATATCCTTTGCCATAAGTATGACAATGTGCCTCTCTGTTTGATATTAGCTGCGTTTATATATATATATATATATAATTGAGCAAATATTTACTATTTCATGTACATACACAACTCCGATAAGTTTCATGACATTCCAGTACATGTCTCTCTCCCGGATTGACGTTCCAAAGCCTTTGTTCTGACTCACAGATTGGAGCACCGGATGCAGCTCAGTGAGATTGACCTCCAGTTTCTGGACAAAATAAATATATAAAGTTATATCAAGTGTGCTGCAGCCTAAATATTTCATGTTATTACTATATTTGTCAATTCAAGAAAATGTGCAAGTATAAACTATGAAAAGTAAAAAGTGGAGTTGTCCCCAATCAAATATACCTACTGCTTCCATTGGTTTCCATGGGGATAATACCATTATTCTGATCACATGGCTGATGATTTAGGTTATTCACTAAAGTGTGAATAGTCAATGTAAAAGGAATTTCAAATTCTAGGCCACAACAGACAAAATAGAGAAACTCTCCAAGTCAAACATGTTTAACCTTGGCTTGTGTTGACCTATTCACCCAAAGTTAATTTTGAATAACCCATTTAATTACTCGCTGCCATACAGGGAGGTTCTCTTGCTTGTAAAAACACCATGGAAAACAACTAACAATATGAATGTAAGTGTAAACTAAGTGTTTAATATACCATACCTATATCGTGCCAGTATACTGATAATATCTTCTGTACTATCCCAAAACGCTTTTTAAGAAACGTAATGGAAGCTTTAGTGCTAGAAAAGCCACTGAACTTCTTTCCACAAGTCTCCAAAACCAGCACGGGTTGCAGCCAATTCAGACTACAGTCACTTACATCACCTCTAACCCAATGTAAAATTTGGTTGGTTAACACCGGTTCTTGATCAGGTCGGTTAGGCTTTACATACTGTGTGTTACAACCACATGATTTGTAGTTCGGCTGTGCTCTATAAGTAACTATTAGGTCAATGGTATTCTAGGATTTTTAGTATGCCTCTTTAAAATAAACAAAGTGCATAAACTTTATCTACAGGCACACATGTATTCTGGTAGAATATACCTTGAAGGTGAGAAGTAGTAAAACCTTTGTGTCATAAGTTGTGTGATAGGAAAGGTTAGAATTATAAAATCACAAAGATGAACAAATATTTCACTGTATGGCTCTCCAGGGTATTTTAAAACAAAGAGATCATTAAATAGCAATTAAATACCATCACCAGAATCGCAGCTTTTGTTACGACAAAATACTTCTAGTGATGAAACTTTGAAAGCATATGCCAATATATCTAGAGCAGACCAACAATTTAAATACTCTGATGTGGAATATAGATGCCTTTTCTGTGGCTACTTAGGCCCACTCTGCATATAAAGCTATAACAAAGTTCCCCTTTAAGGTTTTCATCATCCAGGTACTCTCAATGCATAGAGTATATTTTAAATTAGGAGAATACAACATGCTCTCTAAAATGACAGATTAAAGTACCCCATATTTACACATATTTTAATAAGGGACAGCAAAATAATGTAGAAAGGGAGGAAATGCAGTGACATTTATATAAAACCAATGCTCACACAAACAACCCTACATTTACTAAACAGACTTGAAATTTTGAGCCATGCCACCAACCCAACTCAAGATTCCAGGCTGCGCTTAAAGGTACACTCCAGTGCCAGGAAAACTATCAGTTTTCCTGGCACTGCAGGTCCCCTCTCCCCTCCCATCCCCCACCCCATGTTGCTGAAAGGGTGAAAACCCCTTCAGTGACTTACCTCAGACCACCGCCAATGTCCCTCGGCGGTGGTTTAGGGTCCGCCCACGGGGGAGAGCGACTGCGCATGTGCGGCCGCCGGCAGGGGAGACCTAATGCGCATGCGCATTAGAACTCCCCATAGGAAAGCATTGAAAATGCTTTCAATGCTTTCCTATGGGGATTTTAGCGACGCTAGAAGTCCTCACATAGCGTGAGGACGTCCCAGACGCTATAGCACAGAAAACCTGTGCTATGAACCAGGAAGTGCCCTCTAGTGGCTGTTTTTTAGAGGAGGAGTTAACCCTGCAAGGTAATTATTGCAGTTTATAAAAACTGCAATAATTACACTTGCAGAGTTAAGGGTAGTGGGAGTTGGCACCCAGACCACTCCAATGGGCAGAAGTGGTCTTGGTGCCTGGAGTATCCCTTTAACTATGTAATACTTTTATACAGAGATTGGAAATGTGAAAACACAGCAACAGCAGACAATCACTGACAGAGTTCTGATACACTGTGCACTGCTTCAAACCAGGCAGAACATTCAGAGGGTTTTAAATAGCCAGACCATTTGGAGGACCACCTCTATGAGTTTACATTACCTGCTGTGTCACAGTTTTGATCAGGAAGTTCAGCAACTCAAAGCATTTAATGAGTTTCTCCTGGTCAACTTTAACTTTAATTTCAGTCATAGCTTCCAGTGTCTGCAAAACAAAGTAAAATCACAGTGGAGAAGTGGGCACACAGGAAAAAAAACAAAAAACAAAAACATGGAAAGCACATATTAAAAACATTCTCACCATATCCCACCTATCAAAATATACTTACTAGCTCAACTCCACCATTCCTTCAGGTCTACCTACATACTGAAATCTTATTTTCCGAGCAAAGGTTTTTCAAACACTTAAAACTCAGACTCAGCCTGGGCAGAGCAGCAACAGGCAAATTCAATGCAAATCTCCAAGCTTCCTAGGCTGAATCTGTACTGTCTACAAAGTGCATTCCTGATTAGGGCAATTTGTAGTGGTTTTCGATACATTTAGCCCTAATCTAGTCTGGGACCCACAAATATAAATTTACTTGGTAAACTTTCTATCTTCGTTGCGTCATGGTTGTACTTTTCTATTTGTAACACTAGAATTAAAACCCGATAGTAAATCTCCCTATACGGCATTTCAGATTTCTTCTTCTTTCTTTTTTAAACATACTATTATGTTATATAAAGCCTTAAAGGGATTACAAAGTTGTAGTCCTTACAAAATAGTACCCTCTGGCCCCACCTCCTACCTTGCTGCTTTTCTAAAAGTGCAATGATTTACATTGCAGGACAATGTGGGGCAGCACTGCACCCAGACCACTTCAATGAGCTGAAATGGTCTGGGTGCCTACAGTTTCCCTTTAAGAGTTGAGAAAATGTACTGAGATAGATACAGGATGACACTGCACGGTATGTAGACTTCAAACAAACAACTACAATGCTAAAAGAAAGAAAAAAAGTTGCTGACTTCAACTGGCTACAAACACAGAAATACCTTTATTTCTTGATGATTAAATGGCTGTATTAGGCTGGGACACAGTAGGCAGAACACGTATAAGTTTCTGATAACTTTCAGCTAAGGCACAAAACGTGTTGGCGTTTTCAGTCTAAGCTGTGTGTTTATATCTAGTTCAAGTCCACTTTTTTTTTCTTTTGGCACGCTGGTTATATGGATCATGGAAAGAGCAGAACCCGTAGCTGACTCTTGGTGATTATATTGTGCTCCAATTTTGCATTTATTCTAGTCTTCAATCTCTAGCTGATGTATGTTGTTTTTTTTTTTCCAGCTCTGATATGAAGCCTTCAAATAAATAGTGTTTATGGTATATAAAGCAGAACCCCTGATAAGAAACTGTGTATAACTATATACAGCTATAGCTTGGGTTTAAATAGTAGTCCTAATACAGTCTTCAAGAACAGTCTCCATCTCAATAGCTTTTCGAAGATGTTCTAAGATTCAGGCCACCATACTCCAACAGGTACCCCACCTCTGTGCCTTTATACAGTTTAATTGTGCATCTGTTAGGGTTTTCTTAGGCAATCAAGCATACATCCCCCCACCACAGTTGCATGAATCTACACATAACTTGACAAAGCATTGTTATAAAAGAAGAAATGTTAAAATGTGCTGGTTCTATACCTGAATAACCTGGTTGATAGCTTCTTTAAGGAGATCTTGCCACTCAGAAGGTGACATGTTCTTCTTCAGGTCCGCGGTCTGCAGGGCTTTCAGAAGAAGAGCACATGCCTGGGACTGGGGTAAATAAAACAGTACACTTTGTTACAGCCAGCTTACTTTAGAATCTCAGTTTTATATATGCAAAGGCACTATAATCCATGGATAAATTCTGGAAATATCCCAACAATCACTTTTCAATTAATAAGCCATAGCAATTGCACATTAATTACTGTAATAGAAAGCAATAGTAATTGTCAGATATCATTTAAATTTTAATAATGTATTTAAAATTCCCTCTATTCTATTCTTCATTAACAGGTCCTGTACATGACCTTTGTACACGACAGGAAAACTGAATTGAAAGTAGGCATGGTGCCACTGCGGTGAACTTTAGGTCCACAGTTAGAAAAGTGAAAGCCATCAGCAGCACGGTTTCACGTGTTTCGATGGCAATTTCTCCTTGTTTAGAAATGTTCTTCAGATTTGCATTTCCCTAACCTATTCAGTCTACCAATGGGAGTCTGTAGACTGGACAGTGATGGAAAAGTAGAATTTGGGGAGAGAAATTGCTGCCATTTGAACAAACTCAGCTTTCGTGTTCGGTTTTGTTTTTATCTTAAAATTTGTAGTAGTAGTCTGTCTCACAAGATAATTGTGAGACCCCCTTTTTTTCTCAATGCAACCAGCATGGCTGATAATGTGATTGCCCCAAGTCAAAGTTGGATAGCTTGGAAATTCTCATGAAGGTATATAACGTTTAGCTTGTTGTACTTGGTAATACTAGGACCTTTCAAATAACATTTGATGCTTTGCATATTGATATGGATCTCAATCTCTCTCTGATATGTTACATTTTCTCTTTTGTACATTTTGTGAAATGAAAGCTAAGTGTTTTCAGCTTGGCTAGTTTGGCATATATGTCGCAATGAAATTAAATTCAGACAAGCGATAGCTGTCTGGGTCTAGAATGTGTGCAGAGTGCTATGCCTGGGGAAAGAAAGGAATTCTGCTTCAGCTAGACAATCTAACCAATCAAACAAAGCATTGCTAGTTCAACCTAATATAACATAATGATAGTTTAATGTTCTTAATAATATAATGTGTAACAGGAGAATGATACTGCCTAATGTGTTTAATTATACAGCGGTTCATGTGATACCACAAGGTTCTAGAATAGAACAAAATTATTACGCTTTGTCTGTCATAAATGAAACATACTCAGCACCTCTAATGTCTACATTTACATATTTCAGTGAGACCAGATAAACCAGCACGCTTAGTGTATGTTTACAAATTTCAACAGTTTGTGCATGCCCTAAATAAAAAAATAAATAAAATAAAAAAGGAATGTGTGTGGCATAAATATTGCATCAGATATAATATAAAAGGCATGCTTTGACTTAGCAGTATTTTTGGGTGGAACAAAACTAACAATTTCAAAGACCTTTCCTGATCTTTCGATTAAATTGATAAAGTATGAAAAAATAAAAATTGGATCTTTTTCCATTGTTCTGTTGGGGGTATGTGGGAGTGTTGTGGGCATATGCAAGTATAACATGTTTTAGAATGAAAAGTTGTATATCTTAAACTGTGTACTTTGTCTTTAGGAGATTTTGCTTTAATAAATAACCTCTTACCCATATAGAGTGAATACGGTGTTCAGACTTTAGGACACCATTTTGCCCTAGGTTAGTGTAATTCCCCAAGTCAGGGAATTTCCCACGTCCTGTGCACCCTTAAGTATTAGCCTAAACATAGATGAGATGTTCCTATGTGAACTGACCAGGTTATGACCTTGTATCTTTGCCAAGTTAAGGGAGGTCCTAAAATTACCTAATTGAACATCTGACATATAAATATATGTACACCACTTATTAATATTAGAACATAGAGGAGAGATTTTGGAATGTTATTCTATTTTACTGATATTGCAAGCATATACTTTAATCTTATAAACTCTGCTATAGATTATTGTAATGGATTAAGTTTGTATATGTGTATATTTATATTTAATAAAATATTTAAAAAGACAAACACTTTATTGCTTCCAAGACAATCCCTATTTATATTGTATTCTCAATTATTTATATATTTTAAATAGAGGAACTCTTACTAACCATATAATATTATGGCTAAGATATCTGTACGGTTAACCCTGCAAAATTCTATGTTTTAAAACGTTATAGTGGTAAACAGGGGAACCGGCTGCGGTTACAAATGAATGGAGTATAAACAAAATCTAAAATAAAGTGTATAGGTAAGATTTGTTGCATCACATGGTAGATCGTATTACCTTTAAATTATGTGAAGGATAATTACCAAAGAAACATAGATGAAGGAGGAACTGCCAAACCAGTCCTGTTTCACAAGCACATATACACAGTACCTGTCAATGAATTGAGTACATCGGAATAGGAACCATGATAACAATGTGTTTGGCTATATAAACCGGTAAAAGAAATGGTAAAACATTTTTTTTAAAACATCGGTCTCTCACCTGTTGATGTTGTCTAGCGCCATCTTTAATAGAGGTTAATATAATAGTCAGCATTGGCTTGCACATAAACTGTAACAAAAACATAATATGAATTAGTAAAAAACGTGCATTCTCTATGCTACAGAGGTTCACAGATCTCAGTGATGTGGATGCTTCCACTCACTTTGTCTGGCTTAAGAGACTGTTAAACTTTGTGTGTCTCGTATCTGGTACAGATATAACTCAGACTGGGCTAGACTGCATAGACAGAATGCTATTTCATCCATATTTCTGACACATTATTGAAAATCAATCCTCAAGTTCTAACAAAGTCTTATCTTGTCAGAACACTGAACATGTACTCACTGGGTACCGGTGAAAGAGATCCATGAACATGGCGGCAGTGAGGGAGGTCTTTCGCTTGGACATGAAGCTCTTCAATGATTCTTGATAGAGTTCTGTCACCCGTGGGAGATCCAGGCACCCAAAGTATTCACCCTAGATTTAAAAAAAAAAAAAATTTAATAATGCATATCTAAGATACATATGCTTGCAAAATATGTATGATCACCAGTAGTATGAAGCTATAGTGCAATAGAGCTCTGATCTGAATTAGATTATTTTAAATTACCTAATGAGTGTACAATATTCTGTAGTTGCACAACAAATGTTGGAAAAAGACCATATCTTGCTCAGTTTCTTGATGAGAACAAATATTGTGCAGAGAGAGCGAGAAAGCTTTTCTATAACAACTTCAGCTTATTGAAGTGGTTTTGGTGCCAGGGTATCCTAGTACTATTTTGTTTAATTTGTCAAGCTTGCAAAATATGTTTAACCTGGATTTGAAGGTGGCAGCGAGCTCCACATTTAAATTAAAGAGGGAGAAATTGAAGTTCCTAGCTCTCAGCAGGCACAGGGGACTTAAAAGGGTGGCTCCACAGAACAGTACGTGTAAGCCCAAAGAATGTCACTGTCCAGGACACTTTGTAGACTTGCAAGACGTTACTTCCAAGGAGCAATAACTTATAGTCCCTCTCAAGTTTCTGCTGCCTTACCTACTCACGGGTATGAGTTGTGTTCACCAGGAAGTGTAATTCCTAGCTCTCTGAGTGAAATAGTTTGAAGGTGGAGCTTCAAATTTGCTTTCAAGCTTTATTGCCAGTGTGACCAATGGTACCTTGGAACCATAACCATTTCAATAAGCTGAAGTCATTACAATCATTTTCTCTTATAAAAATAAAATTTTTATCCCCGTGGTTTTATTTATAGCTTCACATGATCACAACCAAATAAGACATTATAGTTCTATAGACAGCATTTCTCCAACAGCTGATACTTCCTGTGATCCTGGTGTGTTTTTAAAACATCTTGCTTCTCAACCACAAATGAATATTAGGCACATTTGCTCTGTTGCTAATGCGCTTTAAACGGTGCTGATCAGAAAATGACATGGTCTCTAAAAATATTGTTAAGCTTTTAAAAATGGTCTATTACTGACATACCTGAGACAATGTCTTTGTGTCGTCTGACTCTGGTTGACCCTTTGTACTATTTTTCAGTACTTTGAAAAGATAAAGGGAGGCGCTGAATGGAAAAAGCAATACATTAAAAATTAGACATGTAGAGCCATTGATTATAAAATTATTTTGATCATAGTTGTGACGATCAGGTCAAAAAAAGTATGTTTACCCACAAATGACCTAAGTTATCAATGTAACAGTTAACATTTTGATAAAACACAACAATTCAAATGCATTTTTTTTACGTTTGTCACAATTTGCAACTGCCTCAGTTGATGCTGTAAAGAATAACTTTTCTTATTGGGGTTTATGTCATGTCTTGCCCTATAGTCCCACTATCAACAGGCCGCACACAAATCAGGAAACCATAAGAGGAAAAGGCACAAGATTGTGGGGGGTAAAGTCCCTATTAATAAAAACCACCAATAAAAATGCTGCAGTGTAATATTTTTTTTCTCCTACGCTAATGCTGTTAGACCATACATAAAAAAAAAAAATTATTTTTTTTTTAAATCACAAAGCAAAAATAAACAAAACCAACACTGACAAAGTATCATACCATAATCATTGTAACTGTCATTAAATGTCATATGGTGAAACTTGGACTATATAAAATGTATAATATATATAAACAATTAAAGCATGATTCCCAAGCTTAGTTTTAGGTAAAACCACCATGATGGAGGCCCACTTTCCTTCTAATTCACTAAGAGCAAAAACTGCACTCTTGGTATTGTAGCATGCTGCACTGCGCACATTGTAAACACACACATAGCGGTATACATTTTGGAACTATACATTTATTGGTAATGCAGTAGAATGTATAGACTCAACGGTTCCTGAATCAGATGTTCTAGGTCATGAAATTGACTGTGATAGACAAATTCCAAGTGTACTGCTTTACAGGATATATTTTAGTTTTGCAAATGAGAACATTATTAACTTAGGACAACACTCCTGCCAGTGCATTTTTAGACTAAAACTGTTCAACACATTGATGATCAACTTTAATACGGATAAATGGAATGATTACGTCTGCCTTATCTATGCAGCAAAGGATGGGGTGGTGTCCAGGTGCCTGGAAGTGCCCCGATTCACCATTCATAAACAGTTTGACATTAAACTGAAGGACAGTGCTAGAACGTTCTGTGTAACACAACCTTGACGTCACATAATAGTTTATTCATGTAGAAATATCTGTGTTGCTAAACTCTTCTGCATTACCTTTCTTGTATAATGCACAATTACCACAACATACCCTTAGGACAAGGAATAAATAGTAACATAGAATGTGACGGCAGATAAGAACCATTCGGCCCATCTAGTCTGCCCAATTTTCTAAATACTTTCATTATTTAAAGTAGCTCAATATATTCTCAATTACATTGTTTTTTGTTTGTTTTTTTAAATCGCAGCTGGACAACATAAAGAAGTAGAAGCTCACCTGAAGTAGTACAAACCCACCGAGGAGTCATTTTGTTTACAAGCACCGTTCAATAGCCGCTCCATCATAGCATGCAGCTCTTCTTTTAACTCTGACACATCCCTACAATACTTTTTGGATTTGCAGAGGTCATTCCTGTGATGAAAAGTGAAATGGACAACAAATAAAGGTCTTTACTGCACAAAAAGGATGATGTGATACACTCACTTGTTAAGACAATAGACATGTTGATACACTCACTTTATAAGACAGTCTGATGACATTTTAACAGAATTATAATGCAACAACTGCATTATAAAGTAACAAAAAGAAGGAAACAGAACACTAAAGCCCTGCATAGATAAGGAATTAAACAGCATGAAACCAAGTTCTGGATTAGGTGAATTAAAAAAAAAAAAAAAAAATGTATTTTGTTTGTATGTATCATTTTAAAAACACCATTCACATGGAGCGGAAGTGTAAATTCTCTTCTGATTTATCAGAAAGATATCTTGTGTGGCAGAAATAGTTTGATGTCCTTTATTCATAGTTTAATGCTCATTTAATAAAACCTGACTTGTGGCCCTATCAGTTTAATCAGTATAGTGCAGTAATATTAAGCACTCTCTGTTTATTTCCAGCCAGTCTAGGAGGAAAAGCAAGAAAAGAAAAAACCACAAACAGATCAATATTATTCACAAAGTAATTGGCACTTATATAAATATCTATGCAGGATGTAAAGTACAAGGATCTAGTAACGTGCATTATTAATATAGCCCTATCGTGCCTGGGTACTCCAGTTTTGGCAAGTCCAGAGCTAGTTTTATACATTGAATCCATTTTGCTCACACTTGGACATAGCCTGTCTTGTTGAACAATACGGACTCTATTCCCTTTGGACACTATTAACAGGGCGTCTGTGTGAAAGGGTGCGTGTGTGACTAGGAAGTCTAGTGAAAACTCTAAATATGCATTGGAACACATTTTTTTTAAAAAAAGATTTACAGCTCCAAGAACGAGGCCGTCCACAAATTCCTTTGTGCGTGGCTTTTGATCATTTCATCAGCACCGCAATTAAAATCTGCATGTCCAGGGTGGCGTTTCCTTTTCCCTGTGTCTGAACCAACAAGTTAAACAGGAAAAAGGATTTATTGGTCTGGGGTTCAATGCTTTCTATATCAGTGCTGAACTGGAGGGTGTTGATGTCTAAAACTGTATTTAGAAGAAGCAATAATGTTAATTTTTTGCAATGTCAGCTGTCACATTGCTGCATAAGCAAAGAATGTGTGGCTGCACGCGGCTTAAAAGGCAGTTTCTTGGACACATGGAGGATGGAAAAAATGAACAGGAACCTAAAAGATATCTCTCTGCACATTATGTCCCTAATAATACAATAGAAGCAGACATAGTAAAGAAATGTTGTACAGGCTACCAGTGTGATTAACTAAAGTGAGAATTAAACGTGTTTAACCCCTTAAGGACCAAACTTATGGAATAAAAGGGAATCCATGTCACACGTCTGCAAGCTGATTGGTTTAGAGGTGAGAATGGTGTGCCAGAGGTTAGTTTACAAGAATAAAAGAAAGATGGAGCTATTCTAATTTTAGGCGTGAACCACTCAAATGGTCACCCACTATTTCTGAGCTGAAACAGAATCCGCTTGAAGGCAGTGTCTCTAGGATGGTGAGAATTATTTTGAGAAGTTTGACAAATCTCATATCACATAATTAGCCGTTCGAGATCTAGATTACATATTATTACAGAAGTGTCACAATGTCCACAAACAGAGTGATTTTTCTACAACCGCTCTGTACATAAAGATAGGAGCAACGTGATTGCCATTTGGGTGAATTCACAAAAGACTAACTGAAAAGTAACTACAACAGGGTGACGAAAGATGTAAAGGCGCCCTCTATGGTAAAACATTATGTTCCTGATCTGGCAATATACGGACATCTTTATTTTGTACCAGTAAAAAACAAAAAGAGAAGATGAACATGAATGATTTTAACTATTACAATAAATGATTTTTTATTGACATTGTAACAAAAAAGCAAATTAGTAAAGTGTACAAAATACTAAATACTGAGCTCTATCTGGTGTCTTGCTTCCAGTAGCAAAGCCAAAGTTAACACAGACTGCAGTCTCATTAGACAAAATGGCAGCATGACAGGGCAAAGAGACCAGACAAGAGGAGATCTTATTTACCAACCGGCTGCCTTTCCACCATAGATGACAGGTCAAAGTCCATGTAACAGATCAAATAGACAAGATGAGATTCAGTCAATTTTCCAGGGATTAAAGGGGACACCAAGAACCATAACCACTACAGCTCAATTTAGTAGTTGTGGTGCTATATTTCTATGGGAACAGACTCGCATTATTTTTTGTCAAACAGTTTCACCAAAACCATGGCTCTACATGGCAACTATAGCTCGCTCACTCTTTAGCTTAACTGATAAAACTCACACGACACTTTGGTATTATCAGTACTAATCCATCCAACTTGGTTGTAGATGCTAGGCTGACAGTAGTGGGGGAAGGTTAGCCCTTCACTCCCAGGCCATCATTGCTGTTCAGGTTTGATAAAAAATTACACTTGATTATATGGCGGTGTAATTTCTGCATTATAGATGGAGCTGGGAAAAGGGTTATGCTATGGGTACAGTGGAGAGTCCCTGCGATAAGAGCACTGTTCTAAAACCATTTGTTAATAAAACAATTGGATGGTGCCAATAACAGGGTTATTCACAAGTGAGAATTCAAAGTAAATTTCATATTTTAGCATAATTGACTTCGAGACGTTTTTCAATTCAGCTATTTTGATCTTAAAAAATGAAATTCACTTTGAATTCTAACTTTTGTGAATAACCCTGTCAAACGTGGAGCACTCATACCCCTGTAATATGCTCCAGTGATTATGAGGTTTAGAGTGCCCTTTCAGGTATACAATTACTCAAAGTCAACTATACATAGTGTTACACTGGATCCAACCTGTATTTGTATATTTGAAGAAAATCCACAAACGCTAGTAATAATTTCAATGATGTTAAGTGAAAGTGTCAGACATTAGCCTGCAATTCATTGTAATGTTGGAATGTCACAGTCTCTAAACATACAAACACTGAAGCATTTCTTTGCTGCAAATAACTGAGCACAGTACATAGTTCTCTCTACCAAGCATTTCCTGTTGTTCAAACAAGCAATGCAGTCTTTGTACTCATATTTGTTGTGCTTACAACATAATGTTTCTCAGGACGCACCTGAATTCTTTCTAATGTATTGTAACTTGTGAACAGAAAGTTAGGCGTGCTGAGGACGTAAGTAGAATGAAATGTATTATTAAAACATCTGCACAAACTACATACCTTACAAAATGCAAAAACTGCATATATTTAAACTGTTTTAGAATCTGGCTCTTTACTTTGTTTGATGTGATTCAATAGTGTACAAACAGTAGAGTCCTTGGTTCCATGTGTATGTATCCATATACATGCACATACCCAACCCTTAATGGGACACTATAGTCACCAGAACAACTACAGCTTAATGTAGTTGTTCTGGTGAGTGTAGACAGCCCCTGCAGGCATTTTCATTTACAGAGAAAAGGCAGTGTTTACATTGCCCCCTAGGGACTCTTCCAGTGGCCACTCCTCAGATGGCCACTGGAGATGCTGCCTGGGGCAGTGCTGCACATTGTGAAGCACTACCATTAAGAGTCTCCATGCTCTGAATAGAGACGCTGAACTTTCCTTAGAGATGCATCAATGCATCTATGAGCAGGTGCCGATTAGCCAAGCCAACGTTTGGGTCGACCTGCCTCTTTGCCAATTTCAGCCAATCCACTGCTTAACCTATGGAAAAGCATTAGTATTGGCTGAAATCATAAATTCTGATGAAATAAGCAAAAAGGTGGATCAGGGGCAGGGCCAGCGCACACGCTAGGTATGAAGAAAGCGTTATTACTTTTTAAGAGGCTAAGGGGGGGGCAAGCCACTTAAATGATGGTTTTAACACTATAGGGTCAGGAATACATGTTTGAAACTTTCACTACCTACGTTCACACTTACTGTGAATTTTTTAACAATAAATATTGAAATAACCCTATTGATTGTGGCACAAGAACTTTAAAAATTGTCAAAAGGTGATCATTTCTACTGCATTAGTGCTGAAGCACTTTGATAAAAGTTTTTTTACACACTTATTTGAAATTGATCTAATTGTTTATTATGAAACACTACACTATATTATTTTTGGAGGTGTTTGAAGTTAACAGTTAATAGTGTTTGAATCTAAAATATAAAAGTGCATTTATAGAATAGTTATTTAATATTTGGTTTCAAAGCGCCTTTTTAAATTTACATAAATTATATTGTAAGCTAGTTTGCCTAGGGCCCTCTCTTCATCGATTCCTGTTAATATGTTGCTCGCCAATTTGCCACTTATACCGCCCCCTACTGTTGGAATCAAGTAAATCAGAAAATTACATCTTGGCAACAGAAACAGACTAGGAAGGTTTGGGTACTCACATGAAAATGGCTGCTGATTTCTGAAGGTAATCCCGCTCCTGTTGGTTGGAGGACTCAGAATTCATACTTTGTGTGATTGTAGAAATCAGAGGCTCGATGATGTTAAACACCAATGGGCTTTCAGGCTGCTTTTTAACAAAGACGTCAACCAGGTCCAGCACCTGCACAAAACCATTTTTGGAAAAATAGATGTCAAACGGCAGTATGTAATAAAAAAAAAAACAAAAAAAAAAAAAACTTTGGATAGACTACAGTAAGCAAGGTTTTACATATGTTAAAATAAAATATAATCTTAAATGGCAGCTAAACTACCATATTCTAAGTGTTGGAGACCTTATGGCAGATTGCTGACAATAAAAGATGGAGGTTTTTTTTCTGTGGTCACTAGCTTTTATGGGCTTACCTATCAAAAAAGTCACCATCAAAACTAAAATTCGAAAACTTAGGCCATTAACAGGATTTAACAAAAATACAGTCAGAGAGGGAATATGGGGTCTAATCCTATTTATTGACAGACACACCTTCAGGATCACCATGCTACCAAAGAGCTAACGCATGTACAGTGAGTGTACGAAACAGGTATATATATATTTATATAATTATTTAATTCTAGGAACCAGGATAATAGGCACACCCAAAACATTACAAATAATGACAGAGTTACAAATGTCAAGAGAGAACAGCAACAACTTAGGATGCATCTTCTCCCTCGCTTTAGTCAGGACTTGCCATACATCGTGGATGATGTAGGTCAGTATCTCACAAGCATTTGCAACTAAAGAACATGAAGACATTTTACATTCAACCCTTGAATGCACCAAGCCTAAAAAAATCAGCTTTTAGTAACATCTGGGCCTGATGACTCCCTGCCAAATTCCATGAAATAAATATATATACACATACATACATACATACAAAAGGTATATAGACAGTGTGTCTAATACACTGAGAAGCTATGTATTTATTTGCTAAAATTACTTTAAACATGGTCTTTTTTAGTGGCTATAAAATAAATAGTAACTTCTACCCCAGAAGATGGGCTAGGACAGAGCCTTCCATTATTTGTTCCTGCACATTAGTCTTAATCTACGACAGGTCTGTTTGGACCAATCTGCACATTGTAATTATGCCAAGTTAAAATCCAGTCCAGTTTGGTTGCTATCCAGCAAAGCACAGGTAGCATTGTTTTGTTTTTTGTCCCACTAAATCTAGCTAAACACCTAATAAATGCAAATTGCAAAGTGGAAAAGCTCAAGATTTGTAGCTCCTCCTGTCTAGTGTATGAAACGTCTCTGGGTGTAACTTAACTTGATGTTATAGCAGTTGAAGACGTAAAGAGCAATAAACACATAATATGCTTCATAGCAATGAGATTTGATGAAATGTTAAGCAGAAGTGAGTCTTCCTTAGAATGCCATTTGACTTCAATGGCCAAAGACACTGCATCATAGAAAGCCCAGGCATGCTTTTATTTTTATCGTATGAAATTAAAAACGTATTTATTCGAGACCTTAGTCTTAAAGTCTTTGCGTAGAATCTTCTCCTTGCGAATCCGCTCCTTCTCATCCTTCTTGGCCTGGATACGTTTTTTCTGCTCAGCAAACAGAGCGGAGAGGTTTTTATCCAAAGCCATCATTGCGTCATCATCCAAGTCATCATCGCTGTCTTGTCCCTCCTAAAGGATATAGACAGCATTAAAAGAATGTCCTAATTAGCCCATAGATGTATTTACATGCCACAAGTGTTCCTTGTAGTATCAATTTACCAGAGCAGTGCTATCCTGCATAATTTTCATGAGCTGTATACGGAAGTCGTCATTAACAGTTTCATTAGGGTCTTCATCACCACTATTATCATCATCATCATCTTCATCCTCATCATCTTCACTCTCATCATCTGAACCGCTGTCCTGTTCATCCTCCTGCGTAAGACAAGGTTCAGCAACAAACATTAGAATGACATTACAAGGGTCTAAAGTCTGTCTTTAACAGGCAAAACCCATGAAGGGTGATGCTAATCCCCTCGTGCTAGCTTACTGTTAAAGTAGAAGTGGATCTCCCACATTAGTAATATATTCATTTTTTTTACACATTTTAAAGTCACAGAATGGGTGTCTGAAGCTTCCCTAAAAGTGACCTTGTGAAGAGGTGGATCGGATCTCTGGGAAAACGTGAATACAAGGTACAGTCAGAGGTAAGGGTTTATGAGAAATTATATTGTGCATTGTTAATGCATTAACCATAAAATACATTAAAACTATATTGTAAATCCACACTTGACTGCCCCTTTAATGTGAGCTGTTGCAGAATTTTTTTAAATTATATATACATAATAAATTTAAAAATATATATTTTTTTTAAATCACCTTGTTTTCAGTGGATTTCTTTTGTCCCTTTTCTTCGGTTACTACAATAGCACCATCCTCACTGTCATCGTCTTCGGCATCAAGAACCTGAAAGAAAGAAATCGGACAGAATATTGAAAAACAGTAAAGAAAAAACAAAACACTTTTCTTTTATCGTTTAGTCTGGAGAGCATGTTTGTGTAGGGTGTGGGGCGTCTGTAACTATTATACTATAATTACAAAGTCACAGAAAAGACATATCCATACATTTTGTTTTTCTTCAATTTTTTTGGTTTAAACCCAATTAGAGTAAATTTTACTTACATTTAGGATCAATTGCAAAGCATTCTTTGTCACATATGGACAAATATTTTTAAATACGTTTCTTGCGACAAGTCGGAAAAGTCTGCTAGGTTGGGAGAAGAGTGACAGAAGGATCTCCACCATCACCTCAACCCATTCTGGCTCCTGGTCATCTGCCAAGGATAAAGATCAGTAGGAGAACATTAGAAGTGCAACAAATAGGACTATACCTTAAATCTACATATTGTTTTCATATGATGCGCTGTATTATAAATACAATGTTTTGCTGCACACTCTTTTATGCAGGATAAATAAGCCATGTTCTTCACAGTGTTAGGTTTGACTATATAAATTGTTCTTTCTTCCCAATGTTTAAGACACAACTAGGGCTATTTATCTATGAGTTCTGTATGTTTTATGTTGACATTCCATCCAGCTACTGCTCTGTTCATATCAGCATTTTACAGCTCTCTGTAATCCATTGCATGATGAAGAGTGATTAGGATCTGGGATAAATCCACTTCAGCACGGACAGGAGTGTGGTTCTGGAGCATGGTGGGAAAACAGCGGAAATTCCGTGTAAAGTTATTGGACAACAAAGTTTCCCCCAAATTGGTTAGGATGGCCCCCAGTTTCCCCTGAATTGGTTATGACGGCCCCCAGTCTCCCCCGAACTGGTTATGAAGGCCCCCAGTCTCCTCCGAACTGGTTAGGAAGGCCCCCAGTCTCCCCCGAACTGGTTAGGAAGGCCCCCAGTCTCCCCCGAACTGGTTAGGAAGGCCCCCAGTGTCCCCCGAACTGGTTAGGAATGCCCCCAGTGTCCCCCAAACTGGTTAGGAAGGCCCCCAGTCTCCCCCAAACTGGTTAGGAAGGCCCCCAGTCTCCCCCAAACTGGTTAGGAAGGCCCCCAGTCTCCCCCAAACTGGTTAGGAAGGCCCCCAGTCTCCCCCAAACTGGTTAGGAAGGCCCACAGTCTCCCCCAAACTGGTTAGGAAGGCCCACAGTCTCCCCCAAACTGGTTATGAAGGCCCACAGTCTCCCCCGAACTGGTTATGAAGGCCCACAGTCTCCACCGAACTGGTTATGAAGGCCCACAGTCTCCACCGAACTGGTTATGAAGGCCCACAGTCTCCACCGAACTGGTTATGAAGGCCCCCAGTCTCCCCTGAACTGGTTATGAAGGCCCCCAGTCTCCCCCGAACTGGTTATGAAGGCCCACAGTCTCCACCGAACTGGTTATGAAGGCCCACAGTCTCCACCGAACTGGTTATGAAGGCCCCCAGTCTCCCCTGAACTGGTTAGGAAAGCCCCCAGTTTCCCCCGAACTGGTTATGAAGGCCCCCAGTCTCCCCTGAACTGGTTATGAAGGCCCCCAGTCTCCCCCGAACTGGTTATGAAGGCCCCCAGTCTCCCCCGAACTGGTTATGAAGGCCCCCAGTCTCCCCCGAACTGGTTATGAAGGCCCCCAGTCTCCCCCGAACTGGTTATGAAGGCCCCCAGTCTCCCCCGAACTCATAGGGAAAGCCCCTGCCCTCTCTAACTGCTATGAAGGCCCCCAGTCTCCTCCAACTGGTTATGAAGGCCCTCAGTCTCCCAACTGGTTATGAAGGCCCTCAGTCTCCTCAACTGGTTACAGGAAGGCCCCAGTCTCCCCAACTGGTTATGAAGGCCCCTGTAGCCCCCGGAACTGGTTAGGAAGGCCCCCAGTCTCCCCCGAACTGGTTAGGAAGGCCCCCAGTCTCCCCCGAACTGGTTAGGAAGGCCCACAGTCTCCCCCGAACTGGTTATGAAGGCCCACAGTCTCCCCCGAACTGGTTATGAAGGTCCCACCAGTCTCCCCCGAACTGGTTATGAAGGCCCCCAGTCTCCCACCGAACTGGTTATGAAGGCCCACAGTCTCCACCGAACTGGTTATGAAGGCCCCCAGTCTCCCCTGAACTGGTTAGGAAAGCCCCCAGTTTCCCCCGAACTGGTTATGAAGGCCCCCAGTCTCCCCCGAACTGGTTATGAAGGCCCCCAGTCTCCCCCGAACTGGTTATGAAGGCCCCCAGTCTCCCCCGAACTGGTTATGAAGGCCCCCAGTCTCCCCCGAACTGGTTATGAAGGCCCCCAGTCTCCCCCGAACTGGTTATGAAGGCCCACAGTCTCCCCCGAACTGGTTATGAAGGCCCACAGTCTCCCCCGAACTGGTTATGAAGGCCCACAGTCTCCCCCGAACTGGTTAGGAAGGCGAACGAGCAGATAACCCAGATTAGCATAATGACCCAAAATCATACAACAGACTTACCTTCATCTTTCTTAGTTTTTTTCTTTGCTTTCTTGTTCTGAGCTTTTTCCAGACAGGCCTTAATATCACTCAGGATCTCCATACTCTCTTCGGGTGTCTTAAAAAAAACGGAAAAAAAACAAACACTTAGCAAATGAGCCTAATTAAGAAGAAACAGAAAATATCCAGTGAAACATTTGCCCATGATAAACACTGAGTGCCCAGGTTTTGGGATATAAGGCCCACTAAATTGTAATGATACAGTCTCCTGGTGACTATTAGTATAGGTCCCACAATGCAATGGATTTTGAGTAAAGTGTATCAGATACTTTCCATTGCAGGCTCACTGCAATAAGCTCACAGATAAAACAGATTTTAAATTGCATCTATTTTTCATTTCTAAGGTTTAAAAAAAAAATGAATGTCAACCAAAGAAGCTTACTGTACAAATGAGAGTTTATAAAGGAGCACTATTCAAGGCACCTGGAAAGCTATGCCGCAAACTAAACTCCTGGTAATGGAAATTACCCGAGTTCCAGGTTGTTGGGATCTCGGGTGACAAACTTAATTAATGTAAATCCTTTCTCCTAGCCCATATTTAGCACTTTCAATGGAAATGACAAAAATGGAATGACATGGTCATCAACTGTGCCACCTTCACATGTATTCAGTCCAACAGGCCACTAGATCCCCTCAGCTACATTAGTGCCCAGTGAGAAAAAAAAAGCAGGCTGATCAGATACCTATACAAACCTGCAAGGGATATCTCTGCCTTTTTAATTATTTATTTATTAATATATTTTTCTTCCATCTGGATTACCTATATAGTAAACATTTCTAAACGAGCATACACACACACAAACATGCACATTTATAGCAATGTAACAATAATCAGGAATATGATCAATATAACCTCCATAGGTTACAGTCATCATAGTGGCATATATCATTTACCTTAAACAGGTGAATTCCCACTAACAGCAATAGCTGCTGATAAGACGATGATTCCATAGTGACAGATTTCTTTGCTTTCTTCTTTAAACTTTCCACATGCTGCAGCATCCTACATAAAAGGAGAGGCTTGGTTATTAAGGATGGATAATATTAGGCAAGCAACTTAATTAAGAAACAATTCAGTACTCCTCATTAAAAACAATATCCATTTGTCCACTCAAGGCAGTCAATCTTTCCACCCAATGTGTTGGGAAGCAATCCTAAATGGAGATGAAACATTGTTTGACATTGGGTCACAAAGTGATCACATTGTCCTAGCGGACTGATGCACAGTTTTTTTAATTTCTGGAATGCTGGCCAGAGTGGTGGGACTAGGGGCAAATTTCCATAAAATGTTCATATGGCTCAGTAGTATATATTGCAAATGAAACAAAATGTAACTGGTTAATAGTATTGGATCCAAATTATCCACTTATTGGTATAAATAGAACATGAAACAGGATACGTAGACATTAGTCTTTGCCATATCTCATACCGATCCCATGATGCCTTCTGTTCTTCAGTGAAGGGTGTAACGGCCTTCACCAGTTTTCCACGGGAAAGCAAGGTGTTGGCATATTGAATCATATACTCAATCCAAAGGACTCCATCTGCAGTGACTCCAGTCGCTTGTCTCTGCTTTGCCGGGGCCGCTGCTGGACTGTCCCCCATGACAGGCATGCAGTTCAAATGAAAGAGCAAGCTGATCGAGGAGGAGGAAAAAGAGAGCAAGAAATTAAAATTATTTCAAACAATCTTGTTCTTGTAAAACACATGTATATTTTATGTAAACTTATTAACGCATACACAGTTCTATCTCTTTGCTATAACTTGTCGCTGCCTTTACAACACGTAGGGCTCTGTGCAAGGTCAGTTATCGGGAACTTCCTCGTCCACATAATTATTGGGAAATCTGAACTGTTATCTTTTAATGCGCTATTCATTTTCAAACAATATTTTACAATAACATTAAGCACTCTCAGTTCTGCTCCTCAATGTGGCATTTATCATTTTTGCTTTGTTACATGTGCCGTCCAAGTGCCAGATGTTCATGTCACCAGAAGAGTCTGTATGGAACCACCAACCAGCAGCCTGATTAAGCAGCAGCAGCATCAAGTACACACTAAGATTCATAGCACAAAATGTCTAACCTGAAAAAGGCATCTGCCACTAGTGCTCGCAAGTTATCCTCTAGAGGTACGGACAGGGTTGACTTTGTTTCCGGAATATTAGAAACAGGCATTTTAGCTTCGAAAAAAGCATGGAAGAAAATAAACCTGAGGACAAAAATAAAATCAGTCAGTAACATAATACTACAGCAATGAACTTATGTGTATTATTAAAAAAAAATGTTTAACGTTTGTTTGATATATTAGTCTTGTGATACAGATTATTTAGGCTAGTTACCTGATTTAAATAACACTATAATCCCCAGAACAACTACAGCTTCATGTAGGGTCTGGTGTCTATAGCCTGTCCCTGCAGGCTTTTCAATGTAAACACTGCCTTTTCAGAGAAAAGGCAGTGTTTACATTGCTGCCTAGTAACACATCTAATGGCAGTCGCTCAGCAAGCCACTCGAGGTGCGCCCTTGGTCAGAGTCGCACAGTGTGCAGCACAGACATTCAGCATTTCCACTAGTGTTAATTTTGTGACTAACAATTTTAGTCAGATTTAATTCAAATAACTAAAATACGACAAAGTAAAATGGCTTTAGTCAAAAGCCTAAAACTAAATAGAAATTTGCAGCCAAAACAAACACTGAAGGATAATACAGATGAGGAAGGTAGGAGAGGAACTGAGACGCTTGGTGGGGACTGCAGGAATGAGACGCTTGGTGGGGACTGCAGGAATGAGACGCTTGGTGGGGACTGCAGGAATGAGACGCTTGGTGGGGACTGCAAGAATGAGACGCTTGGTGGGGACTGCAAGAATGAGACGCTTGGTGGGGACTGCAGGAATGAGACGCTTGGTGGGGACTGCAGGAATGAGACGCTTGGTGGGGACTGCAGGAATGAGACGCTTGGTGGAGACTGCAGGAATGAGACGCTTGGGGGCTGCAGGAATGAAACACGGGGGAGCTGCAGGAATGAGACGCTTGGGGGGGCTGCAGGAATGAGACGCAAGAAGGGACTGGGGGGAGGGAATAAGCGCATGGAGGGGTTTAGGGGAGAATGAGACACGCGGAGGAAATTAGTTGCATGGAGCAGCTGGGAGACACACAACGTGATAGATGGGCTGATGGAGAAAGAGACATGGGGCTGTGGGGAAGAGATCCACAAATGGGGCTATGAAGAGAAACGATGGTGGGGGGGTGTACAAATAGCCACAGAGGGGCTGAAGAAGGGGCACTAGAGACAGACCAAGGCTTGGGAGTGAGACACTTTGAAGGGCTGGGAAAATTCAAAGACACAGAGGGGCTGGGGAAGGGGCAAAAGAGACAGAGAGAGGCTTTACCTAAACCCATTAAAATGTAATCAAGTTGACTAAAATATAGTGAAGATTTAGTCAAGGAAAACAAAAAATAAATTCAGATGCCTAAAATACGACTAAAACGGCCAAAATTAACACCGGTCTCCACGCTCTGCATGAAGACGATGAATGCTCCCCATAGAGATGTACAGATTCAATGCGTCTCTAGGAGGAGGAGTATATTACTGTGAATGTGCAATATCCTCTCCTTATCTCTTTTTCCTATGGACAAGCATTGAATTGGCTGAGATTGGCAAGATTAACGATCTGAGCAACGGAGGCGAGGCCAGGGCGGCGTTGGAGAAAAGGTAGGTAAAGCGATCTCTGAACTCCATACTGAGGAGAGCCGGGGACTTAAGCACATAGTCCAACACTATTCATGTTTGCATTCCTAACGCTATAGTACTCCTTAACCCCTTAAGGACCAAACTTCTGGAATAAAAGGGAATCATGACTTGTCACACATGTCATGTGTCCTTAAGGGGTTAAAATAAACAGTTATTTCTGAATGTGCAAATAGCAAACTAAACTTAAAACTATTGTGCAGGAACATACAATTTGGTAATCACATAGTTGCACAGTACATAAGTTTAAAGGGATGCAAAGGAAAAAATATATATTGAATAACTTTATAGTCGATTTTTTTCTTTTTTTAAATGAGGTCGGCAAGGGTAGATTGCACAAAAAGATTAAACACAATAATGTATAATAGTCTCAGAGAGAGTTACTGATTTACGTAGATCTGTGCAGCAAGTTACTGCCAATAACGGCTACACACTTGCACTTGTATTAACTGCTGAACCTTCCAGACACAAGTCAGCACATTAACGTGACAATGGTAGCCATCACTTGCTTACTTACCGAGCAATGTCCCTAACTTGTTCCTCACTGCGTTTTACCAGGTTGTTCTCAGCAATGCTGCAAAGACGAGGAATTATCCATTTTCTCAAGCGGAACACAAAGTAATCAGTTCTGAAAAACAATATTGTATTGATTGGTGCCAACAAAATGTGTCCAGTTATTGGCATTAATGGCTTGAAGAGAAACTAACAGGACACTGACTGGGCTATTTACTAAAGAGAGAGAATCATCAGGACTTCATAGAGAATTTCTAAATGTAGGCCAAAATAGCTGGACTGGAAAAATTCTTCAAGTCAATTCTAACTTCAGATTGGCTATTTTGGCCCTAAACGCGAACGTCACTTTGATTCCCAGCAATTCTCATTTTAGTGAAAAAACCTGTGGCTGTATGCAGAAGAGCAGCAAAGTTACTTCTACAGCAAAAATAGAATATCTAATCACCAGTAGTAATCGGAAGCAGGAGAATATCTCAGCTTTACTGAAATAAAGTTTCACTTATTCCAGTTTCCAATTAACCCCTAATAAATGTTCATATACGTATTTGTTAAATGGAAAAGTTGGTGACCCAGGTACTCTGATAAGTGGGACCAAACAGGTCAGGAGAGATCATGCCATTAGAACCATGTTACACAACATCCATATTACACACTAATAGTCACTGATCTAATGAAGATATGAATAACACTAAAAGCGATGTCATGAGAGCAAGTTTATTTAAAGAGAAGTTGACTGGGTTTAAAAAATATAACAAAAAAGTTGTTGTTATGAATATTCTATTCTATCAAAATGTTTCAAAGACTCACGATATCTGCTGCTCCTGCTTCTCCTTCTGCCTCTTCGTGCTAAAGTCCATACAAGAACTCAGATCTGCCTGGATGAACATGTTCTTCAACCAGTCTATGTATGATTGCAGAGCAGCAGGCTGCATATGTCTGATTACTTTCCAGACACTGGGTACTACTGGGTATCCCTGGTTAGTGAGCAAGCTAAATCCAATCATCACTGCTGCCTGCTTCTCAGGATCTGTGCACTCTGCTAGGTACGCATCCATATATGATTCCATCTCTGGAGAAAACTTGAAACGGTCAGCAGGCTGCAAAAGAATATAATCACTTAGTGTATTTTAATTTACCATATACACATGTTTATATTTACACACACACTTTTTTTTCCTAATTATTTTTCATATAAAAAGTTTTGTGTTTTTTTTTGTTTTTTTAATTTTGATCTTTCAACGGTATAGCATTTAGTTCCCTAATTTGGCTTCTCAATTCGGTAACCTTAAATTTGGTGAACACACTTGACAATACCAAGTTAGGAAATTATTTACTAAACTGGATAAAGATCGAAATTAAGAAAAGTGCTTTTTAGCAATTTTTATGTATCAGCTGTTTAGAAGGTAGCTCCCTAATTGGGTATACTTATACATGCCAATCCCACATAAGGATTCCAAATTAGGGATCCATCTAATATTTTTAATTTTATTTAGCTATATAGATGAAGGTGGCCCACTATTTACAGGCATGGCGAATGCGGAAAAAGATTGCTGACCCCCTTACTTGAGAATTTGCATAACATGAAGTCATGTTAAATGTGGGGGATTATTGTGCACAGACATTTCCTTATATACGTACCTGAGTGGAAACAACATGCGCTCCATAGTGTAGCATTACTTCACTCCGGAGGACAATCTGCAGCTGGCTTAGGTCGAGGAGAGGCAAAGAAGCACCCAGCAGCCGGTAGCACATGTAACTACAATCAAAACAATGATCATCAATTGCAACAAAATACAATTTTCTTTTTAAAATAAGGAAAATAATTAGAACATTATTAATGACTGCAACAAACATGTGCTGAGCTATGAATGTAAAACAAATCAGGAGTAAGGTATTAAAGCACAGAGGAAGTTCATTCACCTGGTAGACTATTACCCTCTAGTAAAACTAACAATAGGAAGAAAATTGAATACCGCTAATAAAAGAAAAAGGTCTGATACACCATATAAAAATGATGTCTGATACGTGGACTTGTTGTCCATTGAGAAAGGCACGTATGTGTGCCAAAACGTTGCAGGTAGGGACACAAGGGCACTAAAGCGGGCTGTAGTAGTTATAGTGATAGGAATGTTCCGTTAATAAATTTAGTCCAACACCAAGCAATGACAGGCTAGAATATCTGTAGTAGATGTAACATGTACCACTGCCCAGGAAATCTGCACATACACAGCCCACAATAATGAGAACAATACAGGAATAACATGAGAACTCATTCACAAGTTATTCTTTTAAGGTGCAGTGTAATCCATGTGCGTCTGGAAATATCTTAGAGGCTTATGTAACCATCTGCAACACGTCATGCAATACCTGCATTCCCCCAGGTACCAGTGTAGTTTAATTTCTTTTACAACTGCATAAACCGAAGCACCAGGCAAGCCACCACTTTAAAATAAAGGGGGGAGAGGGGGACAGAGAGGGGGGAGTAATTCGTTTTTTCTGGTACTTTGTTAATGTTTGGGTGGGAGCATGGTGAGAAACATACATAAATGATAACGAAATGATAATGTCGCTGTATTACTAGTTGGGTTTTTAAATTACATTTTACTTTGCAGCATACATGTAAGACAAATGGCTGGTAACACAAGCTAAATGTAGAAGAAACATACGTGCACGGGCCGGACTGGTCTTTAAGCAAACTATTCTCCACTACTTCTTTCCAGAACAATTCGAAGGCTTGCTCCTTCACAGACATCCGCATCAAGTCCAGTGCTACATCTGGCAGGCTGCGCTCCTTCTTCACCGACCGAGCAGCCATTTTCAACATCTCTACCAACCTGAACATAATAAGATTTCAGTCATGAACTTGTTCCTTTTGTGACAAAAATGTAAGCTGTAAACACAATACGAAACTCCAAATGTTCTAACACCCCTATTATATTTTTACACCTGTTCATTTGTAGCAGCAAAGTAATTTTAAATTGTAGTTTTGGAATCAGTTTTTAAATGCCACTCACACAGATACGTCTCCCTACGGTGTGTGTAGTAGTAGTAGTAGTAATCTCACAGAAAGATGGAAAATGGAGACACAGGCATGGACCCACATTATTTAAATGGCATAAGTTTTGAGATCCTGGTTTTTAATGTTAAAATTACCTTATTGACCCACTGAAATGAATAACGTTTGGACTTCTTACGTAGGGTCTGCCAGACAACACTCTCCGGCTCCACTGTTTGCTGTGGAGAGCAAGAAGCTTACCATGTGAAGTCGTGGAGGAGGGTAATGTATCCGACAGACTCCAGGTACAAAGTCATATGGTTTGACTACCTAATAGTTTGATGACTTACAGTCAGGGCCCTGAGGGCACAGTGTGCTGTAGTGGGTATAGTTCTTCATGTTTCTTTAATTCTGAGAAACCCCTTAATTAGACTCTTTATATTGTCTTAGTAAAGCAATGATGCTGCAGTAAGCAGTTTATTACGGGCAGTTGCCTTGTCAATATCATGTATCTGTTTTAGGATTTGGACTTACTCTATTTTGAACCGCAACCCTGAGATTAAGAACCACTGAACTATAATGTCACAATTGGTATAAGTAAGAAAAAACAAGTTCTTAACGGCAAATAAAAAACATACACAATTGATATTAACATGCTAGTTAATATCAATACATGTGACGCTAGTAGTACCAAGCAGGCAAACGACACGTTATACTTGTGCTCTCACAATGCTTGTTTTACTACCAGTATGATGGTCTGAAAAACAATCTGCCCTTTTAGGCAAAAAGACAGCACTGTTCTGAGAGAACAAAAAATATTAAACTTTGTGATTCTAAACAAAACCACCCAAAGCAAAATGTGATATAGCTATTACAATACATTTACAAACAGCTCTTTTAAGTGTGGCGTTTTTTTGCTTTCTCACATAATCAATATTTCCACTTAAGAAAAGATTTTTTTGAGCGTGCATGAACTTAAATACTGCTTTTGTGAACAGAAGGATTCATGCTATATTAAATGTTATATCTTACTTAGGAATGTTTTCCACTGTAGTAATGGTCGACGAACCCAGCAGCCTCTTCAGTTTTTTAGGCTTTAGCACTGCAGGAAACATCTGCATGCCAACTAGGAGTAAATGCAGCTGTTCTGGAGTGCTGAACGCAGATGTCAAATCAGACTGTAGCTCTCTGAACAGCACTTCCTCAAATGTTGATTCTGGAATCTACGAGAGAAGTTAAAACACACGGTCACAGCTACCTTTAGATTGAATAACCATTAAAGTATTATTTTTCAACTACTCTTGCTTATATGGAAACCTCTGTGAGAAAAGTCATAAAAAGCAGAGATTAGGGAATTATTTCTATAGAGGTTTGCAGTCTCAAGAAAACTATTTTACAAGTAGTCCAAATTTTGGGGTATTGAAGAACTATGCATTTGGATACAGAAATTATGTACCAGACAAAAATATTAAAAACAATTCACACAAAATTAAACCATTAGAGTAACTCTTCTAAACAGAATGGTCACTGGTAAATAATAAGTGGCGATTAATTAAATTGTCTTTGCCGCTACCTCAATTTTCTGCTAAAGAGCAAAAATAAGGATGTCGGAAGGACTCCTACCTTGGCACCCCAAAGACATTTTATCAAATACTAATATAAATTATTACTGTGCTAGCAGTTTTTTGTAAACTTAATCATAAACTGGGAGATGGTTTCATATGTGAAAAAACAAAACAAAATGTCTGACGTCTGGTATGTTTACTACTATAGCATGACAAACATATGTCGATATATGAAAAAGATATGAAGAGTAAAACTTTGGAAGTCAAAAGGACTGGTGGGCAAGACAGCACTGGGAGACAGAAAAGTTGCCTGCTCTGTTGTCATCTACTGCACCAGTCCATGATAGAATGCTCCAAGTGGCAAATCATACCTCTGTCAGAATATCCACTAATGTCTTGTTGGGCAGGTCTTTCAGGTGTTCTCTGTACAGAGACAGACGCTGCAAAAGCTGTACACAACGTAGGAGAACATCATGATCCTGCAAATAAAATAGGATGGAGGTATTTAGTAAGAACAAGAATTAAAATAAAAATCAAACTCCCTATGTTAACACAAGAGTCTAGCATGCTAGATTTCTCTGCAATGAGGAAGTGAATGCAAAAAATAAGTGACAATTCTTCCAAACTACAATGTAACGTATATCGGCAGTTCTCAGTTTAAAGGAGATGGCATTAAGGATAATTCTTGTTTAAAAATTGACAGTTGCAGTAAGGTGGCAGTAAATGATCTCTCTTATACAAGTTAGGCTAGTTTGGGCTACACAAGTGGAATTTTATAGTTAGTTGTGGTCCTTTATATTAATCATATTACAAATTACATTTATAAACATTGACAAAACCAGATTTGCTTTCTTAAGATAGAAATACAAAAAAAAGGTAGTGGAAACATTCTTGAACATCCTTGACTGAATGAACTTGCTGGCACCACCAACTAAACCACACTCAAATACACTGAGATTATAAGCTTACCAAAGTATGTTTGGTTGAAACCCATAGAAAGTTTGTGGCAAAAGACTTTCTATATTCATTATTACTCTTGCATCTGTATTTATAACTGACTATCAAAGTTAAAAATGTGTTGTATATAGGGAGAAGAAGAAAAACAACAACAAACACCTAGGCCCTAGGGCAGGGATAAGCAACTCCAGATGTTGTGGACTACATTCCCCATAATGTTCTTACACCCATAATGCTGGTAAAGCATCATGGGATGTGTAGTCCAAAACATCTGGAGTGCCAAAGGTTGCCTATGCCTGCCCTAGGGGTTGTTGTTTTTCTTCTTCCCCTATATAGGAACATTGTATTTACCATTGATATTATATGGATTCCATGTGTTACTTAACAAGGAACACAAGGTGGCAGTATAAAGGCATTCTTACAAGAGTCCAAAAACAGTCTTCATTAGAACATGGAACAATGGCCGTTACTATGGATTTTATATTTCCAAAGCCACCCAGTGTGGCAGGCCGGCCCTTCAACTGTCCATTAGACTTTCTGCTCTCTTTTCTCCTTATTACATTTTAATTATGCTCCTCATTCCACTCATGTTGATGTCCTTCAATAAACATTGTAATGCAGCTTTGAACATAGAAGTATGAGGAGTTTGTTGACTAAACACATTTATGTTATTTTCATTAAGACAAACATTTCAACAAGGACACTGATAACCAGTAGATGTATGCTAGTGATTTAGTGAAAACAGAAGTGGGACTAGCTGGAGAAGAAAAGACAAGCAATATTCAGAGAATGTCTGTGGTGTACAAGGTTCTGTTTCTTACCTTGATGAGACGACCTGACTGGAACAAGGCAAGGACACCAAAAAAACTCCCAAACGCAGCATTTCTCACAGATTTCTGGAGGGGAAAAATCCTGGCCATGAGATTCATTTTGGATTTAGAGCTACAGTACAGTTCAGTAGTACTAGATCAGCATTTTATCTCTTCCATCAAAAACCACCATGAAGTCACAATGTCAATCTATCCATAAAGTAGCACGTCATTTAATCAGTAGCCAAGTCAATATATTGTAAGTTCACTTTTTACCGATACAGATATTCACTAATCCTGACCTCTTGGTGGGTCTTGAGAATAGGTTTGAAAAACACTACACTAAAAGCACATTAATGTTTCCTGCAAAAGTCCAAAGAACACAACGAGCACAGTATAATAGCCGTTTCATTTAGACCACACCTTGGTGGGTCCTGAAAATAGGTTTGAAGAACAATACACTAAAAACACAAGCACATTAATGTTTAAAGAACACAACGAGCATGGTAGAACAGCAGTTTCATTTATACCACATATAGGCCATTTAATGAAATTGTTGATAGATCCTAAATTACATAGACACACACATTCTTAGATGCATGCAATTTAAATATTTGCTGGAACTCTACATAATTGAACTATGGAGTAAGCTAAGGCTTTTAGTTGCCATCAACCACCTTGATTCCTGAACTAGGTTCCCTGTGCCAATGACATAACAGAATATGGCTCATAATCTTTCAGAGCTGATATCATCATCATCAAAGGTCTAGAATTTAATGGACACTATAGTCACCAGAACAACTTATTGTATTTGTTCTGGTAAGTAAAATCATTCCCTTTTTGCTGTGTTTTCAGGGAAAATGCAGTGTTTACATTACAGCCTAGGGATACCTTCACTGGTCACTCCTTAGATGGCTACTAGAGGTGCTTCTTGGGCCAGTGCTGTGTCTCCACCCTCTGCATACACACTGAACTCTCCTCATATAGATGCATTGATTCAATGTATCTCTATGAGGAGATGCTGATTGGCCATGGCTGTGTTTGGCTTGTGATGGCTCTGCCCCTGATCTGCCTCCTTGACAAGCTCAGCCTATCCGATAGGAAAGCTTTTGATCACTACTTCTGATGATGCCAGCCAAGTAGGCAGATCAAGGGCAGCGCCAACAGTAGACTTGAATAAAAGGTAAGATTTTACTATATTTAGGAGAGCAAGGAAGTGCAGGGGGGCTAGAAGGTGTTTTTATCACTATATGGTCAAAAATACGTTTGTGTTCCAGACCCTATAGTGATCCTTTAGAGAAAACCTGCCACCACTTACCTGACCTTCCGCTCCCCACTGCAAACTCCTTACAGAAGTGAGTGTTTAAATTCTGTAACACCAACCTCTGGTCCACTCTCACTCATCCTATGGTCTTCACTGATCTACCCTGCTTGGGGATGCTAATCCATGCAGGGAAAACCTCCATCTTTTATTCCGAGGGGAAAGGATTGACAGGAGGAAAACAAAACAGATAAAAACTATTTTGAATAGTTATTTCTCCCAATCTATGCATGCCCATGCTCTTTCCAAAGAGCATTAGTGTTTGGTGGTTGACAGGTCCACTTTAAAGGACCACTATAGTGCCAGGAAAACATACTCGTTTTCCTGGCACTATAGTTCCCTGAGGGTGCCCCCACCCTCAGGGTCCCCCTCCCGCCCGGCTCTGGAAAGGGGAAAGGGGTAATAACTTACCTTTTTCCAGCGCTGGGCGGAGAGCTCTCCTCCTCCTCTCCGCCTCCGATCCTCCCCGCCGGCTGAATGCGCACGCGCGGCAAGAGCTGCGCGCGCATTCAGCCCGTCGCATAGGAAAGCATTTACAATGCTTTCCTATGGACGCTTGCGTGCTCTCACTGTGAAAATCACAGTGAGAAGCACGCAAGCGCCTCTTGTGGCTGTCAATGAGACAGCCACTAGAGGGAATAGGGGGAAGGCTTAACCCATTCATAATTATAGAAGTTTCTCTGAAACTGCTATAATTATGAAAAAATGGGTTAACCCTAGCTGGACCTGGCACCCAGACCACTTCATTAAGCTGAAGTGGTCTGAGTGCCTAGAGTGGTCCTTTAAATGTAATGCAGTGCTCAATGTAAACCAGCAAATATGTCAGTTTACCTAACTAGTGCCACCAAAAGAAATAAGAACTAAAATTAAGGTTTGGTGTCACTTTAAAAAGCATTCTTACATGCAAATCACAATATAATTCTGCTTAAGCCAACACTTGCCTTTTTCACTTTCTCAGGGTTATGTTTCTCAAGGATGTGTTCTAAGACTGTGGAGAGTGGGATGTCTTCAAAGCATTGCAGGACCTTTAATACACAAAAAAAGTAAATAAAAGGCCAATAATGTAAACAATTATTTTCAGACTGTCATGTGAAACATGCCTGTGCCAGAGCCAAACTGAATCCAGGACGTGCAAGCTCACGGGTTGCTGCCAAGCCTTCTACAAGACGTTTAAAGGTGTACTTCAGTTCATCTTCCTATAAGGAAAAAGAAATACTATGAGTAAGGCAGATTATGTTTTTAATAAATACGTAAATCACTATACTTACCAGCAATTAACATGTATACCATGTTGGTGTTATTAACCAGAACTCTTTGCAGAAAATAAGTATACGTAAGAAGAAAAACTATTACTTCTCCGTCTCTACTCTTCCTGCTTATTTTTTTTTAAAGGTAAAGTCTAGGCACCATAACTACAGTACAGGAGTCCCGTGATATAGTCTCACAGTAAGTATTCAAACTGTTTTTGAACAATTTTAGGTTCACCTGGATCCTCCGTGGGCACCTCCTTTCTGATTTATCTAAAGTAGAAGATTACTTTCTGCAATAGATTTGGATAGAATTCTTTGGCCAAGAGCATCAGCGGACACACTTAGCCAAAGAAAAGCAAAGAAGCACTGGGGAATTGAAGACACTAATGTAAGAACCTGCAGAATCAGATCAGGAGTCTGGTTTTGAAGACACAGGTTATTGCCAATAAATATGAAAATGTTCTGATCATCACCAGATGACGGAATTCCAGGGAATTTTCAAACTCTGTCAGTGTTTCATAAAATATCTTGAACTTCTGCATTGTGACAGTATCAGTTTAATCATAAGTACCCCCCTACTGTACTCATGCAGTGTCATTATAATCATTATAAACAAAGCCATAGTTCACTGACTGGGAATGTCTTTGCATTCTTAATAATGCTGCCCTATCTCTAATACCCTTTTCATTCCATTTAATAATGCTGCACTATTTAACATCTCTGATACCCTTTTCAATCCGTTTAAAATACCAGCTCTTCCTGTACAGATCATTGCCTTTTGGTTTGTTATGCAAATCAGTTCACCCACACGGTGTGACCCAAGTTATTAAACCTTTACCCTAACCGGAGCCCATTTATTTAATACTCAGAATTGCTGATTATATCAAATTAGGATGTATGAAAAGACATAACATACAGATGTGAGCAGCTTAAAGGATTGTGTTACTAACAGATCAGAATTAAACACTTTCTCATAGCATTACTGTGACAGACCCACCTTGGTGCTGGACTTCAGGTACTGGATGAGGTTCTCAGTAGCGGTCAGTCTGATCTCCTGGTCCGGCTTGGCTATGTCCCAGAAGAAGTCTAGGAACTCTCGGTTAGACTGCACCCCCCGGATGGTGAAGTTTGGGGATTTCTTGGACGGAGTTTGCACGGCATGCTGCGCAGTATCCATGTCGGGGCTGCTCTCCACGGCCATGCTGAGCCCCTACACACGTGTTAGAAGAGATCGCTTCCGGGGTCACTGTACCGCACATGCGTCACATCACTGTGTGAGGTCTTTGCAGTCAGGGCAGTGTGTGGGAATGGGTTTGGGTTGTGAGCTATTGGCTGCACTATACTGAAGGCGATCAGAGCCGGATTAAGGCTGCCCAGGGTCACTAGCAGAGTGCCAGATTGGGGCCCTCTCCTACAGCCCTGGGCTGTGTTTCTGTGAGTGGTGTGTGTGTGAGAGAGGAGGCTGAGTATGAGGGTCAGAGTGTGTGTGTGTGCATTTCTGACTCAGTGTGTCAGTGTCTCTGGCATTGTGTACATCTTTATGATGCCTGAGCATCCTTGTGTGCGAATGTGTGTTTGTCTGGGAGTGTATGAGTGGGATAGTTGCTTGTGTTGTATTGTATATAAGGGGGGGCTACTTGTGGTCTTTGTGTGTTGTGTTTATGGTGAGGCTGTGTTTCATGCGTGGAGGTGATTGTGTATGATGATCTTAAGGGAGTATCTGTGACAATGTGATTATGAGTGCGACAGGGTTTGGAGGTGAGGGGTGAGTGTGGGAGTTGGGGTATTGATGAGCAGTGGCGGCTCTAGACTTTGTGAGGCCTTAGGCGAAACTCAAACATGAGGCCCCCACTAACACCCAAAGTGGGGGGAGAAAATAGGGGTTGCATTGTGTGTATAAGGTACTGTAACTGTATTGGACAAGCTTGCAGCGCTGGATACAGAGAGCTAGTCTCTGCATTCATTGTTCAGAGGCTTGCTGTGTAGCGACTTCCTGTGCTGCTGTGTTGCGAGCGCTCCGACTGTAGTTATGGCATAATTTGCAAACTAAATTAATTTGCAATAAACAAATTTAATTAGCAATTCTGCTAATCATTTATACACAACTGCGGGGTATGATTACATAGGCTTGCAGTCGTGTATACATTACTGCCAGTGTGTTTATTTCTGAATGTGTCTGGCATTGTCTACCTGTTTATGTGCATGAAAGTGTGTGTCTGAGTGAGAGTATCCTTGTGTGTGAATGTATGTCTTTATGAGTATGTGTCTGGGACCGTATGTGTGTGGGGTACCTGCTTGTGGTTTGTGGTGTTTATGGGGGCTGCCTGTGACCTTTGTGCATGTGTGTATGATGAATGTCTTGAGTTTGTGACTGTGACAAGGTGAATAAAGGGGTAACTGTGGCAGACTGAGAGTGACAAGGTGAGGGGGTAAATGAGACAGGGTTGGGGGGGTTAGTGTAACAGAATGAGGGATGGTGAGAATAATAGGGGGGTGATTGTTACATGGTTGGAGGAGGGAGTGTGACAGGGCATGGGGAAGTAAGTGTGACAGGATTGGAGGATGTTAATGTGACAAGCTGCAGGTGGCATAGTTGGGGTGAATGTGCCATGTTTGGAGGTGGAAGTGTAACAGAATGAGGAGAAGTGTGTGTGACAAGATTAAGGGGTTAATGTGGCAGGATTAGATTAATGTGGAAGGGTGAGTGTGGCAAGGTTTGGGGTGAGTGTGGCACAGTTGGAGGACAGGATTGGAGGGGCTTATGTGGTAGGGTGAGTGTGGGAGGTGGAGGGGGGTTGAGGGTTGGAAGGGCAGTAACAGGGGGTAGGTGGGATGATGGGGCAGTAACAGAGGGTAGGTGGGCTGGAGGGGCAGTAACGGGGTAGGGTGATCTAGGGGCAGTGACAGGGAGTAAGAGGCATAATAACAGTTGGAAGGGGGTTCATAAATACCTTCCGTGGTGGTCCTGTAGGCGCCTTCTCTCCACGGTGGTCCGGCCCTCTGGACTGCAGCTCCGCCGGGACAGGAGGGAGATCTCTAGACACTTCAGCCTGCAGCTTTCTCCTAGCAGAGCTGCAGACAGGAGGCTGGCTCTCTCTCGGGCAGGCTGACTGGAGGGGCCTTGCACCCGGCGGCATTATGGGCAAGCCACCGGGCACCCTCCTCTGTCAGGTCCTCGGTCCCTCAACATGGTAGTCTGCCCTGAGGCAATTTTGGCAGCTGTGAGGGCCCCATCAGCGCGAGGGCACCTAATTAGAGATCTGCCTCATACAGAGTGTGTAATAATATCAGAACATATTTCAAAATATAATCTGAAATGTGAATCTTTCCCATTATTCATCTGTATTAATAACTCCTATGTTTCAATTTTCAAAAGATATTTGAATTAGTTTGCAGTAGTCCAACTCCCAGCTAATATAAAATGAAAAGGAAAATAGGGGAAATACAAAATAGAAAAAGGACAATAGCACTCTGTACAGCTTTTTATCAACAATACAATTATTTTGTGAGTAGTTTCTGTATCGTGAGTGAGTGGTGGTCTTGTATGGTTCAAGGCCATTCCAAGGGGTCTTGTTGCGTGGAGGTAACCTCATGTTCTCTTCAGGTTCTGATCTGCGGTTCATCTCTGGTTTGTGGAAAGAGTATCTTTCTTGGGTGTTGTCTGGATGCTTGAGGTTTGTGCCAGAGAGTGGTGATGGTGGTCTCTTACGAATGTGGCTATCTGGAGGTCAGTGGTGTCTGAAGAGTGAATCCCAGTGTTTTAGCAAAGGTTGCCAATTTGCTTATGTCTGAGAGCGTGTGGGTTACATTGTCCCTTTAGACCCGTTAGTTTAAATGGTTGCACCCATCTGTAGGTTACTCCTGTTTTACTGAACAATGTAATTAATAGATTCAAGTCCTTGCGCTTGCTGAGCATGATTGGAGATATGAGTGCGGCGAACATGAGTAACAAACACATTCCTAGGAGTGGTTTGAAATCTTCCCCTCATCTCTAGCCATTCGCTAATGAAAATCTAGCACTGCTGAGTAGAAATTAACTAAGTAGAAATGTGACATTCATTGACCCTGCAGGCTTGCAGTGACAAATACATTTAAAGTCTAGCTTGTGGGGTTGTAGGACTTTGGAGTAAGACATTTTAAGCCCTGCTCCCAAGCACACATGTACTCACATACAGCCTGAAACACTGACACAGTATCTTCACACATGTAAAATATCATTCCTACACACATAACACAAACATCCTCCTCACAGGGCCGCCATCAGGGCATGACAACCATAACGGTTGTCATGGACCCGGCAGTCCTTGGGGGCCCGGACTGCTCTGGCAGTCTGAGCCCCACATTCCTTAAGTGCACAGATATATAGCGAATTTCGCTATATATCTGTGCACTGAGGGCGCCCCCCCCCCACCTGTAAATTGCAGAGGGGGGCCCAGCAGCACACTCTGTCCTCCTTCCAGCTCCTCTCTTTCTAACTCTCCTGCGGCCACCAGAGCGTTGCCACGGTTTACCATGGCAACGCTCCGCACAGCACACAAGCCGGTCTTGCGAGAGTTCATCAGAGAGGAACTGGAAAGGAAGACAGTGTGCTGCTGGTCTCCCTCTGCGATGTAACGCGGCTGGCTCTCTCCACGGAACCACCAGGGAATGCGATCTCCCCCCTCCCTGGCAAGGTAAGAACCAGGGAGGGGGGAATAAAATTAAAATTTTAAATATACACAAATATTTTTTTTTTTAATACTCCCCTCCCTACTACTTTACACAAACACTGCATCCTTACAAGCACACACACACTAAATTCACGAAACACACTCTGCACTACACACACACTACATTCACTAAAACACACTCTGCACTACACACACACTACATTCACTAAACAAACACACTACATTCACTAAACACACTCTGCACTACACACACACTTCATTTACTAAACACTCTGCACTACACACACACTACGTTCACTAAACACACTCTGCACTACACACACACTTAATTTAGTAAACACACTCTGCACTACACACACACACACATACTACATTCACTAAACACACTCTGCACTACATACACACTACATTCACTAAACACACTCTGCACTACACACACACACTACATTCACTAAACACACTCTGCACTACACACACACACACTACATTCTCTAAACACACTCTGCACTACACACACTACATTCACTAAACACACTGCACTACACACACACACACTACATCCACTATACACACGTTGCACTCACTACAAACACTGCATTCACTATACACACTCTGCATTCACCACAATTACACTACATTCACATACACATTTTGCATTCACAATACACATTTTGCATTCACTACAATCACACTACATGAACTATACACATTTTCCATTCACTACAATCACACTACACGAACTATACACATTTTGCACTCACTACAATCACTATACATACTTTGCACTCGCTGCAAAAACACTACATTCACTATACACATATTGCATTCACCGCAATCACACTACATGCACTATACACACTTTGCACTCACTACAAACACACTACATCCACTACAAAAATACACACTGCATTCACTGTACACACACTACATCCACTACAAAAACACACACTCTCCATTCACTGTACACACACTACATCCACTACAAAAACACACACTCTGCATTCACTATACACACCTACATTCACTACACACACTCTGCATCTAATGCATGCATACAAACATTACACAAAACGTACAATCTGCATCCACTATACACACTGCATCCATGACACACATACCACATCCACTATACACACTGCATCCATGACACTCATTCTACATCCACTATACACACACACACACACACACACATTTCATCCTTGTGGGCGGACTCAGGGCTGGCCCAGGGGCCCAGATCTTGAGCTGTGTCAGGGGCTCTAAAATTTCTGATGGCGGCCCTGCCTCCTCATACAAATAACACACAGATAAAGTGCACAAATACATACATACACAATATATGCATCAGCCCACAACATTTTCCCGATGACAGAAAAGAAACGGAGACTAGTAGAGAAATAGCAGGAAAGAGACAGAAGATGAAGGAGAGAAAGACCTGCAGCATGACTGTATGCTGAACATAAAGACACTTGGAGAAAGAAGGAAGAGAGATTGACAGAGAGTAAGAAACCAGAAAAGCAAAACAAGTTGGCATCCTAGGTAAAAATACTTACATTGACCCTGGATAGGGGTACTTGGTATTTTACTTATTTTTTTCAGAAATACACAAGTATTCTGTTCTTATGGATGTGCTGGCACGGAAACTGGCAGGTATAATCACAATTATTATGAATTATTTTATTCAGGGAGACTTCCTATTCTGTTACTTTTCAGATGATATCTGAAATGTTTGTCATAACTACCAGCAGTCAAGAGATTACCAATTACCCAGATTAGCAAATGTCTCATCTAGCATTGCATACCATCCTGATTCAGCAGGATCATCCTGACTTTGGGCTATTGCCATCCCTAGTTGGTTCCATAGCGTCCTATATCTGGGGACATTTGATGGCCCCATGCAAAGCCACTGGCTGACATTGGTAACTTGTGTTTTTCATGTGATGTTCTGCTTTCTTTTAAATGTATATTAGAGATTTAGTGATTGGTATCACAGTCTAGTGCAGGGATAGGCAACCTATCGCACGTGTGCCATGCATGGCACTTTCAATGCCTTTGAACAGCACTCAAGGCTGCTAGAGCCAAACAGGCTCTGGGCTATCAGGTGTCTCTGAAGGTGGAACTTCAGATATCTACTAGTGCAAAAAGAAGAAGTGGTCTCAGATCAATTCCTCCCCGCACTTGTGAACAGGAAACCGCACTGGAGTAGAGCAGCCTA
Source organism: Pelobates cultripes (assembly GCA_933207985.1). Taxonomy (NCBI): domain Eukaryota; kingdom Metazoa; phylum Chordata; class Amphibia; order Anura; family Pelobatidae; genus Pelobates; species Pelobates cultripes. The sequence goes on along the minus strand of OW240912.1, from coordinate 235,018,922 downwards.
CAGCAGATATCCCTGCCACTGACCTTGACCTGTAACTGGCCAGCCTGATCCCCACTGGACTTCAGGGAAGCCACCCACACTGCTAGAGCTGCAGAATAAACCTCACTGTCATAGAAAAAATACAAATAGCCTGTGGTGGACGGCCTGGCACCCTGACTGGGTACCTCAACCAATTGTGCTTCCTAGCTGTCGTCGAGTACCCAAAGATCTCCACTGGACACCATAACCACCGTAACCCCTTAGCCGCCGTTGGGGTCTCACTGTCCCTTCTCACAGTGGACCAAACTCCTGGATCCAGCTCCCAGTGAGAAGACCTCTCCTCCAAGAGATTATAGCCATGTAGCTCTTACAAGAGCTAGTGATATAGCCTGTATAGCCTTCTCCCACAGACATGAGACGAGGCTCTATGCTGGGGATGAACTGGAACTGGTTTAATGGGAGCCACATGTGGCCTTTTATGCAACTCCCCATGCAAGGGTTTCCTTAATCACATTCCAGGGGCATTCCCCACTGGACCTGAGAAAGAGTAGTTACAAGCATACATTCCACACACGCTTCCTCTGTGCCTGAGAGATAATTACCTGAGCACAAAAACATATAATTAAATTATCTCTCAGGTACAAAAACCTACAATTTAACAAACCCCAAAAGCACCCTCAAAACACATGAAAACCCTACAAAAGTCACATCCCCTGAGAGCCCCAATCTGGGTGACCAACATATCCAAAAATCACTCAGATCAGTTCAGGGGTTCAGGATTTTCATTGAAATTAATTATTTGACTGACAGTGCACATGGTCCTATGCCCAAAACTGTTCCAAGGACTCAGGGCTAACGGTAGGTCTTTTTTCGGGAGCACACAAGTACATAAAACACCGAACGGAATACTTAAATTACTTGTGTAGCCTCTTCCCCTTGTTCGTGGGAAAGTTTCCACTGAACAGTGCTTTTCTAAGTGGGGTAGAAACGAATGCAGGTGATGATGGAAATCCAGCGCTCTTCGGGAGTTTCTGTGTCCAATTTTAGTTCCATCAGATTCATGCCCAAACACCGCTGTCTGCGTTCGCGAGAACAAGATGGCCACCATCTCGTGGTTGTTCATATGAAATGCGTCCACCCAGACGAACACTTAGAACATTGCGGTGGAAATTGCTACAAAGTTTCATTTGGGCTTAACAAGCTCCCGGGTGGTCTTTAGTTTGTGCGGCTGTTCGGTTCCCGAACCATATAATCCCAGAGCCTTTTTAAAATATATTAGCCAAGGTCTATTGCAGGGCCATAGTCCTGAGGCAGGATGCTGGCAAGCAGGCTCCTCCAGGAGCCCGTGGCGAGGTTCTGTTTGCCACACAGCCCACCTACAAACACACACAGTACCCAAAAACACAACACCACTGACAATCCACACACACACAACCCCACAAGCAGCCTCTCACATGCAATACCACAAGCAGCCCCACACATGTACACACCACCAAACACACAATGTGACATATCAACCACACACACAATTCAACATTAAGCCCCCATACACAGCCCGCATTCAAAGGTTTCATACACAATACAACAAACTTCTCAATAACTTATATATAACAGCCCACATACGCACAAATACAACGCTACAGAGCAACTACAGCACCCATAATTAACTCAAGCTAAATATTTTAACACACACACCTAAATTTAAAAAATAGGACTAGCACACCAAGGGACTTCAAGACCTTATTATGGCAAAGAACTACTAGAAGATTGCCTACCCCTGGTTTAGTTCAATCCAGACACAGCCAGGGCACACTTTACATTGGAGGAGGTGAAACAAGAACAATGAGGGAGATTTATAAGAGTATTCTGTTCTAAAGAGTAGTGTACAAATCGAAAAAGGAAGGAATCACCAGCTAAATGAGCCTGCTGGTTCTACTGGTTAAATGAAGACTGCCCCATTTTTTTTAGTACTTTAGACCACATTTTAGATTAGAACTTGCCCCCTTCAACCACACACACACAATAAATAAATAAATAAATAAATGAAAGCTGACCTGCAATCCTACACGGAGGCCACTCAGATGGTCTTAGTGCATTGAGAAACCCTGTAAGATGCAATAAGTGTGCTAATCTTGTTTTTAATTATATATATAAAATCTGTATATCACAAAAGTGAGTACATCCCTAACATTTTTGTAAATATTTTATTATATCTTTTCATGTGACATCACTGAAGAAATGACACTCTGCTACAATGTAAAGTAGTAAGTATACAACTTGTATAACAGTGTACATTTTCTGTCCCCTCAAAATAACAAAACATACAGCCATTAATGACAAAAAAAGAGTACACCCCTAAGTGGAAATGTCCAAATAGGGCCCAAAGTGTAAATATATTGTGTGTGGCCACCATTATTTTCCAGCACTGCATTAACCCCCATGAGCTTATAAGAGGTTACCTCTGGAGTCCTCTTCCACTCCTCTATGACAACATCACGGAGCTGGTGGCTAATTGGTCCCAATTTGGACATTTCCACTTAGGGGTGTACTCACTTTTGTTGTAAACGGTTTAGACATTAATGGCTGTGTGTTGTTATTTTGAGGGGACAGCAAATTTACACTGTTATACAGGCTGTACACTTACTACTTTAGATTGTAGCAGAGTGTCATTTCTTCAGTGTTGAGTGTCATTTCAGTATTGTTACATGAAAAGATATAATAAAATATTTACAAAAATGTGAGGGGGTGTACTCACTTTTGTGATACTGTATATATTCAGTTTGTAGTCGTTGTAGGGACCATTTTCAAAGCGTTTGACTTTAAATGGGGCTCTGCTGATGCCAACTACATCTCTGTTTTCAATCTAGAAATACTCATATTGACTGCATTGTGTAAAATTATGCTACATGCCAAAAATAGCACAATTGCATCCGTTGTGCCAGACAGTTTGTGTACCACGAATTACACTCCTGTGTCAATTTTGCCACACTGAAAACACTGAGAACATTCTGAAAACACCTTTGTTTTGTCACTGTCATCATTCTGAAACTAGTCACTCCTAAAATGATGAGGGTTGGTTCCTTTTATAGTTTTTTGTGTCCTTGTCGCGGCATCAGTTTTTGAGTCAGGTTTGCATGCGCAGATGATGCAGGATTATGACATCAGGGCCTGATCACATTTAAGCTTGTATCTCCTTGGGATTGGTGCCTGTTTTGTTGATCTAGTCATGTAAGTGCATTATATTCTTAGCTATATTGTTTTTTTCTGACCCTAATTTTTGCCATCTGGTATACCTAATCCTGTTAGCCTTGACTATGATTTTTTTTTTTCTGGTTTCCTGACCTATATTGTTTTTTACTTTATTTGTATTTTGTAATATAATGTGTCACTTTACTAGTCATGATATTTCCTATATCTATTCTAAGTGTTAAGTCACACCATTTTAAGGTCTAGTAATAAGCCTTTGTAAGGTGTTGACTTATACTTGCTGAGGATCCTTACCCGTTCCTGACACATTGGAATTTTGTTTAAATTCCTACACAAGCAAAGACATAAGATAAAGTAAGGACTAGTTATGGTCATAGTCTAAACTGATAACATTTGACAAAAGCTGCGGGTTCCGCTAACAGGTTTTATCAGTTCCCACAATGGTTGCAAATGCCAGCTGGGGAAGGCATATTCCTATGATGCGGCGCATGCATGTTAGGAATGACACTATAAATAGTTTGCTAGGGCTCAGGTCTATGCCATGTTGTGCTTCTGTTTTGATTCCCAATAACATGTGCCATATGTCATGCTCGCTCACCTCATGGACGACTTTCCTGCTCCCAGACTCCACTCCAGCAGTTCCCACGCCGGCAACTGGGACTCCGCCCCCTTTTATGACGCGGCACGTGCACGCCAACGTCATGACGTGGTGCACATGCCGACTTCATACCGCCGATGATGTCACGGCCCACCAAAATGTCTGAATTCTAACATTTTGCCGGTGTGGCTTTCAATTTAAACAGCCAACCTACAAAAGGCTGGTTCAAACATAGGACTTTGCCTTGTTGTGGTTCTTGTTTGGTTCCCAATAGCGCTTCTTTCTAGATTGTTCCTTTTTGGTATCTTGACCTCTGCTTTCTGACTACTCTCCATTCTCCTGTTCTTGACTCGGCTCTCATACCTCGACTACTCTGTTTTCTGGTTCCCTGACTCGGCTAGTATACTTGCATTCCTGTTTTCTATATTCCTTGAACCCGGCTTGGTTGTGATCATTCTTATTCTATAAAAAACGGTAAGCCTGGCCACTCTAAGGTCCGGTATACATTTTTCATTTACACCCTGAATGTTGGGTCTCTTAGGAGTCCTGACACTATACCTCTCAATGTATATCTGTTTTTTTATCTTGGCTGTTATTGACTATTCTTCTCTCTATGCTAATTGACTCAGCTATTGTACCTCACTATTGCTGATTACTGGTTTTCCTGACTCTGACTTGTCCCAACCATTCTCTGTCTTCTGTACGTTAAGCCCGGCTATTAAAATCAGATTGTCTCACAGAGACCATCTCATAAGTGCAGTGTGGCATTTTGCAGTGAATACGCACTAGCCTCCCAGTGTTTTCCTATGGGAAATCATTGGATTAGCTAAGATCATCAATCTCACTGATATCAGCCAAGGAGGTGGGACCAGCCACCAACAGAGTGGTGTGGCAAACAAGGCAATTTTCTAGGAGTAAACTTTTAACCCTTGTGGAGGAGTCACCTATATGGTGACCAGGGCACAGTGGCACTACAGAGTTATGAATACACATTTGTATTCCTAAAGCTATAGTTTTCCTTTAAGGAGGCACAACCATTTTAATGAGAGTGTTGTTGAATATTTATTTCACGACCATTTTAATGAGAGTGTTTTTGAATATTTATTTTCTTTCAGTATATAACCTACATTAAACTTCTGATAGTTTTAAACACCAGTTAATTATGCAAATGTTACATCTAAAAAGTGGGTTATCAAGCTAAATTGCAGAGAGACAGATTTGCTCTGGAGCATTCCCCGGTAAGGTCGGAATGTTGGACCGGGATGGGAACAGTGCCACTGAGCAACGGTTTGCGGACGCCTCTTCAGGGCTTATAAGCGTTGTTCATATGGTAGCTCCCATCTCTAGGTAATCTGCCTCCTAGGAAGACCAGATGGACATCGCCGCAGACCAAGGTGTTTCTTCGAGGGCCCATCTGACCCCTCCAGCGAGACATAATCAGGAGTGGCTATGGCGGCTTCAACGATTTGTGTATTCCACGAGATGGGGGGTGCCGCAGGTCCTGCACGTTGCCTTAACCACTCTCAGATGGCCTCATAGATGCTGTAAAATGCCAAAAGACCCCACTGGGACCCCAGAGAGTTGTGCTCCGTCGCCATTCTGGGTGACAACAATGAGCCTCATCAGAATTATGGTGTGCACAGGTCAGACCCAGAGTTAGTTCTGTAGCTTAGAGTGCCAGGATATCCCTCACTGGCATGCGCCAAGGCGTTCTGTGGTAGATTGTGTGTAGAGGAATGGGCCGCCTCCCTCACTCCCGTGTCGCCAGGTATGCCGCAATTAGGCCGCAGACTTGCCATATTAAAATGCTCACCACAGGAAATGGTGCCAAAAGCACAGATTAGAAGCCCCAAGATTGCAGTTAATTATCAGGGTCATCAGAGTCAGATTTTGGATCAAAAAGCCAGCTAAGGAGACCAGATTGTGAGAAATCTCCAGGAGCTTGCGCAATGTGCGACCACTCGCCATGCCAGTCAAGCCCCGCTCCCATTTCTGCCTGTTCCACTGTAAATTTGGTGATCCTCTGAAAAGGCAATTTCTGATAAACATATATTTACTATAAAGAAAACTGTCACTTTTTTTTTTAGATCACTTCATTAAATATGATCAAAATAATTACGGAATTAAACTTTCACTTTTCAGAACACTGATAAATATACTCCAATATGTCATAACAGTTTAAGAACCACCAACCTAGTCGGACTCCACTTACGTTCTTATGCACAGGGTAAATCTGTTGAGAAAATAATGCACATTTTAATAGACACTCAGTTATTCAATAAAACAAACTGCAACTTTTCACAAATTCACTAGGGAATATAATAAGATTGGGCTTCAAAGTGAAACTAAAATATGAAATATATATATTATAAATAATGGATATGTATAGATAGATAAATATATATATATAAATATCAGTCAGCTATATTTCCAGTATGGATATTTATGATTTTTATTTACATTTTGAATTTTTGTGAAAAACTCTGTGACAGTGTTTTTTTCCACACACTATTCCTCTAAATAGGCTTTATGACCCTTTAGGAGTAAGAAAGATAACATGTACAATTATTTAAAAAAAATGTAAAAGTGACATTATCTGGTCATGTAACAAGGCAGTGTAACAGTCAGTGTATGTGTCCCCATGCTGTGTGTGCAGTGTGTGCGTGCTGGGAGCAGGCAGCGCCGCGGACAGCCCTAGCTCAGCTATATTGCGGGGTCCTTGCCGCCTGGCCGCTTTGGCTGCAGAGAGGAGAGAGCAGCAATGGCGGATTACGACACATACGACGATCGGGCCTACAGCAGCTTCGGGGGCGGCAGAGGGTGAGAGTGACCGGGGTGCACCGACATGGAGATACCGGGGCTCCGAGCGGGGGAGGGCAAAGCTAGCATGTAGCCTTCACATGTATTATGCACACACACCCCATATCTCACACACACACACAGTGACTGCGTGCTGGGCACACGGTGCGAGCTCCACACACGGTGTGTATTGTGTGCAGCCCCGGCCCCGCATTGTTGCTGTGATCCCATTATTATGATGGGTGGTGGGCGATCCCCCAGCAGATTACCAATCCCTGATCGATATGTTTAGAGCATGTGTCCCCCTACATGGGAGCCCATATGAGCAGTGTTTGTGTTGGATCGTGGCTAGACTGGATTTGCCATTATGAATGGTGAGTCGACTTGGCTACCACGTGAGATAAGAGCCGGGTAACACCGAGTGGCTAGTAGGAAGCCCCTATAGCTAGGCCAGATGGCCAGGCAGGGGGTGATGGCTGCTGGGGGGGGCCCCTGATGGCCAGGCAGGGGATGGTGGCTGCTGGGGGGGGCCCCTGATGGCCAGGCAGGGGATGGTGGCTGCTGGGGGGCCCCTGATGGCCAGGCAGGGGGGCCCCTGATGGCCAGGCAGGGGATGGTGGCTGCTGGGGGGCCCCTGATGGCCAGGCAGGGGATGGTGGCTGCTGGGGGGGGGGGGGCCCTGATGGCCAGGCAGGGGATGGTGGCTGCTGGGGGGGCCCTCATGGCCATGTATGATGGGTGGTGTATAAGTTACCCTGGCAGTGGATATTTGTGATGTTCTCTATCAGGGTGGTAAAATGGAGAGACCATTCTCCTTTCTCTTTTTTAAGATGATGGGCAGCACACACCGAGTCTCCTGCTTTGCCCTCTGTGGAGCACTTCTTTCACAAGTTTACACCAAATGCACTTCATATTGTACAGCACTATATAAATAATAAAATAAGAATAATATTAAACAGCATGTCTTATTGAATGGCTGACTGTAACTTCCTGCCTGTAGGGGGATTTATTGCACTGCACATGTACTTTAGTCTTCCAGGGAATACTGATTCAGGTCACACCTGGTGGTAGTAGTATTTATTTACTTATTTGAATTGTGAATTCTTGATGTTATCGGACTATAAGAATGAACAATGGATTGGGAAATGCACACACTAATAGCCATTAATTTACCATGTGCTTCAAGCTTAAATTGACGTTGCCACTTTTGAATCTTTACGTGGGTTAGAAATCTGAAAAGTAATACCCATGATTGCTCATATTTTGTATAACATTGTGGAATAATTGTTCTTCATAGTTGTATGTGAGGTAGACTTTTTCTAAGGTTTACCTATAGATGGGAAGGCAACACAAAAGTAAATTTCAGATTCTTTATAAAAAGGAAAAAAGCTCTTGTATATTACTAAAGAATTTCATTGAAATTTCAGATAAATTGAAATATCAAACACAGGGACCCTTTTTCATTATATAGGTGTCTATTTTTGGTAAAACATGTCTGGAACTAAAGTTCACTTGTACTTGCCACTATCTTACAATATTTCATCTAATTGTGATATTGAATGGAAGAAGTTTGTTTCAAAGTAATTTACAATACATACCTTTGGCATGTGCACATTTATGGCATACACAATATGTCATTGCTCCTATGCTAGGAGCTCATGGTAAGTACGTGAAAGAACAGGGGTGGAATGATTTAGCTAAGTATCTCTAGTCATACTATGCTTTAACACAAAGACCTCAAAAGTGACAAAACTTTTATAGATGTTTGAAACTTGGAATATATCACGCAAACCAGCAGTTGTATAAATGGTGATTTTCAGAGAAACAAAAATGAAAGTAAAGTAAATCTCCATGACCTGTGCTTGTTTACTTAGCAAAGCTATTGACCGTTATTAGCGCTTATATAGTATCCATAGTCATACAGTTTAGCTGTTTAACACATCTAGATTAACAATTTCCTTAATTAGTTAGAGCTACAATAGTCTGAGCCTGCTTCTGGTGCTCAGCACTATTGAAGTGTGATTTCTGATTTGAATATGATTATGAGATGTTTGTAATTCTACTGTAGTTTTTTCCATTTGTCCTTTATTAGAATGGGAAATTTGAGTGTGCACCATCATTGTTTTTGGTTTGTTTTATCGTAAGGATAACCTCCAGTTTTATTCATAGTACGTTAAAGGATCACTATAGGATCAGGAACACAAACATTTATTCCTGACCCTATAGTGTTAAAACCACCATCTAGCCCCTCTCGGCCCCTCATGCCTGCATAATTTTAGTAAAAATCTTACTGTATTCAAGCTTGAAGCTATAGATCTGCATGCTGTTAGATTCAGAAAAAAAACAAGCAGTCTGCTGACATCATCAGAAGTGGTAGCCTGATCCAATCACAATGCTTCCCCATAGGATTGGCTAAGACTGACAACGAGGCAGATCATGGGCAGAGCCAGCATGATTCAAACACAGCCCTGGCCAATCAGCATCTCCTCATAGAGATGAATTGAATCAATGAATCTCTATGAGAAAAGTTCAGTGTCTGCATGCAGAGGGAGGAGACACTGAATGTTTGGATGCATTTTAGGCAGCCATGATCCAGGAAGGATCTCTAACAGCTATCTGAGGAGTTGCCAGGAAAGTTATCACTAGGCTGTAATGTAAACACTGCATTTTCTCTGAAAAGACCATGTTTACAGCAAAAAGCCTGAAGGTAATGATTCTACTCACCAGAACAAATTCAATAAGCTGTAGTTGTTCTGGTGACTAGTGTCATTTAATCATTTTTTACTAATGTAATAATTTGGTAATACATTGCAATGCAAAAAATATAAATATAGAATAAAAGGGATACTCCAGGCAGCCAGACCACTTCTGCCCGTTGGAGTGGTTGAATATAGTTAAAATAAAAATGCCATTATGTTAACACCTTCGTGACCAGACCGATTTTCAATTTTCTTACCGTTGAGGACCAGGTCTGGTTTTAAATTTCTGCAGTGTTTGTATTTTGCTGTAATTTTTCCTTTTACTCATTTACTGTACCCACACATATTATATACTGTTTTTCTCGCCATTAAATGGCCTTTCTAAAGATACCATTATTTTCATAATATCCTATAATTCACTATAACAAATTATAAAATATGATGAAAAATTTTAAAAATAAACAAAAACCCACACCTTTTCTTACTTTGACCCCCAAAATCCGTTATGCATCTACAACCACCAAAAAACACCATGCTAAATAGTTTCTAAATTTTGTCCTGAGTTTAGAAATACCAAATGTTAACATGTTCTTAGATTTTTTTGGAAAGTTATAGGGCTATAAGTACAAGTAGAATATTGCTGTTTCTAAATATATATATTAAAAAGTATCTATAGTGACATTGTAACACTGTTATCTGTCATAAATCTCTGAATCACACCTCACATGTACATATTTTTCTAAAGTAGACAACCCAGGCTATTCAATGAGTCCAGTTTTTTTTTTTTTTTTAGTAGCTACTTAAAGGGACTCTCCAGTGCCAGGAAAACAATCAGTTTTCCTGGTACTGCAGGTCTCCTCTACCCCCAATCCCCGGTTGCTGAAGGGGTGAAAACCTTCAGTCACTTACCAGAGACAGCGACATGTCCCACATCACTGCTTCTTCCTCCGCCGCCGCTCCTTCCATTCATCACGTCAGCCGGCAGGGGAGACCCATCACGCCCGCTTTTCAGTGTTTCCTATGGGGATTTTAGCGACACTGGAGGTCCTCACATAATGCTGTGCTATGATCCCGGAAGTGCCCTCTAGTGGCTGTCTAGTAGACAGCCACTAGAGGAGTTAACACTGCAATAATTACACTTGCAGGGTTAAGAGTAGTGGGAGTTGGCATTCAGACCACTCCAATGAGCAGAAGTGGTCTGGGTGCCTGGAGTGTCACTTTAAGTTACAAACACTGGCCAAAGTTAGCATTTATTTTTGTTTGTGTGTAAAAAATGCAAAAAACAATTACAAACGCAAACTTTGGCCAGTGTTTGTGACTAAGGGGTTACTAACTAAGACTGAACATACCCCTTTTGCAATACCTTGGGTTGTTTTCTTTTGCAAATGGTATGCCATCATGGGGTTCTCATTCCTGTGCTACCATACGCTCTCAAAGGCAACATAACCAATCTGGCAAATTTCAATGCGAAAAAATGGTATATCAAGTCTTATATTTGACCCTGTAACTTTCAAAAACACTATAAAATCTGTGTATGGGTGGTACTGTTATACTCAGGAGAACACAAATATTAGTGTTTCAAAACAGTAAAACGTATCACAACAATGATATCATCAGTGAAAGTGCAGTTTGTGTGTGAAAAATGAAAAAAAAACTTCACTTTCACTGACAATATTGTCGCTGTGATATGGTTTACTGTTTTGAAACACTAATTTGTGTTCGGTGAAGTCTTCCGAGTAAAATAGTACCCCCCATGTACAGGTTTTAGGGTGTCTTGGAAAGATACATGGTTAAATATAGTGCTAGCAAATTAAACTTTTGGCCTGGGTTGTCAGGCAGGTCCTGCAAATTACTATCAATAAATTACTTAATTATGTAAAAATATTACCTAAATATGCACGTAGAATTTAAATATTTACACATATTTATATTTGAAGTCTACGTGTATATTTATCAAATTATTCATGTATTCATGCGATCACATGGCCCGGGGGAAGAGAGGGGCCTAGATTTGCCGAAGGGGGACTGTCTGGGCTGTCAGAAAGTCCTCCCAGAACGAGAGGAACATGAAACGACGGCGATCAAGTAAGTAATTAGGAATTGCCGCGGACACAGTTGAGAACCTGTGTTCTAGAGTTTCGAACAGAAACGTATTACTAGGTCGTTGTCTTTGATAAATATTTCTATTCCTTATCTTAATCATTTTAAATTGTTCATTTGCTATTTGCCTTTAATTGCAACTGTTTATCTCCTAATTTTGCCAGTTAAGTTTTCACTCAATGCTGTTAAAGCATTTGCTAGGATGAGAGGTCTAGTGGAAGGATGCATGCATGTGTTTAATTAAATAGTAAGATATAAACTCACATCTGATCCAGTGCTGCCTTGTCATCTTTGTAAGTTTTACACTGTTGTAACATTCAACTCCAGCCCGTCCACGCTCTACCAGCTGTTTTCTTTGATTTGCGGGCAAGCCTCTGTGATATGGACACACTGGCTTCATTCCTGCATGTGCAGTGGTTTCTGTCTGAAGAGCAGAAGCACTGTCTAAATGAGATCCTTCTTGCTTTCTCTGTTTGACATTGGTGTGACCATGAAATGACAATTGCTAACAATTCTTCTAGATTAGAATGGTATAGATTAAATGCTATGCTCTATAAAATGAGCAAAGGTAGTATGTGCCATGACAGGTACAGTTTAAGCACTGTGACTATTACAGATTATTGTAGGCCTCAGGCGCACATAATTGCGCTCTTCCCATTCGTGTCAAACCATTTTCAATTTTTTTCCAAAAAACCCCCACATGACTCTCCCAACACTTGATGCTGCTTCCCATTAATGTGGATCAGCTAATATATAAGTGAACAACAATATTGAATAGCTCTGCTATTGCAGCTTAATATTGCTGTCCAATTCTAGACCTTGAATGTGGATGTTTATGTTCACATTAACAAAGATGCAGCAGAGGGGCTGTAATTTGTGGTGCCAGGATAGCTGTTCAACACTGGTGTGGAAGGTCATGTATTATAGACCAATGTCTGACCAGTATTAATAGAACGCAGAAAAGGGAATATACATAAAGGACCACTAAAGGCACCCAGATGGCCTGGGTGCAGTGACTCTTTAGTTTAACCATACAATGAAAAGCACTTCGGTTTTGTAGAAACATTTGTAGTGGAGCTCTGATACCCCGACTAGGTATCTCCGCTACTCCTTCCTCGAAGCTGAAAGCTCTGTAATAATTCAAGACTCCTAGCATGGGGTTTCCATATCAAAGTTACACTGATTTTACTCCCAGGAGTCTCTGTTTCTGAGAGATAATTGAGTGAGAAAACTCAATCTCTCAGTTACAGGAAAACACACAATATTTTTAAAACACCCCAAAAAAACAAATCATATTACCGAATAGCTTGTGTCTGAGCGCACTTTGTCGAAATAGTGTTCAGATCCCTTCGGTGGTTCAGGAACACCATTTGTATAACGTTTTGACCGGTCAGCCATGAGTTCCACAGAAAACAAGGCAATGACTGGTCATCTTTTGGGGTTCTCACACGAACACCGATAAATGTTCGCCCTGGCTGTTAGGAAGCGAATGCTCCCCCTGTTCGGTAGTTCATGCTTCCCAAATGCCGTTCTTCTAACTGTTTGGGAAGATGGATGGACAGCGGTAGAAGTTCCCCGGGTGTTCACGGGGTCGCGTATATAAGATACAGTTCCATGCCTTCGACGACCATGTATCGCTACCTACGTTCGGGAGACAAAATGGCCACCAATTCTTATTAGGTTATACGAATGGTGGCCACACAGGGAAAGCACTTGAATTAATTGTTCATTTGTGGTTACCAGCCAGAGATGGTCGGTAATTAGGAGGTGTTAACTTAATTAAGTGGCACGAGTGCAGTGGTCCTGTCCTTTTAGTCCTGCAATGTTAAACATTACAGTTTTGTGTAAACTATTGCATATTCAACACACCTTAGTGGCTGTCTTCTAGGGTCACTTCTGGCATGTATTAGAGTGCAGCTTCTGTGTCTATCTTGTGAGCGTAGGAGGCTGTCAGATTGGGCAGTAGACTTCTTGCCTTCTAGCCTGTAGCTTCCTTCTGTATCACATGACCAGTATTGGAGGCAAACACACTGGGGAGGGTTCTAATGCTAGTCCATGTGTACATTGTGTGGGAGCTGATAATGATGTAGATCTAATATTGACAAAGTTTTGGAGCTCCTTGTGGATTCGCTTGGTTTAAACCTGCATTCCATAGGTAGTGTGGAGCATAAACACCAGCATGTTTTTCCTGACCATGTTTTACAGGATCTGAGAAAATGAAATGGTGAGTGCTAGAAAGAAAAATATGTGGACAGTTGATGTAATTGCCCATTTGCAAGCATTGATTGCTAAATGTCATTCCTGACCAAGAGTGAAAAATGCTTTTGCGCTGTAAAAATCTTTAGGGAATAATCCACCCAGCCAAGATGCATGCTGGCTTGAAAATAATGTTCCAGCCTTTTCTGCCTAGTGGAAAACGTCACTGTCTGGAGCAGATGTAGGTCACTGCTCAACCTGAGAGCTCTAGTCTTAAATCTGTGCTGCCAGTGGTTTCTGGATGCTGTCACAGCTACTTAGACTTACACAGTAAGGAAATTTGTTAAAGCATCAGGCCCTCAGAGAAAGGTGAGTGTTCCCAACTACTCAGGGATAAGTAGTGTCTCAAATTGTATTAGTCTTACATTCAAAAACGGTTATAGTGTGCAAATATCAGACTTTAATTTAAAAATATTGAATATATCTCTTCTTCTTTTTAAAGAGTAAGTGGTTTCCCTTTGCTAGCGGTCTAATTTTTAACATAGTCTATTAGTGTGAAGACCAAATGTGTAAAATCAGGATTCTTAAACGGACACTCAAGGGTGCAATTGATATCCCCTTATTTTATTTTTTCAATTTCATCTTTATTAAATTTAAAAAAAAAAAGTCATACATATCAAATGTGAGCATATAAAATGTTCGGATATATATTTAAACAAACAGGTGATAAGCAAATATCAGTAGATGATAAAAATTATGGTTTTATAAAACCTAAACAGTGAACGGATATATCCGAAAAAACATGACAAAAATAAAATTTAAACAGATCTTGGACATATCCAGGACAAAAATAAATAAGTAAAGAGATAGGTAGTAATAGTTTAGTGTTATAGTGTGTGGGCTTTGTAGATGGCGAACGTGGGATCGAATTTCATTTAAATCAATTCACAGGGCTATAATTCATTAGGTCTATAATATTGAATCCATGGGTCCCACATTTTATCATATGTATGTAATGTCTTTGCTTCTCTGTCAAATAAAAGTTTCTCTGCCTCTCTGTTTATATTCCATGATGGGATATTTGAGTTTTTATTCCATTGGAATAATGTATTGTATTTAGTCCTGAATACCTCCTTTTTTTTTTTTTTTTTTTAAATCAGTCACTTCCTGGTCTCTGAGTAGTATTGTACTATTAGCTGTCCCCTGGAATGTATGCAATTACCGTGAAAGGTGTCCCGGTTCATCTTAGTCTTAGTCTTTTATTGCCAGCTGTTTTGTGCCTTGTATTTTCTCCTACTTAGCCATTCTATCCCACTCCAACCCTCCATAAATCTAATTTTCTGTTGTGGTTCTTTATCACTTCTTTTTTGCTACATGGATCTCATCAAACATGTATTTCTGACCCTATAGTGTTAAAACTTCCATCTAGCCCCCTGACCTGTCCATTGGCTCCCTAAATATAGTAAAATCTTACTTGTTTTCAAGTCTGAAGCTGCTGCCCCTGAACTTCCTCTGTCTCCTGACATCATCAGAAGTGGTGGTCTGAGCCACTCACAATGTTTCCCCATAGGATTGGCTGAGATTGTTAAGGAGGCAGATAAGGGACAGAGCCAGCACAAGTCAAACACAGCCCTGGCCAATCTGCATCTCGTCGTAGAGATTCCTGTCAGTCTGGCCGGGTACAGGAGACTGAATCTCCTGTACTGCAGTGCACACTGCTCTGCTCTGCCATTCTACAAGGAGAGACACAAGGGAGGTGGGGACCAAGGAGGGAGAGAGCGAGAGAGAGAGAGAGAGAGAGGGGGGCACTAAAGGACTGGGGGATGGCGGGTGGTAAGGAATACTGGGGTGGGGGTGGTAAGGAATACGGGGGGGAGAGGAACATTAAGGGAGGACACTAAGGTACAGGGGAGGGAAGGGAAAAGGAACACTGGGGTGGGGGGGTTGGCACCACTAAAAGAGAATGGAGAGGAATATGTGGGGGGTGGGAGGGAAGAGTTCCTAACGCACATATTTACACACAAACACCTTGCATCCACTACACAAACACACACACTGTATCCACCTCACAAACACACACACTGAATTCACCACCCACACTGCATCCACTACACAAACACACATACACACACTGCATCTACTAATCAAATATTCTCATCGCATCCACTACACCCGCATATAAATATTCTTGAAAACATTACAAAAAAAATCTGACTGGCATGTGTATTTTGTGCATTTACAACTTAATAAAAAAAAAATTGTTAAAAAATAAATAAAATAAATCTACAGAATATTGGTACGCTATTGGCCATCGGCCTGAAAGTTCACAGATTATCGGTACCTGCTCTAAAAAATCAATATCGGTCGATCCCTAACCTGACACAAATGTCACTGCATTTTCACAATGTTATTTAAAAAAAAAAAAAAAAACCCCCACTAGTTCATCTAGTTGCTTTGACCTGCTAGATCACCTTAGTGTGGATATGAATTTGAGGTTGCAAATGGAAATCTATCAAGCTGGTTCTGCTCTTTAGAATGCTTGTATAAGTTGGGGGGAAAAAATTTGAGAATTAAATTTTTTTTTTTTTTTTCTTCATCCTTAGGTCGCGAAGGGATGCGGGCCCAGGTCCTCGGAAACAGAAAGAGCTGCCTACAGACCCACCATTCACTGCATATGTGGGGAATCTTCCATTCAATACCGTTCAAGGAGACATAGATGTCATCTTTAAAGAATTGAATGTGAGGAGTGTGCGGCTAGTGCGAGATAAGGAGACAGATAAATTTAAAGGTAAGAATATTTGTTGATCATAATGCTCAAAACATAGTTCTGTCTTGATTATTAAAGGCAGTTAATGTTCCTTTTAAATATCTGTAGCCTGGCAAATAAACTATTCACTAGGTAAGAGATTATCTTTAGCACAACATATGGTTTTTGAACTATTTTTCCCACAATTGGAAATTAATTGGAAACATCTGTAATTGAATTGTCATTGAATGTGTAAGTGACACGGTGTATGTCATTGAGTGTTAGTGAAAGTGTGTAAGTGACACTGAGTATGTCTGTGTGTCGGTGAGTGTAAGAGACACTGTACGTTAGTGAGTGTGTAAATGCCCCTTGTGTGTGTATATCAGTGAATGTGTGTGCATGTGTGACCATGTAAAGAGATGCTTATAAAATTATAGTATTATATATTATAAATGTAAGATTAATATACATTAAACTGGGAAAAATATGTTTTACTTCACTGTAACAAAAATTAAATCCCACCATTATAATAAATTGGATACCACCAAATACATTGATATGTATTGGGCAGTATGAGTGTATGGATATATGTATTAGGCAATATGTGTCTATTGATGTAGAACACCACAGAAATTGCTGGCGCTATATAAATAATAATATGCATTAGGCATTACGTGTGTATTGATGTGTGTATTAGACAGTATGAATGTATTATTAGGCGGAATTTGAGTGGATTTATGTTTTGAGCTGTGTGCACATGGTTGATTTTATGTAATAAGCAGTATGTGTGGATGGATGGATGTATTAGGCAGTAATTGGCACACCATGGCAATCATCTTTAGAGGCACACAATTGGCACACTATAGCAATCCTCTTTAGAGACATACAATTGCCACACCATAGCGATTAATTTTAGAAACATAAAATTGGCAACGAGGGCAACCAGCTTTAAAAACTTAAACCTGGCACATCATGGCAAACAGACTTAGCTGCATAAAATTGGCACACTGTGGCAAACAGTCTTAGGTACATAAAGTTGGCACATGGCAGCTTTAGAGACATACAATTTGCATACCACGGCAATCCATTTTAGATGCATAAAATTGGCATATCATGGGAGTTTGAGGCATCATTTGGCACATCCATGGAAGTTTCAGAGGCATCATTTGGCACATCCATGGGAGTTTCAGAGGCATCATTTGGCACATCCATGGGAGTTTCAGAGGCATCATTTGGCACATCCATGGGAGTTTCAGAGGCATCATTTGGCACATCCATGGGAGTTTCAGAGGCATCATTTGGCACATCCATGGGAGTTTCAGAGGCATCATTTGGCACATCCATGGGAGTTTCAGAGGCATAATTTGGCACATCCATGGGAGTTTCAGAGGCATCATTTGGCACATCCATGGGAGTTTGAGGCATCATTTGGCACATTTGGCACATCCATGGGAGTTTCAGAGGCATCATTTGGCACATCCATGGGAGTTTCAGAGGCATCATTTGGCACATCCATGGGAGTTTCAGAGGCATCATTTGGCACATCCATGGGAGTTTTAGAGGCATCATTTGGCACATCCATGGGAGTTTTAGAGGCATCATTTGGCACATCCATGGGAGTTTTAGAGGCATCATTTGGCACATCCATGGGAGTTTCAGAGGCATCATTTGGCACATCCATGGGAGGAGGCACATCCATGGGAGAGGCATCATTTGGCACATCCATGGGAGTTTCAGAGGCATCATTTGGCACATCCATGGGAGTTTCAGAGGCATCATTTGGCACATCCATGGGAGTTTTAGAGGCATCATTTGGCACATCCATGGGAGTTTTAGAGGCATCATTTGGCACATCCATGGGAGTTTTAGAGGCATCATTTGGCACATCCATGGGAGTTTTAGAGGCATCATTTGGCACATCCATGGGAGTTTTAGAGGCATCATTTGGCACATCCATGGGAGTTTTAGAGGCATCATTTGGCACATCCATGGGAGTTTGAGAGGCATCATTTGGCACATCCATGGGAGTTTGAGAGGCATCATTTGGCACATCCATGGGAGTTTGAGAGGCATCATTTGGCACATCCATGGCAGTTTTAGAGGCATCATTTGGCACATCCATGGCAGTTTTAGAGGCATCATTTGGCACATCCATGGCAGTTTTAGAGGCATCATTTGGCACATCCATGGCAGTTTTAGAGGCATCATTTGGCACATCCATGGCAGTTTTAGAGGCATCATTTGGCACATCCATGGCAGTTTTAGAGGCATCATTTGGCACATCCATGGCAGTTTTAGAGGCATCATTTGGCACATCCATGGCAGTTTTAGAGGCATCATTTGGCACATCCATGGCAGTTTTAGAGGCATCATTTGGCACATCCATGGCACTTTTAGAGGCATCATTTGGCACATCCATGGCACTTTTAGAGGCATCATTTGGCACATCCATGGCACTTTTAGAGGAAGAAACTTGGCACATCCATGGCAGTTTTAGAGGAAGAAACTTGGCACATCCATGGCAGTTTTAGAGGAAGAAACTTTCACATGATGGCAATCTGTTTTAGAGGTATACAACTGCTTACTCCGACTACAACTCCACTGTGGAACTAATGTAGAGAGGGCCCTGGTGCAAGTATGTTTTCTGAGCCCTCCTATAGTGCAAGTGTGGCCAAAAGGTAAATCTCCATCTGTCGGAGAACTTCAGCAATGCTATGCCAGCTGGGGATCTATCATCATTGCAGGGTTATATTTGTGAGCAGTGTTTGAGCATTTGAATGTAAGCATGTTTTTGTATAAAGTATATGTTTGCGTGTATTTGTATGTACTGTTGCCATTGGAATGTAGTGGTGTAATGTTTGCGTCTGAATTCAGGGGTGTTTGTATGTAGTGTAGGACTTTAAATGCAGGTGTGGTGTTTGAATGAAGGGGTGTATATAATTTATTTTAATACAGGGGTGTGTTTGTATGTAATGTTTGTTTGATTGCAGTGTGTATATTGTATATAAAATGTCTGTTTGAATGTAAGCATGTTTTTGTATGGAGTATGTGTGTGAATGTTGGTGTTTGAATGCAGATGTGCATTTGTGTGTGATAGTGGCTGTCTACCTTTGGTCTGATATCTGACGCTGGATGTCCTCACACTCTGCATGAGGGCACCCAGCATCAGATTTTTTTTTCCCCTCCATATGAAAGCATTTATTCTGAGTGGATAGAGCCGCGACACAGCGCGTAGGATCAGGTAAGTAAATAAAGGGTTGTTAACACTTTACCTGGCTTGGTGGGGTGGGGGTGCATTCCTAGCACTTAAGGATCCCATTAAATAAGCCTGTTGTGTCTCTTTATAAAATTGTATTGACAAATAGTACAATATAACTCAACCTTCCCACTCACGGTTTTGTTTTGTATGCAAATATTGTGCTGTTTAAAATTTGTTAAAATCTTCATCTCTAACCACGTGTTTGCATGTGCATCCAGTTGAAACTACAGGGATTTGGCTACTGTGCAACAAATCATACATTGATAAAGTGTACAGTACATTAACATAATGTTTTTCTCTTTAGGGTTTTGTTATGTGGAGTTTGATGACTTGGAGTCTCTTAAAGAAGCTTTGACTTATGATGGTGCAGTAAGTTCTTCTTCACATCATTTTGAGAAAAATTATTGAACTGACAGCTTTTGCTTACTCTGCCCGGTTTTCCTCCCTCCATTAGCTTTTATTTGAACGATCACTCAGAGTCGATATTGCCGAAGGAAGAAAGCAAGATAAGGGTGGCTTTGGTTTCAGAAAAGGCGGGACTGAAGACAGAGGTTAGTATTTATTCACACATCAGAATATTCCAAGAATGTAGAATTTATATTGTTAGACTCCATTGAATGATTAATTGGAATTATATTGCGTCAGTTGATACTATAGATCTGCATACATGGTATGTGAAAATCTCACAGAACATGATATGGCAAGCTTTCCATTTGGAATTGGTTTTATATCTAAAGTATTAAGCCATTCATTTCCCTGTGTAATGGAAGGGATAAAGTATAAATGTTTCATGCATTGCATTAGAAAGGTTCTCTCACCCCAGAATAGTTTTTCTGTTAACCAGTTTTTAAGTCATGAAATCAAGCTTCTGCTTTTTTATTCTTTATTTGGTGTACTTCAAGGGATAGCTGTTGTATGACCAGATGTTTTTCTTTTTTTATTAATATACAGAGGGTTATAGTTTTTGTTCTCCTATAATTTTGAAATGATTTCTTTTGTAACATTGTTTTAGGGATACATTGTGTTGCAGGTCTCTTTGGGACTGAAGAACTTCGTTTTGCTCTCCCATTGCAACCTGAAAGGGTTTGTTTTCTTAGCATTGATTTCATGTTGGTATTGCATTGTTTTTCAGGAAGCGATAGTTTCGGCAGTAGAGGAGGAAGAGATGACTTCAACTCTGGTAAAGCATGTCTGTTTTTGCTAATGGGTCTATCAATTGTTCATCTCGGTATTGGGCTCTGCATGTGACTTCTCAACATAGTTTTTCTATTCAAAATTCAATCTAAGCCAGGCTTCCCCAATCTCTGGCCCTCCAGATGTTGCCGAACTACAACTCCCATGATCCTTTGAATGAAATAGATAGCCAGAGAATCATGGGAGTTGTAGTTCAGCAACATCTCGAGGGCCGGAGTTTGGGGAAACCTGATCTCTAAGCCTTACCAATTTTTCACATACTTCTACTTCTTAATTTGGGAAACTTTCCTTTCCACTTTTATTTATGACTATTTTAATTCATACTTTGTCCATCAAATGTCAGTGATGCATAAAACACAAATAGGGTAATAAACAATGACATGTTTTTTTATACAGCTACCATTTTTATTTATTTATTTATTTTTGCTTTTAAGGGGTGGTTTTGTGAAACCTCTTGCCATCATTCATGCAGTGGTAAATGGTGGCTGTACTTTTTGAAACCTTAAAGGACCACTATAGGCACCCAGACCACTTCAGCTTAATGAAGTGGTCTGGGTGCCTGGTCCAGCTAGGGTTAACCCTTTTCTTTATAAACATAGCAGTTTCAGAGAAACTGCTATGTTTACACTGAGGCTTAATCCAGCCTCTAGAGCCTCTAGTGGCTGTCTCATTGACAGCCGCTAGAGGTGCCTGCGTGCTTCTCACTGTGAAAATCACAGTGAGAAGACGCCAGCGTCCATAGAAAAGCATTGTAAATGCTTTCATATGAACTGGCTAAAAGCGTGCGCAGCTCCTGCCGCGCATGCGCATTCACCCGATGACATCGCTAGGAAGGAGGAGAGGAGGAGGAAAGCTCCCAGCCCGGCGCTGGAGAAAGGTAAGATTTTAACCCCTTCCTCTACCCAGAGCCCGGCGGGAGGGGGACCCTAAGGGTGGGGGCACCCTCAGGGCACTATAGTGCCAGGAAAACGAGTATGTTTTCCTGGCATTATTGTGGTCCTTTAAAACAGAGCAAATGTATCTAGAACCGAAAGACTGAGGAAGGGAATAGAAGTTCAGAGATTTATTTTAAAAATCATTTACCATATAACAGCAGAAATATTAGACTTTTTTGCTCTGTGTGGCTCCTGGGAAAAAGATGGTTTTTAAAACACTGTTGGCTCTATTATCAACTTATCTTATTGCAATTGTTATAGTGTCTTATTTCGGTTCCTCTGTGTCTTGACCTCCAGTGCTGTATATTTTAAAAATGTGAAGGCTTGGAAGAGTGGATTCAAACCCTCTAGATAAGAATCTCTACTACGACTTCACTAGGTGTCTAGGGATCTGTAATCTTGTAGCTCTGCTCTCTCACACGTCTTGCAGTGATGCCGGGAGTCAGAATATGATGTCATTCTGGCCCTGGCATCACTAGACGGCATGCAGAGCAAAATAGCTTGCAAATGATCAGAGTAGCTCCACTGGACCATAGGTAGGGAGGATGTGTGGACGTAAATTTAAAAAAACAAAACACTGTACTATATTTGTAAAATTCATTTAAAATAAAGAATTTTGGTCTTTTTCATTTTCCAGGAGCTTTGCAACTAATTCAAAATGTTCATAAAGAATGCATTTACTTACTTTTATTCTAGAGCAATTGGTCTCCTTGCAGCACTTTGCTCTGCTCATGGTGATGTTGTGAAGTCACAAGATATTGTTCCAATAAAATGCTTTTATTTAAGAACATTGCCGACCCTCGCCACTATTGTGATTCCACAATCCACCAATGAAAATCCTTTCATAGAGAATCATTGAACACAATGATTCACTATGAGAAACCATGATTGTGACACTGCGCAATAGCTTTCTATGAGAAACATTGGATTGGCTGAAATAATCAAGATTGATGATCTCAGCCTTAAAGGACCACTCTAGGCACCCAGACCACTTCAGCTTAATGAAGTGGTCTGGGTGCCAGGTCCTTCTAGGGTTAACCCATTTTTTCATAATTATAGCAGTTTCAGAGAAACTGCTATAATTATGAATGGGTTAAGCCTTCCCCCAAAGCCTCTAGTGGCTGTCTCATTGACGGCCACTAGAGGCGCTTGCGTGCTTCTCACTGTGATTTTCACAGTGAGAGCACGCCAGCGTCCATAGGAAAGCATTGTAAATGCTTTCCTATGAGACCGGCTGAATGCGCGCGCAGCTCTTGCCGCGCGTGCGCATTCAGCCGGCGGGGCGTAACGGAGGCGGAGAGGAGGAGGAGAGCTCTCCGCCCAGCGCTGGAAAAAGGTAAGTTTTTACCCCTTTCCCCTTCCAGAGCCGGGCGGGAGGGGGTCCCTGAGGGTGGGGGCACCCTCAGGGCACTATAGTGCCAGGAAAACGAGTATGTTTTCCTGGCACTATAGTGGTCCTTTAAGGCAGAGCCAGGCTAAATGAACTTCGGTGAGGAAGAAAAGGTGAGTAAAATCACCTTTTTACTGAGATTGGAGGGGGTGGTTATTTAAACAGCCACTTCAGGACTATAGTGTCAAGAATTATGTTGGTATTCCTGACGCTACAGTTTTCCTTTAGCCAATGTGCTATATTCAGAGCTCAAATTGAGCACTGCATTCAACCCTTTAAATGGAATTTAATCTCTGATTGAGCAGTTGCTCTCAGCTGTGGTGATTCTTGGGCTGCATTCTCTGAGTGAGACGCCCCGGGTCTGAACTGCAGAGATAGCATGCTGGGGCTGCAATGTTAGGGAGATCTTTTTGTCATGTTGCAAACAGCCATTAGATTGTATTCACAGACCAATCTCTACTGTTTGTGCTTTTTTGACAAGCTTTATTTGGTGTTTGTTTTCCGACAATTTTTTTTATAGTCCTAATCATCACAGTATAGTTAAGAACAGTATAGGGAAGTCTTAAATGACACCATGAAACAATGTGACTAGCAATATAACATCTCACTTGGTCTTCATGAAATACTTAACGGTTTGGATTTTTTAGAAATTTTATCTAAAAAAAAAAAAAATCAATTCTCAAATCGTGTCTGCTGCCAAATGTAATTATAGGCAAATGCAAGAATCGGCAAGCCGGTATGGAATATTGCAGACTTCAGAATCTAACAAGGAAAGTGGACCGTTGAGAAATGACGCCTTTATGTTGTAGACTAGGGATCGACGGATATTGATATTTTATTTTTATTTTTATTTTTTTGAGCTGATAACGATAATCTGTGAACTTTCAGGCTGATAGCCGATAACTTACCGATACCACTATTCTGTACATTTACCGTTTTGAAAAATAAACTATTTCTACACAAATCTACTGTTAACTGAACATGTTTATTTTTTTGCAAATCTTTTATTTATTTTTTATTTAGGTAAATGCACAAAATATACTTGCCAGTCAGATTTTTTTTTAATGTTTTTAAGAAAATATATTTTCTTAAAAACATAAAAAAAAAATCTGACTGGCAAGTATATTTTGTGCATTTACCTAAATAAAAAATAAAAGATTTGCAAAAAAATAAACATATATATATATTTTCTTAAAAACATTAAAAAAAAAAAATCTGTCTACAACATAAAGGCGTCATTTCTCAACGGTCCACTTTCCTTGTTAGAATCTGAAGTCTGCAATATTCCATACCGGCTTGCCGATTCTTGCATTTGCCTATAATTACATTTGGCAGCAGACACGATTTGTGTGTGTATGTATATGTATGTATGTATATGTATGTATATATATGTATATATGTATGTATGTATATATATATGTATATGTATGTATATATATATGTATGTATGTGTATATATATATATATATGTGTGTGTGTGTGCTCAGTGTTTCTGTAGGTATGTAATGTGTGTAAAATAGGGGGGTTAAATATTTTTCTACATTTTGTTTTAGTCCCCCCTCCCTGCTTCTTACCTGGCCAGGGAGGGGGGATATGGCATTCCCTGGGGTGCCCTTCCCAGCAGCTTCCTTGTCTAACGCTCGCTTCCTGCGTGCGGAGCATTGCCATGGTAACCAGTGTCACTGTTCTGACGGCCACGAGAGTTAGACAGGGGAGCTGAATGGAGCTGCTGCGAAGGTAAGTAAGAGTGTGCTGCGGGCACCTCCAGGACTCTGATGGCGGCCGTAGTCTGCAATATCGGTATCTTTATTGGCCGATACGATATTGCTGAAAATACAGACTATCGGCCGATAATATCTGTAGCCTGTAGCGCACTGCTGCCAGCAATAGTGCTGTGATTCGGGGCCAGTTCTTGTAACTGAAAAAAGAGATTTAGGGTATACAATGTTCAGGTGACTAGAGGAAGAATCAAGAAGAGGGAGGGACCATTATGGCATAGCACCCAGTCCTGTTACATAATCTAGCTATGGGGTCTAGGTCTGTAGATCTCCTCCACCTTAGGATAGCGCACCCGTTTGTTTCTAGTGTAAAATAATTAGGGACTGCGGCATTTAATAGATATTTGGTTAAGAATGTTTTTATATCTTGCTATAGTTTTTTTCTGGGCTGTAAGAGCATAGGAAGGGGCGGCAGTGGCAGGTCCGATACTGTAATCTCACAGATCTTGGCAATTCTCATCGTCCATTAGCGTCTGATGACAGGACTGGACCCCAGACGTGAACCCCAATGCCCGCATCTGTCCCACACCTCCAACAGTCGCTGGATAGTTCAGCGCTTATTGAGATGAAGTGATCTGGGTGTCTATAGTGTCCCTTAAAAAATGCGTCTGTTTGGCAGATCATGTTTTTCAATTCTGTTTTGCACAGTTTGACATCACACCATGCATTAAAAGCAATATTGCCTGGGATAACGGACCCTTTGCCAAATTGGATATATAGAATTTAGGGCAGATCCGTTAATGATCTGCCCATGGATTATATTGCTTTGTCTCTTACAAGACCTTGGCATATTTTGCAATGACAATTTGGTTTGTTAGCCTGGGGTAGGCACAAATGATAGAGATAATTACCAGAAATGCTCCTTCACATGTGCCTCCATGTTTCGTTTTTAAATTTTTTTTTAAAGCTTCTAAAGTATTAAGCCATTCATTTCCCTGTGTAATGGAGGGGATAAAGTATAAATGTTTCATGCATTGCATTAGAAAGGTTCTCTCACCCCAGAATAGTTTTTCTGTTACCAGTTTTTAAGTCATGAAATCAAGCTTCTGCTTTTTTATTCTTTATTTGGTGTACTTCAAGGAATAGCTGTTGTATCACCAGATGTTTCTTTCTTTTTTTTTTATTAATATACAGAGGGTTATAGTTTTTGTTCTCCTATAATTTTGAAATGATTTCTTTTGTAACATCGTTTTAGGGATACATTGTGTTGCAGGTCTCTTTGGGACTGAAGAACTTCGTTTTGCTCTCCCATTGCAACCTGAAAGGGTTTGTTTTCTTAGCATTGATTTCATGTTGGTATTGCATTGTTTTTCAGGAAGCGATAGTTTCGGCGGTAGAGGAGGAAGAGATGACTTCAACTCTGGTAAAGCATGTCTGTTTTTGCTATTGGGTCTATCAATTGTTCATCTCGGTGTTGGGCTCTGCATGTTACTTCTCAGTTTTTCTATTCAAAATCAATCTAAGCCAGGCTTCCCCAAACTCCGGCCGTCCAGATGTTGCCGAACTACAACTCCCATGATCCTTTGAATGAAATAGATAGCCAGAGAATCATGGGAGTTGTAGTTCAGCAACATCTCGAGGGCCGGAGTTTGGGGAACCCTGATCTAAGCCTTACCAATTTTTCACATACTTCTACTTCTTAATTTGGGAAACTTTAGACTATTAGACTTTTTTGCTCTGTGTGGCTTCTGGGAAAAAGATGTTTTTAAAACACTGTTTGCTCTATTATCAACTTATCTTATTGCAATTGTTATAGTGTCTTATTTAGGTTCCTCTGTGTCTTGACCTCCAGTGCTGTATATTTTAAGTTTGAAGGCTTGGAAGATTGGATTCAAGCCCTCTAGATAAGAATCTATACTACGACTTCACTAGGTGTCTAGGGATCTGTAATCTTGTAGCTCTGCTCTCTCACACGTCTTGCAGTGATGCCGGGAGTCGGAATATGATGTCAGTCTGGCCCTGGCATCACTAGACGGCATGCAGAGCAAAATAGCTTGCAAAGCTCCACTGGACCAAAGGTAGGGAGGCTGTGTGGACGTAAATTTAAAAAACCAAAACACTGTGCTACATTTGTAAAATTCATTTAAAATAAATAATTTTGGTCTTTTTCATTTTCCAGGAGATTTGCAACTAATTCAAAATGTACATAAAGAATGCATCTACTTACTTTTATTCTAGAGCAATTGGTCTCCTCGCAGCACTTTGCTCTGCTCATGGTGATGTTGTGAAGTCACAAGACTTTGTTCCAATAAAATGCTTTTATTTAAGAACATTGCCGACCCTCGCCACTATTGTGATTCCACAATCCACCAATGAAAATCCTTTCATAGAGAATCATTGAACACAATGATTCACTATGAGAAACCATGATTGTGACACTGCGCAATAGCTTTCTATGAGAAAACATTGGATTGGCTGAGATATCGGTAAAAAGGATAATCGGTCGATCCCTACCACACACTGCAGCCACTAGACACACTGCATCCACTACACACACACACACTGCATCCACTACACACGTAGCGTTTACTTACCTCCCCTCCAGCTCCCAGTGTAAGTCTCGCGAGATCCACGGCTGTCAGAGCGTTGCCACGGGTTACCATGGCAACGCTCTGCGCGGCACTAAGGGCCGCAAGATTTACACTGAGAGCTGGAGGAGCTGCAGGGGAGGTAAGTAAACGCTACCTGCGCCCCCCCCCACCCCAGCTCAGCCAATGCCACTGGACCACCAGGGACTGTCATATCCCCCCTCCCTGACCAGGTAACAAGCAGGGAGGGGGGACAACAAAAATAATAAAACATAAATATTAAAAATAAGCATAAAATAAAACAAACATTAAAAATTAAAAAGAAAATAATGCCTCCCCCCACCCCATTTTACACAAATCACATCCCTTCAGGAAAACACACACACACACACACACTGCATTATATACACACACACTACACACTCTGTATATAACGCAGAGTGTGTATATAGTGTAGTGTGTCTATATAATGCAGTGTGTGTGTGTGTGTGTGTTTACTACAAACACTGCATTATATATACACACACTACAAACACTGCATCATATATACAGACACACTGCATCATATATACAGACACACTACAAACACTACATATATACACACACTACACACACACTATATACACACACTATACAAACACTGCATTCACTATACAAACACTGTGTTCGCTATACACACACACACACACTACACACACACACACTGCATTCCCTTTATACACCACACACTCTGCATTCATTATATACACACTACACAGTCACTGCATTAACTATACACACTACACAAACACACCCTGCATTCATTATATATACTACACAAATATACACAGTTCCACTGTCTAAACACACTGCATCCAGTTCATGTGGCTTTTATATTCTGTGCATTTACCTTTTAGAAATAGTTTTTTTTCAAAATGGTAAATGTACAGAATATCGGCAAGTTATCGGCTATCGGCCTGAAAGATATCGGTCGATCGTGTAGTGGATGCAGTGTGTGTGTGTGTGTGTAGTGGATGCAGTGTGTGTGTGTGTAGTGGATGCAGTGTGTGTGTGTGTAGTGGATGCAGTGTGTGTGTGTAGTGGATGCAGTGTGTGTGTGTGTGTAGTGGATGGTGTGTGTGTGTGTAGTGGAGTGTGTGTGGTGTGTGTGTGTGTAGTGGATGCAGTGTGTGTGTGTGTGTAGTGGATGCAGTAGTGGTGTGTGTGTGTGTAGTGGATGTGTGTGTGTGTGGTGGTGTGTGTGTGTGTGTGTAGTGGATGCAGTGTGTGTGTGTGTGTAGTGGATGGTGTGTGTGTGTGTGTGTAGTGGATGCAGTGCAGTGTGTGTGTGTGTGTGTGTAGTGGATGCAGTGTGTGTGTGTGTGTGTGTGTGTAGTGGATGCAGTGTGTGTGTGTGTGTAGTGGATGCAGTGTGTGTGTGTGTGTAGTGGATGCAGTGTGTGTGTGTGTGTGTAGTGGATGCAGTGTGTGTGTGTGTGTAGTGGATGCAGTGTGTGTGTGTGTGTAGTGGATGCAGTGTGTATAGTGAGTGTTTCTATAGGTATGTAATGTGTGTAAAATGGGGGGGTTTTGTTTTAGTCTCTCCTCCCTGCTTCTTACCTGGCCAGGGATGGGGGATATGGCATTCACTGGGGGGCCTGCGGCGGTCCTGGGGCGCGCTTCCCTGTCTAACTCTCGCTGCGAGAGTTAGACGGGGAGCTGAATGGAGTTGCTGGGAAGGTAAGTAAGAGTGTGCTGCGGGCCCCCCCAGGACTCTGATGGCGGCCCTGGTCTGCAATATCAGTATCTTTATTGGCTGATACCGATATTGCTGAAAAT
This sequence comes from Pelobates cultripes, assembly GCA_933207985.1. Taxonomy (NCBI): domain Eukaryota; kingdom Metazoa; phylum Chordata; class Amphibia; order Anura; family Pelobatidae; genus Pelobates; species Pelobates cultripes. The sequence continues at coordinate 234,989,696 of OW240912.1, read as the reverse complement.
ACAGACTATCGGCCGATAATATCTGTAGCCTGTAGCGCACTGCTGCCAGCAATAGTGCTGTGATTCAGGGCCAGTTCGTGTAACTGAAAAAAGAGATTTAAGGTATACAATGTTCAGGTGACTAGAGGAAGAATCAAGAAGAGGGAGGGACCATTTTGGCATAGCACCCAGTCCTGTTACATAATCTAGCTATGGGGTCTAGGTCTGTAGATTTCCTCCACCTTAGGATAGCGCACCCGTTTGTTTCTAGTGTAAAAGAATTAGGGACTTTGCGGCATTTAATAGATATTTGGTTAAGAGTTTTTTTTATATCTTGCTATGGTTTTTTTCTGTTTTTTTTCTGTTTTTTTTTCTGTGCTGTAAGAGCATAGGAAGGGGCGGCAGTGGCAGGTCCGATACTGTAATCTCACAGATCTTGGCAATTCTCATCGTCCAGTAGGGTCTGATGACAGGACTGGACCCCAGACGTGAACCCCAATGCCCACATCTGTCCCACACCTCCAACAGTCGCTGGATAGTTCAGCGCTTATTGAGATGAAGTGATCTGGGTGTCTATAGTGTCCCTTAAAAAATGCGTCTGTTTGGCAGATCATGTTTTTCAATTCTGTTTTGCACAGTTTGACATCACACCATGCATTAAAAGCAATATTGCCTGGGATAACGGACCCTTTGCTAAATTGGATATGTAGAATTTAGGGCAGATCCGTTTATGATCTGCCCATGGATTATATTGCTTTGTCTCTTACAAGGCCTTGGCATATTTTGCAATGACAATTTGGTTTGTTAGCCTGGGGTAGGCACAAATGATAGAGATAATTACCAGAAATGCTCCTTCACATGTGCCTCCATGTTTCGTTTTTAAATTTTTTTTTAAAGCTTCTAAAGTATTAAGCCATTCATTTCCCTGTGTAATGGAGGGGATAAAGTATAAATGTTTCATGCATTGCATTAGAAAGGTTCTGTCACCCCAGAATAGTTTTTCTGTTACCAGTTTTTAAGTCATGAAATCAAGCTTCTGCTTTTTTATTCTTTATTTGGTGTACTTCAAGGAATAGCTGTTGTATGACCAGATGTTTTTTTCTTTTTTTATTAATATACAGAGGGTTATAGTTTTTGTTCTCCTATAATTTTGAAATGATTTCTTTTGTAACATCGTTTTAGGGATACATTGTGTTGCAGGTCTCTTTGGGACTGAAGAACTTCGTTTTGCTCTCCCATTGCAACCTGAAAGGGTTTGTTTTCTTAGCGTTGATTTCATGTTGGTATTGCCTTGTTTTTCAGGAAGCGATAGTTTCGGCGGTAGAGGAGGAAGAGATGACTTCAACTCTGGTAAAGCATGTCTGTTTTTGCTATTGGGTCTATCAATTGTTCATCTCGGTATTGGGCTCTGCATGTGACTTCTCAACATAGTTTTTCTATTCAACATTCAATCTAAGCCTTACCAATCTTTCACATACTTCTACTTCTAATATATTAATCTTCCTAATTTGGGAAACTTTTCTTTCCACTTTTGTTATGACTATTTTAATTCATACTTTGTCCATCAAATGTCAGTGATGCGTAAAACACAAATTGGGGTAATCAGCATTGAAATGTCTGTTATACAGCTACATGTTTGTTTTTGTTTTTTTGTTTTTTGCTTTTAAAGAGTGGTTTTGTGACTATCCAAGCTCAAATCATTGGAATACGTTCTGTTTGTGATTGGCAGATAATCAATATAGTGTGTTATAAATCCTCTTGCCATCATTCATGCAGTGGTAAATGGTGTTTGTACTTTTTGAAACCTTAAAACAGAGCAAATGTATCTAGAACCGAAAGACTGAGCAAGGGAATATAGGTCTTAGAGATTTATCTTAAAAATCATGTAACATTTTTTCAGCAGAAATATTAGACGTTTTTGCTCTGTGTGGCTCCTAGGAAAAAGATGTTTTTAAAACACTGTTAGCACTATTATCAACTTATCTTATTGCAATTGTAATAGTGTCTTATTTAGGTTCCTCGGTGTCTTGATCTCCAGTGCTGTATATTTTAAAAGTTTGAAGGCTTGGAAGAGTGGATTCAAGCCCTATAGATAAGAATCTCTACTACGACTTCACCAGGTGTCTAGGGGTCTGCAATCCTGTAGGTCTGCTCTCTCACACGTCTTGCAGTGATGCCGGGAGTCGGAATATGAGGTCAGTCTGGCCCTGGCATCACTAGACCGCATGTAGAGCAAAATGAGCTTGCAAATGATCAGAGTAGCTCCACTGGACCAAAGGTAGGGAGGATGTGTGGACGTAAATTTGAAAAACCAAAACACTATTTATTTTAAATGAATTTTACAAATATAGTACAGTGTTTTGGTCTTTTTCATTTTCAGGAGCTTTGCAACTAATTAAAAACGTTCATAAAGAATGCATCTACTTACTTTTATTCCAAAGCAATTAGTCTCCTCGCAGCACTTTTCTCTGTTCATGGTGATGTCATGAAGTCACAAGACCTTGTTCCAATCTAATAATAAAATAGTATTTAATCAGGAAAGGTACTTTCAGATTACTCTGGTTTTCAAATACATCCTAGGGATGTTACCTTAACCCAGCATCCAGGGGTTTTTACTATACCCAATTTTTATTTAAGAACATTGTCGACCCTCTGCACGATTGTGGCTTCACAATCCACCAATGATAAGCCTTTCATAGAGAATCATTGAACACAATGATTCACTCTGAGAAACCATGATTGTGACTCTGCGCAAGTAAACAAGTGGATTGTTTGTCAGAGCAGCTCATACCTCACTCGTTGTAACGCAGAAGCCCTAAACCTTTGACATTAGCATGCTAGTGCTAATGTCACTGCATGAGTAGACATAAGATCCGGGAGGTTACTGGCTCTCCAATTCAGAGAGCTTAGAAGCCGCACTTTCGAAACCTTAAAACAACTGAACTAGATCTAGTTGGAGTATAGGAGCAGGGGGAAATTTCTAAGGCACTTTAACAACTTCAGTAAGATGAAACTGTTATAGTGCCTACAGTGTTTCTTTAACGTTGCTAGGACATTATGGAACGTCCTAGTTTGAGCAAACGACACCTGGGGCTCCCCTCTGTCAACTGAGTCTATATTTAGTAGCCTCAGATTAAAAGGACACTATAGTTACCAGAACCACTACAGCTTAATGTAGTGATTCTCTTGTCTATAGCCTCTCCTTCTAGGTTTTTCAGTGTAAATGTTGCCTTTTCAGAAGAAACAGTATTTACTTTGCTACTTAGAAACACCTCTAGTGGCAGTCACCCAGACTGCCACTAGAGGTGCTTTCTAGTCCATTGTTTTACAGTGTTCAGCGTGTCCACACTCTGGATGTAGGTGCTGAATGTTCCCTATAGAGATGCATTGATTTTTGAGCAATAATTACCAGAAATGCTCCTTCACATGTGCATCCATTTTTCCGTTTAGTCTTATTTTCAGCTTCTAAAGTATTAAGCCATTCATTTCCCTGTGTAATGGAGGGGATAAAGTATAAATGTTTCATGCATTGCATTGGAAAGGTTTTCTCACCCCAGAATAGTTTTTCTGTTACCAGTTTTTAAGTCATGAAATCAAGCTTCTGCTTTTTTATTCTTTATTTGGTGTACGTCAAGGGATAGCTGTTGTATGACCAGATGTTTGTTTCTTTTTTTTTATTAATATACAGAGGGTTATAGTTTTTGTTCTCCTATAATTTTGAAATGATTTCTTTTGTAACATCGTTTTAGGGATACATTGTGTTGCAGGTCTCTTTGGGACTGAAGAACTTCGTTTTGCTCTCCCATTGCAACCTGAAAGGGTTTGTTTTCTTGGCGTTGATTTTATGTTGGTATTGCCTTGATTTTCAGGAAGGGATAGTTTAGGCTGTGGTAGGCACAAATAAGAGCGATAATTACTAGAAATGCTCCTTCACATGTTCCTCTGTCTTTCCGTTGAGTTTTAGGAGTCAACATAATTGTGTAACGCCTGTATCAGCAAGAACCTTTTATCCTCAGCAGTCACTGTGGAGGGATATTGGGAACTGAAAAAAATCTTTTCTGCCTGTTAACTTATTTTTTTAAATTTTATTCATTTTTGTCATCATTCTCTGATTTTAAACATAAATCAAAGTAGTCCATAATTTGACTTTTGAAATATTTGTATTCTGTTGGGATTTAAAAAAAAAAAAAAAAATCAAATTTTGTAAATACAAGTGTTTTATGATTCCTTTTCTTTGTGACAGAGCTGTTTTAGTGTGTTTTAACATCTTGACACTTTCTGCCATTTATACAGTCTCTTCCTATTAATAACTTTTAAATTATTGCAATATATTTGTAAAAAAATTTTAACCTGGGAAGGTGGGGCAGCATTGGGTGCTGTGATTTGTTTAGTGCGTCAATCACAGTGCGCATTGCTTATTTGAATTGGTATGGCTAGAAGGAAGTGTGTAATCTTTGACTTACCTTCACCTCTAGTAGAGCCTGAGCTGTGCGTGGTCAGGGAGCCTTAATTAGCGGTGAACTGCGTAGAATCAATTTGGTGTTTATAGTGCAGTGTACAAATGCCTCATAAATTTAAAATAAAACCCGTTTTTCTCCAATTAATTTGCAAAATTGGCTAACTGTAAGATTACTTCACGTAACCACCTCATGACTTAAAACAATAGAAAGCCTGTTCAGTGTGTAAAAGTACTCATATTAATACTCTTGTTTTTGTATTTAATGGAAACTCCAAGCACCATAACCACTACAACTCATTGCTTGTAGTGGTAGAAGGATATCAGTGCAGCACCATGACTATTACAATAAGTTGCAGTGGTTATGGTGCTTTAAAGGAACACTATAGTGTAAGGAATAAAAAGTTGTATTCCCAACAATATAGTGCTGCTTCAATGCTTTCTTTTGGAGCTTTTCTCAAGCTGGACATCCTCATGTTGAGCGTGTGGACGTTCAACTTTGTTTTTCCGAGTCAAACTGGTCTGGTGGACAGCCAGTAGAAGCAGTCTTAGTACTGCCATGTAAACGTTGCAGTTTTAATGACCCAGCAGCAATTTGTCTTGTCGTGTTCAGCTGAAACTGAAGTATGGTGCTCTGGGTTTTATTTGAATACCAAATTCCCATTTACCAATATTCACCTCTTGATGGCGTGTTTGTAAATATAAACATACCAGGCAAATGTTTGGAATAAACAGACTTGGACCGGTTTGTGCAAACCCTTCCATGATGGGAAGCTTGCTAAAACTTGTAAATGTTTTGTTGACCTTTTTCAGTGACTATAGTAAAAATGTATATAGTACCATATATCTGGGGTTGAGGGAGAGGTTTCTGTTTTAGAGGTGGGTGTTTTTCTATTCGGAAGTAAGTGTGGCAGTATTTATTATGTTTATATTTGAGCATTTAAAGTTGCTTTTCTTGCAATACAGTCTCCTGATTTCATCTTCCCTGAGTGCAGGTTGTATTTGAAGACATTGCTTTCATCTTGGTATTTACGAAACGCTAAATGATCCACCATTGACTTAATTCTTTCCATCATGTTTGATATTGTAAATAAAACTTTCTTAACATGATCATGCTTGCTTTTTTTTTTTTTCTTTTCTTTTTTTTTTAGGCTTTAAAGATGATGATTTTTTAGGAGGCAGAGGCAGAGGGGGTCGTGGTGGTCCAGCTGATCGACGAGGCCCTCCACCTTCTGCAGGAGGCCCTGCTCGTTTCAGAGATGCACCGCGCGGTGGTTCAATGGATTTCCGAGAACCATCAGAAGGTTTGCGATCGAAACCCTTTTTAAGCTTATTTCATAGTTAGTGAGTTAGAGGCCTGACTTGAATTAGGTGTTTCAAACAACCAATAAACTATTTTTTGGTGTAGAGCATTTCAATTTAGAGTTCTTATCTATATTTTGTTCATCTATTGTGTCCAAGAAAATTGAAGTAGTCCATCTAATGTAATTTTCAGCTTATTTAAATTGGCCAAAGCTGGTACACTAAATCTGGTTTTCCATGAAGTTGTTAAAATGTTTTATAAATGTGTATTTTTATTTATTTTCAAGCAAGTCATTGGTTCAAAACAAATGCTTTATGCAACTCATTGTTATTGTTAGAGAAAGCCAAAGAAGCCCTTTGATCTTTTCTTTTCTGCATGGATGCAGTCTGAAGTGACATAATCAGTAGATTACTCTTTGAAAGACTATGAAGCTAAATTAGGGAATCCAAATCTGTTTTTGGCTACATCTAGTATCTTCCCAGAGCACAGACTGTTAATATATTTCACTAAAGCAGGGGCCAAAGGACAATAGAAACGCAGACCTAATCAAATACACCAATAAACCGAATGGCTGTACAAGTAAATTAACTTGAAGATGGTACGCACCACTTGCTTTAAGCCCATGAAGGACAAATGAATGAAATGCACCAGGATCTGGGGTTAAAATTTATTTTTACCCAGCCTCCTGAGGTGAAATATGGATTAGCAACAGCTCAATAAAATATGTCTAGTTAAAGCAGCTGCCCAAACTAATAGAGGCAACAAATATATAATGACTGAATATAGGTGCACCTATACAGAGTATTTCATATTATACAAGTGTGTGTGTATTATTATTTATTATTGGTATTTATATAGTGCTAACAAATTCCGTAGCACTTTACAATATTATTGGAGGGGGGATTTAACAATGAATGAGACCATTACAAAAAGTTACGGAACAGTATGATGAAGAGGGCCCTGCTCAAACGAGTGTGTGTATGTATATGTGTGCATATATGTGTGTGTATATATGTATGTGTGTGTGTATATATGTATGTGTATATACACATTCCAAAAGTGACCTAAACATAGCAGTGAGAGAGAATGTGAATTTTTAATTTAATAGCATTTTTGTCTGTAATGTCTTAAAGGGTTTCTCCAACCTCCCATCCCTTTTTTTTTTTTTTTAAATGGTAAGTTATTTTTTTTACACCTTTAAGTAATGCCCTCTTAGCATTATTTACCAGGGTGCCCCCTCCCAAACACATAGGATTCTCAATTAAGGTTTTACTTGCCTTCATCTAGCGAAGCTCTCTGCACAGTTTAGCGCACCCACCATGACGAACGTCACCTGAGCAGCTCCGAGGTCCGATCAAAGGCTTATCATAGAGAAATCTTTGATAGGTACATATACCTGGCTCTTATCGCGTAGGATAGTGAGATGGGAGGGCTACAATGAAGGAATAATGGGGAACCAATCTTTCCCTTGCATACACACTGCCTGCAGGGGGAAGATTTTCACGACAGATGGTTTTTATGCACTGAATTGACATTGGCAACCCGGAATAGAGTTCTGGGCTACCAATGTTACCTATGCTGGGGATGTAACTAGCCAAAAGCACACAATTAAAAAAATTACTTTGAATGTGCAGTGTTTCAAGCTGAATCAGTACACATACTGACTTCTACTCCCATGACCACTTCAAACCACTGAAGTAACCTGTTAAAAGGCTACTTCAGCAACCTACAATTTTTGGTGTAATAGTCAGATCTCCTGATTGTGTTTAATATGAATTATTAATATGTTTTGCAAATCATTCTATCCCTCACTACCATTAAACTACAAATAAAGCTGTACTTGATATCAGGAATTGGGTTTCTGGGGGTTGTAGTTCACCTATAGACTGTAAACTCGTTTGAGCAGCGCCCTCTTCAACCTATTGTTCATGTAAGTTTTTGTAATGGTCTCATTTATTGTTAAATCTCCCCCGTTGATATTATTGTTAAGCACTATGGAATATGCTGGCGCTATATAAATACCAGTAATAATAATAATGTGTTTGCAATCTACAGTAGAAAACTGACATTTCCAAGGGCTCATAGAAAATCCTGCACAGCCTTGAGGTTTATAGAAAATGCACGAGCCTTTATTATGTGAGCCTTTCTTTTTGATTTGTTTTTGCATGGTTTTTAATACTGTAGTATGCAGTGTATTGAAGAAGATTAAATCATGTCTGGAATAATATGGCTTTCTTATTTTGCACTAATACAGAGGAGAGAGCACAGAGACCACGACTTCAGCTTAAACCCAGGACGGTTGCCACGCCCCTCAATCAAGTAGCCAATCCAAACTCTGCCATCTTCGGAGGTGCTAAACCCAGAGAAGAACTTGGTGAAAAGCCGAAGGAATAAGCTGAATATTGGGAGGGACAGAGGGGAGAGAGAGTAAGCTAGTCACTCTGAGGAACATCCACCCTGCAGTTACCATTCCTGCCTCCTGACATTAACTCCTCATTCCCTCCTTATTGAAACAGAAAACACTGAGCTTGTGAATGCATGTCAGCTGTTAACAAGTGGTTTTTAGTACATTCTCTGCTTTTTCTGTAACTAGTACCTGCTTTTTGTGCTGTTTCCATCCTTATCCCCGTTAACAACTGCAGTGGAAACTTCTTCCATACACGAGAAATTGATTTTGGACTTGGGAAATAATTTTTTTCTTCACCTTTCTTTTCATTTAGGAGCACAGGTGTTATCACTGAGTTACTCTGTATCGCTGCCTCTGACAGCTTCAGTTCTCTCTTCTAATCTGCATGTTTTGTTCTGTATTGCCAAGACTCTGCAAGAAGGTAGAATTTGATCCTTCCATAAATTAAAGCAAGACAGGCACTTGTTAACCTGTTAATTGACACATCACGTAACTGTTTTTGGCTACATTGTGGTATCACAAACACTTCCTATATCTTTGCACATGGTTATCCTTTTATGTACACACTGCTACATGGAGAACAATCGTGAAAACTTTGTTTACATTTAATTCTCTTGGTGTGGATCTGAATTGTCTACATGATTTCTCATTTAAGTTATAGTGGTCACAAAAATGTCTGATAGGCACAACACTGTAGGTGTCCAAGTATGTAAAGAGACAGTGAGAGGGCCTTGAGTAGGGATAGTTTCCAGAGAAAGATAACTGGCATTTTCAGACTTTTTAATTATTTTCATTTTTTTTTATATATATATATATATTGTAGTTTTAAAAATGACAATAAAAGCCTTTTTTATTTTACAAATTAACTTCTTTAAATAGCAAAACTGCTCATTCAGCCTTAAATACACTGCTTTTTTTGCAGTCATTCAGTTTGCACCTGAAACTGTATTGCACAGTTACTGTTCCTTGCTTTAAATGTGAATCGCTCCATGAGTGACAAGTTTTCTGTTATGGGGATCATAATAGGCATGTATTTTGATAGCTAGTCTGGCTCCCTGGCGGCCAGTAGAACGTTATATAGTCTGCTGTGCTAGCATTGGTGAAACTCTGTTCTTTCTCCCAGATTGTCCTCCTGCAACGTCTGCAAATAAAGGTGCATATATCTACCCAGAGCAAGGGCTCAATGTTTGGCATTTAAAATGGTTTGCAGCAAATTAGGCTTCCTTTTTTTGTGCTGTGGATTTCCCCCCTCCCCCAAAGAATTCAAAAAATTTAATTTCCAAATGGCTTCAAATCATAAAAAGTATCAAGTTTTGTGTATATATATTTTGAGCTCATAAATAAAAACACAACTACAATGCTTTTACTGCCTGAAGTGTGTGAAGATGCATTTTGTAGCAACCAGTATACACCAGTGTTAAAAAATAAAATAATAAAAAATAAAAAAAGCCAATGATTATTTTACCTGCAGTGTCAACGCAAACCAGAGCCTCTTTCCCTCTTTTTTTCCTTGCTTCAGTACACCTTGCTTTAATAAGAACCATTTGTCTAACACTAGTACCGGAAATAAGACATGCGTTGTGTTAATGTTAAAAAAATAAAAATAAAAAAAAGTGGGGAGAAAAAAAAAAACTATACCTTCAGATTACAATAGATCAATCTGCATATGCTGTGTGGGAAAATCAAGCAAATTAAACAAAACTACATGACTGGTCTAAACATTTGACTTTTAAAAGCAATTCCAAACACTCTACACATTCTGCTTCATGACAAAAAAATACATCTATGAATATGGTATTTTGTGGAAGATCTTTTAAATAAAAGAAAACCTTAACGATACTCTTTTGTAAGCTTTGTTTCTCCTTCTGCTTTGTTTAAACCATTGGGATTTTATTTAACTCCTCTTAATAATAATATATATATTCTTGTGCCCTGCACTCCCTTCTCCATGTATTGTCAGAGCCTCTGTGCCAGACTTTGACAGAATCCCAAAAAGAGAGAATTTGCAGGACTTGTATTCAATTCATGTTGTCGATGTTTCAGTCCAAACCGGTCTTGAAAAAAAAACATAAATAATGCTTAATAATTAACTCCTGCAAAGGATTATGGATGGTTTTGTGCTAATGAGTTTAACAAAGAACCACATTTTTGCCTCATATTCAATCATTTATACATTTATTTACTATTGCCATTTATATATCGCCAACCGATTCTGTAGCGCTTTACAATATTATGAGAGTGGGGATTTAAAGGACCACTATAGTGCCCTGAGGGTGCCCCCACCCTCAGGGACCCCCTCCCGCCGGGCTCTGGAGAGAGGAAGGGGTTAAACACTTACCTTTCTCCAGCGCCGGGCGGGGAGCTGTACTTCTCCTTGCTCGCGACGTCGGGCTGAATGCGCATGCGCGCCAGGAGCCGCGCGCGCATTCAGCCGGTCGCATAGGAAAGCATTTACAATGCTTTCCTATGGACGCTTGCGTGCTCTCACTGATTTTCACAGTGAGAAGCACGCAAGCGCCTCTAGCGGCTGTCAATGAGACAGCCACTAGAGGCTCTGGAGGCTGGATTAACCCTCAGTATAAACATAGCAGTTTCTCTGAAACTGCTATGTTTATTTAAAAAAGGGTTAATCCTAGAGGTACCTGGCACCCAGACCACTTCATAAAGCTGAAGTGGTCTGGGTGCCTAGAGTGGGCCTTTAACTATAAATAGGACAATTACAAGAAAGCTTACAGGAACGATGGGTTGAAGAGGACTCTGCTCAAACGAGCTTACAGTCTATAGGAGGTGGGGTATAAAACACATTAGAACAGGAAATAGCAATCAAATAAGGTGGGAGTGAAGCAGAGCTGGAGGAGAGGGTAGAGTGCTGCCCTTTAGAAGAGAGCAAGAGACGGGTATGTGTGGTAGAGGTTACTCTGGGAGGCCATAAGCTTTCCTAAAGAGATTGGTTTTAAAGCACTTAAGTGATTGAAGTGTAGGGGAGAGTCTGATGGTGGTAGGTAGGCTATTCCATAGGAAGGGAGCCGCCCGCGAGAAGTCCTGCAAGCGTAAGTTAGTCGTACGGGTCCGAGCAGCAGCCAGGAGAAGGTCATGTATTCCTTATAACAATGTATTTACTATCCACTTGTGCTCCACAAGTAGCAGGACAGTAACTAACATAATGCTGATGAGTTGTAATAATGAAACAGTCGTACATGAATGGTTATCTGGCTTTGCACTGCTTCCGGAGTTAAAGGAACAGTATAGTCACCATAACTACAGTTTAATGTAGTTGTTTTCATGCAAACACTGCCTTTTCAGAGAAAAGGCAGTATTTACATTGCCCCTAGGGACACCTGCAAGTGGCCACTGGAGGTGCTTCATGGCTCAGTGCTGCAAAGTAGGCAGCACTGCCGTTCAGCATCTCCACGCTCTGCATGGAGACGCTGAATTTTCCTCATAGAGATGCATTGATTCAATCTTGACCCGAACTCCCCATCCAATTATCGTCCTATCTCGCTACTGCCTTTTGCATCCAAGATCCTTGAAAAAATTGTGTATGCGAGATTGACAGACTTCCTAGAGTCCAACACTCTGCTGGACCCGCTTCAGTCTGGTTTCCGTGCAATGCACTCTGTGGAAACGGCACTGACCAAAGTATCCAATGATCTACTCGCTGCAAAATCTCGTGGTCACTACTCTATTCTAATTCTCCTTGACCTGTCTGCAGTTTTTGACACTGTTGATCATCAACAGCTTCTTCTCATCCTCCGCAATATCAGTCTACAAGATACTGCTCTTTCCTGGTGCTCCTCCTACCTCTCCCAGCGCTCTTTCAGTGTTTCTTTCTCTGGCTCTGCTTCTCCCCAACTCCTCTCTGTTGGTGTCCCCCAAGGTTCCGTCCTTGGTCCCCTACTGTTCTCCATCTATACTGCCTCCCTTAGTAAACTCATTAGCTCCTTTGGCTTCCAATATCATTTCTATGCGGATGACACGCAAATCTACTTGTCCTCTCCTGATCTCTCCCCGTCCCTCTTGACTAGTGTCTCTGACTGCCTCTCTGCTGTTTCTAACTGGATGGCTGCCCACTTCCTTAACCTAAACTTGACCAAAACTGAAATTCTGGTCTTTCCTCCCTCAAGTGTTGTTACTCCTGTGTCTGTCTCCCTCCAAGTCAACGGTGCTACCATCAGCTCCACCACGCAGGCTCGCTGCCTAGGTGTTCTCTTTGACTCCGACCTCTCCTTCAAGCTTCATGTTCAATCTATTGCCAAATCCTGTCATTTCCATCTAAAAAAACATTGCATGCATCCTCCCCTACTTAACGCCAGATGCGACTAAGGTGTTGGTCCATTCCACTGTCCTTTCTCACCTTGACTACTTTAATCCGCTTCTCAGTGGTCTTACGTGCTCCCAGCTAGCGCCGTTACAGTCCATAATGAATGCGGCGGGGAGGCTAATCTTCCTGTCCGCACGCACCTCCCATGCTGTCAATCCCTATTGGCTTCCTATAAAATATAGAGCTCAATTTAAAATTCTGGTTCTTGCTTTCAAATCTCTACATAATGCTGTTCCCACCTGTCTATCCTCCCTTATACACAAGTATAGGCACTTACGATCTGCTGAAGACGTACGTCTATCTACTGTCCGTACTCTCGAGGACTGCACCGTTCCTTTGGAACTCGCTTCCCTCCTCCGTTAGATGCTCACCCAGTCTCCACTCCTTCAAAAAATCTTTAAAAACCCACTTCTTCATAAAAGCGTATCCATTAAATTGTTAATAGCTCCTGACTGATTCTTTTTCTGCAACTGTCATTAGTCTAATACTATCCTTACCTTTTTGTGTCATTTTACCCCACTCCCTCTAGCATGTAAGCTCATTGAGCAGGGCCCTCTGTCCCTGTGTGTCCAACTTATCTGGTTACAACTACATGTCTGTTCGTCCACCCATTGTAAAGCGCTGCGGAATTTGACGGCGCTCTATAAATATAATGAGGAGGTGCTGATTGGCCGAACACTGTGTTTGGTCCCGCCACTTTGCCGATTTTAGCCAATTTGGGAAAGCATTGGCTTAAAATCAGCAATTCTGATTGCCACAAAGGGGGCGGGGCGGCAAGGCGCTGGAAATAATGGGAGTTTTTCATGCTTTTAAGGGGGCTGGGGAGGGGTGACAAGCCACCTAAATGGTGGGTTTAGCACTATAGGGTCAGGAATACAAGCTTGTGTTCCTGATCCTATCCTATAGTGTTCCTTTAAAAGACGTTGTGTTCAAAAGACATGTAATCCATGTATAAAGTGGGGAAAAAATGAGGCTAATGGGTGGTTCTCGGTTGAACTAATTTGCATATGCCCACCCAGCATACCTTGCAGTAAGTAGTATCAGCACTGCAAATGTGAGATTTCTGTGGGGAAAAGCAAGTCTTATGGCTTGTATGGTGTATGCAGAAATGTGTTGAAATATTTATTTACTATTGACTTCAGGTGGGAAGGTGTTTTCAATCACTCGCCTGCCCCACCATAAAATGATATATAAATATATATTTTTAATGAAAATATATATACATTTTTTTAATTCCAAATGTATATTATTAAGGTATAATTGTAGATTATGCTAACGTAGTGTACCTATAATCTTAATTTTAATAATGACAGGAGGCGAATATTTAGCATAACTTTCTTTACTTTATGCCTCCAGCAGCACAAGTCAATCAATAAACGTTAAACCAATCAGTAACAGGCATCACATCCATATATAAAGCCCTGACAGACACATGACTTCCTCTTTCTTTGATGCGAAAAACAGTCTATTATAACGTCAGGGAATTCAAATAACAGTCCTGATTAACGTGTAGCACATAACTTGAAACGAAACTTGAAACCTTCCAGCTTTATCTTGTCGAATCCATCTATGATGATTACGCTGAAAAGAACAGAAATACGTGAAAGGTGATGGAAACCAACTGTTGTCCACATTAAATCCAGTACTATATGTGTCTATATTAATATTAAGTTAATATACTGAAACATTAAACAAACCATAGTATACTTAATAATCAACACGGATCTAACACATGTCAACCAAATAAGCATCCCATAAATATACTGAATTACCAAAACCTTATAATTTACACTGAGAAAATGACAAACCAGAATATAAACATTTTCCAGAGTATAGGGAGGGAAAATATTCGCCTCCTGTCATTATTAAAATTAAGATTATAGGTACACTACGTTAGCATAATCTACAATTTTATCACATGACAGGAGGCTTCATATTTTGCATTTTTAAAGCTGTGGTATGAGCGAGAAGGATGCGTGTGTGGTTGACGAAAATAAATATACGGAAGTAGTCTATCCGTGTCCAATTCGTCGCTGAAAATATAGAGGCCCCCTCGTGAAGGCCTGAGAAGCAGCCGCGCCTCTTACCGAATGAGTACCCAAACACGTCTCCACCCTCGCTAGCAATAACCAATGAACCCATCTAGACAGAGTGTTCATGGTAACTGGCTTGTACGGTTGGTATAAGACCAGCAGATGTCCTGAATGTGACATTCTAAGTGTTGTCGTGATCTCCATGTAACAAAGTACCGCTTTAACTGCACAAAGACTGGGAAACCGTCGGTAACAGGGAACGATATGGACGCGGATAAGATAAAGTTCTACGAGACACTGTAGAAATCATTCTTTCCGGTGATACCGAAAAGACCGTCTACGTCGAACTCCAGTACATCTGATACCCGACGAAAAGACCTAAAAGTAACGTGACTCTGGCTAACGGCTGACTGAGGGATAGGACCGTGATATCTGACTAGCTCCAAAAGAACCAAATCAAAGTCCCACACCAGTGATACTTTGACGCATGGTTCTGGACGGTTTGATACCCCGCAGAAAATGGCATATCAAAGGCTCTTGATTGACCGGAGTGTCGTGAATCGTGCTATGCGTCGTCGAAATCGCAGAACGTAGCCCGTTAATGGAACGTTCCGATCGGCCTGTAGTGAAAAGGTATGATAAAGATCCAGCATCGTGGAGATTGGGGTAATAAAGGGATCGCACTCCCTTCCCATACACCAGCGAACTCCAGGTGTTCCATGCGGATAAGTTATTTCGGGGAATACCTGGTGTCCATGAGTCCCATAGTAGGTCTCTAGTTGGTTGCGATAGTCCCTTGACATACCAGTCTCCCCTGGAAGACACCAATCTACCAACTCCAGATGCTCCTGCATTATCAATGGATGATGTTCTCCTTTTGGATCCGCCCGAAGGCAAGTTAAAAGGGAAGGAGCAGAGGATGATCCTGATTAAGGACAACCCTTCTGGGTGTCACACTTGACTCCTTTACCGCAGTAATGAGTACTATCGAAGTCTTCGCTATTCTGATCCCAATTTCATAGGTGTGTCCTTATCTCAGGCAGTGAGCTTGGCCCGGTAGTGAAGCAGTCCTGGGAAATAGTCAAAGGGTTATGGTGCCTTTCTGCCATGCCCGTCGAATTTCCTTACGAATCGTCGCTATCAATGATGTGGGAAGGTGTAATCCGCCCAAGGTGGAATCTATTCTGAAGTAGAGGAACTGAATCACTCGGAACTGGGATCGAACCGACTCCTCTCTGTTCACTATGAACCCCAACAATTCCCGAAACTGTAAACATAAATCTCGTTTGTAAACGTAGTCATGAATTGGATTTGCAAAAAGTAAGTCGTCTAGGTATGTGACAGCAGATACCCTTTGCTTTTCAGTGCGCCGTGACCGACTTCAGAAACTTCATGAGGCACCATGTGAACCTATTGGTAAGTGCCCTTCAAGTCCAACCTTGTAGATCCCCTAAGACATGGATACCTTCCTTCTTGAGTTGTCGGTACGCCCCAAAACCATTGGGTTGGCATAGGTTGATGACTGGGTGATAGTCTCCTATCTTCTTCCTTACTACCAAACCGTTGCTGAGATAAATGGTTCTCCAAACAATAGTCCGTCCGCCTGAGGTCCTCGCTCTTTCGTCCCTAACTTCAATAGTTTGAAATCCATCTTTAATCGGGCTGCTTTGCGCCGTTCTGTGCACCTGTCTGCCTTGCGTTCCCCAACCTACATATTGCCCTTTGCACCCACTCCCTCACATCGTGAGCTTCTAGAGGTGAGTCTTGTGTGGGGTCAGGTCCGCAAAGTATAGAATTTTTTCCCAGGCTGATCATATCCAGTATTTCATCTTAACTCGCTTTGAGTCCTCCTCCTACACCTTTACATGGACCCCGGCCTGATCGGGACATACATATCACCACGAGCTCCATAGTGAGGACTATCTTGTTCAGACATAGAGGGCGTGGGCATTCCATCCTGAGCCTGTCTCGGATTTCTTTTCCCATAGGCCTCCTAAGCCAGAAGTGGGCCCGGTGCTCCGGTTAACCCCATTCGGATGACCCTGGTTGTCGGATGGTGCGTGAGTCAAAACAGGAGTGTCCAGTGTGCCAAAGAAAAAAAACCTTTCTTGCTAGGCGGGTCTTGTCACTTTTACCTCTTCTGCCCTCCATTCTTTCATGATCTCCAGAGAAGGGGGGGAGGATGAAGTCCTCGTCCCCTGATGATGGGTGTCCGACCTAACGTCGGTATCTCAATCTTCCATTGGTGTTGCTGCCGTTGCACCCGCTCTGTCGGATGGGTTGTTAGCCAGCATACTGGAGAGGACTTCTTCCCCCGGAGCTGTCATGGTGGCCTTAATCCTCGCCTGAAAATCGGTCGGGGATATTGAGGTAAGTCCGACATGTTGGTTCACACCCTTTCGGTCCGTGGGAGACAGGATCGTACAACAGTACACTTATTGCCACTCAGTGGGCCTCCGCGTATAACTGGGGGTCACCCAGAATTTTGATCAATCAGTATCATTTTCGCAGGATCCGGGGAGTGGTCTGAGAATGAGGACATCCTCAGTAAGACCAGGATGAGCGGTCTGCAATGTCGGGACGTAGCCCGAGTCTGGGAGACGTGAAAGCCTCTATATATAGTCCACGGGGTTCATCCTTATATGGTCTAGAATTGTGGAGTTTTGGCAGCACTGTGAGTTCTCCTTCTCGGTTAAGGGAAGGGCGTACAGAACCCCAGTTGAAGCATAGAGGTGCCAGAATACATGCATCTAGTGCGCCCTGGTCTGTGCATACAATGACAGAGCGTACTCTGAAGGTAGAAGCCCTAGAAAGGGTGCGGGGGGTCACCCCGTCCGGTAAGGGGTCACCCCTTTGTACCTATGCCACTAGCACCGGAGTAAGACTCGCTTGGGGTTCACCCAGCATAGGGGGGTCACCCCTGTATGAATGTCTCTTATGGCATGTTGGGACACTCTTTCGGTCTATGGGGTACCGAACAGGTGTCAGGTACGGTAGTACACTTATTGCCACTTAGTGGGCCTCCACGTACGACTGGGGGTCACCCAGAATTGTTTCAATCAGTACCACTTAGAGATTTCCTGGGAGTGGTCTGAGGAGGGGATCACCCTCAATAAGACCGGGATGAGCGGTCAGTAATGTCGGGACGTAGCCCGTGTATGGGGAGGTATGGTAGCCTCCAAATTATCCAAGGGGTCACCCTTATAGGATATAGTACTGTGGAGAATTGGCAGCACCGTGAGCTCTCCTTCCTGGCTCTGTCGATATACATGTATTCAGTGTGACCGGGTCTGTGCATACAGTAACAGATCGTACTCCGTGGATATGAGCCCGCCTTAGGGCGTGGGGGTTCCCCCCAGTATATGTATGTCACTAGTACTGGAATAATATTCCCTTGGGGTTCACCCAGCGTAGGGGGATCACCCCAGTATATGTATGTCACTAGGACAGGAACCAGATTCGCTTGGGGGTCACCCAGCGTGAGTGGGGTCACCCCTGTACCACAATGTCACTTTGGAGAGGTGTCTGCCACGCTTGGGGGTCACCCAGCGTAAGGGGGGTCACCCCTGTTAATCACTCCATTATGTGCCTCCACTACTGTGTCCTGGGAGGTGTATCCCTGTGGGGAAGGAGTGTATCCAATGGTTGTGAGGTCCAGTGGGAATAGGGAGCGGAGTAAGATATCAGCTCTATTTAATTTCCCTGCCAGTAGATAGAGTAATGCATCCACTATATGCCCACAGCAGGGGACAGTCCATTCATAATCCTCCAGATGTACAATAAAACTGTTATTCAACATGTCAATTGTATAGAACAGAATAGAGCAAACTGTCAGCAGATGCACACAGCAGGGATCAGTCCTACATATTCATGTAGAGTTACATATAAAACTTTTATTTCACATGCCAATGAAATATGACAGTATAGAGCTCAGCAGTGAACAGTCCATTCATAATCTTCCAGAAAAGGTACATACAAAACCTTTATTCCACATGCCCATGATATGTAACAGTATTGAGCTCAAAAGTACTTGTAAAACTTTTATTTCACAGGGAAAATATATGAAACAGTATAGAACTAGCTGCCAGTTCGTGGGAATCACGAACTGGCCAAACGACGTGGCCGACGTGAATCTCGCGAGTGCCGCTAGATTCAAGATGGCCGCCGTTCGCGCGCAAAAGTGCCGTGCGGCCCACGATCGAGGATACAATCGCGGCCCGCCGGCATGGAATAGAGTCCCCCCGACACCCCCAACCCCCAGAGACCTGCCCTGAAGTCCCAGCACCAATGAATAAAAGCGTGCCCACGGTAAAATGCCGCGATTGCCGAGACCAGAGTAAAGCATAGGAAAGAAAAGGTGCCAGCAACAGAAACAGGTTAATAAAGCAGAAAATACAGGGTTAATTCGGGGGAAGAGTAACAGGGGAAGAATATCACACTATACAAGCCCAAATGGAAGGCAAGTGCAAAATAATGAAAACATTTAGGCCAAAATTGCAGGACAAGCTAATAAAGTTTAACAAAAGTAGCCATGCATATCCAGAAACAGTTTGGAGCAAAAACTGAATGTCTAGCATTAAAAATCTAACTAACGTTACCATAGCAAAACAGTTGGAGCAAACTGAAAGTCAAGTAATAAAGTTTAATTAAAGTGGTAACCAGAAAAAACAGTTAGGATTAAAACTGAATGTCTAGCATAAGGTGTCTAACTACAGTGACCATAGCAATATTAATAAAAACAGTTTGGAGAAAACTGAAAGTTAAGCAATAAATTATTAACTAATGACAATTGCAATATCAGTAAAACAGTTTGGAGCCAAATACTCTGACCTGTGCCTTGGCTGGTAAGCAGCAAAGAAAGAGGAAGTCATGTGTCTGTCAGGGCTTTATATATGGATGTGATGCCTGTTACTGATTGGTTTAACGTTTATTGATTGACTTGTGCTGCTGGAGGCATAAAGTAAAGAAAGTTATGCAAAATATGAAGCCTCCTGTCATGTGATAAAATTACATTTCCATATTTTGAATGATTTATTTTTTTAAAAGTAAATTGGTGTGGATCTGCCTGATAACCCAATTCGCTCTTCGTTGTTAAAGCCCATCTTTTGTAGGACTGCATAGCACGCTCTTCGTAGAGATGGGATCAGCAAACCTACACCTGTAGTGGTTTGGGGTTTGTTTTTCTATTGCACACTTTTTATTTATTATGCATTACAACTGATCAGATATAGCTAACACAGCTGGATTTAAATTCCTGAATTATCTGCCTAACTTGGATTTACAATATGACCTCACTCCACTATAATGAAACGGCCCTCTTACACTGAGGTTTTTTTTGTTTGCTTGTTTGTTTTTGTGTTTTTTTAATTTGAAAACTACCTTCATGCTGGTCCTCTTCTATTGCCTGGGGCCGATTGTCACCTAAGGAGAAGACCCAATCCCCTCAACAGTCACTAGTAATAGCTGAGGGCTTGACGAAAGGTAGCTCTGCCTTTTGTCAAGCATAGGGAAAATACCAAGCCAAAGTAGTTTATTTGTCTTAAAGGACCACTCTAGGCACCCAGACCACTTCAGCTTAATGAAGTGGTCTGGGTGCCTTGTCCAGCTAGGGTTAACCCATTTTTTAATAAACATAGCAGTTTCAGAGAAACTGCTTTGTTTATTAATGGGTTAAGCCTTCCCCCAAAGCCTCTAGCGGCTGTCTCATTGACCGCCGCTAGAGGCGCTTGCGTGATTCTCACTGTGCATGCAAGTGTCCATAGGAAAGCATTGTAAATGCTTTCCTATGCGACCGGCTGAATGTGCGCGCAGCTAGCCGAATGGGCGGAGAGGAGGAGGATCGGAAGAGGAGAGCTCCCCGCCCAGTGCTGGAAAAAGGTAAGTTTTTACCCCTTTCCAGAGCCGGGCGGGAGGGGGTCCCTGAGGGTGGGGGCACCCTCAGGGCACTATAGTGGTCCTTTAATCGATATTGGCAAATATATTTCACTAAGTGTATTTTGAAGTATCACTTTATGGCAGACTTGGCATCTTGCCTGGATGTTTGGCATGATGTCCCTGCTCTACCTTTTCATGTAGCCATTGTGTATATTCTTAGCATTTTATGCCCCATTTACTTGTAAAAATCTCTTTACTATTTTATGTATCCATCCACATTATCTAAAAACTGCAGCTGCCCTTTGTGCAAGCACCTCAGTTGCACAGCAGCAGTCAATATGCAGGTGTTGGCAAGGAAATCACTTGGGCTGATCAACACAAGAACTACAAAAAGACCATTTAGATATTGTTTCTTAAAAGAACACTCTAAATACATAAAGCACTAGCTTTTGGAAGTGCTGTATGTGTTGTCATTTTTTGTAAAATTAAAGCAAAAATAAAAAATACAATAGAAGTTGTCACTCTTAAACAGGTGAGTAGAGCAACCCCTAAGTATTAGGAAGGAGTGAGGGAAAAGGGTAAAGGAGAAGAGAGGGGGAAAAAAAAGGGGATGGGGGGGGGGGGTTAAATAAGGAAAGAAACAAGAGTGGCAAAAGTACTAAACACAGCTAAAAACCTCTAAACCTAGAGTCAATTTAGACAATTTTATGTTTGAAAGGCATAGTACTGTGCTTTCTATAGACAAGCTGTCTAATAACTGTATAATGCACTGTAATTCAAACCACATATTACCCATTACCAGCCAGAGTAATGTATCCCATACTTTATTGAATTACATGGAGACAATCACCAAAGGTTAAAAACAGATTTATTAATGAAGAATAAACAAAATCCAGTCTTGAAATAGACCGAAACGTTTGAAAGTGCTTAAATATAGGTCTTACATATTTTTATTATAACAAGTAAATAGAAAATGCTCAAAATTAGTCCAGATTCAATATAGTCTTTAAATACTCTCCCTCGTCTTCTAGTGAAGCATTATGTGAAGCTCCATCATTTAACACTTCTGTCTATTTCAAGACATAATTTTGGTTTTTATTTTTTTGTTCTTTAATTCATTAAAGGAACACAAACATGTGTTCCTGATCCTATAGTGCAAAACCCACCATTTAGGTGGATTTCCCCCTTAAAAGCAATTAAAACTCACCTTATTTCCAGTGATGTGCGAGTCTGCTGGCACTGGCCCCGCCCCCTTGGTGACATTTAGAATTGCCCATTTTTAGTCAATCCAATGCTTTCCCATGGTGAAAGCATTGGATTGGCTAAAATCGGCAAGGGGAAGGGGCCAAAAGCCGTTTTGGCCAATCAGCACCTCCACATAGAGATGCATTGAATCAATGCATCTCTATGAGGAAAATTCAGTGTCCCAAGAGACATTGGAGACGCTGAACGGCAGTGCTGCCTACTGTGCATCACTGCCCCAGGAAGTAGCTTTAGCAACCATCTGAGAAGTGGCCACTGGAGTTATTAGGGGCCCTAGGGGCAATGTAAACACTGCCTTTTCTCTGAAAAGGCAGTGTTTGCATTAAAATGCCTGAAGGCAATGATTATACTCACCAGAACAACTACATTAAAGGACCACTATAGGCACCCAGACCACTTCAGTTTAACCCAGCTAGGGTTAACCCTTTTTTTTATATATATAAACATAGCAGTTTCAGAGAAACTGCTATGTTTATAAATAGGTTAATCCAGCCTCCAGTGGCTGTCTCTTGACAGCCGCTAGAGGCGCTTGCGTGCTTCTCACTGTGAAAATCACAGTGAGAAGACGCCAGCGTCCATAGGAAAGCATTGTGAATGCGCATTCAGACGAAGAGGAGGAGGAGAGCTCCCCGCCCGGCGCTGGAGAAAGAGGTAAGTTTAACCCCTTCCTCTCCCCAGAGCCCGGCGGGAGGGGGACCCTCAGGGCACTATAGTATCAGGAAAACGAGTATGTTTTCCTGGCACTATAGTGGTCCTTTAACCCCTTAAGGACTGAGCCAATTGTACAAATTGTGATCAAAACAAAAGCTTGAATTTGAGCTATATGCCTGTTCAGGTGTAATTCATTTCTTTCATATTATGTGCACCCACACTCTCACCCAAATTCATATTTGTTTGTGTGTGAAAAATGCAAAAAACTAAATTGAACGCTAATTTTGGCCAGTGTTTGTGACTAAGTGGCTACTAAAAAAGACTGAACATACCCTATTTGCAATACCTTGGGTTGTCTACTTTTGCAATTGGTATGCCATCATGGAGGTAATTTTTATTCATGAGCTACCATACTGTCTCTTAAAGACAACATAATCGGGCAAATTTCAATGTGAAAAGGAAATTCAAGCCTTATATCTGACTCAGTAACTTTTGAAAACACCATAAAACCTGTTCATGGGGGGTACTGTTATACTCTGGAGACTTCATTGAACAAAAATATTAGTGTTTCAAAATAGTAAAACAAATCACAACAATTATATCGTTAGTGAAAGTACCGTTTGTGTGTGAAAAATGTAAAAATTGTCACTGACGATATCATCGTTGTAAAATGTTTTACAGTTTTTAAGCACTAATATTTGTGTTCAGCGAAGTCTCCCAAGTAAAACAGTACCCCCCATGTACAGGTTTTATGGTGTCCTAGAAAGTTACAGGGTTAAATATAGGGCTTGCGAGCCAAATTCTCTGGACTTTCAGCCTGGGTTGTCGGGCAGGTCCCTCCGATTATAATGAATAAAATGACTTGATTATGTAAAAATATTATATAAATATATGTGTAGAATTTAAATGTATATGTATGTATGTATATATATAATGTTTATATATATAGCTATATATATACACATATATATATGTATACCATCATTATATTATATATGTATATTAATATCAAAATACAGTTAGAACAAATTAAAACTGGTATAAATTTTTCTAAATTTATTTTTATTATTTTTTTATTAAATGTTTTCATTTTTTTAATTTATTTATTGATTATTTTTATTTATGTATATAAGTAATGTCATTCTAAGTGTATTTTAATATTAATATATCTGATTATATATATTAATATTAAAATACACTTTTATTAATGATGTGTGTATGTGTATAAAAAAGTACTTAGATTATATATATATATATATATATATATATGAACTAAAAGATCTTGCACTTCACCAATAACAATATATGAAATGCCTGGTGCTTGTCAGCCCAAAATACAAAAATTGCAAAAGATAGCACTCCAAGGACTTATCTAAAATTTAACTTTTATTTACCTTCAATAAAAAAATCACATAGTCAACGTTTCAGCTTGATCCCCCTCAAGCTTTCATCAGTTGTCCGCTTGCGTTTTTCACACACAAACTGTACTTTTACTGACGATATAATTGTTATGATTTGTTTTACTATTTTGAAACACCAAAATTTGTGTTCAGCAAAGTCTCCAGAGTACAATAGTACCCTCATGTTCCGGTTTTATGGTGTTTTGGAAAGTTACAGGGTTAAATATAGGGCTTGAAATTAAAGTCTCTGGACTTTCTGCCTGGGTTGTTAAGCAGGTCCCTCAAATTGTTATTAATAAAATAACATAAGTATGTAAAACGATTTTATATATATATATATATATATATACACACACACACACATACTTATATACACAGACTTTAAATATGTATACATATATATCTATTTAAATTATATGTGTATATTTAGGTAATAAAAAAAAAAAAAATATATATATATATATATATATATATATCAGAATATAGTTATACCGTTAGGATGGAATAAAAAAAAAATTTAAAATAAATAAATAAATAAATATATATATATATATATATATATATATACCAACATAGAGAATGACTGCACTCGAAGGTCTTGATCCAGAGAGTAAAACTTAACTTTTTTTTGGTCAATCTTTCTTTTATTGAGGCATATTAGATGGGGTACAGAAACAAAGAGAAGGAAATGCAAAAACGGTTTACAATAAAGGGTTAGTACATCGATAGCTTTGGAAAATTTAATTTCCTGAGTAGTGATGCCTCATTTTTTAATTGTGTTAACTTGTCGTGTAACAAAAGCATGTTGTAGCTGGTAGCCATGCCTATCCAGATAGACTATTAAAAAGTAACATTAGACTATGCAATAACTTAGGCACACAGTAAATAAGTAGTATGTGAGGTCTTAGCAGAAAAAAACAACGTGTGGGATCAGTAGGGTACATGCTAACATTCCTTGTTCTGTGTTGTTAAACTTTTTAGCTTCAACGTAATACCTAGGTGTAAGCGGCGTGCAAGCCTCCAGCGATGTGGTTGGTGTTTCGGAGTTTGACTCCTTGTGGTCTTCGACCTGGGGAGGTATTGTGGACGGCCCCCTGTAGTAGCTTCCGGTAGGTGATGGAAGCGTTTATCTGTTTGACGGGATTTGTAAGCGCCGCTCCTTCGCCATTGTGGGTGAAGCTTTGGGCCTTGACTGGGTTCTTGTGGAGCTGATCTCTGAAGTGGCTGTGGCTGTCTCGTTGCCTCCGGCCCTCTGTGTGGCGGTCTGATCCCGGGGGAGCCTGTCCTTCCTCCCACCTGATCTTGTGTGGGTGAGCGTGTGGCCCGGTTACCGGCACAGCCTCTGGGTCCGACGGGAACAGAAGGGCCTCCAGCTTTTCCTTGAAGATTTGGAAGGCCCTGTCCAGCCGATGCTCGGCCTCTGTCAGCTCACTGTGAGTGCTGGGGAAGCACACCGCATTTTGGGTGCTGTGTCGTCACTTGTGGCAGGCCCCTGTGTCGCCACCACTTTCTTGCCGGGCTGTATCAAGGTCTCCCGAGGGTGGACCGGGATGACCCCCACCGGTCCATGGGGGGGAACGAGGGTCTGGTGTCCGCTTGTCAGCCGCCAGTGCCAGCGGGGGAACGGCCGTCTCCCTCACGCCGGCCATTTGTGTAGGCCTCACGGGAAAAGCAGGTGCAGTAAGCCGAGATCGTAGCTTGTGTGGCATCGTTGTGTGCCCCTGGGTTTTGCCTGTCATCTGGTGGTCTTTTTGGACCGATTAGATCCCGTTTTGGCTGCCTGAATCCGTTTATTTATTGCCGCAGAGCAGGAACTATACGAGTTTGCATCCTCTGCTCTCAGCGATCAGGCCCCGCCAAAACGTAACTTTTAATTCATAACATAAAAATAAATCGTCCAGCTTTCATCAGCTTGACAAAATATATAATTAAAATTTAATTTTTAAAAATTTTTATTTTACATATAGATATATTCTGAGCTGGATGGTCGCATAGCGCTGAGCTGGATGGTCGCATGCACGCTGATCTCCTGCAAGCCATCAAACCTTAAGCCTCAAAACTGTGATTATCGGCACTAATACCAACCACCAGCGACGGTCCACAGAGCATGGGGACACTGGATACAGGGTGAGGCTGGCCTATCGAGCTTCAGTCCCCTGGTGGAGCGGGCATCGATGCCCCAATCAGGTCCTATTCCGGTGGTGAGTGGGGCACACAGCCGTTGCCCCACTATCCTGCCTGCCTAACATAACCCAGCCTGGACCGGTGGGGGTGATCCCGCTTCTTACCCTGGGGCCAAGACTGCTATGGCAGAACCCGAGCCCAGCGACACTAACATCCTGAAATGGAGCCTGGACACTCCAGTTAAAATGGTGGACTCCATGTGCACTGATGCCAGAGGGACAACCAGCTCTCTCCACGAGCATGCCACAAACAAAGAGACACCCGGGCGCAAGTTAGCTCGACGCCTGCTGCTGTGGCACACACATCCGCCAGGACATCCGGGGCGAGATGACCACCCCCCCGCATGGAAGCGGAAGCATAAGCATTGAGCTCCGCTGTACCGTGGGTTTCACAGCGTGGTATCCCAGCAAGCCGGCCACCGAAAATAGCTCTACCAGGCACTAACTATAACCTGAACACGATGGCAACAAAAGCATCTAAAAAAATGAAGCAAAAAACAATTGAATCGCACCTGAATCTGCAGCAAACAACCCCCATGCAAATCCAAGATGGCGCCAGAGACACCGATCCCCCATATTGGAACCTGAGGTAGGAGACAGCCAAAGCAGCTTTCACAGCACTGACATAACCCTTGCCACAGATGCATCAATAAGCACAATGCTGGACAAGCTTAAATAAGCCCTGTGCTCTGATTTACAAAAAATGGCATCTGATATCAGAGCTGACATCCAGGCATTGGGGGACTACTAGAAGCACACAATGACCTAGCAGAGGCGCATGTAGCACTGGAAAAAAAGGTCAGATACTTAGAGGGGACAATTGCAGATAATGAGGACCGAGATAGAAGAAACAACATCAGGATCCAAGGAATACCCAAAAGTGTGGGACCACAGGACCTCCCACAATTTGTACAGAAGCTGTTTAAATCTATACTGCCAACATTAACAGAAGCCGATCTCCGACTTGACAGAACACACAGATTGCCCAAGCCATGATATCTGGCCGCAACAACCCCCCGGGATGTCATCACTAGAATCCACTACTTCACGGTCAAAGACCAAATCATGCAGGCCTCTAGGCTTAATGCACCCCTTCCTGAAGGATATACAGACATTAAATTATTCATAGACCTATCAGCGGCCACCATGTTTAATGAAGATCATTTGCACCTATAACAACGTCTCTCCGAAACGCCAATATATTGTATAAGTGGGGAAGGAAGAAAAATTCTAGAAGAATGGAACGTCCCTATCCCAACAACTGACCCACAAAGTTTGGACATGCCACCACCCCGTAAAGTGGCGAGAGACTGGTAACAAGTCCCATGGATTATGGCAACCCCTCAAAGTCAAAGAAATCCTCATCCCTGAGCCCTCTCCAACTGCGCACAAGGACACGTAACTTTACTAACTAATCTGGTTTCATGTTTAACAGGTTAAATGTATATAAGAATGTGCTGATTTAATGTATATCTCTGACGCAACAATGGCCCCCCCAAAAAAACCAAAACATTATAATAAAAATTAATAAGCCCGTGGTCAGCGCTAGGCCACTGCTAATTGTATAACTGCTGTTTTAACTTTTTACTTTTACCATCTGAATGACCTGTTCCATCTATATAGTTTAGAGCAAACTTATAAATGCTCATCAAATTGTGAGTTTTTCCAAGCTTCTCAATTGAATATTATATGTTTGGCATACTACCCTATGTTGGCGTTTGATGTTGCTTTTTTTTTTCTCTCTTTCATTTTTCTTTTCTTCCTTTCTTTCCTTTCCACCTAATACACAAGGTGAACACTGGTTATCACACCTTGCTTACAAAAACCAACTAACGCCCACGCAAGGCTTACTAGGTAGGCCTCTACATACCCGTCTGCAAAACCTTGCACTAGGCCCAAGAGGCTAACGGGCAATTGTAAATAGTTTATTCCCCCCCCCAATACCCTACGATTGACCAACAGGTCACCTTCCCACGGTTTAGGTAACGACCCAATAAACCTGTGCTCATCCCACCCCACCAACAGATATAGTCGGTTGCACAAACCATAACAAGTAGGGAAAATAGTATCATGCCGCTAAAATTTATCTCGCTAAACACCAAAGGCTTAAATTCGCCTAATAAGCGTAGATTGGCTCTTCAGGAGGCCAAGAAACAAGGAGCACATGTGGCATTTTTCCAGGAAACTCACTTTCAGTGGGGATCCAAACCCAGGTTTAACTCTGCTTGGTTCCCAGTAGACTACCACACGTGCTACCACAAAAAAAAGAGGTGTATCGATATTAATACATAAGAATGTTGTTTTTGAACTCGTACGAAAAATAAGTGACAAAAAAGGTAGATACCTTATATTACAATGTCGTATGAACAATCAACCGAATACATTGAAAAATGTCTATAGCCCTAATGAAAACCAACAAGTATTTATAGCTAATGTATTCTCTCTCCTGTCAATGTACAGCTTTGGGGAGGTAATTCTTGGAGGCGACACTAATTTTCTCCTAGACATCAATATGGACTCCTCCGCTGCGAGAACGGTAACCACATCTACTTCAAAACAGAGACACACACAAAGTCTAACATCTGCAGAACACTAACAACACATAACTATGTAGACCCATGGAGAATATCCCAGCCAGCTGAAATAGATTACACCTGCTACACCGCTGCACACAATAGCTACTCCAGGATTGACAGATTTCTAATAAGAACACATCACTAGAGAGAATGATAAGTGCAGAAATTGGTATCATATCATGGTCAGACCACACCCCTATCACACTGACCATATCTGAACAATGCCCCTCCACTGGCCAAACCACCTGGAGACTAAACAAATCTCTACTCCATGACCCAGTCATAGTATCCCAAATTACGACAGACCTCCAAAACTATTTCACAGAAAATGTGTGTCCCGACACACCGCCAAATTATATTTGGTTAGCACACAAAGCGGTGATCAGGGGCAGTTTTATAAAACACGCAAGTCAAGCCAAAAAAGTACGCCAGGCTCAATACCTAGGAATCATCCAAGAAATAACTGCACTAACACATAGAAACAAATGCTCACCATCAGCCGCGACTAAGACAGCTCTCCTGCAACCCCACACTAAATTACGAAACTTTGAATTGGCCAAAACCACGTATCTACTACAAAAATACAAACACAGATACTTCGCCTATGGCAACAGAGCGGGGGCAAAACTAGCTTCACAGCTCAAACAAAGATCAGCCGCCTCCAGGATTGCCTTCCTAAATACAAATAATGGCCAGAAAATTAATGACCCAAACAAAATTGTAAAGGAATTCTCAAAATATCACAAACTGTATAACCTGAGTGAGGATGAAGGAGTGAAAGTCCCCACGCTTACAGATATTGAATTTTTTTTAGCAACCATCCACCTACCATCCCTAACATCAGATAGAGTACAACAACTCAAACAACCGATATCCCATGAAGAAATATCTAAAGCCATAGCTGACTTAACATCAAACAAATCCCCAGGATCGGATGGCCTACCAAACAGATATTATAAAGAATTCTCCAAACTACTACTCCCCCACCTCCTAAACCTATACCAACACAGTTTCGACAAGGGAGCCCTACCAGCGGAACTACTGTTAGCTCACATCTCGACATTACCCAAACCAGGCAAACCACCCACCACCTGCAAAAACTTTAGACCAATCTCTCTCCTGAATAGTGACGCCAAACTATATGCGAAAATATTGAGTAACAGACTCACGTCCATAATAAGTGAACTAATACACAATGATCAATCTGGGTTTGTCAGAGGATGGCAGGGCTCCGATAACACACGAAAAATTCTTAACATACTGGCTACCATGGAGAAGGGGTCGGTCGGAGGCCTCCTTCTAGCACTTGATGCGGAGAAGGCCTTCGACCGACTCAATTGGGCTTATATGCAGAAAGTATTACAAAAATTTGGCTTCCCCGACGAATTTATCAAGGGGATTATGGCACTATATGTGACACCAGCGGCCAAAGTGGCCCATGGTGGCTTCCTCTCCGCCCCCGTCCATATATCCAATGGAACATGACAGGGGTGTCCCCTATCTCCCCTACTCTATATATTGTCCCTCGAACCGCTAGCACAAAAAATAAGAAATGATAACCGCATACAAGGCGTCAAAATATTAGGTAACGAATACAAACTAGCACTATTCGCAGATGATATCTTAGTTACACTAGAAAACCCTCAAACATCAGTGCCCCCCCCGATGAAGACCTGGTGAGATTCGGGGACATATCACACTACCGCCTAAACCAAGACAAAACTCAAGCAATACCCATTAAACTCCCCTCCTCCACCACAGCCACACTGAAAGAGAAATATCTCTTCGATTGGAGGACATCCTCACTTACTTACCTTGGCGTAAAAATTGCACCTTCTACAGCGGAAGTATTAAAAGTAATCTCCCACTCCCACAACAATGCAAAAATGAAATACACAAATGGTCACAATCACACATCTCCTGGTTAGGCAGAATAAATGCGTATAAGATGGTGATCTTACCAAAAATACTATATATATTCAGAATGCTCCCTCTACAGGCCCCAAAAACACTCATAAAAACACTACAATCCATATGTAATGCGTTCATATGGGAACACAAAAAAACACGCATTGCAAGTACGATACTATATAAACACTCAAAACATGGTGGAGTGGGGCTACCCAATATAGATCTGTATTATAAAGCGTCAGCCTTAGCAACAGGGATACTGCTACACACCACTGAAGGGATCATACAATGGGTGGACATGGAGAGAGCCCAGTTCAGCAACAACTCGGCACTAGCACACTTGTGGACACCAAGAAAATGAAGGTCGTTAAAACCTGACCTCTTACCCACCACAAAACATACTATGCAATTCTGGACGACATTTTTGGAAAAGGTGGGGGATAAGAATAAATTCCATGCAGAGGCACCATTGACAGCATTAAGGGCTATTTCACCAGACATACGCTTACAAAAGTGGTCGCTGGCAGGAATAACACACATACACCAACTGCTTCAATCTCAAAGAATGATGACATTCCCCAACATACAACACAAATGGGAGCTTCCCAATGATGTTATCTTTACATACTTACAACTTAAGGGAATCATCACCACACATGTAAGTAACCAACAATCAAACCCTACCCCAACGTCTCCACCAACAAAGGCAATAATAGAAAGGTGCTGGAAACACCCCACGAAACCAAAAACCATTTCCCTATGCTATAAAGCCTGGGAAGACACTACACCTAACACATCACCACATTGCAAAACATTGTGGGAAATAGACTGTGCCATTCAACTCACAGACAAAGAATGGATACATGTACTAAACGACCTATCTAAATGGACAAAATGCTATACACACGTAGAAGCACATAGAAAGCTACTATACAGATGGTACCTAACCACACACAAACTTCACAAAATATACCCAAACTCAACATCACTGTGTTGGAGATGTTCCGCAGAAGAAGGTACACTTATACATGTCTGGTGGAGGTGCCCCAACATACAGCCTTTATGGACAGAGGTACACAATACGGTCCGGGCACTCCAAATCCCAGATACCCAAAAGACACCTGAAACATACTTACTTATGAGGTTCCCTCCGACACTCCGAAACTCGCACAAACAGCTGTGTGCTATTATTACTTTAGCGGCCCATAGCCTACTGGCTCTCCACTGGAAATCCACAACTTGCCCAAGCAAAACCCAACTATGGGACAAAATACACCAATTCTACATCTATGAAAGAATGGCGTACCTGATACCAAAATGGCACAGAGGTTTAGCACAACATGGTCGCCATGGGTAGAACTGTACAACCGGCACATGATACGATAGAGCCATAACGTCAGGGACATCCATTAGCCCTTTATAATCATTATCAGTAACTATATGTGTGAACTAAGATAGAGCATAGGGACACATACAAGTGCCCACCACCTGGTAAGCACAGGCAGGTCAGATTTTGGGCTGGCTATATGAGCAATGATTGTATAACCGACTATGTATACCGATCCATGTTACCTAACTGTACACGCTCCCAACCGCACCCCAAAGTTAATGTAATACCTGTTTTTGTACTGTCTTTATGTACTACTTTCAAGTGTATCACTGGTTCAAATTGTATCACTGATGACGAAAATTCAATAAAAAATATATTGGAAAAAAAACAAACATAAAATTGTGCATGTTAATCTTGTGCCCCGTATGTTAAAGGACCACTATAGTGCCATGAAAACATACTTGTTTTCCTGGCACTATAGTGCCCTGAGGGTGCCCCCACCCTCAGGGACCCCCTCCCGCCCGGCTCTGGAAGGAGGAAAGGGTTAAAAACGTACCTTTTTCCAGCGCTGGGCGGAGAGCTCTCTGCCTCCTCTCCGCCTCCGATCCGCCCCGCCGGCTGAATGCGCACGCGCGGCAAGAGCTGCGCGCGCATTCAGCCCGTCGCATAGGAAAGCATTTACAATGCTTTCCTATGGACGCTAGCGTGCTCTCACTGTGAAAATCACAGTGAGAAGCACGCAAGCGCCTCTAGTGGCTGTCAATGAGACAGCCACTAGAGGAAACAGGGGGAAGGCTTAACCCATTTATAAAAAAATGGGTTAACCCTAGAAGGACCTGGCACCCAGACCACTTCATTAAGCTGAAGTGGTCTGGGTGCCTAGAGTGGTCCTTTAAGTGTGGGAAAAGCTTGAGGACTGCTGGAAGATGATTGCCTTCAAAACAATAAAAATATAACATTTGAATGTTACTTTTTCAAACCTTTATTTAGACTTATTGACAAATAGTAATAAATATAAAGTTGACATGCAATACAACTTACAAAGTAAAACACTAGAAAACAGTGGGGTATAATTCTTATGGATGAACTTGATTAATTACAGCGGTATATATGATAACCTTTTGGCCCCAGTATGAATCTGCTTTTTAAACAGATGTATACATTTGAAAGTCCATACTTTGCTTGTTTATTGTAAACTGTCTTCCTTTTTGTGTATCGCTATCATTTAGGGTAATCAGAAAATGTAGAAAGATGAAATAAGATTTCCATTACGTCTTCAACCTACAACTTAACACAACTCTCTCCTCATCAAGCCCCCAATTTATGCTGTTGCAGAAACTGTTGTTGTTGTTATTATTATATTTATATAGCGCCAACATATTCTGTAGCGCTTTACAATGGGTGGACTAACAAACACTGTCGGGGGCCGGACTATAAAAAATATGAATGAATTCCTATGCACACTGCACACACGCATAAGGACATATATACACACACACACATACATAAATACGGACATACATACACACACATATATACAGATTCATACACACAGACAGACATGCATACATACACATACTGACATACATACACACAGACATACATACAGATACATACATACATACACACATACATACTGACATACAGACATACACACATAGATACAGACATACTGACATACATACATACTGACTGACATACATACTTACATACATACATATATACATATCTAATTTTTCTTACCTTTTTTTGCAGGAGGATGGCTGTGGCTGATGGGAGACGGCGTGGCTCCCACGGCCTCTCTCTCTTCCCTCCCGCATGGAGGAAGCTGGGAGGAGGTGACTTGCGGCTGCAATTTTTTAAAAGGGGCCCGGTCACGCTATTACACGGCTGCAGCACTGACCGGGCCCCTGAAGATATAGGGCCCATCAGGGGGCCCTGAGTGCTTGGGCCGGGTTCAGGACCCTGGTCCTGGCATCTGGCCCGCGGGCCATAGTTTGAGGACCCCTGTGCTAGAGGGAGTGGGGTAAAGTGACACAAAAGGTAAGGGAAGTATTAGGGAAGTAGATTGGTAAAATAGTATTCAATGAAGCCTCTGTGTGTTGTTCTTTTTTAAGCCATTAACAGTTTAATTGATATGCTTTTGTAAAAAAGTGAGTTTTTAATGATATTTTGAAGAAGTGGAGACTGGGTGAGCATCTAACGGAAAAGCGATGGGAATTCCACAGGAATGGTGCAGCCCTAGGGAAGTCTTGAATGCGAGCATCAGAGCTGTATGAACAGAGGATAGACGCAGGTCTTCGGCAGAACGTAAGGGCCTAGATGGGACATACTTGTGTATTAGGGAAGATACATAGTTGGGAGTAGCATTCTGTAGAGATTTGAAAGCAAGAACAAGAATTTTATATCTTATGGGAAACCAATGGAGGGACTGACAGAGGGGTGAGGCGTGGGAGCAGGGCCACCATCAGAAATTGTGGGGCCCTTAATCCCGCCCACAGGATACACACACACCATTGGCGGATCCAGGGGGGGGGGGCAACAGGGCAATTGCCCCTCCCCTAAGATTCTCCCCTGAGATAAAACCAGCATAATTACCAGTTATGTAGATATTCTCATCAGATGAGTAGGTAGTCCCAGAAACTTGATTGGTTGTATGGAGGTGCGTGAGTGATAGTGAAAAGTGGTGTTGGTTAGAAAGTCAGAGTAAAATTCTAAGTGTCAAAGAGTTTAAGAGTTGAATGTTAGTCCCAGAGAGTGTTTCTTGAGTTTCTCTGCATGTCCGAATTGGAATTCCCAAACTTCAACTCGTCTCTCTACCAACTAACCTCTCTCTTCCCTTTGTCCTAACTTTTAAAGGGCCAGACTCTCTGTATATCATTAGTTGATAAACCAATAGGAAACTGTAGATGTGTTCAATCTATGGATCGCAATTTAGGTATTTGATCCATAGAGGGCAGTCTTGCCTAACTAATCCTTCTTATCCAGGAAAGAGTTAACTTTTCCTGATGACGATTTTGACGTCATTTGGCTTATCTAAAATGACTACCATAACTTAGATTTGCTGTCAGTTCAAAGCGTTTGTCTCAGTCTTTGTGGCAACTACTTTGATCGTAATTTGTAAAATTGACAGTTCTAAACTCAATTTCACCCCTTACTTACAATGGAACCTTGTAAAATTTAGAAAGTAAAATTAATTACTTAGTCTTCTCTGTCACTAGTGTCTGTGTTTATATAATGCATTCCTTAGTTCAGGCAAGTGGCTAGTTACAGAAAATAAGAAGAAATTGTGTCTTGAAGATAGCAAAATGGAGTCCGCTATGTTCTGAGTGACTCTGGCAATATACACTTTTAATTTCTTTCTTAGCACAAAATGTCTGCCGATATAAATATTCTGACACCCCATACACACTGCCCCACACACACTGCCCCCATACACACACACTGCACACCCATACACACACTGCCCGGCAAACACTGCCCCCCATACACACACAGACACATACAGTGCCCTACACACACACTGCTGCCCCCCCATACACACATTGCCCCACACACACAACCCCCCATACACAGAGTGCACCCCCATACACACACTGCCCCACACATACATACAGTGCTCCCCATACACACACTACCCCACACAGACATACAGTGCCCCCTATACACACACTGCCCCAAAAAACCATACAGTGCCCTCACACACACACACTGCCCCACACATACACTGCCCCCTAACACACACACTGCAATCCTGACATACACTGCCGCACTCACACTTCACCCCTAACACACACCACTGCTCCTATGCCCTATATCCCAGCAGACCCCAGGTAAATTGTCAAACTTTTCTTAAACGGTATGACTACTTACACTGGTGTGGGATCCTGGTACTACTGGCACCATAACTACTACACTGAGCTGTAGTGGTTATTGTACCTGGATTATTTATTTAAATAATCTACAAGTGCCCCTCCCGAAATCCGGCTCTGGATCCGCCACAGACACA
The DNA here is from genome assembly GCA_933207985.1 of Pelobates cultripes. Taxonomy (NCBI): domain Eukaryota; kingdom Metazoa; phylum Chordata; class Amphibia; order Anura; family Pelobatidae; genus Pelobates; species Pelobates cultripes. Next base: position 234,954,000 of record OW240912.1, on the reverse strand, counting down.
AAAGGACACAGACACACACAGAAAGATACACACAAATACTGAAACAGACATACACACATATAGACACAGATACACACACACACACACATACTGACATACAGACACACACACTGACGTACATACATACAGACATACATACATACTGACAAACAGACATACATACAAACTGACATACAGACATACAAACAGACTTCCATACATACACACACACACATAAATACATACCGACATACATACATACATACATAATGGCATGCATACACATACATACTGATATGTTTACATACAGACACACACACAGATAGATATATACATACACAGATACATACAGACATACTGACAAACACACACAGACATACATGCATACTGACATACATACTGATAGATATATACATACATACACATATACATACTGACATACACACACACACACACACACAGACATACATACATACAGACATATATACATACTGACATACAGATAGACACATACACACAGACATACTGACATACACACACACACAGACATACATGCATACTAACATACATACATACATACACACATACATACTGACACACACACAGACATATATACATACTGACATACACACACACAGACATACATACTTGCAGACTCATACACAGACATACATACTGACAAACAGACATACATACAGACATATATACATACTGACACACACACAGACATATATACACACACACCTCATTTATCAGCCACCCTCCTCTTACCTTTAAGTTGCAGGAGGGTGGCTGGGGATGATGGGAGCGGATGCCTCTGGTGTCCTCCGTTCTCCCCCCGCGCGGAATAAGCTGGGAGGAAGTGACCGGCCGTCACTTCCTCCCAGCAGCACTTGCGGTGCAGCCACAATTTTTTTAAAAAGGGGCCCGGTCGCGCAATTACACGGCCGCAGCGCTGACCGGGCCCCTGAAGATATAGGGCCCATCGGGTGGCCCTAAATGCTTGGGCCACATAATGGGCCCCGGTGCAGATGTACCTGCGGCAGTTTCGCCGCTCCACGCGGGGCCCGAGAGAGGACAGTGGTATGGACTAGCACTTTAGCCGCATCTGGCGTTAAGTTGGGGTGGATTTGCGCAATGTTTTTGAGATGGAAGCAGCAGGATTTGGCAATAGACTGGATATGAGGGGTGAAGGAGAGGTCGGAGTCAAAGAGAACATCTAGGCAGCGAGCCTGCGTGGTGGAGCTGATGGTAGCACCATTAACGTGGAGGGAGACAGAAACAGGAGTAGCAACCTTTGAGGGAGGTAAGACCAGAAGTTCTGTTTTGGACAAGTTAAGCTTCTTACTGAACAACCAGACGAACAAGAGTTAATATTACATTGTTACTTGTTTCCTCATGTAACCAACAGGGCAAGTCACTGAAATACAGTAACAAATAGGGTGGGTGGACAACCTTTAGCAAAAGGAAGGTATTGTGGCGAAGCCCATTCCGCTACAAAAACTAACCTACAACTCACAAAACTGAAAGCAACCACTTACACTCAAGGAAAAACACCTAGTAAATTACTAGCGCACAGATTAAAGGAAAGACAAACCAAACAAAAAATAGTTTATATCACAAAACAAATGGATCGAAAATGCATGATCCCCAGAGAAATTATCAAAGAATTTGCCAGCTATTACGCAAATCTCTATAACCTCAAAAAAGATGCCAACACTCACCAACCATTGACAGAAGCCATATTGATTACATTACAGAGCCTCACTCTCCGACAACAAACCCTACTCGCAGCCTCAGTAGACACGGCATAGATTCTACTAGCCATCAAAGCACTCCCATCGGGCAAATCCCATGGACCCGACAAGTTTGATAACTTGTACTATAAAACATTTCAAAACACACTAGCTCCCCACTTAAGCAAAACATTCTCTGAGGCAGTTAGAACTGGGACCCTTTCATTGGAAACACTGCTGGCACGCATAGTCACGCTGCCAAAGCCAGGTAAACCCCCCAAAACATCTGACCCATCTCACTCCTGAACACTGACGCAAAACTGTTTGCCAAACTCTTGGCCACAAGACATAATGTATAGCCTCAAACAACAACACTCAGGGGGCCTGTTGCTCTCATTAGAGAAAACCTTCGACTGATTACACTGGAAGTTTTTAGCAGCGGTGCTTCAGAAATTTGAAGTACCTGAGGGCTTTCTCTTAGCATCCAAGCACTATAAAGTTCACCCTGGGCCCTAGTGCTTAATGCTTCGTAACAGATCTATTTGCTATCTCCAATGGCCAGGTCAGAGCTGTCCACTATCCTCACTACTTTATGTTATGGCACTGGAACCACTAGCAGAGCACTGACGCAGCCCTAAATATCCCTACCTAATCTCTTTGCTGAAACCAAAACATGTGGAGAACACTCCTATTACAAACTAAACCCTTCCAAAACCCAGGCCATGGGTATAGGACTGGGGGAAAACCTCCTAACAAACTCAAAAGCTATATTCCTACTAGACTGGAAAATAGACTTTGTAACCTTTCTAGGACTCACAAAAAATCTGGAGACCCTCTTTAAATACAACTACAGCAAATTAGCATAGGAAATGACTGACACGCTGAAGGACTGTGAAGGAAAATTCATCTCTGGATATCAGCCATCAGGATAATTCTACTCCCTAAGCTTCAGTATCTCCTGACCCCCTCCCCCTTATGGTGCTACCTCAACAACCTACAATGGACGGTGAACCGATTTATATGAGATAATCGTAGCACTAAAGTAGCATCCAAAAACTATACAAACCACTGGAGTAAGGAGGCCTGGGGGAACCCTATGTCCACATCTATCACTGAGCAGCCCTACTATCCACAATTATCACCTCTCATGTCGTGGTGAATCCACCACAATGGGTGTCTATCGAAAAACACTGGGCGGCGTTCAACCGCTTGCACAACTTATTCTGGACCCCACTGCACCTGCTCCCTTTAAAGCCTAACACACTACCCCCCCACCGCCCTACTAATCAAAACGTGGGACAACAACAAGCAAAGGTTGTGTTTAGCCACACCTTTTTCGATAGCCACGCCACTCCAATGTATACACATTCAACCATCATGAACAAGGAATAGAGCAGCGCTAAACAAGCTAAGAACACCAGGATGGGAGGCAGCACACCTGATAATAGGGGAATCCTTTCAACCCCCAAGAAAACTTTAACAAGTCAAGCAACAATATACAGGTGGCGCCAAGAAAAATACTCCAAACACAATAGTATATAATAATAAGAGCAATAAAAAACACCCAGGATATAAAAAAAAAATAAAACTGAAAAGAAATAAAAAATACCAAATGGTATGACACAGTCTCAAAGGTGGCAATAGATCTTCTAGTACTAGTATGGAACTTTCTTGGTATATAATAGCAGAATATGAAAAGGAAGCAAAAACAGAGGGAAACCATTAGTGCAATATGGTAGTACGTGTTAGGCAAACGACACTTAGATAAGATGTCAACTCACATATGGCAGGCTTCCCCAAACTCCGGCCCCCCAGATGTTGCTGTGCATCCCACCTGGAACTCATGCGGAAACTACAGAACTGGTGGTACATGGTCCCGGACAGGCTAGTACGAATCTCCCCGAACACGTCAAACAAGTGTTGGAGGTGTAGGACTGAAAAAGAAACGATGTACCACATATGGTGGTCCTCCACGAAAATGAGGCCATATTGGCAAATAGTTGAACAAACTGTCTCCAACACCCTGCAGCACCCACTCGCCCTGACGCCAGCATTATGCTTAGTATTCCTGAGTCTAGAGAACTTTACCAAATCAGACTCCACACTCCTCTTCCACATCCTTATAGCGGCCATAATGCTCATAGGTAGAGCATGGAAATCCAGAGACATACAGAATAAATAATGGACACAACTAAAAGCAAAGATCTTGGCCATGTCACACTGGGGAAAAATAAAAAGAATAAAGACAGTCAAGCCTGCCACCAATGGTATGGGTGGACCCAGGGCCGGCCCAAGACATTGTGTTGCCTAGGTCCACGAATGAAATGCTGCCTCCCCCCACACCCTCCAAACCAAAACAACGACCACCAAACAAGCCAACATCTGTTATGCAGATTGTATAGTGTATACAGTGTCTGTGTTTGTGTATTGTATGCAGAGTGTGTAGTGGATTTAATGTCTGTGAATCGTAAATGTAATGTGTATGGTTGTGTATTGTATGCAATGTGGGTAGTGGAAGCATTGTGTCTGTGTATAGTGTATGTAGAGTGTGTGTTTGTGTAGTGGATGCAGTTTGTGGTGTGGATGCAGTGTGTGTTTGTGTAGTGGATGCAATATGTGTGTTTGAGTAGTGGATGTAGTGTGTGTAAGTGTGTAGTGAATACAGTGTATGTGTAATGCATGTAGTGTGAGTTTGTGGTATTAAGTGGTGTGTGAGCAGTTTTTGCTTTGTTTAATTAAATGTATTCTCCCCTTCATGCCTGTAGTGGATGCAGTGTGTACAGTGGATGCAGTGTACGTATTAGTGTAGTGGATGCTATGTGTGTATTTGTGTAGTGGATGCAGTGTGTGTGTGTCTGTTTAGTTAATTCAGTGTGTGCATTTGTGTAATGGATGCAGTGTGTGCTTTTGTAGCGGATACAGTGTGTGTAGTGGATGCAGTGTGTAGTAAATGCAGTGTGTGCATTTGTGTAATGGATGCAGTGTGTGTAGTGGATACAGTGTGTGTAGTGGATGCAGTATGTATTTGTGTAATGGATGCAGTGTGTGTAGTGGATGCAGTGAGTAGTTAATGCAGTGTGTGTGTATTTGTGTAGTGGATGCATTTTGTAAAACATTTTGTATGGAGTGTGTGTGGGTTTGTGTACTGAATGCAGTGTTTAGTTAATGCAGTGTGTGTGTGTTTGTGTGTAGTGGATGCAGGGTGTGCATTTGTGTAATGGATGCAGTGTGTGTTTGTGTAGTGGATGCAGTATGGGTAGAAGATACAGTGTGTTTAGTGGATGCAGTATGTATTTGTGTAGTGGATGCATTTTGTGTAATAGATGCATTGTGTGTTTGTGTAGTGGATGCATTGTGTGTAGTGGATGCATTGTGTGTGTGTTTGTGTAGTGGATGCAATGTGTGTGTTTGTGTAATGAATGTAGTGTTTTTGTGTAGTGGATGCAGTATTTTTGAGGTAAATGCAGTGTGTTTGTCTAGTGGATGTAGTATGTGTTTGTGTGGGAAGTTGATGTAGTGTGCAGGCCCGGACTGGCCATCAGGCATACCGGGCAAATGCCCGGTGGGCCGCGATGGCCGTGGGGCCGAGGCCGGCAGGGGAGATCACAGGATCTCCCCGGCCGGCTCCTGCAGGGCCAGCGCTACCCGAGCGCCGGCCCCGCTGTGTGCCTCCATGGGCCGGTGGGGAGATCACAGATCTCCCTTTACCGGCCCAGAGACACTTCCAGGCGGCCGCTTGCTGGGGTGTGAGGGAGGGAGGGAGGAGAGGACCGGCGGAGCTCTATCCAGCAGCTCCGCCGGGTCCTCTCGCGGGATTCTGAGCGTTACCACGGCAACGCTCAGATCTCGCGAGAGTGAACTCTAGCCTACAGGCTAGAGTTCACGCTCACCACTAGGACCACCAGGGATCAGGCAGCATGGCTCTCCTCCCTGGCAGAACGGCCCCCCCCCGTCCCAGGCAAAACGGTCCCCCCCCCCTCCCAGGCTAAAGGTAAGAAGGGAGGGGGGGGATATAACTTTTTTAAAAATTATTATTATTAATAAAATAAAAAAATAATTTAAATTAAAAAATCACACTCACACACACACATCACCCACAGACACACACAGTACCCCCAGACATACACATCACCCCCAGAAACACACAGCACCCCCAGACACACACATCACCCTCAGACACACACATCACCCCCAGACACACATCACCCCCAGACACACACAGCACCCCCAGACACACAGCACCCCCAACACACACAGTACCCCCAGACACACACAGTACCCCCAGACACACACAGCACCCCCAGAAACACACAGCACCCCACCCCCAGACACACACACACAGTACACACAGCACCCTCAGACATACACATCACCCCCAGACACACAGCACCCCCAGACACACACAGCACCCCCAGAGACACACAGCACCCCCAGACACACACAGCGCACTCAGGCACACAGCACCCTCACTCACACACAGCACCCTCGCTCACACACACACATATATATATGTGTGTGTGTATGTGTGTGTATATATATATATATATATATTTACAGATATATATATATATATATATAATATATAAAATAACCCTCAGTGAGTTAACAGACAAAGAAAATTAGAATGTGACGGCAGATAAAACCACCCTCACACACAGCACCCCTCTTACATACACACACACACGCTGCCGAGGTCAAGGAAGCCAGAAAATACACAATACTGTTTACACAAGCCAAGTCAGGGAAACCAGAATTCAGAATAACCAGGGAAAAGCCAAGATCAGGATACCAGGAAATCAGATTCACAATGATAAAGCACTCTCAGGAAACCAGGAACAGGAAACCACGACAGGGCAAGGTACTGGGGTGAGTTAAGGATTTAAATATCACGTGGCGGGCCGGCAGCCGTGACACCCTGTTACGTCCCCCTCATCAGGCCTTTTTTAGTCGAATGTATCGCCCACTGTCAGTCCCTTCGGGATCCATCCCTCATTCATCTTAATAAAGGTGAGGTAATCTAGACTTTTTTGACCTAGGCTACTTCTCTTCTCAGTGACAATACCTCCTGCTGCACTGAAGGTCCTTTCTGACAGGACACTTGAAGCGGGGCAGGCCAGAAGTTCTATCGCAAATTGGGATAGCTCAGGCCACAGGTCAAGCCTGCACACCCAGTAGTCAAGGGGTTCATCGCTCCTCAGAGTGTCGATATCTGCAGTTAAGGCGAGGTAGTCTGCTACCTGTCGGTCGAGTCGTTCTCTGAGGGTGGACCCCGAAGGGCTGTGGCGATGCGTAGGACTTAAAAAGCTCCGCATGTCCTCCATCAACAACACGTCTGTAAAGCGTCCTGTCCTTGCCGGCGTGGTCGTGGGAGGAGGATTACTTTCACCTCTTCCCCTGTTAGATTCCCGTTGTGCTGTGACATCACCCTTATACGCTGTGTAAAGCATACTTTTTAATTGATTTTGGAACTGCTGCATCCTTTCCGACTTGCCGTAATTCGGTAACATTTCAGGCACTTTCTGCTTATACCGGGGGTCTAGTAGCATGGACACCCAGTACAGGTCGTTCTCCTTCAGCCTTTTTATATGAGGGTCCCTCAACAGGCACGACAGCATGAAAGACCCCATTTGCACAAGGTTGGATGCCGAGCTACTCATGTCCTGTTCCTCGTCCTCAGTGATCTCACTGAAGGTATGTTCTTCCCCCCAGCCACGTACAACACCACGGGTACCAGATAGGTGACAATGGGCACCCTGGGATGCCTGTTGTGGTTGGTCTTCCTCCTCTTCCTCAAAGCCACATTCCTCCTCTGACTCCTCTTCCTCACAATCCTCTCCCAGCGTTGCCGCAGGTCCAGCAAGCGATGCTGATAAGGCTGTTTCTGGTGGTGATGGTGACCACAACTCTTCCTCTTCACGCTCATCTACGGCCTGATCCAGCACTCTTCGCAGGGCACGCTCCAGGAAGAAAACAAATGGTATGATGTCGCTGATGGTGCCTTCGGTGCGACTGACTAGGTTTGTCATCTCCTCAAAAGGTCGCATGAGCCTACAGGCATTGCGCATGAGCGTCCAGTAACGTGGCAAAAGAATTCCCAGCTCCGCAGAGGCTGTCCTAGCACCCCGGTCATACAAATACTCGTTAAAGTCTTTTTCTTGTTGGAGCAGGCGGTCGAACATTAGGAGTGTTGAATTCCAACGTGTCGGCTGTCGCAAATCAAGCGCCTCACTGGCATGTTTTTTCGCCGCTGGATATCTGAAAAGTGCGCCATGGTCATGTAGAAACGCCTGAAATGGCCACGCACCTTCCTGGCCTGCTTCAGGACGTCCTGCAAGCCTGGGTACTTATGCATAAAGCGTTGTACGATCAGATTACACACAGGTGCCATGCACGGCACATGTGTCAACTTGCCCAAATGCAATGCGGCCAACAAATTTCTTCCGTTGTCACAAACCACTTTGCCGATCTCCAGTTGGTGCGGAGTCAGCCACTGATCCACCTGTGCGTTCAGGCGGACAGGAGTGCTGGTCCGGTGTGACTCTCTGCTTTCAGGCAAGTCAACCCCAAGACGGCGTGACACTGCCGTATCCGGGATGTGGAATAGTACCTGGGGAGCTGCGGGGGGTGCCGTTGATGTGGACGCAGCAGCAGAAGAGGACTCAGCCGAGGAGGTTATGGAAGAGGATGGAGTAGGAGGAGTAGAGGAGGTGGCAGCAGGCCTGCCTGCAAGTCGTGGCGGTGTCACCAACTCCTCTGCAGAGCCACGCATTCCATGCTTGGCAGCCGTCAGCAGGTTTACCCAATGCGCAGTGTAGGTGATATACCTGCCCTGACCATGCTTTGCAGACCAGGTATCAGTGGTCAGATGGACCCTTGCCCCAACACTGTGTGCCAGACATGCCATTACTTCCTTTTGCACAATCGAGTACAGGTTGGGGATTGCCTTTTGTGCAAATAAATTTTGGCCGGGTACCTTCCACTGCGGTGTCCCAATAGCTACAATTTTTTTGAACGCCTCAGACTCCACCAGCTTGTATGGTAAAAGCTGGCGGGCTAAGAGTTCAGTCAAGCCAGCTGTCAGACGCCGGGCAAGGGGGTGACTTTGTGACATTGGCTTCTTACGCTCAAACATGTCCTTGATAGACACCTGACTGTGGGCAGATGAGCAGGAACTGCTCAAGGCGAGAGACGGAGGGGCGGATGGTTGAGAGGGGGCAAGGAGGACAGCAGTGGTTAACGTGGCAGAAGATGCTGGACCAGGAGGAGGATGGCGGCTTTGAGTTTGTGTGCTGCTTGTACTCATGTGTTGATCCCATAGGCGTTTGTGATGTGCGATCATGTGCCTTCGCAAAGCAGTTGTACCTAGGTGGGTGTTGGACTTCCCATGACTCAGTTTCTTTTGGCACAGGTTGCAAATGGCATCACTGTTGTCAGAGGCAGACACACAAAAAAAATGCCACACTGCTGAGCTCTGCAATGACGGCATTCTGGTGGTGGCAACAGCATGCGTTGATTGGCGTGCTGTCTGGCTGACCCCGGGTGCCGATGCATGCTGTCTGACTGTGCCACTAGCTCCTTGCGACGACCTCCCCCTGCTTCCAACTCGTCTCCTCCTCCTCCCTGTCTCCCCATCTGAACTTTCCCCTGTTCTTCTTCTTTCGAGCGGGCACCCACGTGACATCCATGGACGCATCGTCATCATCAACCGCTTCACTTGTATCTGACAACTCAGCAAAGGAAGCAGCAGCTGGGTACAACATCATCATCATCACACCGTACGTCCATGTGTGTAATGCTGCCTGACTGAGACATATCCCTGTTATCTACATCCTCTGGCAATAATGGTTGCGCATCACTCATTTCTTCCAACTGATGTGTAAATAACTCCTCTGACATACCAAGTGAAGCTGCTGTGGTGCTAGTGTTGGTGGTGGCGGCAGGCGGGCGAGTGGTAACTTGAGAGGTGCCCGAAGCTAAGCTGGAGGAGGATGGTGCGTCAAGGTTCCGAGCGAAGCTGTAGAAGATTGGGTGTCCTGTGTTAGCCAGTCAACTATGTCCTCAGAACTTTTCGAGTTCAGGGTACGTGGCCTCTGAACACTGGGCATTATTCTAGGGCCAAAGGGAATCACAGCACCACGACCACGACGGCCCCTGCGGGGTGGCCTGCCTCTGCCTGTCATTTTTTTTTCAATTAGTGGTACTATGCGTGAAAGCTACTGTGACAACAGATATGAGTGGCACGGTGCAGTGGCAGAAGTTGGCAGAGTAGATGCTGTAGGCCAGACACACACGCTTGCAGACAACTAACTGCTATTCAATCTATTACAGTAAAAAAATTTTTTTTTTTTTAAATGTACACTACTGTTACACCAGATATGAGTTGCACTGGTGTGACACTGTGCCCTGGCAGGCCCTGAAACGCACACGTGTGAAGGAAACTGACTGCTATTATATTACAGTCCAAAAGTTTTTTGTTTTTTTAAATGCAAGATATTGGGACACCAGTGAGTGAGTGGTGGCACTGGGCAGGCCCTGAAACGCACACTCGTGAAGGAAACTGATTGCTATTATATTACAGTCCAAAAAGTTGTTTGTTTTTTTTTTTAAATGCAAGCTATTAGGACACCAGTGAGTGAGTGGTGGCACTGGGCAGGCCCTGAAACGCACACTCGTGAAGGAAACTGACTGCTATTATATTACAGTCAAAAAAGTTTTGTTTTTTTTAAATGCAAGCTATTGTGACACCAGTGAGTGAGTGGTGGCACTGGGCAGGCCCTGAAACGCACACTAGTGCGTAGTGGATGCATGGAATAGCCTTCCAGCTGAAGTGGTAGACGTTAACACAGTAAAGGAGTTTAAGCATGCGTGGGATAGGCATAAGGCTATCCTAACTATAAGATAAGACTAGGGACTAATTAAAGTATTTAGAAAATTGGGCAGACTAGATGGGCCGAATGGTTCTTATCTGCCGTCACATTCTATGTTTCTATGTTTCTAAACTGACTGCTATTATATTACAGTCAAAAAAGTTTTGTTTTTTTTAAATGCAAGCTATTGTGACACCAGTGAGTGAGTGGTAGCACTGGGCAAGTGGACACAGTATATGCTGTGAGCCTGACACACAGGCTGGCAGGCAGGCAAAAAAAAAAGCAGACTGATGTTCTAGCCCTAAAAAGGGCTTTTTGGGGTGCTGTCCTTACAGCAGAGATCAGATGAGTCCTTCAGGACTGTAGTGGACACTGAATACACTAGCCTAGCTATCAATTTCCCTATCAAATCAGCAGCAGCTACACTGTCCCTCCTCTCACTAAGAATGCAGCTTCACAATGAATGTAAAATGGATGCTGTCCAGGAGGTGGGAGGGTCTGGGAGGGGGGGTCTGCTGCTGATTGGCTGGAATGTGTCTGCTGACTGTGAGGTACAGGGTCAAAGTTTACTCAATGATGACGAATAGGGGGCAGACCGAACAGCGCATGTGTTCGCCATCTGTGGCGAACGGGAACAAGTGATGTTCGCCAGGAAGTATTCGCCGACGAACCGTTCGGGACATCACTGTCCTTCAGCCATTAGGAGGGTGGTTACAAAAAGAAAGTAAATTATGCTTATCTAACAATAGACAGCTTCCCTTAGATTAATTCCCAGGTAGTAACCCCTTGACAACCAATATGTATACACAGAAAAATGGGATACAGCTATAAGCATCTAGAATAAAAAAAAAAAATACATAGTGTGATACAGTTTACAAAAATAATATTGGGTAGATAAAGCGCTCCGAAGGTGCCTCCCCGATGGGCATTGGGGGCTCATTTTTTACAAATGAATGACACTTTTATGGACTATATTATTGTTGTAATATGTTTTACTGCTTTAAAACACTAATATTTGTGTTTAGTGAAGTCTCCCGAGAATAACAGTACCCCCCATGTACAGGTTTTATGGTGTTTTGGAAAGTTAGAGAGTCACATATAAGGCTTGCATTTCATTTTTTTGACATTGAAATTTGTTGCCTTTGAGAGCGTATGGTAGCCCAGGAATGAGAATTACCCCCATGATGGCATACCATTTGCAAACGTAGACAACCCAAGGTATTGCAAGTGGGGTATGTCCAGTCTTTCTTAGTAGCCACTTAGTCACAAACAGTGGTGGCTCTAGACTTGGCGAGGCCTTAGGCGAAACTCATACATGAGGCCCCCACTAACACCATTATTGAAAAAAATAGCAGTTGATTTGTGTGTGTATAAGAAGCTGTAGATATACTGAAGGGGGAGCTTGCAGCACTGGATATAGTGAGCTAGTCTTTGTATACATCATTGCATTGTCTACCTGTGTGTGTCTGGCAGTGAGGATCCTTGTATATGTATGTATGTTTCTCTGAGCATGTGTATGTTTGTGTACTGCCTGTGGCCTTTGGCACTGAGTTTATGGCGAAGCTATGTTTTATGACAGTGTGTATAATTATTGCCTTCAGGGGTGACAGGGTGAGTAAAGGGGTAACTGTGGCAGGGTGAGTGTAAAAGAGCAGGAGGGTACCAGAGTGTATGGAGGTGGGTGCCAGAGTGTTGAGGGTTGACAATGAGAATGAAGGGAGGTGCCTGTGTGTGCGGAGAGTGGTGCCTGTGTGTTTGAAGGGAGACACAGTGTGTATGGAGGGGGGGTAACAATGTGTATGGAGGGGTGTCAGTGTGTGCCGAGAGGGGGGACAGAGTGTGTGGGGAAAATGACATAGTGTGAGGTGGTGACAAAGTGTAAGGGTGGTGACAGAGTGTGAGAGTTACATTAGTGTAAGGGGTGTGATAGAGTGAGAGGAAGGGTGACATAGTGAAGGTGGGTAACAGAGTAAGAGGGGAGTGTCAGAATAAGAGGGTGGGTGACATAGTGTGATGGGGTGACAGAGTGAGAGGGAGGGTGACAGAATAAGAGGGGGTGACAATGTGAGGGGGTGACAGTGTGAGGGGGTGAAAGTGTGAGGTGGGGTGACCTAGTGTGTGGGGAGCGACAGAGTGAAGTGACAGAGTACAGGTGGGTGACAGTGTGGGGGGTCACAGGGTGAGTGACAGAGTAAGAGGGGGTGACAGGGTGAGAAGGGGTGTGACCGTGTGAGAGGGTGAAACCTAGTGTGAGTGGGGGTGACATAGTGAGAGAGGGTTACATTATTGTAAGGGGGGTGACAGAGTGAGAGGAAGCGTGACATAGTGAAGGTGGGTAAAAGAGTAAGAGGGGGGTGTCAGAGTAAGAGGGGGGTGTCAGAGTAAGAGGGTGGGTGACATAGTGAGAGGGAGGGTGACAGAGTGTGGCAGAATAAGAGGGGTGACATAGTGTGACGGGGTGAAAGTGTGAGGTGGGGTCACCTAGCGTGTAGGGAGCGACAGAGTGAGGTGGCAGAGTACGGGTGGGTGACAGTTTGGGGGGTCACAGGGTGGGTGACAGAGTAAGAGGGGGTGACAGGGTGAGAGGAGGGTGACAGATGGGTTGGCAGGGTGAGGGGTGACAGATGGGGTGGCAGGGGAATGGAGGTGACAGGTGGGCTGACAGGGTGGAGGGTGACAGGGTGAGGGGGTGACAAGTGGGGTGGCAGGGTGACAGATGGGGTGACAGGTGGAGTGACAGGGTGGCAGGGTGACAGATGGGGGGGTGACAGTGGCAGGGGATGGGGTGGGTGGGTGGCAGGGTGACAGATGGGGTGACAGGTGGGGTGGCAGGTGACAGATAGGGTGACAATGGGGTGACAGGGGGTGGTAGGGTGACAGATGGGGTGGCAGGGTGACAGGGTGAGGGGGGTGGCAGGGTGAGGGTGGTGGCAGGGTGACAGATGGGGTGGCAGGGTGAGGGTGGTGACCGGTGGGGTGGCAGAGTGAGGGGCTGACAGGGTGAGGGGGTGAGGGGGGTGACAGGTGGGGTGGCAGGTACTTTTTTCCCTGGTGGTCCAGTGGTGGCAGACTCCCTGGTGGTCCGGTGGTGGCAGTCAGACTCCCTGGTGGTCCAGTGGTGGCAGACTCCCTGGTGGTCCAGTGGTGGCAGACTCCCTGGTGGTCCATTGGTGGCAGACTCCCTGGTGGTCCAGTGGTGGCAGACTCCCTGGTGGTCCATTGGTGGCAGACTCCCTGGTGGTCCAGTGGTGGCAGTCAGACTCCCTGGTGGTCCAGTGGTGGCAGACTCCCTGGTGGTCCAGTGGTGGCAGAGTCTGTGGTGGTCCAGTGGTGGCAGACTCCCTGGTGGTCCAGTGGTGGCAGTCAAACTCCCTGGTGGTCCAGTGGTGGCAGAGTCCCTGGTGGTCCAGTGGTGGCAGTCAGACTCCCAGGTGGTTCAGTGGTGGCAGTCAGACTCCCTGGTGGTCCAGTGGTGGCAGTCAGACTCCCTGGTGGTCCAGTGGGCTCTCCGGTCTGCAGCTCTGCCGGATGCAGACCACATGGTGAATGTCTCGCGATCTCCAGTCAGAGCGTTGCTGTGGTAACCCGCAGCAACGCTCTGATTGGCTGGAGATTGCAAGACACTTCCGTCTCCTCAAGGACCCGACATGTCAGTCTGCTCTATGGCGGTTTAGGCAGCCGCGAGGCCCCACACAGCACGAGGCCTTAGGCGGCCGCCTAAACCGCCTAATTAGAGAGCCGCCTCTGGTCACAAACACTGGCCAAATATTATTTTTTTGCTTTTTTCACACAAAAACAAATATGAACGCTAACTTTGCCAGTGTTTGTGACTAAGTGGCTACTAAAAAGTACTAAACATACCCCACTTTCAATACCTTGGGTTGTCTACTTTTTCAAATGGTATGCCATTATGGGGTATATTCTCATTCCTGGGCTACCACACCGTCTCAAAGGTAACATTACCAATCTGGCAAATTTCAATTTGAAAATGGAACGTTTTATATTTGACCCTGTTACTTTCCAAAACACCATAAAACCTGTTAATGGGGGGTACTGTTATACTCGTGTGACATCGCTGATTACAAATATGTGCATTTTTATCAGTAACAGTATTTAACAGTATTTAACAGTATTATGACATTCACAACTAAAATGTCAGACAGAAATACAAATTTTTTTAAAAAAATCTTATTTTCTCATATTTTTTTAAATTTTATTCATAATAAATTATGTTCCATATATGAATAGTTAATGATAAATTAAAGCCCTGTTTCTCTTGAACAATCCCTGTTCCAGGCTGCCTAATGTCAATTCTGTGCAATTATGTCTGTGCAAAAATTAAGGTAAGTTTATTTTTTATTTGCAAGCTTATAAGGGGTGGGGGGGAGGAGGGAGAGAAAACCTGATGAATGGCTTTCTGATGCATCTTGTGAGTGATCCTCTGCAATCCATGGTAATCTGCAAAAACAGAATCTTTATGGCCTCTTATACAGTACTCTATGGACCTACTCACCTCCGCCACCAGTGGAGTGTCACTATGAAGTGCCAGTTCCCAGTTTTTCTCAAGCACCAGGTGAGGCCTAACTGAGATAAACTTGGCCTTAAGGAGTCTCCAAGTCCATGGCCTGAAGATGCTGGCCTCCTCCAAAGATTGCCATGTAGGCCCCATGCGCTTCCCAACAGTGGGTGTCGACTGATAGTTGACTTATCTGCCTACATATGCAACCGTCCAGTCAGAAGTTACATGCTAACTTGGCACCAGTGAAAGCCATCTTGTCTTTATATATTATGTTAAGCGTATTATTTTGATTTATCACATTTATTAACGTTATGTTAGCAGCGACTCTGTTTTAGTGTTTCAGGATCCAGTGGTTCCTTTTCGTGTGACAACTTATCCACAGTCATTTCTCTTGCCTAGATAGACCCCTCTACGCATTGGCTAAGATCCGTATTCATGTCTAAGTTACTATGGCCTGCATAAATTGAGTTTGCCTAGCTTAATTTTTTGTTTTGCTTTGTTTTACCTAAAAAAAAAAAAGAGGCTCGCTTACGCTAGATCTTATGTACTAATGCATTCCTATTACATGTGACGTGTTTATTTGCTATAACTCTTTTTTCTTTATTCTGTAAAGTTCTCTCTATTGCCTCAATAAAATACAGATTAAAAATATAAGGCTAGTGAATATTGCCCAGTAGGGTACTATAGGAATCTTGGGTATTACATTCTCAAAACTGAATCCATGTCTGTAGCATATTTTGCATTCAACGAGCCAGTGCCCCAGTTCTTTTTTCTCTAATTCTTGTTCATAGTAGCCAAAAATTATTCATCATTTTGTACCTGGACTGAAATAACTAATCGCATATGTGCTGTAATCCCACTGTGGATATTTGCCGTTACGACAACCTTTTTTAATTAAACTATGTTTTTTTTCACTGAGAATGCCCTATTCGGCATTAGTACCTTGCCCCCTTTTTCTAAAAAAACAGTTAAATAAATTAAAACACATCTAGAATCCAACTCCAGGTGAAGGTCTCTACCCTGCCATTCATAACCCATCCATCATCAGTGCTTCACTACCCAAGTCCAATCAAATGCTTCTCACAGACGAAATGTATGTATATGTGCCATTGTAAATAGTGATAAATACCATAGAACCATAGGTTGTTGTAATAAGAAAAGAGTGGTCCCTCGCCAGCTAAACCTATACACACGTTAGCTATAATTGGGACATGAAACAGCTTAACAAAATTAGTTAAAACAATTGGCAATAACAGTCTATAAAACAAATATAACATGAATGGAGGAAAATGTATAGAATGATAAGCAGCACTTATTATTGTTCAATAGGAAATAAGTTATACAGGTAGCAGAAAGTTTATTCTCATGTGTTAATTTTCACATGAAAATAAAATTGAAATCAGATATGATCAGGCCTATGAGTCTTGGCTGAGTACACATGTCGAACCACAGGTCTTATTGCAGATAGGCTATCTCTCTCGCACACACACTTTCTCTCCTCCTCTCTCTCCATATCCTCTTTTGTGCACATTACCTTTCTCTGCTTCCCTGCACTGTTTTATAGTCCTTCAGGCACACTAGTACATTATACAATGATACAGACGACAACAGCAGTACATGGTCATTTACAAGAGAGGATTTATAAAGAGGGTGCAGTACTAATGCTTCACTTTACACAGGAAACCAAGTGTATACAGCATTAGTCATGCATACTTTGATATTTTTGTATTGTATTACTGCTTAACTGTATTATTATCTCTGAGGAAGTCCACTATATGTGGACGAAACGCGTTAGAAGATTGCAGTTACATTTTATTCATTTATACTCTATTTTAAACTAAGGCTTTGTATTGCCTTAATAAATATTTTTTTTTACTCCAACTGCTGTATTTCCACTTCATTTGAAGACAGAAGTCCCTATTTGTGGAAGGTGAACACCTCTCCAGACCCATTGGGGGTTTAAAGGCGCATTACTCTTCATTATCTTGTGAGTGCAACCATTGGGGGTCATATTTAATTGCTAAAATTGTACTTCACTATGTGCTATGTATTCTTTTGTTTTTTAGTTATTCAGCTGTATTCCATTTTTGTTCATACGCATATCTGTATTTGAGGTTCGTTTGGGGGAAACCTCTTGGAAAGCTCAACCTATTTTTTGCATCACAGTTAAGTACTTTTGCCTATTTCCTATAAGTGGGTGGGCTAGGTATATTTGTACTTTTTGTGGGGTTTTTTTCGTTTACATTACCTTAGGTGTAAGGTGAATTTTTCAATATTATCATTGTCACACACATCAGGCAGACATTGGAAAAAGGGTCAAGGCTACCTAGGCGATCCACAAGTTAGGGGGTGCAATACTTGCCTTGCCCCTGGTGCTGGCAACCCACGCTACGCCACTGACAAAAGCATTTATTTTCACTGGCCCACAGTAGTCATAAAACACAAAAGAAATTTTAAAAAGAAAAAAAAATACATACCTGATGTGAGGATACATCATACTCAAAATAAGCATGATGTAGAACAAGAAAAAGTGATACAATGCTGACTACAAAGGCAGAAGACACTGAAACTTGGATACCCTAACAATCCAAGATAACTGGAAAAAGTGCAAAAAAGGAGAAAACAGGTTGTGCCAAATAATAATTCAGATACAATCCAACAATACTATATAGCACATACCTAAAAGTGTCTTTGTAGATGGTATACACAAATAGTCCCACAATTATTCATTGAGATATGGAAGGGTCTCTGTAAAGCCGATAATTCAACAGACAGTTTAGTATTTTCAGTGGTATAAAATAACAATAAGCACACAGAAAAAATAATAGTGTAATATTTTATAACCAAGGGTGGAAATTTAAATTATTAAAAGGACACTCACAAGAGAGGAGCTATCTCTAGCTGTATATGACAATGCAATCCTTGCCAGGGATATGTGGTGGATGATCAATCAGGTCCCTTTTGAAGTTAGAGATGCGCTCAGTGACAACTTTGATATAGATGTCTCCCATGTAATATAAACAAAGAGCTTCCAAATGAGCTCTCTCAGTCTTAGGCTTGAATATATATAATCCCCACTCATGGATATAGCTTCAATTGTATTTCTTAAGTGCTCCACAGTATTGTGAACATATGGTATAAAGAGAAAGTAAAGAGAATATAGTGCACGTGTTTGTAGTAATATTCACTATTGCACATTAAGAGGAAATGTACTTACATTTTTGAGGGCAGATACATGTTGCTTAGTGAAATCAGCGTGGGTTGTACAATCCCCACCTGGGATATATCGGAATCGATGGAAAAGTTCTGTAGTGGAGAAATATCAGAAGAGATGCAGGACCAAATAAAATGTGTTTGGGTGGTAAAAACAAATTTTATTGCAATTTACAAAGCAAAAATAAATAAAAATATAAAAAGTATTGTTTATCGTTGTCAAGGGGAAAAGAAACACACAGAGAGGTTGGGAGGGGAGAAGGACACACACAGATGAGGCTGGGGGGAGAAAGAGACACACAGGGGGGCTGGGTAAATGGAGAAAAATACACAAAAGGGGGAGACACACAGTGGGGCTGCTTAAAGGCGAACGATACACACAAAGGGGCTGGTGGGGGAGATACACAGTGGTATTGGGAAAAGGGAAAAGGTTACACAAAGGGGGCTTGGGGGGGAGGAAGAAATACACAGATAGCATACAAAGGTTCTGTGAAGAAGAGACACCGACTGAAGAAGGGAAAAAAAGAGAGAAACAGTGTGGGATAGGGGGGAAAGCCACACAGAGGGTAAAATAAATACAACAAAAGGGTCTGGGAGGAGAAACACACAAATGGGTTAATGGAACAAACACACAGAGAGGCTGGTGGGAGTAAGAGACACACTTGGGAGAAGGAGAAACACAAAGTGGTTGGGAGAGTAAAAGACACACAGAGGGACTGGGGAGAAGTAAGAGACACACAAAGGAGAGAGACATGCACAAAGGGGTACAGTAAGATACACACAGAGGGACTGGAGAAAGTAAGAGACACACAAGTGGGGTGGGAGGAAGTAAGAGACACACAAAGAGACTGGGTGGAGTAAGTGGGTGGGGGGGAAGATACACAAAGGCGCTGGGGGGAATGTAGGGTGCACACAAAAGGGGGTTGTAAGAGACACACAATGTGGATGTAACATGCACTAATGAGAAAAAGAGGATAAGGAAAACAAAAGGGGGTAAGAACTTCAAGAGTGGGTAAAGAGACACACAGGTATGATGCATTTGTTGGGGTGAAGGGCAGCAAAATGCATTGTCACCTGTGTGTCTCTTAAACCATCCTTGCACCAGCCATATATAAAGGCTTAATCTTACTAAGTTTCTCTATAATGGGGCATAGGCTTGATTAATCTGATGATTCCCAGATTTTACTATTAACATGACGTAAAGTCATGATTTTATTAAAGACACGGAGGCGAGTATTATGCATATCTCTTTCTTTATTACTCTCAGCAGCAAAGAAATAGAGATAAATAAATAACTGAAAGAACAAAAAAAATACAGTGCTCAAGTACCCAATTACATAACAGAGGAAGTGACTATAATATACTTGAAGCACCCACAATCCCCCTCTTTCTTGCGGATAACGAAGACCAAATACAGAACATCCAACTTCGGCTAACGTAGCCAACCGCAGCTCCAATATGGAAAATCACGATGAATTCAGGCTAAAGGAGACACAGAAAAAAGAAGGTAATATCTGGGCTCCAACTGTATGTGCATAACCATAACAAATAAGTCAAACCCAACTCTTCACACCCAAACACGGTAATATAGCTAGTGGGAGCATAAATGTATCCCCAATACCTAGAACGTCAGATACTGAAACATGAAATCAACTACTAATAACGAACTTACCATACTTACCCACCATATCAGCCAATGTCCAACCCCAACCGGGTGGGTGGGTGGGAATAATACTCGCCTCCGTGTCTTTAATAAAATCATGACTTTACGTCATGTTAATAGTAAAATCTGGGAATTTTATTAAAGACACGGAGGCTCCTATTATGCAAGTTCATAGCTTAAAAAAACACTTGAGATGCAAAATGGTCAATCGGCCTGAAGTAGAAATCACGAAAAGTCGATTCCCGTGACCAATCCGCTGCACATAGAATATCTTCCAAACGGCAGCCCACGGACTGAATGAGGGGTGAATCTGGACGTATCGATCCTGGCCAGAGTCAATAGCTCCCGTACCCATCTCGCCAACATAGGCGTAGACACCGGAAGGTGTGGGGCTCGAAACGAAATGAACAAGGGGCACAGTTCCGGGGATCGCAACGGTCGAGTAACCTCGAGATAGGCCTGAAGGCATTCGACTGGACAGATAGCCGGATTTCCCTGGAATCTAGGATAAACGGACACTTTCGAAGACGACTTCGTCCTTCTGGATATGTTAAAGGAGATGCCCTCCGGGGTAAACGCAATGGCATTCCAGTCCAGTGCCCGAACATCCGACACCCTCTTACAAGAAATGAGACATAACAGCATGACCACCTTCGATGACAGTTGTTTCAGTGTCAGATCCTGATTTGGATACCAATCCGACAAAAATCGAAGAACCACATTAACGTCCCAAAAGGCAGTGAATCTCACACAGGGCGGTCTAGTGAGACGAATCCCCTTGAGCAGCCGGCATACGAAGGGGTGACGTCCCACAGGCGAACCATCCAAACCTTGATGTCCAGCTGATATAGCGGATCGGCATAGATTAATGGTGCGATACGCCTTCCCAGATTCAAACTTCCCAGTAATGAATTCCATGATCATATGTAAAGGGGCAGATACGGAATCCACTGATCGTTCCACGCACCAACTAGACCAGACTCGCCAGGTGGATTGGTATGCCACTCGAGTACCTGGTGCCCATGCACTGTCGAGGAGGTCGAGAGTTGACTGCGGAACTCCCGCGATAGTCCAGGGTCCCCTGAAAGGGGCCATGCCATCAGATGTAGGAGGCCGTGATCCACTAACTCGTGCGAGTTGCCATCCGGATCCCTCAGGAGATTCGGGAAGGTTGGTATCAGGCGTGTGTAATCTGCGGTCAATTCCAGTAACTGATGGAACTAAGGTCGAGACCGGCACAGTGGTGTGATCAGCACCATCGAGCAGCTGTGTTGCGTCAGTTTCGACAGCGTGCGAGCTATCAGATTGAACGGGGGAAAGGCATAAAGCCGATTCTTCGGCCAATCCTGAAGGAACTCATCCGTTGCTACTGCTGCCGGATCTGGTCTCCAGCTGAAGAACTTGGGCACTTGCGTGTTGAGATGGGACGCGAAAAGGTCCACCTCGAATGGGCCCCAAATGAGGTCCAATCCCTGGAAGACCGCAGCGTGTAAGCGCCAATCTCCAGAATCTCTCAAGTAGCGTGAGTTCCAATTGGCCGTTGAGTTGTCCAGACCCGGAATATGTTCCGCCTGCACGGAAATGTTGTTGCGAAGGCAGAACCGCCAGAAGTCCTTTGCCATGAGAGCTAACATGCGCGATTTCGTGCCTCCCAGGTGGTTGATGTAGCGGACCGTTGACACATTGTCCATCTTGAGCATCACGCAACAATTCGCCCGTTCCGGTGTAAGGCTGCGAATAACGAATTCTCCTGCCAATAGTTCCAGACAGTTGATGTGGAGTGTTTGTTCCTGATCTGACCATCTGCCTCCGGTAGATGCGGTACCACAACGTGCGCCCCAGCCGTGTAAGCTGGCATCGGACTCTATCACGACGTCCGGGACGGAACCAAATATGGCTCTCCCGTTCCAGGCATCCATGTGGGCCAGCCACCAGGTCAGTTCGTCTCTGGACTCGTCGTCGAGAGTCACCCTCTTCTCGTAAGAGTGGCCGCACGTAGGTGAGAGCCCTTTAACCGTTGAAGGGCCCGATAATGGAGAGGGCCAGGGAATATCGCTTGTATTGAGGCGGCTAAGAGGCCGATAACTCTCGCCAGATGTCGAATGGAGAGGTCGTCTGCACGTAGTGTACGTCTGATCTCTTTCTTGATCGCCTTCATCTTGGACTCCGGAAGGAATAGGAACTGTTGGATGGAATCCACTGTAAACCCCAGAAATTCTATCGATTGGGTGGGATCCAACACCGATTTCTCCCAATTGATGAGAAAACCCAGGTTCTGGAGCAAGGACGTAGTCCATGACACATGAACCTTTAATTGCTCCTTTGATTGGGCCATCAGTAATATGTCGTCCAAATAAATGATCAGACGCACTCCACGGCTCCGGAGGAAAGACACTACCGGCTTCATGACCTTGGTGAAGCACCAGGGGGCCGAGGAGAGTCCGAATGGCAGACAAGTAAACTTCCAGCGCTCCCCTTTCCAGGTGACATGGAGGAAATCCCTGTGGGCCATGGTTATAGGCACTGTAAAATAGGCGTCCTTGAGGTCCAGTTTGGCCAACCAGTCGGACTCCTGAAGGAGGTAATTCGGGAATTCCAGGGTCTCCCTCTGGAGGGGAAGAATGGAGCCGATCTGGGCTCTTGGAAGTTCCTGGTAGGGAAAAAGGAGCCTCTCTGGGCTCGAGATGAACCCCGGAATCCACGGCCGGGTGGACGGCTCCTGTTGCGCCCGGCCCCTCCGAAAACCCTAGGGGAAAACACCCTTTTCATGTTAGCCTGGACCTTATCAATGGCTGTGAAAGTTTTAACGTAAGACCCCAGGTCTCTGACAAAATTATCGCTGTGACAGAACCATCTGTCTGCTTGGATTTTTACTGCATTCGTCTGTTTGTCCCCCGTTCGTATGAATGGCTGGTTTCTATAGCCCAGCCATTCGAATGACTCTTTTTCCCGAACAAACCTGCCGAACGAACGGCCACCCAAGTGAGGAGTGTGCTGCTGGTTAACGAAGTGATCCCAATTAGAACGTTGTGGTTAACCGCAGACCTTTCTCAATTAAACCGAATTCAGGGTGGTCGTCGTTCGTATGTCGACCATGAGGCAGCGGCCATTTTAAATCAAGCGAATGCCCAGCGGTGTTTGGCTCTATTTCTATGGAACTGAAAACTGACACTTTTTCTGCCGAACACCGCTGAAACAACGGAACGCCTGGCTGCCTCCATGAAAGCATGCGAACACCGGCCGTTCGGGAGATTGAGAGCATACGAAAAGACTTAACCCAGATAGCCTTCCCATGGAGTCATTCATATACCGAAAGACTGTAAGAACTTTGACTCCATGGCGATTGAACTATGTGTGTGGGATCTGAGCGCTATTCGCTAATAATATGCACTCAGATCCAGGCTATCTGGGGACATGTAATACGAATGGGAAATGTTTGGTTTTTATGTAGCTATATATTTTTATGTCTTTCATTATTTTATGTCTATGATGGCGACTGGCTTTGTCCTGGAGTTAATTGAGTTACTTGGTAATTAACTCCAGGGCAGAGGGGAGGGAATCATAATGCACTGTGGGTAAAATCTGTGACTGTGTGTCTGGAATGTCCCCATATCTGTCTGTAATTTAAGTCTCCCATTTGGTCCCCTAGGGGAGTGTCCACCAGGTGGGAGACCTGCATAAATACAGGCAGGTAGCCCACAGTAAAGCCAGATCCTGTTTGACCCTCAATGCGGAGCTTCTGTCTCGTTATTGGGGGGATTTCTTCTTCACGTTTAGAGACTGCTGAATGGAACGAAAGCCGCTTTGGGGATATTATTGTTCGACGGTTACCAGCAGTTCGTATATTGCCGTTCGGGAGTTTGGAGCCGTTCGTGGATTTCGATCGGGAGATTGCCGCTTCTCCTGCATTGGGTTCGTGGGTTACAGAGTAAGCGAACGGAGACTGTACTGCAGCCGGGGAAGGTTACTAAACGGCGGTTTTACCTAAAGACACTGGAGGTGTCTTAACAATTGGTGGCAAGCGACGGGATGAATCCTACAGCATTGGAGGTCAGCTACAAGACATGCAGTACGAGGAATTAAGGCGTGCTACACTTAAGGACATATTGGAACGCCGGGGAAGGTCAGCAAGCAATTTAAAGAAACGGGAGATTATTGCTTTGCTAATGGAGATGGATGCAGCAACGGTGCAGCACAGCAGGCACTCCGGGAAAGAGGAGCTGCAGCAGCAGAGGTACCGTATGATAATAATGTGGTTGCTAGAAAGAAGGTACCTTTTGCTGCATTTAAAAATTTTGTGGAAACAGAGGGAGAGATTGATGGATTTTTAGCAGACTTTGAGAGGCAGTGTGCGCTACATCAGGTACCTGCAGATGAATGGGTCACCATCCTCTCTGGGAAATTATCTGGCCGGGCTAGTGAGGCGTTTCGGGCCATCCCAGAGGAGGAGATCACCAGCTATCGGGCTGTGAAAGAGGCGCTCCTAGCCAGGTATGCGGTGACCCCAGAGGCGTACAGGCGGAGGTTTAGAGAAACCAACAAGCTGGTTGGGGACTCTTATGTGGAATGGGCCTGCAGAGTCCATCGTACCGCAGCCCACTGGATGGCAGGATGCCAAGCGGTAACTGGGGAGGAGGTGCTACAAGTGTTCTTGCTGGAGCACTGCTTTGATAGACTACCTGCTGGGGTCCGGGAGTGGGTCAGAGATAGAAAACCCTCTACCCTACCCGAGGCTGCTCGTCTGGCAGACGAATACACGGATGCCCGCAAGTTGGATGGTACAGCTGCCAAAGCCCCTGCCAGACTGGAGTATCGACCAGCAGTAATACCCGCTCCTTCAGTCTACCAGCCCCCAGTACACCGTAACCCAGCCGCACCGCCAGCTAACAATTTTGTACAGCCTGCACGATTTAATGCCCGTGAATATTCCCAACCCATCCGGTGCTTTGGGTGCAAGCAGTTGGGGCACAAGCGTCCTGAGTGCCCACTGAACAGTGCCAACCAAGCTCAGTCCTGGAGGAGACCAGTCAATGGGAACCAGCGCCCACCTCAGCCTGCTGCTCACTGCATAGAGCAGAAGGAATTCTGGGGCATCCTACATGAGGCAGACCCAGTGCAAGCAGCTCACCAGGATAACCGCCAGCAACATCGGCAAACCGTGAAGCTGAATGGCAGAGTGGTAAATGGGTTGAGAGACACAGGAGCCACGATGATACTCCAAAAGAACTTGGTCTCAGAGCATCAGCACACTGGGGACACTGTGGCAGTAAGGGTAGCAGGGGGTGCTGTGTTTCGCTTACCTGTTGCCCGGGTACATTTGGATTGGGGAGTGGGCGCTAGACATGTGGATGTGGGGGTGATGAAAGACTTGCCCGCAGATGTTCTTCTGGGAAACGATTTGGCCCCTTTGGTTTCAGCCTATGCTCCGATGGGCCCTGCAGATGTGAACACAGTGACCACCCGTGCCCAGGCCCGTGCTGCCGGAACCAGCCCACCTGCTGATGAGACCCAGGTAAGATCTCCTTCCCCGACTGGTACCCCAGATCAGGTCCCCTTAAGCTGGGATTCCCCAGAGGAGTTTGGGAGGGAAACCCGGGCAGATCCGACCCTCCAAAAGTACAAAGACAGGGCAGATGCTGGAGAGGAAGGAATAGATGGGGAACGGTATGAGTGGGTGGGGGACAGGTTATATAGGATCCCTAAACCTTCCCAGAAGAGTGTTGCCTCTCCGCCGAATCGCCAGTTAGTGGTACCTGCAAAGTACCGGCAGGAGATTCTGCGGATAGGGCATGATGTTCCGTTAGCTGGACATCTAGGGTCCCGCCGCACAGCCTATAGGATCTCACAGAATTTCTTTTGGCCAAACTTTAACCAGGCTGTGCGGATGTATTGCAGTACGTGTGACACATGTCAACGGGTAGGAAAGCGGGGGGACCACCCTAAGGCTAGGCTATTATCGATGCCTATTATAGGGGAGCCCTTTGCCCGCATAGCCGTTGACATTGTGGGTCCACTGGCCAGGGCTAGTCCATCAGGTAAGAAATACGTTCTTACCGTGGTGGACTATGCCACCCGCTATCCAGAGGCAGTAGCGCTGTCTAACATAGAGGCAGAGACGGTTGCTGATGCCCTGGTTAGAATTTTTACTAGGGTCGGGTTCCCTAAGGAGATTCTCTCCGACCAGGGAACCCAATTCACCACTGTGCTCACCCAGCAGCTGTGGAAGGTGTGTGGCATTAAGCCGTTACTTAGCTCACCCTACCACCCACAGACTAACGGTCTCTGCGAGCGCTTTAACGGTACCCTCAAACAGATGCTGAGGACCTTTACAGACACTTGCAGAGACTGGGAGAGATTCCTGCCTCATCTATTATTTTCTTATAGAGAGGTGCCCCAGGAATCTACTGGGTTCTCCCCCTTTGAGCTGCTGTATGGGAGAAGGGTCCGCGGACCCCTAGATCTCATTAGAGGCCACTGGGAGGGGGAGGGGGAGCAAGAGGGGACCCCCATCGTGCCATATGTTCTGGAACTCCGGGACCGCATGGAGAAACTGTCCCTGATGGTAAGGGAGAATCTCCAGGCGGCCCAGGGGAGATGGTACGATCAGGGTGCCCGACAGCGGGTCTTCCAGGTTGGGCAAAAGGTATTGGTGCTCAAACCTGTGAAGGCCAACAAGATGCAAGATCTGCGACACTACTTACTTGATAGCCAGCTGTGCAGATGAAAGGATCCAGCGATCCTTTCATGTGAACATGCTGAAAGAGTACCAGGAGAGACCTGAGAATATTGCAGCAGTATGTGCCCCAGCTGCAGATGATTCTGAGAATTTACCCCTTCCCGATCTATTAGAAAGGGATTCCCAGACTGACCTTACTACCTTGGTACAGCTAGGGGACCGGTTGAACCCCACAGAAAGGGTACAGGCGCAGCAGTTGTTATGGGAGAAGCAGGCGACGTTCTCCCAGGAACCAGGTTATACCACCCTAGCTGTGCATAAGGTAGAGACCCCTGGACAGACCCCGTTACGACAGCCCCCCTATCGTATCCCTGAAGCAGTCCGTGAAGGAATGCGGAAGGAGATACAGGAGATGACTCAGCTTGGGGTCATCGAGCACTCCGACAGCCCTTGGGCCTCGCCTGTAGTCCTGGTGCCCAAGAAAGATGGGACCACCTGGTTCTGTGTGGACTACAGGCGACTCAACGAGCGGACCACCACTGACGCCTACCCAATGCCCCGGGTAGACGAATTACTGGATCGTATTGCCAGGGGGCGATATCTGACCACCATAGACCTGTGTAAGGGCTACTGGCAGATCCCCCTGGCCGAGGATGCTATCCCCAAGTCGGCATTTGTCACCCCATTTGGCCTGTACCAATTTAAGGTCATGCCTTTTGGGATGAAAAATGCACCGGCTACCTTCCAACGGATGGTGGATAGACTCCTGGATGGCTTCCAAGAATTTGCCTGTGCATACTTGGACGACATTGCGATTTACAGTGGGTCCTGGGAGGAACACCTGGTACATGTAAGGGTAGTGCTGGATAAAATTCGGGCCGCTGGCCTGACATTGAAGCCAGAGAAGTGCCATCTAGGTATGGCTGAAGTACAATACCTGGGTCACAGAGTGGGGTGAGGGAGCCAGAGACCAGAGTCAGCCAAGGTAGAGGCAGTGGCTAACTGGCCCACACCTACTACTAAGACCCAGGTATTGGCCTTCTTGGGGACGGCAGGGTACTATAGACGTTTTGTCCCTGACTACAGCACTATTGCTAAGCCCCTGACAGACCTGACCAAGAAAAACTTGCCTAAGCAGGTCCTGTGGTCTCCGGCTTGTGAAGCTGCGTTCCAGGCACTGAAGCAGGCTCTTGTGAATGCCCCTGTCTTGGCTGCCCCAGTCCCTAACAAACGCTTTCTCGTCCATACAGATGCTTCCATGTATGGACTGGGGGCTGTGCTGAGCCAAGTCGGGGAAGATGGAGGAGAGCACCCTGTCACATATCTCAGCAGAAAGTTGTTACCCAGAGAAGTGAGTTATGCGGCAGTGGAGAAGGAGTGTTTGGCCTTGGTCTGGGCATTGAAAACGTTAAGCCCCTATTTGTATGGGCAAGAGTTTTCCCTTGTGACTGATCATAACCCACTCGTTTGGCTTAACCGGGTCTCAGGAGACAATGGGAGACTGCTGAGATGGAGCTTGGCCCTACAGCCCTACAATTTTCCTATCAGCTACAGACCCGGTAAGCTGAACGGGAATGCAGATGGGTTGTCACGACAAACAGACGTTTCCCTCACCTCGTAGTCCGGTCATCCCCAAGTTGACCCGCCACAGGGTCAAGCCGGGTCTGCCGGAGTGTCCCACAAGGAGGGAGCCGTGTGACAGAACCATCTGTCTGCTTGGATTTTTACTGCGTTCGTCTGTTTGTCCCCCGTTCGTATGAATGGCTGGTTTCTATAGCCCAGCCATTCGAATGACTCTTTTTCCCGAACAAACCTGCCGAACGAACGGCCACCCAAGTGAGGAGTGTGCTGCTGGTTAACGAAGTGATCCCAATTAGAACGTTGTGGTTAACCGCAGACACTTCTCAATTAAACCGAATTCAGGGTGGTCGTCGTTCGTATGTCGACCACGAGGCAGCGGCCATTTTAAATCAAGCGAACGCCCAGCGGTGTTTGGCTCTATTTCTATGGAACTGAAAACGGACACTTTTTCTGCCGAACACCGCTGAAACAACGGAACGCCTGGCTGCCTCCACGAAAGCATGCGAACACCGGCCGTTCGGGAGATTGAGAGCATACGAAAAGACTTAACCCAGATAGCCTTCCCATGGAGTCATTTGTATACCGAAAGACTGTAAGAACTTTGACTCCATGGCGATTGAACTATGTGTGTGGGATCTGAGCGCTATTCGCTAATAATATGCACTCAGATCCAGGCTATCTGGGGACATGTAATACGAATGGGAAATGTTCGGTTTTTATGTAGTTATATATTTTTATGTCTTTTATTATTTTATGTCTAAGATGGCGACTGGCTTTGTCCTGGAGTTAATTGAGTTACTTGGTAATTAACTCCAGGGCAGAGGGGAGGGAATCATAATGCACTGTGGGTAAAATCTGTGACTGTGTGTCTGGAATGTCCCCATATCTGTCTGTAATTTAAGTCTCCCATTTGGTCCCCTAGGGGAGTGTCCACCAAGTGGGAGACCTGCATAAATACGGGCAGGTAGCCCACAGTAAAGCCAGATCCTGTTTGACCCTCAATGCGGAGCTTCTGTCTCGTTATTGGGGGGATTTCTTCTTCACGTTTAGAGACTGCTGGATGGAACGAAAGCCGCTTGGGGAATATTGCTGTTCGACGGTTACCAGCAGTTCGTGTATTGCCGTTCGGGAGTTTGGGGCCGTTCACGGATCTCGATCGGGAGATTGTCGTTTCCCCTGCATTTGGTTCGAGTGTTACAGAGTAAGAGAACGGAGACTGTACTGCAGCCGGGGAAGGTCTACTAAACGGCGGTTTGGCTTAAAGACACTAGAGGTGTCTTAACAATCGCCAAATAGCATCCCCTCGGCCGAGGGACCAGGTTCGGAAATGGCCATGGTAGCCAACTTCGGGTCGATCTTAAGCAGGATTGCCTTCCTGCGTTCAGCGGAGACGGCCATGTTGGCATTGCCTAGCAAGCAAATGGCACGCTGCACCCAGCCAATCGCCACATCAATGTCAAGCTCCGCCTCACCTGCCTTGGCGGCCTCCAATACCTCATAGGCCTTAGACAGAGGGCCAAGGGTGTCCATTATCTTATCCTGACAGTTTCTCAGGGAAAAATCCAGGCCTTTCTTTTGTTTCCAGCCTGATTTATTAAGGAACTGGGCAATCTGAGGATCGACCTCTGGCGTCTTACACGCCGATCCTGGGACCGAGGATCTAGGACATTCAGCCCGTAACTTACTGCGACTCTCCTTAGAGAGTGGCGTACGCATCCTGTGTGCGATATAGCGGGCGATATGCTCGGGGGGTTCCCACTCAGCGGAACGAGGATGACGCAAGTCGTCCGGATCAAACAGGGGGTTACCTGTGTCGCCACTCGCCCCCTGGGCAGCAACACCCCTAGCAGGGAAAGCGCCCCCAGTACGGGGTGCTACGGCAAGACAGTTCTCTATCTTGCGGCAGGAGATTGTATTTTTGAAGTCTGAGATTTGTAAATTATCTGGTGAAGAAACTCAGACTGGAACTGCTGCAAAGCCACTGCCGCAGAGACAAACTAGGAAAGGCAGATGGATTACTGTAGGATCTGGTAGACTTAGAGTTGTGGATAAAAGGCATTTTGCACAGTCTGTTGCTCTTCATAATTCATTTTCTGCACTTTCAGAGTGTAATGGTGTTGTGGAGAGAGGCACCGAGGCTAGTGGTGTTGTGGAGAGAGGCACTGAGGCTAGTGGTGTTGTGAAGAGAGGCACTGAGGCTAGTGGTGTTGTGGAGACCGGCTTGGAGACTATGGTGAGGCCTAATAGAAAGCAGTTGTTGTTGGGGGATTCCATTATAAGAGGTGTGGAGATGGACAATGGTGGTCTTGTGAGGTGTCTTCCTGGAGCTACTGCTCACAGAGACAGGAGACGTATCTGTAATATTGTTAAGCAAGCAAAGCAGGAAGGGGAATTGGATGTACTTGTCCATATAGGGACAAATGACTTGGCTTGCAATGAGGTTTCAGAGGTTAAGGAAGTTTTTAGTGTTTTTGCCAATGATATAGGTTCCACACTGTCATTCTCTGAAGTTCTGCCTGTGCATAACACTCAGAACGACAGGCGGATGTGTATTAGGGACTTTAATTTGTGGCTTGGTGAATGGTGTCGGGAGCAAGGATTTGGCTTAATTTCTCATGGTAGCTCTGTTTGGAATGGAAATAACCTGTACAAAAAAGATGGTTTGCATCTTTCTCAAAAGGGAACAAATGTTCTCAGTGAGCAGTTCAGAGGTTTTGCTAGGATGTATTTAAATTAGGAGGGGGGGGCAAAAGGGTGATAAAACATCAATCCAATTGTCCCCCAAAAGAAGGACAGAAGGTGCCTGTAGCAAGTGTGTTAAAAAATGATAAGCTTAGAGTCATGTCTACAAATGCTCGCAGTTTAGGGAATAAAATCCATGAACTTGTGGCAATAATGGCAACTGATAGTGTAGATTTAGTCGCTGTTACTGAGACATGGTATAATGAGAAAAATGACTGGCACCTAGCAATACCAGGGTACTCTTTATATAGGAAAGATAGGGAAGGCAAGAAAGGGGGGGGGGGGGGCCTTGTATGGGAAGGATAGCATAAAATCTAGCCTAATAAAAG